>CM065485.1:3003987-4203987 GCA_032873175.1 Leptopilina drosophilae | reverse complement strand
GTTTCTTTTTTTATTTTAATGGTAAGGAAAAAGTTCCTTTTTTTTCTTTTAATGATAAAGAAATTGTTTCTTTTTTTCTTTTTAATGGCGAGGAAAATGTTTCTTTTTTGATTCTTTGAAGCAAAGGAGATGAGTCGATGAGACAAATTTAGTTCGATAAAGAGAGTATGCAGTATGCGGAAGAGGAATAAGGGGGTAAGGGACGAGTAGAAGGACTTCTTATATTATAGGAAACCTTTTCTCACAAGTTGTCAGTTGCATCACGTCGCGGCGACTACAAAGTCTCGCCAACTACCCGTTTACCACACAATACTTGTATACCTACTTATTTCATATACATACATTGTACGAGAGGCATTCACTCAATCCAATGTCAAAAATTCTCCATCTCCCTTTTACCTAACACTGTGCGCTCATGTTAACTACCACAGAAACAACTATAAATTGTAATCAAATCCAAAATTCTTAAGTTGAAACATAAATTTTCAATTCTTAGGTTCTTAGGTCTTAAATTTTCAATTCTCAGATGTTTAGGTCTTAAATTTTCCATCGTTGGGTTCTTTTTTCAATTCTTAGATGTTTAGTTCATAAATTTTCAATTCTTCGATGTTTAGGTCTTAAGTTTTCAATTCTCAGGTTCTTAGGTCTTAAATTTTCAATTCTTAGAGTTTTGAGTCTTGAATTTTTAATTCTTAGGTTCTTAGGTCTCAAATTTTCAATTCTTAAGTTCTTAGGTCTTAAATTTTCAATTCTTAGTGGTTATGTCTTAAATTTTCAATTCTTAGAGTTTTGAGTCGTAAATTTTTAATTCTTAGGTACTTAGGTCTTGAATTTTTAATTCTTAGCTTTTTGGATCGTGAATCTTCAATTCTTAGGTTCTAAGGTCTTCAATTTTCAATTCTTAGGTTCCTAGGTCTTCAATTTTTAGTTCTTGAGTTCTTTGGTTTTGAATTTTCAATTCTTAGATGCTTAGGTCTTCAATTTTTAATTCCTAGATATTTAAGTCTTGAATTTTTAACTTCTAAATTGTTGGGTCTGGAGTTTTTAATTCTTCTTAGGTTCTTAGGTCTTAAATTTTCAATTCTTAGGTTCCTAGGTCTTCAATTTTCAGTTCTTGAGTTCTTAGGTTTTGAATTTTCAACTCTTAGATATTTAGGTCTTCAATTTTCAATACCTCGATGTAAACATCATTAAGATCTAAAGGTCTTGAATTTTTAATTTCTAAATTGTTGGGTCTGGAGTTTTTAATTCATCTTAGGTTCTTAGGTCTTAAATTTTCAATTCTTAGCGTTTTGAGTCTTAAATTTTTAATTTCTAAATTGTTGGGTCTGGAGTTTTTAATTCTTCTTATAGGTTCTTAGGTCTGGAATTTTCATTTTTTGTTGCTCTCGGTCGAGACGTGTATATATACAGTTGAAAATTGTGATGTGTGGAATAATATTATGTGTAGCTTGCATGATATGATGATGCAGTTCTCGAATTGAGCGAGGGCTGTCGATTCGTTAATTATAATTGCGCACTCGCAACCGCAGAATGCGCCGACTACCGAGAATCTGAGGGATTTCTTAATTGCATTGTCTGGTTATACACACTCGCACACGATTCGACGCTATTATCCGCTTTGCGCTGAAACGTGCTGAAACGATTGCAATTAGCGTCCTGTTCTCTCGCGCGTTAATGAACTAGAGAAACATTATATAGTAATCTAGGGAATAGCGTCAATTTTTATAAGCACATACACGAATTGCCTTCACTAGATTTCATTAATGCTGTGAGACTATTTTATAAAAAAAAGGATTTTTCCTTCCTTCATTTTAGAAGTTATATGATGCTTCGTATGTATTTTTTTCTTTTAATAATTTAAGAATTCAATTTCAACTTCTGTTTACATTGTGTAAAAGTGGGGTGACAATAAGTGTACAGAAGAATTAGTTCCCTATTTTTTCGTACAGTCTTAACTTCAAGGTTCCAAGTTTTCAAAATTTTTTTTTAGTAAATTGCGACTGAAATTTTTAAAATTTTCAGAAAGTTAAAGTTAAAGGAAAAAGTTTTAGTCAAAAAAATGTTCTATTAAGTTTATTTACAGATTTCTTTTAAATTTTTCAAAAAAACATCAATAACTTCTTTTTTAAATAAATATTAAATTATTATTTTTCCGTAAGAATTAAAATTCTTCAAAAGATTCAAATTCAAAACTTTTTGAAATTGTAACTATTTATAAAAAATTGTTATAAAACATAAAGAAATCGATCACTCCGAGTCGAAAACTCGGAGCAATCCATGTTTTGCTGTTTTATAATAATTAAAGATGACCGAGTGATAAAATCATTATTTTATATTATAAGATTTTATAAAAAAAAGAATTTGAAAATAATTGAATTTCTAAGATGATTTTTTTTTATTTATAAAAGCAATTAAAATTTTGACAATAATTTTATTAAAATTCTTTGCATATAATTGAATTTCAGAGAAGAATTTTATTATTTATAAGGATAATTGAAATTTTTAACAGATTTTTTTTTAAAAAATGTTTAAAAGTAATTAAATTTTGAAGAAGAATTTTGATATTTTTCAAAATAGTTGAAATTGTGGGGAGAATTTTAAAAAATTTGAAAATAATTGAATTTCTGCGACGAATTTTGTTATTTTTTAACATAATTGAATTTTGCAAAGAATTTTATCAGAACTTTTGAAAATAATTAAATTTCTATTATGAATTTTACTATTTATGAAGATAATGATAATTTTGACGAGAAATTAAAAAAAAATTTTGAAAATAATTGAATATCTGCGAAGAATTTTACTACTTTTGAAAATAAATTAATTTCTAGGATAAATTTTATTATTTATAAAAACAATTACAAATGTACAGAAATAAATAAATAAATAATTGAAATTCTGACAAGAATTTTATTAAAATTCTTTGAAAATTTTTGTATTTCAGAGAAGAATTTTATTATTTATAAAGAAAATGAAATTTTTTAACAGATTTTTGTTTTAAATTTTTGAAAATAATTGAATTACAGAGAAGAATTCTATTATTTATAATGATAATTGAATTTTTGAGAATTAAAAAAAAATTTTTTTTTGAAAATAATTGAAATTTCTGCGAAGAATTTTCTTACTTTTGAAGATAATTAAATTTTGCAAAGAATTTTATCAAAACTTTTGAAAATAATTAAATTTTCATGATGAATTTTATTATTTATAAAATTTTGACGAGAAATTTAAAAAAATATTTTGAATGTAATTGAATTTTTGCAAAGAATTTAATTATTTTTAAAAACAATTGAATTTTAGAGAAGAATTTTATTATTTATAAAGATAATTGAAATTGTGACAGGCATTTTATTAAATTTTTTTTTTAAATAATTGAATTTTGGAAAAGAATTTTATTATTTATAAAAATAATTGAATTTCTAACAGATTTTTTTTAATGTTTAACAGTAATTGAATTTTGAAGAAGAATTTTGATATTTATAAAGATAATTGAATTTTTGAACAGATTTTTAAAAAAAAATGTTAAAAAATAATTGAATTTTGAAGAAGAATTTTGATATTTATAAAGAGAATTGAAATTTTGAACAGATTCTTTTTTTAATGTTTCAAAGTAATTTAATTTTGAAGAAGAATTTTGATATTTATAAAAATAATTGAAATTTTGAGAATTTAAAAAAAATTTTTGAAAATAATTAAATTTCTGCGAAGAATTTTCTTACTTTTGAAGATAATTGAATTTTGCAAAGAATATTATCAGAATTTTTGAAAATAATTAAATTTCAATGATGAATTTTATTATTTATAAAATTTTGACGAGAAATTAAAAAAAAAATTTTTGAATGTAATTGAATTTTTGCAAAGAATTTCATTATTTTTGAAAAAAATGTATTTTAGGCAAGAATTTCATTATTTATAAAGATAATTAAAATTATGACAGGCATTTTATTAAATTCTTTTTAAATAATTGAATTTTGGAAAAGAATTTTATTATTTATGAAAATAATTGAAATTTTGAACAGATTTAAAAAAAAAATGTTAAAAATACCAAATTAACATTTTGCTATTGCATTTTATTAAATTTTATTAAATATTATTCGAGATTGTTTGATGTTAAAGTATCTGTTGGCGAGAAATCTGATTTTTTTTCACAATTTTGACAATTTCGTGTTTCCTTTTCGGCGTTATTTTCCTAAAATTTGATTCGACTTTTTTCCGACTTTTTCGCAAATTTTACACGACTTTTCGTGACTTTTTCTGGGAATTTATGCGACTAAAGCGACTTTCTTTGAGTCTTAAAAACGATCCGAGCCCTGTAGTGATTAATAAATGAATCAAGAGAACATGAAGTTCGTTTACAATCCAAGTACAATACAATTTTCAGTTTCATTGTATCTTGATAGTTTCTTAATAGTTTCTTGATTGTTTCTTGATTGTTTCTTGATTCTGATGATGATGATGATGATGATGATGATGAAATAAGAAATTTGAAATATTTTCTACTATAAAAGAGTTTATTTGCACGGCGTTCCGTTTGTGAATATAGTATCACTATTGACCCTGATTGAAAAAATGGATTGCGCGTCCCAATTAAAAATATTAATCGCCACACGAGTGTATGTAGAAAAAAATTTACTTGAGATTAAAAAAGCTGTTTCTCTCTCTCTCTCTCTCTGTTTCAAACTATAAGAGTGAAACAACGTGCCATCGATTATGCGAACGATTTATGGGACGACCACAAATATATATATATATATATATATATATATATATATACATATATATATATATATATATATATATATATATATATATATATATACATATATGTTATATACGCTCCTTCGACACGAGTTGCACCGTGTCTACCATCCGAGTAAGTAACGTCTGTGGCGTTATTGCTCAGCAAGTTACACGAAGTTGCGTCAGCTCATTGTTCCAGCAATAATTCCTGCACCACTTGCGTCCTTGGCTGATTTTTCTTCCAATTCCCTCCCTCTCTCTTTTTCCTAGGGAGCTCCTTCTATTCTAATATTTTCGTCTAGAACAATTAATTACTGGCATAGAATTACTTGTTTGCAAAAATAAAAATGAAAATAAAAATGAAAATAGAAATGAAAATAAAAATGAAAATACAAATGAAAATAAGAATGAAAATTAAATTAAAAATAAAAATACAAATGAAAATACAAATGAAAATAAAAATGAAAATAAAAATGAAAATTCTAGCACTATGAATTTGATAATGTAAATGAAAGTTGTCTGAAGGTCGGATATGAGGTTAATTTAAAATAATTCACTGCTGTAAAGAATCTGAATGATTGTAATATGTGGGGGTGTTTGTGTGTGTGTGTTTTAATGAATATAAGAATTTAAATTTTCTCGCACCAAATATTCAGCGCATGAGAGAGAAGGCGGTTTGCTTTCAAAAATTCAAAGTTGGCGCGAACGATCGTCACATCGTCTTAATTGCCGCAAGTTTCTTGGGTTGATTTTCAAGAATGCGATGGGACGTTAACCCTTATAACCGCAACGGAGAACCAGATGATCCGACTGATAAGTTCCTGACTGGCTGTCTCTCGCGTGCTTATTTATAAAACTAAGACTCGCGCCAACCTTTCAGGCAGTTTTTGTCACCGATAACTTTAACGATACTGCGAATCAGGTAAAAACAAACAGACAAACAGACTTGAATTGGTTCCCAACTTGGTTAAGTCGGAATGCTCGGGACGATTGTTTACGTTGTCGGGGTTCCAATTGACTGCTCGACATTCGAATTTAGGGAAATTGTGTAGTAAAACTATTTTTTTTTCTCATTTGAATCAAAAAAATGTAGCCAAAGGTATACTGAAAAAATAGATTTATACACGATTGTGTAAAATATTATTGAAGAAGGAAGAGTGAATTTGAAGAAAATTGAATTTTATGTTTATGAAAATTAATCAAAACTTTTTTGCTATTGTTGCAGGTTAATCGACCACTGACAATGAAGAAAGAGGGAATTCAAACCAGGAATCGAAAGTTATCTTCGAAAAGCAAAAAGAAGAAGGCTGGAGGCTGTTTGGGACTAGGTGGAGTAATGGGAGACATGATCAAGGCCAGTGGACATCTTGATCTCGATAATAAACCGTTTCATTCTGGATTTGGTTCCCCAATGGGTAAGCTAAAAAACACTTTACATGAGAGAGTAATTTAATTAGTAGAACTTTTTTCCAGCAGATAAAATAACACTTTGGTTTTGTTAAACTATTTGTTTTCATTTTGCTGAACCGTTTGTTTACTTTTTTTTGTTAAACCGTTTGTTTACGTTTTATTGAACCGTTTGTTTACATTTTAATAAACCTTTTGTTTACCTTTCGTTAAAATATTTGTTTACCTTTTGTTGGACCGTTTGTTTACATTTTAATAAACTATTTGTTTACTTTTTGTTGAACTGTTTGTTTACATTTGAATAAACCTTTTGTTTACTTTTTCTTGAACCGTTTGTTTACCTATTTTAAAACCATTTGTTTTTCTTTAGTTGAACTTTTTGTTTACTTTTTTTTAACGATTTGTTTACCTTTTGTTGAATCTTCTGTTTACCTTTTCTTTAACCATTTGTTTACCTTCGGTTGAACCGTTTGTTTACCTTTTTCAAACAAAAAGTAAATTAAAAGTATACAAAAGGTTTCAAACTTTTGTTTATACCTAAACCAATTGAATAATTATACAAAAAAAAAAAAAAAACAACAACAAAGACTAATTGTAATTTTTTTTGCTTTTAGGTTCTTCGCAACATCATCATCCAATGCATCCAATGCAGCATTACATGTACCACCCTGGCGTAGGGGTTCCCGGAGGTCTTCATCAAGGTTTCGCACCGCCAGCGCCACCTTCAATTCATCCACATTCACATTCACATTCGCATTCTCATCACATGACGAGTCTTCAGGGTCTTCAGTTAGCAGCCACGACGAACGCTATGGTAAGTTGTTGAGACTTTCTATAATCTTTCATTAAAAAAATTATTCTTCAAAACAACTTTTATTGATGCAAATTTTCAGTAATTTAAAAGTGTCCGCCATTTTGGATCCGCCATTTTGAATTTTGAATTTAGATTCATAATTAGCAACCCTAAAAACTTCCTGAGTAATAAAATTCAAATAAAATCTACTGTCGGAGGTTTTTAATCATTTTTCTATTTAAATTTTCGAAATTTCTACATTTAACATTCTACAGATTCATTAAATTTTGATTACTTGAAATTTTCTAAAATTAAATTAAATATAGTCAATTTTTTTTCAGTATTTTTGAAAATAAACTTTTGAAGAACTTTAATTGGAAAACTTTTAAAATTATTGAATTATCAAAATATTTTCCAGGAAAAATTCTTTAAACGTACATTTAAAAATGAAAATTACTGAAAATTAGCTTTTAATTTTTTCAAATTTAGTATTTTCACTACTTTCAATGACATATTTTCGAAAATTCAAATACGTGCAAAAATAATGAAATTTTAGAATTATTTCTAACATTTTGGTGAAAAAAAAACACGTTCCAAATATTTGATTAAAATTCAATAAAAAATTAATTCGATTTTTTAAGAAAATACACTTTTACAACTTTTGCAATTACTCTTTTAACAAATTCAACTGTTTTCGACAAATTGCATTAAAATATTTTTAAATACTACTTAATTCTGAAAAACTTTTTATTTTCTTATGACTAAATTATCTTTGAGTAGAGAAAATGAAAATTAATTTTTTTGAAATATTTAAAATTAGTTAAATTCAATTTAATTTAAAAAACAATTTTTGAGATGAAAAGTTTGGTTGAAAATTGTGAGAAATAATTTGTTTAGAAGGGGTTTTTAAATAAAATTTAGAAATTATCAAATTTCTTAACTTTATTCTTATTTTTCGTAATATTTCACATTTTGTCTGTAAAAAGAATTTTGTCAAGAAAAATAATTTTAATGTCAGTAAATTGTCAGGGTAATATTATTAAACTGAAAATTCTAAACATCAAAATTATTGGAAAAATTTTTTTTTAGAACCGGTTTAAAAATTCAATTATTTTCAATCGAATTTTATGAAATTTTTAATATTCAAATTAAAGAATATTTCAGTTTAAATATTAATTTAAAAAAAAATTGAATTAAAATGTTTCAAAATACGAAATTCTTCATTAAAAATACTCGATTATTTTCTAGAAATTTGATATAAAAAACTCTTTACCAAATGAATTGTTTTAAATAAATTTGAGTTTATTTCCAAAGTTTAATTAACTTTAAATACAAAAATTAAGTTTTTTAAATATTTAAAAATGGAATTTAAAATAGAAAAACCAAAAAAAGTTACATTTTTTTTTAAAAAAACTAGTTTGGAAATGTCATCAATTTTGACTAGTCTGACAGGTAGAATGTAAAATAAACCGTTTAAAAATTAAAATGCGTGATTGATGATTAATTTGATTTGGATATTTGACCAGTTTTTCTGTAAATTATTTTTTGACATTCAAACTTAACATAATTTTATTTTTTATTTTTAATTTTTCAGTATTTATTTATTATTTTTAATTTTTTTACTGTTGGTTTTCTTTAATTTAAATTATTTAGTATTTATTTATTATTTTTTTAGTTTTACTTTTATTTTTTTTAATTTTTTAATGTTTATTTATTATTTTTTTACTTTTACTTTTCTTTATTTTTAATTTTTTAGTATTTATTTATTATTTTTTTACTTTTACCTTTCTTTATTTTTAATTTTTTAGTATTTATTTATTATTTTTTACTTTTACTTTTCTTTATTTTTATTTTTGTAGTATTTATTTATTATTTTTAATTTTCTTACTTTCACTTTTCTTTATTCTTAAAATTTTTGGTATTTATTTATTATTTTTAATTTTCTTACTTTCACTTTTGTTTATTCCTAAAATTTTTGGTTTTTATTTATTATTTTTTAGTTTTCTCATTTACTTTTTTATTTCGGATTTCATTAAAACTCTCATTTTCTTCATTATCCTTAATTTTATTCATTTCAGTCGAATAGTTAATTGAAACTTTTTTCAGAAAAAAACTTTGTCGATTTCAAACTGACAAAAGTCAAATCATTAATTCTTTTACATAAGATTTAAAATAAAGGTTTTTTAGTAATTTTTTTCGAAGAAAACTTGGTCAATTTTCCACTTGAATAAGTCGAGAATTAAATTTTTTGTTAATAATTGAAATAATTGAAATATAGTATTAAAATAATATTCTTTATAAGTATTAAATATTAAAATTTAAAATAATTGAAAATTAGAGTCATTATTTATTAAATTTCAATTAAAATTGAAAAATCAATTGACTTAACTGAAGTAATTTACAAAATTATAATATTAAAAAAAAGGGAATGCAAAAAAATTAAATATATTCTTTTTTTTCTGTTACAGAGTGGTTGGAGATCAGAATATACATGAATGGAGACCGTCAACTAGCATTAAATAATTTTCGGGTGAAACCCGTTCCTTTCTTTTTCTTTAGAAAAAAAAGAACCTTCTTCTCCTTTGTATTCTATAAGAGAAATTATCGGGAGAATACACTTAAATAAAGTATATAAGACATGTAATAGTTGAAGCAAATATTTTGTAAATATGTAAGATAAAAAAAAAATTAATAATTAGGGTCATTGCGCCCCGGCCCCAAGTACAAAAAAAGTCATACTTGTATAGAGTGTTATATACCTATATATACATATATACATTTTTTCCAGATTTATATATGTATGTATATATATATTATTTTTAATAATTTAATTATTTTAAAGCACATTCGCGTTGTGCGAAAACGATCGTCTCACGTCTGCGGATATTAAAAATGGACAAAATTCCCATATGACGCTTTTCTCAAGTCTTTTAGAAAGAAAAAGAAAACATTTTATCTTTAATTTAAAAAAAAATGTCAAATCGTCTACTGTATATTTGTATTTATTTTCTACTGTATTTTAATTTTATTAATGCGAAAAAAATTAAAGAAATTTTTTTTTTTTTTTGAAAAAATTGTCAAAGGGTGATGAAACCCAACAAAAATGATTTTTTTTCGAAATATTGACGCGTCTTTATAAACAGTGAGCCGCTGACGTGAACGAGAAAAAGCTTAGTTAATCAAAGGTATCGTGCAATTTAAGATAATGAATATTTTTCAAGTGCGCTCGATCGGACGCTTACGTGTCGACTCTCTCGATAATGAATCATTCAAAATACTCTCAAAAAAAGTATATCCATTTTTTTCCAGGAGGCTGTGCAAAGAAATTATTTAGAATTTATAATATAACAAAATTTTTAAAAGGTAAACTATGAAATAATTAAATTTACAAAAAAAAAACCTTTTATGAATAATCGTCCGATCGTGTCACTGTTCGTTTGTGTGGTAGTGATAAAAAAAAGAAGATATTTCTTGTAAATTGATAATGGTTCCCAGTGCGCGCCATTAAAAAAAGAATCGAAAAATTCTCCAAATATTTAATACGAAAATTTGTTGAAAAATTGTGAATATTTCTTTGAAAGAAATATATAAAGTGGAACTTTGAACGCTCATCATTTTTGGAAAATACAGAATTGTAAATTTAGATAATTTTAAAATTAGGTGAACTAATTATTTATTATAATTGTATGATAATTATCCTATATATTGTAAATTGAAAATGATTTAATTTTTGAAAATGATTTAAATGAGAATAATCGCTGCACTGTTTCACGTAAAAAGTGAATGTTTGTAATTTTCGATGAGACGATTGGCATTCTGGTGTAAGAAAAAATAAATCGTAGCTCAAAAATAGACGCGCACGGAGAATTGTAAATTTTTTATCTTCAAGATTGTGTATCGTGTTATTTAATAATTATAACAGTTACAAGTATCGGTCAAGACAGCAATTGCGAAAAAATGTGAAGTAAAATTTTCGCACTGCGAAAGACTGTGCATAAAAAAAATTACTATAGTGTTTTAATCACATAACATTTTATATAGATAGTCAAAAGTATTAAGATGAGAGAGTATACCGATAAAATAGTCATTGGACTTATAAATATGTATACATAAAGAAAAGGAAATATTAATTAAAAAAACAGACGAAGTTGTATGAGAAGATTTTGCTATTGCGGAAAAGTTTTAGTTTCTCCCCAGTTCTTTTATTATCGCAGAAATGTCGAAGCGGAACAAATTTTTCTCCGTCTGACAATTTTAAAGAACTGGAATGTTAAGCTTTTTTCGTAAATGTGAAAAATCTTCTGATACTACATTCATGAATGAAAACACTAAAAACTCTCCGTTGCGTTGAGTACCGCATTGTGATTTTTTTCGACTACTAGAAGTTAACTTGTTCTAGTGTAATAGTGATGGATTTTACGGAGCGTCACCCTGAAAGCACTTTGTTGCGATTTTCTAAAAGACTGATAGATACGAATGAATAAAAGGGGGAATGAGAGCGGGAAATTTTTGAAAATCGCAAATTACGAGGTGAGAGGCGCACGTAGGTGTTTTTTCGACATTTAAGCCCGCAAAAAATAAAAATATGTCTACGTTTGGAAAAAAAGTGTGTTAATGAAAAATTAATAATCAATCATTTAAAAATGAATAATTTTTAAGCATTGAATTTTAAGCATTGAATTTAAAGCATTGAATTTAAAGCATTGATTTTAAGCATTGAATTTCAAGACTAATAGAGGATAAAAATTTTTTCGGTTTTCTTTTGTTTTGGTTCTTTGACACGCTTTTTCCAAACATGGTCATAAAAAAATACAGTGAAAAAGAATGGTATCTATTAAAATAGTATTATTAGAATGTAGCGCATATAGAGCCTGTACGATATTGTCTTTTTCAGAAGGCGCGGATGAATGTGAATAATAATTAATTATAACATTTAAAAAAAAAGAAAATTGTTATTTGCTGTGAGCACGATCAAATGCAATACACACATTTTGCTAAATACACGTATCATACACTACTGAAAAATCAGGCATTCAAATTCGCGCGGAGGTATAAATGGTGTAAAAATGTATGTAAGATATTATTGTATAAAAAAAAGGTTTTAACTTAAAATAAATTAAATGATAATACATCATAAAATAGTGCATTGATTTTATTGCGATTTTCTTTCTGTCCATTGTCCCACATCCATTGTCGACAAATTTTCCATCTTAACTCACTACTCCCATTATGGGTCAAAAAAAATTCCATTAAGTTTTTTTCTTGAAAACGAAATTCTATTTCTACTCAAAAATTAAATTAAACTTAAAAATTAAATCGAACCTTTCACTTAAAAGTATAGATAACTCGAGAAAATAATTTTTCTTTCCCTTACGACGAAAAGAAAAATCCCCAACTGAAACTAAAAAGAACATTTTTTTTGAGACTTAAAAGAAATTATTTTGTATTTCTTTTTTGCTGATAGAAAAATAAAATAAAAACTAAAATCCCGATTTTTCGGTAAGACACGCTGGATTTGAATCAAGAGAGGAGTGAACGATTGGTTCGAGTTTTATATACACAGCAATCGAGATTACGCAAATCCTGGTCACTTTTATGAAAATTGGAAGTAGCCAATGTATTAAAGAAATTTCTGGAGTATATATATATAACTGTATATCTTTGTATTCAGAGCTCAATTCTCGTGCAAAAGGTCACCACGAATGAGAGGCAGCTGTACCGACTTAACTTCACATCGAGATTTAATTCCCCGTGAAATGAAACCGACTTGTGCACAACGCGAAAGGACTTGCGGAGATTTACTTTGGTAAGGATTTTTGGGGATTTTAGGTTTGACGTTCCTACATAAGAAAAGACATTTCCTCGAACCCTGGATTCTCCTCACACGCGAGACAAATTCTTTTGATTTCTCACTCTCTCTCTATGTATATGTGTGTGATTCCAAATGAAATTTCTGTCGACATTTTTAAATACGTTCGAAAAATAATGAAAAATAATGAAAAATAGTGAAAAATAATGAAAAATAATGAAAAATAGTGAAAAATAATAAAAAATAATGAAAAATAATGAAAAATAATAAAATTTCGATAAAAAGATGCAGATATTTTAAAAAGTCAAAAAATGAGGAAAATTGGCAATAATTATTATTTTGTAATGATTTTTTATTGTTGTAGTAAGTTAGTTACTAATTTAGTTACCAACTTACTAACTAACATAGTAGCATAGTTACTAAAATCAATTGTGTTCAAAGATTTTAAAAAATTGTCGTCAAAATTTCAATTCTCTTTATAAATAATAAAATTTTTCTCCGATATTCAATTCTTTTACAAAATTTTAATCAAATTCTTGTCAAAATTTCAATTATTTGCAAAAGTTTTCTAAAATTCCATAATTTTCAATATCTACTATTTCAATAAAATTTTCCAAAAGAATTCTATTATTGAAAAAAAATTTTGAATACAATTCTACACAAACATTCAATTACTTTCATAAATAATGAACATTTTTACAAAAATTCAATTATTTACAATTTTTTTTATAAATTTCTTCGCAATAATTCAATTATTTTCATGAATAATAACATTTCTACAGGGATTCAATTATTTTTATAAACAATAAATTTTTTTTTAGAAATTTAACTATTTTCAAAAATAATAAAATTTTTTAGAGAAATTCAATTATTTACAAATTTTTTTATAAATTTCTTCGCAATAATTAAATTATTTTGATTCAACATTTTTTAATAAATAATTTATTTCGTTTTTTGTATCTTTTTGTAAAAATATTCGTTCATTTATTTAAATTATTAATTTAAAAAAGTCATCCAGCAGTAAAAACTAATAAAAAACAATTATTTAAGTATTAAATATAATATTCACTGACTAGGTTAGTTCAGAAAAAATCCGCTAATATAGAACAAGTGGCGCCAGAAAATGGGCCTACTTTTTGGCGCCACTTGTCTCATATTAGCGGAATTTTCTGGAACTAAACAACATTGTTTTCAGTCTTCTTTTTCAACTATTAATTGGAAGATAATGTCCTATTTATGATTGGTGTTTTTAAATTAACGCTCCTCGCCTGACCTATGAAACCCAGTGACCAGTCTGGATTCCTCGTATCTCGGTATAACCAACTTATTTTCTATTGTTACTTGCACTTAATTAGGGAACGCACGCAACTCTTCCTTCTAAATAAGTTTAAAGAGCATTGTTTAATGAGCAGAGATTCTTGCGTTATTTTTCAAGTAAAAGGCGAAACTTTAAGACACGTTATTGTATACTCTTATGTAAAGCCAATCATATTTTAGTAATATTTTTCAGCTTTCGTTCCCATTGCATTCTTCGCAACCGAAGAATTAATTAATTCACTGAAAAAAAATTTATTTTATTCAAATAACCGATTATTTGACTATTATCAAATAAATATTTACTTGAATCAAATAATAATTTTTCAATCAATAATTTTTCATCGATTAAATAGTATTTGCTTCAAATACTGAAATATTTGATTCAAATACAATTTGTGTCACGCTCCGAAGAAAGGTACCTAAGAAGCAAAAAAATTTGAGGTTATGTTTTTAATTTTTCAAGTGAAAATACGGGAAGAAAATCAATTATTAATTACAAATTATTCATCATCAAGTCTTCGTTGTATCGAAAATATTTGAAAATTGGTTTCAAATTCAAATAATTAAAAATAAACTTTTAATCAAGAGAAATCTAACACGACCCTAACCTATAATTCGTTTGCTTCTTAGGTACCTTTCTTCGGAGCGTGACACAAATTGTATTTGATTCAAGTAAATATTTATTTCAGGGTTGCCACGCAACCTGGAAACCTGGAAAACCTGGAAATGTCCGGGAATTTTATAAATCTTGAAAAAACCTGGAAAAGTCAGGGAATTTTTATCCAAATCCTGGAAAATTGTTGTTTTCTAAAGATATTCTATGTTTCTTCTTGAAATCAAATTTTAAAACCTGCAATATTTAAAAATTACTTCTTCAATTCTAGAAGAAAATAAATAAAAATTTTATTTTTAATTTTAAAAATAAAAAAAAAGATAATAAATAAATTTTCATAAGTAGATTGATTTCAAAAAGTATAAATTTTCAATTTTAGAAAATTTCGATTTAAAATGAATTCAATTAGAAATCTTGAGGCACGTAGATTATGGAAAAATTTTAATAATTCAATTTCTTCTAAAATTAGTTCAGTTTTTTAATATATATATATTTAATTGATTATTCAAAATAATGGATTTACAGAAGAATTTTAGTCAAAAACACTAAAAAAAAATTGAATTTTGAATCAATTATAAATGTAAAGAAAGAAAATCAATTTATTTCAAAAATTTTACTAAAATTCTAGGCAAAATTTCATTTACTTTCTCTATTCAATAATTTTTATTATCTACCACTTTAATAGAATTTCCCAAAAGAATTTAAATATTTGAAAAATTTTTTTCAGTTCAATTACTTTCAGAAATTCTTTTAATACAATTTTTTTTGCAAAATTAAATTATTTTCAGGGGTTTTGATAAAATTCTTTGCAAAATTCAATTATTTTCAGGGGTTTTGATAAAATTCTTTGCAAAATTCAATTTTCAGAAGTTTTAATAAAATGCTTTGTAAAATTCAATAATAATTTTCAAGAATTTTTATAAAATTCATTAAATAATTCAATTATTTTCAAAAATTTTCGCAAGATTCTTTGCAAATTTCACTTATTTCCAGGAATTTTAATAAAATGCTTTACAAAATTAAATTATTTTTATAAATTTGAAAAAAATTCTTTAAAGAAATTCAATTATTTTTAATACAATTTTAAACAATTAATTAAATTTCTCGAAAAATGAAATTATTCTTAAAAAATTTCTTTTTATAATTCTTCAAGAGAAGTCATTTTGTTATTTAAAAATTTGTGAAAATTTATTCAATTAGAAATCTGGAGGCACGTAGATTTTTGAAAAAATTTAATAATTCAATTTCTTCTGAAATTACATAAATTTTTTCATCTATATTTAATTAATTATTCAAAATAATGGATTTACAGAAGAATTTTAGTCAAAAACACTAAAAAAAATTGAATTTTGAATCAATTATAAATGTAAAGAAAGAAAATCAATTTATTTCAAAAATTTTACTAAAATTCTAGGCAAAATTTCATTTACTTTCTCTATTCAATAATTTTTATTATCTATACCACTTTAATATAATTTCCCAAAAGAATTTAAATATTTGAAAAATTTTTTTCAGTTCAATTACTTTCAGAAATTCTTTTAATACATTTTTTTTTGCAAAATTCAATTATTTTTAGGAGTTTTGATAAAATTCTTTGCAAAATTCAATTATTTTCAGGAGTTTTGATAAAATTCTTTGCAAAATTCAATTTTCAGAAGTTTTAATAAAATGCTTTGTAAAATTCAATAATACTTTTCAAGAATTTTTATAAAATTCATTAAATAATTTAATTATTTTCAAGAATTTTTGTAAGATTCTTTTCAAAATTCACTCATTTCCAGGAATTTTAATAAAATGCTTTACAAAATTAAATTATTTTCATAAATTTGAAAAAAATTCTTAAAATTAATTCAATTTTTTTAATACAATTTTAAACAATTAATTTAATTTCTCGAAAAATGAAATTATTCTTAAAATTTTTTTTTGTAATTCTTCAAGAGAAGTCAATTTGTTATTTAAAAATTTGTTCATAAAATTCTTTATAAAAATTAAATTTTAAGAAATATTCAATTGTTTAATATAATTTTGTTATTTAAATAATTTTGAATTTTTGGATGTTTTTCTAATAAATATTGATTTAAAAATAAATTTTATGTAAAATTTAGATTATATCGTTGAATATTGAAAGCAATATAGCATGAATTTTTGGAAATAATTCAAATTTTTAAAAAGGTTTCAAATTAAAATCTTTGAAAATTTGAATTTTTCATATTTTTAATGAACAATTCTGTAGAATTTTTTCAAAAAGTTTAATCGAATTTTCTGTCAATTATTATTATTATTTTTGTTTTCTTATACATATCTAATTGAAAAATTTTCTTATAATCGAAATTTTACCTAAAATTGAATTGTAAACAAATTAATTTGATAATTTTGAAACAAACTTTTTTTAAAATTATTAAAAAAAAACATCGACTTAAAAATGAATTTTAGTTCAACATTTTAGAATTTTATAATTTAATCAAAAATGTTAAAGTTTTGACTGAAAATTAGGGAATTATTTAATTTGGTAAATTATAAATGTTTTTTTAAAAACCTGGAAATTATTCGTTTTTTAACCTGGAAAACCTGGAAAAGTCAGGGAATTTGAAAGTAGCAAAAGTGTGGCAACCCTGTATTTGATAATAGTCAAATAGTCGGTTATTTGAATGAAATAAATTTTTTTTTCAGTGCAGTTTAATACAGACAGTAAAAATTAACATTTTCGCATGGGACTTGATTTTGATGAAAGGTTTTTTTTTGGTGGGGAGGGGGGCAAGATCATAATCTTTGAAAATGAGATTGTACTTTAAAAAACTACCTTTTTCTTGAAAAAAAACTTGAAAAAAGAAAACTTGAAAATGAAAACGAAAAAATCGAAAATAGGGAAATGGTTCAATGATTCAGACGATAATCGAGAAATCCGGGGATATTTTGTTTGGGAATTGAAAGTCAATGAATCCCATGAATCAAGGGATTGGTTTTTTGTTTATTTGAAAGTTTCGTATAAGAGGAGATTGGAAATCCCTTGTTTCACACTTGACGTAATACTGACCCAAGCATTTGACCCTCCTTGTGCTCATGTGGAAGTAGCCGAGAAGATATATTTATATAAACTCGTATATTTTGAAGGTTTTAAAGCCAAGCAATATATATTATAAGGCGATAGATTATTTGTCCGGTACGAGAAGGTGACTTGCTTCTCTCTCTTTCTCTCTATAGGCTGTGATGGAGTGCCTCGACTACCAACCACATCCATTTCAAAGTCGACAGATTTTTCTTATTTGACGAGTTGAAATCGTTCTGCTCCGATCGGGATGCCAATGACAGTCACTCTGAGAGATTCTCCCACGTAACTTCACCGCATCCAACAACGAGGATTAAATTTAACGACAAAAATGCTTCGCAAATCATTCAAAATCACCGATCTATCACTGTGAAATTTATATGGAAATCTGAGTCCGATTTTGCTGATAACTGTATATTGTTAAATTGATACAAAACTGTACCATGATCATTTGTATGTACGAAAACCTTTTGGGGCCTCGTTTATAAATTACTTGGCAAGAATAAAGAAATAATGGTTCAATTTTAGTTTCAATTAAGTCTGAAAAGCACTTTTTATCGACTTCAACTTAAAAAAATCAAATTTTAAAATTTGTTTTTGCTTCGATTCTTTTTTAGACTAAGAAAAATTGGTATTAAAAATCCTAACCATTGTAAATATTAAAAGAGAGTTATTTAAATAAATTATCTTTATTTTAAGCTTTGCATATCAGATATTTTTTGTAATTTAAAAAAATTCTCGTCAAAATTTCAATTCTCTTTAAAAATAATAAAATTATTTTCCGCTATTAAATTATTTTACAAAATTTTAATCAAATTCTTGGCAAAATTTCAATTATTTTAATAAAAAATAAAACTCTTCTATGATATTCAATTATTTTACAAAGTTTTAATCAAATGTTTGTCAAAATTTGAATTATTTTCAAAAGTTTTCTAAATTTCCATTATTTTTAATATCTACAATTTAAATAAAAATTTTCCAAAAGAATTCCATTATTAAAAAACATTTGAATACAATTCTACGCAAACATTCAATTATTTTCATAAAGAATACAAATTTTTACAGAACTTCAATTATTTACAAATTTTTTTTTAAGTTCTTCGCAGTAATTCAATTATTTTCATAAATAATAATATTTCTACGGGGATTCAATTATTTTTGTAAATAATAAAATTCTTTTTGAAATTCAATTATTTTCCATAAAGAATAAAACTCATTGCAGAATTTAAATTAATTTTAATGCAATTTTAATCAAATTCCTCGAAAAATGTAATTATTCTTAAAAATCCAATTAAAATTCGTCCAAAGAATGTAATGATTTAAAAAATTTGTTGATAACATTTTTTATGAGAATTTGATTTGAAGAAACATGAAATTCATAAATTACTTATTTTTGTATTTAAATAATTGAATTCTCGTAGAATTTACTAATAAAAATGGTTTTTAAAATGAATTTCAGATAAAATTTTAGTATTTTTAGTATTTTTTTAGTATTAAAAGCATTATAACGTGGTTTTTTTAGAAATAATTAAATTTTCAAAAAGTTTCAAACTAAAATCATTGAAGTTCTTAATTTTTCAGATGATTGACAAAAAAATCTGTAGATTTAATTCTTTCAAAGTTTAATAGCATTTTTATTGTAATTATTTTAAGTTTTTATTTTCCAATATATATTTAATTTTTTTAATATATTTTATTTACCATAATTTACATTTAATATAAATTTTATTTTGTCTTAAAATTTATTTGTCATGAATTTCATTCCACATGGATTTCATTTATCATGAATTTCATTCGACGTGAATTGCATTAGACATAAATTTCATTAGACATACTTTTTATTTGGTATAAATGTCATGAATTTCATTCAACAAAATTTTCATTTGACATAAAATTCTCATTTGACATATGTACATTCCATAATTAAAAATAATTTGAATACGCAAACATTCAATTATTTTCAGAAATAATAAATTTTTTTACAGAAATTCAATTATTTACAAATTTCTTTATAAATTTCTTCGCAATAATTCAATTATTTTCATTAATAAAAAAAAATTTCTACAGAGATTCAATTATTTTAATAACTAATAAAATTCTTTTAGTAATTCAATCATTTTCATAAATAATAAAACTCTTTGCAGAATTTCAATTATTTTTAATGAAATTTTAATCAAATTCCTCAAAAAATGTAATTATTCTTAAAAATCTTATTGAAATTCGTCCAAAAAATTTAATGATTTAAAAAATTTGTTAATAACATTTTTTATGAAAATTTAATTTTGAGAAACATGAAATTAATAAATTATTTATTTTTCTATTTAAATAATTAAATTCTCGTAGAATTTACTAATTAAAAATTGTTTTAAAAATGATTTTCAGTTACAATTTTAGATTAAACTTAAGTATTAAAAGCATTATAACGTGGATTTTTAGAAATGATTAAATTTCAAAAATGTTTCAAACTAAAATCATTGAAATTCTTAATTTTTCATTTTTTTGACAAAAAATTATGTAGAATTGATTCTTTTTAAATGTTAAATAGGATTTTTAATGAAATTATTTCAAGTGTTTATTTTCCAATGTATATTTAATTGCAAAATTTCCGAATAATTAAAATTTTAGTAAAATTGACTTGTAAACGAATAAATTTGAAAATTCTCATAAAACTCATCGCAGCGTTTCAATTATTTTTCATACTTATTATAGTTGAATTCCTTGAAAAAAGTAATTATGTTCATGCAAGTTTTAATAAAATTCGATAAAATAATTGAATTAATAAAAAATTTGTTACTAAACATCTTTATGAGAATTGAATTTTGAGAAACATACAATTATTCACTAAATTATTTACTTTCGCATTTAAATAATTAAATTCTTGTAGAATCTTCTAATAAAAATTGATTTTCATTTCATAAAAATGAATGTCAGTTAAAATTTCGATTATAATTGAATATTAAAAGAAGTGTAGAGTGAACTATTTGGAAACAATTGAATTTTGAAATTAATATTTTTGAAAAAGTTTAATTGAATTTTTTGAATATTATTTGATGTTTTTATTTTCTAATATGCATTTAATTAAAGAATTTAGGAATAGTTAAAATTTCGTGAAATTGATTAATTAATTATTATTAAAAATAATAGATATAAAGCAAAATTGTAGTTAAAAATTGTTTAAAATAATAATTGAATTGAAATAATGAAAATAATTTTGAAGAAGTATTCTTATAATATAAAATAATGATTTGATTACTTGGTCATCTTTAATTATTACAAAATATGAAGAAATCAATCATTCCGAGTCGAAGACTCGGAGTTATCGATATCTTCATGTTTCATACTTATAAAAAAATTGAATAAACTAAAATTTCATACATTGTAAAAACTAACAAAAAAATTGATGATTGTAATTTTTTTTATGTTAGAATTCAATCTGCAACACTTTTTAATACCTCACGATTTACTGTGAATGTAATTCAGTTTTTCGAAACATATTGTTAAATAAGTTTTAAGAAAAAAATGTCTCAATCAAAATTCAAACTGATAATTTATGTGTTCCTTCGCTAAACCATTTTCATATTCTGCTAATACCTTTGTTCCATATTCAAGAAGGCACATTCTCTTGATTCATATGCTCCAACAAACACCTGCGCTACTTTATTTACTTATCGCCTGACTTTATCGACTTCTTTTTCCTTTCGCAGTGGCGTTATAAAAATTGCACTAAGAGAAAAAAAAAACCTTCACTTTAACGTCTAAAACATCGCGAAAAATCATTGGAGCATTTTAAATTAAGGTCATGAATTAATGATAAGCGTGAGGTTTAATATTTCCACAATATCTTTCATCAGGTTCAAAAATATATAAAGCGCAAATTTTTTAATGGTATGTTTTATTATGAGAATAACATTATTCATATTTATATTTACAAGATTTAATTTAACCAGATGATCTGCAAGGGTTGATTAAAATCGTTTTTTCAGAAAAAAAGGTACGAAATTTGTTAGGTAAACACCTAACAAATTTCGTACCTTTTTTTCTGACTATTTTTAGCGTGGAAGATAAAAGGACTTCGATGTCAATGACAGTTAATAACAAAAAAAACGATGTTTGTAATCGCATTTCTGTTTTTATCCACGGTAAATCGTTGGGTATTAAAATAACACCAAAATGGATTAAAATAACACTAAATTGGATTATTTTAATCCTTTTTGGTGTTATTTTAATACCTAACGATTTACCGTGTCATAGTTGACAATTTACAACAATTAATTTAATTCAAGAATAGTTTTATGATTAGGAATATTTTTGGAGAATATGAAAGAGGGTCACGAAAGATATACGTGTATAAATATATATATCCGTCGGGAAATCGATTCGCGAGCTTACTGCAACCATTGCGATTACGCGATTTTAGCGATTAGATGTTTCCTGCGTTAGCTCGGTGTAATAAATCTCTCCCGAATTCACTGTCTTCCCGGTCAGTTCCTGAACATGTCATGGTGGACAAATGCCCGGATACCAGAACTGGAAACCATACATCTTAGGGGGTGTTTCGCTTGCAGACTGTGTTGGGGAGGGTTTTGGGGGTGGGGCAGAACTTTGCTTGTAATCTAACACTGCGGGGTGTTTATCTTATGCAATTCTCATCTAACGTGAATTTCAAAATTTCTCTCACTAATTGAGGAGAGTGAAAAGGTTTGGGTGCAATCCACCCCCCAGTGAAATTCTGTTTTCTTCTCTATTATTCTCATTCCACTTTTACTTCACTATCACTTTACTTTCACTTTGACTCGAAATTTATTTTCACTTCAATTTCGTTTTACTTTCACATTCATTAAAACTAATTTTTAATCCACTTTCACTTCACTTTTCATTCCACTTCACACATTCCACTAATTTTTAATCCACTTTCACTTCACTTTTCATTCCACTTCACACATTCAACTAATTTTTAATCCACTTTCACTTCACTTTTCATTCCACTTTCATTTAAAAACAAAATTTATTTTCACTCTATTTTCACTTCACTTTCACTCCATTTTCACTTCACTTCCAATTCAATTTTACTTCACTTTAACTTAAAATTTATTTTTACTCCATTGTCACTTCAATTTTACTCCACCTTTACATTCAAAATTTATTTTTACTCTATTTTTACTAAATACTTTCACTCCTCTTTCACTTCATTTTTACTTTACATTCAATTCACTTTCAGGCGAAATTTCACCAAAAATATATTATCATTCCACTTTTACTGAAAATATTATTTTTATTCTACTTACAGTTCTTTTTCACTTTACTTTCACTATGATTAAAAATTTATTTTCACTTCAATTTAATTTTATTTTCACTCACAATTTCATTCATTCCACTTTCACTCAAAATTAATTTTCACTTTAATTTCACTTCACTTTCAACACAAAATTTATTTTTAATCCATTTTAACTTAACATTACCTCCACTTTCAATCAAAATTTATTTTCACTTCATTTTCACTTCACTTTCACTTACAGTCAAAATTTTTTCTACTCCATTTTTAATAAAATATGTTCTTGCACTTCACTTTCACTTTACTTTCACTATGATTCAAAACTTATTTTCACTTCAATTTCATTTTATCTTCACTCACAATTTTATTGAATACACTTTTAATCAAAATTAATTTTCACTTTACTTTAACTTCACTTTCACACAAAATTTATTTTTACTCTATTTTAACTTTACATTAACTCCACTTTCATTCAAAATTTATTTTCACTTCATTTTCACTCCACTTTCGCTTTTAGTCAAAATTTTTTCTATTCCATTTTTAATAAAATTTTCTCTTACACTTCACTTTGACTTTACTTTCATTACGATTCGAAACTTATTTTCACTTTAATTTCATTTTATTTTCACTCACAATTTTAATCAATCTACTTTCACTCGAAATTAATTTTCACCCCATTTTCACTTTACTTTCACTCCACTTTCACTTAAAACATTATTTTTACACCACCTACACTGGAGTAAAATTGAAAAGAAAATAAATTCTGAGTAAAAGTAAAGTGAAAGTAGAGTTAAAATGTGATGGAAAAAATTTTATGTGAATGTGAAGTGACGTGACGTGAAAGTAAAGTGAAAGTAGAATTAAAGTGAAGTGAAAATGGAGTGGAAATAAATTTTAATTGAAAGTAGAGTGAAAATAAATTTTAAGTAGAAGTGAAAGTGAAGTGAAAATAATTTTTGAGTGAAGTGAAAGTGAAGTGAAAATAATTTTTGAGTGAAGTGAAAGTGAAGTGAAAATAATTTTTGAGTGAAGTGAAAGTGAAGTGAAAATGGAGTAAAAATAAATTTTGCGTTAATTTGACGTGAAAGTAAAGTGAAAGTGGAATTAAAGTCAAGTGAAA
This sequence comes from Leptopilina drosophilae, assembly GCA_032873175.1. Classification (NCBI taxonomy): domain Eukaryota; kingdom Metazoa; phylum Arthropoda; class Insecta; order Hymenoptera; family Figitidae; genus Leptopilina; species Leptopilina drosophilae. Next base: position 4,179,870 of record CM065485.1, on the reverse strand, counting down.
ATGGAGTGGAAATAAATTTTAATTGAAAGTAGAGTGAAAATAAATTTTGAGTAGAATTGAAAGTGAAGTGAAAATAAATTTTGAGTGAAGTGAAAGTGAAGTGAAAATGGAGTAAAAATAAATTTTGCGTTAATTTGACGTGAAAGTGAAGTGAAAATGGAGTAAAAATAAATTTTGCGTTAATTTGACGTGAAAGTAAGTGAAAGTGGAATTAAAGTCAAGTGAAAATGGAGTGAAAATAAATTTTAATTGAAAGTAGAGTGAAAATAAATTTTGAGTAGAAGTGAAAGTGAAGTGAAAATAAATTTTGAGTGAAGTGAAAGTGAAGTGAAAATAGAGTAAAAATAAATTTTGCGTTAATTTGACGTGAAAGTAAAGTGAAAGTGGAATTAAAGTGAAGTGAAAATGGAGTGGAAATAAATTTTAATTGAAAGTAGAGTGAAAATAAATTTTGAGTAAAAGTGAAAGTGAAGTGAAAATAATTTTTGAGTGAAGTGAAAGTGAAGTGAAAATGGAGTAAAAATAAATTTTGCGTTAATTTGACGTGAAAGTAAAGTGAATGTGGAATTAAAGTGAAGTAAAAGTGTAGTAAAAATAAATTTTGAATGAAAGTAGAGTGAAAATTAATTTCGAGCGGAAGTAGAGTGAAAATTAATTTCGAGTGGAAGTAGAGTGAAAAATAATTTCGAGTGGAAGTAGAGTGAAAATAAATTTCAAGTGGAAGTGAAAGTGAAGTGAAAATAAATTTCGACTGAAATCTTCTATGAGAGAGCAAAAACCAAATAAACTGAAAGTATATCTAAGTCTTTATAAATAAAAAAGTATATATGAGAAATAGATACAGAAAGTGAGAGCGCAGTTAATGGAAAGCCGATGAAATCAAAGGTGCTGAAAATTTCAAGAGCAAACAGGAAGGCCCGACCCTCCAAAAAACGAGTCAATTCAAGCAGGAAATCGCTTTCGGGGTTTAAAAAAAGTTCGCTTTTTTTGATCGCATCCGAAAAAATGTATCTGATCTTATTCAAGTGGTATTGCAAGAAACGAAGGATTATCTATTTCAATGGCATCATTTCCAAACTGGGGGGAGATTCCATGAGTAATTGTTAGCAAATAAGATTTCGCGCAAGGTTGCATTTTGTCACCGGCATGTATTTATACTTTATACACATGAAGAATCAATATTCACCAAAACGAATGCTCCAATTTTCACATATAGTTGAAAATTTATATTCAAAAAACCAAAATTACTTCCACTTTTTAATGAGGCGAAACTGTTGTAAATATATTTTAATCTTATTTTTTAAAAATAGTTTTTTAGATTTTTAAAAACGGTTTTTTAGGTTTTAAAAAATAGTTTTTCAGTTCTTTAAATAAAGATAAATAAAATTTTGACAATAATTTTATTAAAATTCTTTGCAAATAATTGAATTTCAGAGAAGAATTTTATAATTTATAAGAATAATTGAAATTTTGAACAGATATTTTTAAAATGTTTAAAAGTAATTAAATTTTAAAGAAGAATTTTTATATTTTTAAAAATAGTTTAAAATTATGGGGAGAATTTAAAAAAAATTTGAAAATAATTGAATTTCTGCGATGAATTTTCTTATTTTTTAAGATAATTGAATTTTGCAAAGAATTTCATGAGAACTTTTGAAAATATTTAATTTTCCATGATGAATTTTATTATTTGTGAAGATAATTATAATTTTGACAAGAAATTAAAAAAATTTTGGAAAATAATTGAATTTCTGCGAAGAATTTTATTACTTTTGAAAATAAATAAATTTCTAGGAAAAATTTTATTTTTTATAAAAATAAATACAAATGTACAGAAATAAATAAATAATTGAAATTCTGAAAAGAATTTTATTAAAATTCTTTGAAAATAATTAAATTGCAGAGAAGAATTTTATTATTTATATAAAGATAACTGAATTTTGGAACATATTTTTTTTTAAATGTTTAAAAGTAATTGAATTTTGAACAAGAATTTTGATATTTATGAAGATAATTAGAATATTGAGAATTTAAAAAAAAAATTTGAAAATAATTAAATTTCTGCGAAGAATTTTCTTACTTTTGAAGATAATTGAATTTTGCAAAGAATATTATCAGAGCTTTTGAAAATAATTAAATTTCAATGATGAATTTTATTATTTATAAAATTTTGACGAGAAATTAAAAAAAAAATTTTGTGTGTAATTGAATTTTTGCGAAGAATTTCATTATTTTTAAAAATTAATAAATTTTAGAGAAAAATTTTATTATTTATAAAGATAACTGAAATTATGACAGGCATTTTATTAATTTTTTTTTAAATAATTGAATTTTGGAAAAGAATTTTATTATTTATAAAAATAATTGAATTTTTAACAAATTTTTTTTTATAAGTTTAAAAGTAATTGAATTTTGAAGAAGAATTTTGATATTTATAAAAATAATTGAAATTTTGAGAATTTAAATAAAAATTTTTCAAAATAATTGAATTTCTGCGAAAAATTTTCTAACTTTCGAAGATAATTGAATTTTGCAAAGAATGTTATCTGAACTTTTGAAAATAATTAAATTTCCATAATGGATTTTTTTATTGATAAGTTTGATAATTTTTTTCAATGATAATTTGACGAGAAATTTAAAAAAATTTGAAAATAATTGAAATTCTGCGGAGAATTTTATTACTTTTGAAAATAATTAAATTTCCATAATGGATTTTTTTATTTATAAAATTTTGACGAGAAATTAAAAAAAAAATTTTGTGTGTAATTGAATTTTTGCGAAGAATTTCATTATTTTTGAAAATTAATAAATTTTAGAGAAAAATTTTATTATTTATAAAGATAACTGAAATTATGACAGGTATTTTATTAATTTTTTTTAAATAATTGCATTTTGGAAAAGAATTTTATTATTTATAAAAATAATTGAAATTTTTGAAAGGATTTAAAAAAAATGTTAAAAATACCTAATTAAATTTTTGCCATGCATTTTATTAAATTTTGTTAAATATTATTCCAGATTGTTTGATGTTAAAGTATGTGTTGGCTAGAAATGTGATTTTTTTACAATTTTGACAATTTCGTGTTTTCTTTTCGGCGTTTTTTTCCTAAAATTTCATTCGACTTTTTTCGACTCTTTTGGAAATTTTATACGACTTTTCGTGACTTTTGTTGTGAATTTTTGCAACTAAAGCGACTTTTTTTGGATCTTAAAGACGATCCGAGCCCTGAATTAGTTTTCTAGTTTTTAAAAAATACTGAGATTAATTTCAAACTTTATGCAATTTCTAGCATGTGCGGAGAATATAGCGATCAGTAAAGAAAGGGTAAAAATTTGCCACTAAACAACGTTCAAAGAAGTCTTCACATTTCTTTTTACTCTACTAAATGTAATCTAACATAAATTCAAACATTCAGAATGGCAATTTAGACACACGTAATATGGATATACACATAAAATATAGGAAAAAATTAGAGGCCTCCCTGTGAAGAATGAACAATGCGTCGTCTAATAGAAATCAAATGGCTTCAACCATTTATAACGAGCTATATAGTCTTCCTTGCAGATCCTCTCTTTGAGTCCTCACACGCACCTTCCTTTTGTTTCGTTTTATTTGTTTCTTTTTTTCGCCCATCACGGAATAATCGAACAAGATTGATGAGGGCGGCATGACTGGCGCTCTCTACGGTGGCTACACGCTGAACCCATAGAGTCATGGTATGCTGAATGTGCCTTCATATTCCACAACGAAAAAGTCAAAGAAACGAGCTCACGTTCCTTGACGTCTGGAACATTGCCATTTTATGCCCTCTTACACGCTGAAACCATCGAAAACTTTTCTCATTACAGACAAAAGAAGAGAGAAAAAAGCAACAACAGTTTTAAGGTTTTTTTTTTCAAAACATCCTGACAGCTCAACTTGTTTTTAGAAGTAATTTACTTATGAAATTATGTGAAAAGGATTTAATTTGAACTTGTCAATCAGCGCGTGTTTGGGGTCGATGATTACGAATTTAAGGTTGAATTTTCGAAAATTTGAAAATTCAAAATGGCGGATCCAATATAGCGGAAGTTTTTTGGGAAATTGCTCATATTTACTAAAATCTTGGTACTTGGAGGTTTTCGGAGTGGCTGATTACAGATCTAAAGTTAAATTTTAAAAAATTTTGAAAGCTCACCCGTTAAACTTGTCATAAATAAATTTCTTAAAAGATATATTTAAAAAAATTGTAGTATCAGTAAAACAATTATTTGGCGGGTCGATTATCTCATTTCATTTCACTTTCACTCAAATTTAAATTCCCTTTATTTTCCTTTCACTTTCACTTTAATTTCACTTCATTTATGTTTCACTTCACTTTCACTCCACTGTCACTTCATTTTCACTTCACTTATACGTCACATTCATTCATAATTTATTTTCACATTACTTTCACTCTCAAAATTTAATTTCACTCTATTTTTACTCCAGTTTCACTGAAAATTTATTTTAACTGCATTTTCACTTCACTTTCACTGCAATTTCACTTCACTTATACTCTACATTCATTAGAAAATTTATTTTTACTTCACTTTCACTCTAAATTTAATTTCACTCCACTTTCACATCCTTTATACTTCTCTTTCATTGCAAATTTATTTTCACTTCATTTTTACACTTTTTTCACTTTACATTCACTTCACATGTACTTTAATTTATTTTCACTTCACTTTTACTTCATTTTCACTTCACTTACACTTCATCTTCATTCAAAATTTATTTTCACTTCACTTTCTCTCAAAACTAATATTCACTTCATTTTCACTTTATTTTTTCGTCGAAAATAAATTGAAAGAAAATTTTTAATGAAAGTGAAATGAAATTAAAGTAAAAATAAATTTTGAATCATAGTGAAAGTAAAGTAAAAGTTAAATTTAAGTGGATTAATAATAACATTTTAAATGAAATTTTGACTAGAAGTAGGGTGAATGTGAAGTAAAAGTGAAGTGAAAATAAATTTTTAGTGAATGTGGAGTGAAAGTGAAGTGAAAATAAATTTTGAGTGAATGTGGAGTATAATTGAAGTGAAAATGGAGTAAAAATAATTTTTGAGTTAAAGTGAAGTGAAATTGAATTGGAAGGGAAATGAAAATGGATTGAAAGTGAAGTGAAAATAGAGTGAAAATAAATTTTGAGCGAATATAGAGGGAAAATAAATTATGAACGAAAATGAAGTGAAAATTAAGTGAAAAAAAATGTTGAGTTAAAGTGAAGTGATATTGAAGTGAAAATAAATTATGAGTCATAGTGAAACTAAAGTGAAAATGAAGTGTAAGTAGAAAAAATAATGTTTTGAGTGAAAGTAAATTAAAAATACACTGAAAATAAATTTTTGACTGAAAGTGAAATGAAAATTAATTTTGAGCGAAATTTTGACTGAAAGTGAAGTGAAAAGAAATTTAGAGTGAAATTTTGACTGAAAGTAAAGTGAAAAGAAATTTAGAGTGAAAGTGATTGTGAAGTGTAAATAAAGTGGAAATGGAGCGAAAATAAATTTTGAATGATAATAATTTTTTTTATGAATTATTTATAACAAATTAACAAATAAAGTAAAAACGTTTTAAAATTCATGAATTTTTACTTTATCATTAATTTAAAAATTATATTTTTTATATATTGACTTTAAACTACGATTTTTATAAATAAAAAAATTATTTTTAATAAAAATTTTTACATAACTCAAAATGTACTTAAGATTGAAAAAAAAATAATATCTAAATAATGATAAATGTTCTCGAGAATAATTCGCAACTCAAAACATTTAACCTTAGCATTGATCTCGGTATATCAGCCCTTTGATTCGGAGGGGGCGTATCGAAATTAATATACGACGACACGATCAACGCCTCTAACAGCAAAAGTCTAACAAGAACTGACTTTAACGGTTAAATAATATTGCTTTGCTTTCTCCTTTAATATCTGTCCGTTTCTATTCTCTTTATTACTCCTCTGCCTTTTTCTTACCTTCTTTACTGCTCTAATTTTTAATCTTTCAGTTTCCTTCATTTAAAAACAGAAAAAAATTTTTAATATTTTTTATTTATTTATTTTATACACTCGTCTTTTGCCTTAATACTAGCATTACAAGTGTCCCCGTGGAAATTTAAAAAAGAAAAAATTTTGAATGTTATACTTTTAATATATAGGTGAATTTTCTGAAAGTGACATTTTTTATGTCTCGCTTAATTTTACAAAATCTACTCCTTAATAATTATTATCAATTTCCATAGTGAAAATTTAGCACTTATTTATCATTTTTAAAAGAAAATTAAATAATTTTATTCAACCAAATTTACGTAATAACTAAATTACTTTCATCTCCGAAGCCTTTTCAACATGTCTCCAATAGGACTTCTACAATAAAATTAATTTTTCATGGTTTTTTTCAAATTCTCAGAAATTTTTTTAAAATATTGTCAGAAAGTACAATGTTTTTTCTATCATTGTGTGCATTTTAAAAATTTGTAGACCTCACTTTTATTTTTGATAAAAATGTATAAACTTTGTCGTCAGTTTTAGGTTAAAATTACTTTACAATGATTACTGACATATTTTATACTTTAAAAATATCTTAAACAAAATTTTAATGCACATTAAAATAAAGCTGAAAATCTGACGTTAAATTTTCCTATATTTTATCTACAAAAAGGAGAAAAATTATTGCTGTTATAAATAATCGAAATTTACATTTTTCTTCGAGTAAAAATTAATTTCATCTCCGAAGCCTTCCTTTTTAATAAATAACTGAATGTAGAAGTAAATTTAACGGAATATTTCGATGGTAATATAAAATGAGGGTGTGAGATTTGTGTTTTACTAAAAAAACATATCATAATTGCGCACTAATGTTTAAAAATATGAAAGGAAATTTATTTTCCATCTCCGAAGCTTTTCATCTCCGAAGCCTTTTCCCTGAAATATGTTAGTTTTTCTTTTGTTTTTAGTATTTACCTGCATTGCTTCGAAAAAATTAACCCAAATTACCATTAAATCAAATACTTTAAATACATTTATATTTTCATCCAATTGAATATATTTGGTATTAAAATATACAAATTATAAATTTTTAAGCCGTGTAATTTTATTTTCGATTTCGTGAACGCGATATTGGCGTGAATTTTTAATAGAAAAGCTCGCCAATTAAATAAAAATAATTTAATGCAGCAACAATAATATTTTTCAAATGAAAAAAACTTTAATATTTTTAAGAATTAATTTTGCGCAACCTAAAAATCTTATTCTTGAGTATGAAATTAAGTAGTTTTGATAGAAAAAAACCATATAATTGAAGAAAAAAATTAATTGAAAAACAGAAATTTAAAAGTGTCACTTTCATAAAATTCACCCATGTACGACTAAAAACTTATTAAAACCGGCGTGGTTTAGCAACCCTAGGTTTTCATTTTACAGAAAAAAATCGCAAAAGAAATATCTTAAATTTTTTAATTCTTAGTGATTAAAAGCGATGAAAATTGTCGGTTTGAAAATATTAAATTATTAATGAATGGCTATTTGCAATTTGTCTTCTTATTGCAAGTCATTTTCCTCAAGGCTGACAGAATCGAAATTACAACAATAAGTGCAAAAGTTAATTTTTCCTACTGTCGCATCTAGGTTTATATATATGTATCAATTATTTTTGTCTGGAATACAAAAATTACTGTTCATTGTTATTTAAACGAGATGCTGGACATTGACGAGCATGTGTCGATTGAGAATCGCTTAGCGTGCATCACTAGGCGCATATCCAAGGGGGGTCTGCTTGAGGAGCAAGCAGTCGTGTAAAAAATTACATTGTGATTCTAATTTCGTTAATGGGAACCTCTTTTCAAGACCCTTAATGACCATCCTCCCGAAAGAAAAATAAAACTTTTAATAAGTTTTCGATTTTAGTTATTAAAATTTAAATTCATCGAGAAAAGCATGACTTTTTGTCATTTGAGAAAAAATCCGGTTTAAATAGTTTTTTGTTAATATATTTCTGACTAAATTCCAAAAAATTTTGGTTTTACCTTCAGACAAGATGAACGTGACAACATTTCCAAAATTAAAAAAAATTAAAATCTTTATAAACAAAATAACAAAATAAAATCTTTATATCTTTTTTTTGTAACTTTATAAAAATCCTTTTTATTTGGGTGAATAAAACGAGACGATTTCTTTAAAACGTTTATTTGTACAATCTAATAATCTGTAAAAAAATATATAAAATATATTTAAAAAATATAAAAAAATATTAAAATATTAAAAAATATTAAAAATTTAAAAAATATTAAAAATTATTAAAATATTAAAATATTAAAAAATATTAAAAAATTAAAAAATATTAAAAATTATTAAAATATTAAAATATTAAAAAATATTATTATTATTTCAAGCTCATTTTTGGAAAATACAGTTTTGCGGCTATTGTCAAAAATTCGAAAAGAAATATATTTCATAAATTAAAAAAATAATCATGTGATCCAGTTTGAAAAAGTTTAATACAATGTTTTAATTTTTAAATCGCCGACCGATTCCAAAGAATTTTATGATCAACAAGTAGTAAGCAGAACGAATTGGGCGTGTTCTCGACGATTTTTCAGCTCAACACTATAAGACAAGAAAGAAAAGGTGAGTAGGTGAAGATGATGAAGAGGGAAGAGAAGGTTTATAACTCGATGCGCCGATATGCGATTGGATTAATCATATAACTAGTCGATCAGATTGTTCGGCTAATCTAATTTCACCTGTATTGCTTCGCTGCTTTTATATATACACTAATTGTAAAATGATTAAAAAAAAAACTTCCCGATAGGGGGTGCCTGAGGTGTTACAATGTTAATAGGCAAAGCGTCAAGTCTAAGAAAGGCAACAAGAGACGTACTGTAACGAGAATAAATACAATCTTGCTTTATATATATAACAAAATAAACAAGACCGGATAATGCAAATCGATTCTTACAAATTTTAAATCGACACGTCACTTCTACATCACTTCACTTTCACTTCACTTATACTCTACATTCACTCAAAAATTTATTTACACTTCACTTATACTCTACATTCACTCAAAATTTATTTACACTTCACTTATACTCTACATTCATTCAAAATTTATTTTCACTTCACTTTCACTCTCAAAATTTAATTTCACTCTATTTTCACTCCAGTTTCACTGAAAATTTATTTTAACTGCATTTTCACTTCACTTTCACTGCAATTTCATTTCACTTCTACTTCACTAGCATTCAAAATTTATTTTCACTTCACTTTCATTCTAAACTTAATTTCACTCCACTTTCACTTCACTTTCTCTCAAAATTTATTGAACCTCGACATTCACTTAAAATTTATTTTCACTCTACTTTCACTCTACATTCACTGAAAATTTATTTTCACTCCATTTTTAATTCACATTCACCCCAAATTCAGTTGAAATTTAACTCAAAATATTATTTTTATTCCACTTAAATTTCACTTTCACTTTACTTTCACTATGATTTAAAATTTATTTTTATTTTACTTTCATTTTATTTACACTTACAATTTTATTTAATCCACTTTCACTCAAAATATATATTTACTTTATTTTCACTTCAGTTTCACTTAAAATTCATTTTCGCTCCATTTTCACTTAAAATCCATTTTCACTCAATTCTTTTCACTTTCTTTCCCCTTTTACTTTATGTTCACTTCACTTATACTTCACTTTAATTCAAAATTTTATTTCGCTCCACTTTCACTTTACTTTCTTTCAAAAATTTATTGACCCTCGACATTCACTTAAAATTTATTTTCACTTTGTTTTCACTTTACTTTCACTCCATTTTCACTTTACTTTTACTTCTCTTTTACTTCATGTTCACTTCACTTATACTTCACTTTTAGTGAAAATTTATTTTCGCTCCTCTTTTACTTTAAGTAAAAAAATTTTCACTTCATTGTCACTCTACTTTCACATTCACACAAAATTAATTTTACTCAATTTTTTACTTCATTTTTTGTTCATTAACGTTGAGGACTTTAACTTCGTATTAGAAAAAAAATAATGATACAAAATTCGTGTTGATGTTAAAGTAGTTTGAAATTGAAGTAAAAATAAGTTTTGAGTGAAAGTGGGTTGAAAAAAAATTACTGTGAAAGTGAAGTGAAAGTGAAGTGAAAGTGAAGTGAAAGTGAAGTGAAAGTGAAGTGAAAGTGAAGTGAAAATAAATTTTGAGTGAATGTGGAGTAGAATTAAAGTGAGAATGAAGGAAAAATAAATTTTGAGTGAAAGTGGAGTGACAAAAAATGTGAGTGAAAGTTACAGTAGAGTGAAAGTGAAGTGCAAAATGCAGTGGAAAAAATTGTAGGTAAATGGGAAAGTGAAGTGAAAATAAAGTGAAAAATTTTTGACTTAAAGTGAAAGTGGAGTAAAAGTGAAGTGAAAAAGAAGTGAAAATAAATTTTTGAATAAAAGTGGAGGGAAAATGGTGTGACAAAAATTGTGAGTGAAAGTGACACTAGAGCGAAAGTGAAGTGAAAATGAAGTAAAAGTGTTTTTTGGTTGAAACGACCTTTTAAAATCCCCATATGGAGTTTTTTTACCTCTTCTTTATCTAAATAAAAAATCTGACCCCTATCACGAGAATCATCCTCATACATTTTAATTTACCAAGTTTAACAATGTATATATATTTTCTGAGTTAATAAAATTTGATGTCTTGCAGGGCGAATTGTCTTTTTTTGTGTATGGAAAACAAACGAACGCCTAAAAGTAACTGAAGAATATAAAGATGTCGAAAGTAAAAGACAGACGTAGGCGTCGAAAACCACTAGCTTAGTGATACCACTGTCAGTGTTAGTGGTACCCGCTAGTTAGACTCTCATAAAGTTATGACGTAAATTATCCATCGTTCGAACTTACCTGGGTAGTGTTTTTGATGGTCCTCCTCCCGTCAACGCCCTCGCAATATTTCGAAAAGACCCCACGCCCTAATTTCAAGTAGAAAACAGTGTAAATGATGAAAAATTTCTCACATACCTGTACAGTAAGTATACACGATTTTATTTTTTCCATTAGTTTTTAATTTTTTGTGAGAAAAATGGCTTTTCTTACATTACGTTGATTGGTGTTTAAATTTTCTGGGGTTTTTAAAATCAAATTTTTATGATTCTACATTTCAAAAAGAATGTAGGTTGAACGAATGGGCGTTTTCTGACAAGCAGAGTAAAGGGCACCTGCTCTGTAAATATTGTTTATTGAGACGTCAAAAACAAAACGTATTAACGTCGTCTTTACAGATATATATTGTACCTTGTAAATATCGAGTGTTTAGTTTTTTCTTCTTGTTTTGGTAATCTTTTCCCAGTTAGTTTGAAAGTTTATTTTTAATAAAATAATTGTTTTTCAATTTTTTCATTTCTTTACATCTCCGTTTTTATTTAACTTTCGCTGCACTTTCACATTCGCTGAAAATTTATTTTCACTTCACTTTCACTGCACTTTCACATTCGCCCAACATTTATTTTCACTCCACTTTCACTTCACTTTCACTCCACTTTCACTTCACTCTCATTTAAAATTTATTTTCACTTCACTTTCATTAAAAAATAATTTCTACCGCATTAGCATTCCAATATCACTGAAAATTTATTTTCACTCCAATTTTACTTCATTTTTACTTCACAATATTTTCAATTACAATTTCACTCCACTTTCACTTAAAATATATTTTTATTAAACTTCAACTCCACATTCACTCAAAAATTTTTTATTCCACTTTCACTTTACTTTCACCATGACTGAAAATTTATTTTCACTTTAATTTTATTTTACTTTCACTCAAAATTTCAAAATTTTTTTACTCTTCCTTTTCTTCGCATTTAGACTTCTACTTCGTATTGCAGAGAAAGGATAATAAAATAAACATTGTGTGAAGGTGATGAAACTGGTAATAATAAATTTTTGAGTTGAAGTGAAGTGAAAATTGAGTAAAAATAAATTTTGAGTTAAAGTGAAATAAAATTGCAATGAAAATTAATTTTTAATGAAAATGTAGGGGAAAAAAACTTTGACTGGAAGGGAAGTAAAAGTGAAGTGACAGTAAAGTGAAAATGAAATTAAAATAAATGTTGAGAGAAAGTGAAGTGAAAATGAAGTGAAAAAGAAATTAAAATAAATGTTGAGTGAATGTGAAGTGAAAAAGAAATTAATATAAATGTTGAGTGAAAGTGAAGTGAAAATAAAATTAAAATATATGTTGAGTAAAAGTGAAGCGAAAATAGAGTGACATTAAATTTGGAGAATGAAAGTAAAGTGAAAGTAAAGTGAAAATGAAATAAAAATAAATGTTGAGTGAAAGTGAATTGAAAATAAAGTGAAGTGGAAATAAAATTAAAATGTATGTTGAGTAAAAGTAAAGTGAAAATAAAGTGACATTACATTTGGAGAATGAAAGTAAAGTGAAAGTGGAGTGAAAATAAATTTTGGGTAAAAGTGAAGTGAGAGTGAAGTGAAAATAAATTTAAAGTGAATGTGCAGTGAAAATGAAATTAAAATATATGTTGATTAAAAATAGAGTGAAAATAGAGTGAAACTAAATTTTGGAGAGTGAAAATAAATTTTGAGTAAAAGTGAAATGAAAGTGGAGTGAAAATAATATTAAAATGTATGTTGAGTAAAAGTGAAGTGAAAATAAAGTGACATTACATTTGGAGAATGAAAGTAAAGTGAAAGTGGAGTAAAAATAAATTTTGGGTAGAAGTGAAGTGAAAATAAATTTAAAGTGAAAGTGCAGTGAAAGTGAAATTAAAATATATGTTGATTTAAAATGGAGTGAAAATAGAGTGAAACTAAATTTTGGAGAGTGAAAGTGAAGTGAAAGTGGAGTGAAAATAAATTTTGAGTAAAAGTAAAGTGAAAGTGGAGTGAAAATAAATTTTGAGTAAAAGTGAAGTGAAAGTGGAGTGAAAATAAATTTTTTTAGCGAAAGTGAAGTGAAATTAAACAATCTCCCCCTGGTTAACCCTCTAGGGAATATTAAAATTTGAAACTCAATTCAAAACAAAAATAGAGCCGATTAGAAATCAAAAGTTTAAGCTTATAGTTAGGGGGGGGTGGAAGGAGAAGATGAAATATTCGCTGGAGGCAGTGCTGATGTTGGGGGTGATTTGGATGTTGCTGAAACGAAGAAGGGAAGGTGGATCACTATATACGTTATTAATGAGTACGATTACTTGTCGAAACTTGCGCCTTTGTTGTTAGACACCTTCCCTCCATTACCCCCTTCCCCACCATCACTCCCCTTCCCTCGTGAATCTACCTACTTCACGATATCTGTTTCTCCACTGAATTTATACTCAGGCGCATTCCCTTTACACCTGCACGCCCGTTTAAGTTATGCACAGGATCCTCCCACAGAAACAATGCACTTGCTTTCTTATGACTCCTCACCGTCACACGCCATGGAATCGGCTATTCCATGCTGCACCGAGGTCGATCTCGGAATTTACCAGTTGATAATGCTTTATTTTGAAGAAAAAAAAAAGATACAGAGCAATTTAATGAATTAATTTTTTTTATTTTTCGAAGACGAATGTATGTAAAAGGTAAAAGAAAAAAAAAGCTTTTACTTTTTTTTATGGAATAGACGACGTTTGAAACCATCATTAGGTGATTTTTATAAATTTGAAATTTTTAACAAATACAATACAATTTAAAAATAATAGATAAAAATTCAACAACAAATCAAACTTTACCTAATTAAAGTTAAAAAAACATCGATTATGTATTTCTGCTTCATTTTTACTTAAAAGTTTATTTTTACTCCATTTTAATTAAACTTACCCTCAACTTTCACTCAAAATTTATTTTCACTTCATTTTCACTTCACTTTCACTCCACTTTTACTAAAAAATTATTTACACTCCATTTCCACTTCACTGTTACTTCACTTTCACCAAAAATTAATTTTTACTCCATTTTCACTTCACTTTTATATTGAAAATTTATTTTCAATCCATTTTTACTTCACTTTTACTCCAATTTCACACAAAACTTATTTTTACTCTATTTTTACTTCACTTTTACTCCACTTTCGTCCAAAATTTATTTTTACTCCTTTTTCACATTACTTTCATACTAAAAATTTTTTTTCACTCCACTTTCATACTGAAAATTTATTTTCATTCCATTTTCACTTCACTTTCACTCCAATTACACCTAAAATTGATTTTTACTCTATTTATACTTCACTTCTACTCCACTTTCATGCAAAATTTATTTTTACTCCATTTTCACTTCACTTTCACACATAATTAATTTTTACTCCATTTTCCCTTCACTTTTATATTGAAAATTTATTTTCACTCCATTTTCACTTCACTTTCACTCCAATTTCAACAAAAATTTATTTTTACTCTATTTATACTTCACTTCTACTCTACTTTTATGCAAAATTTATTTTTACTTCATTTTCACTTCACTTTTACATAAACATTACAGTACATTACTTTCAAATTCACTCAAAATTTATTTTCACTTCATTTACACTTCATTTTTACTTCACTTTAACTCCACTTTTACTAAAAATTTATTTTTACCTTATTTCACTCCATTCTCACTCCAATTTCACTTCACTGTCACTCCACTTTTACATTAATTCAAAATTTATTTAAACTTCATTTTCACTTCACTTTCACTCCACTTTCACTCAAAAATTTATTTACACTCCATTTTCACTTTACTTTCCCTCCACTCTCACTCAACATTTATTTTCACTTTAATTGCACTTTACTTTCACTCAAAATTAATTTATACACTATTTTCACTTCACTTTCACTCCACAATTTATTTACACTTTATTTTCACTTCACTTTCACTCCACTTCTACTTTCAGTCAAAATTTCGCTAAAAATTTATTTTTCTTTCACTTTTAATTCATTTTTATATAAAACATTATTTTTATTACACTTACACTTCACTTCTACTTAACATGCACTTTGACTTAAAATTTATTCCTACTCCATTTTCACTTCACTTTCACTTTCTGTTAAAATTTCACTTAAAGTATATTTTCACTACACTGTTAATTTTAATCAATTTTACCTAAAACGTAAAGTGAAAATGATGTGAAAATAAATTTTGAGTGAAAGTGAAAGTAGAGTGAATGTGAAGTGAAAAAGGAGTAAAAATATATTTTAAGGGAAACTGAAGTGAAAATATATTTTGATTAAAAGTTAGGAGAAAATATGTTTTGAATGAAAGTTAGGAGAAAATATATTTTGGATGAAAGTTAAGTATAAGTGAAGTGAAAATAATGTGAAAATAGAGTGAAAATAAATTGTTGAGTTAAAGTGAAGTAAAAGTATAGTGAAAATTAATTTTAAGTGAAAGTGATATGAAATTTTAGTGAACATAAATTACGAATAAAAATGTAGGGGCAAAAACCTTAAAAGTGAAGTGAAAATGATGTGAAAATAAATTTTGAGTGAATGTGAAAGTAAAGTGAATGTAAAGTGAAACTGGAGTGAAAATATATTTTGAGTGAAAGTGAAGTGAAAATATATTTCGAATGAAAGTTAAGTGAAAAAATATTTAATGAATGTTAAGTATAAGTGAAGTGAAAATAAAGTGAAAATGGAGTGTAAATAAATTTTGAGTGAAATTGAAGTATAAGTAAAGTGAAAATAAAGTGAAAGAGAAGTGAAAATGTAGTAACCTAACAAATAAATTTTATTTGTCGAATGACTATGGAATAAATATTCATAAAATTAATATTACAGTCAATTAATTATTTTACAATCAAAACTCTCTCGTTAATTATATTTTAAACTTCTTTTTTGGTTTTAAAATCATTTTATCAAATACGGCACAACCTCAAAAGATTCAAACATTAAATTTTAATTAGTGAAATATTTGTTCGTGGTTTATTAATATACTAGTTTAAGTATAATTTAACTATTAATTGGTAATTATATTTTTCAATTTTTAAAAACACAATTAAATATGTATAAAATTATTATGGACTTAAGTGAATTTTAAGGTACTTTTAACAGACATCTGCTCTTATTTAAAAATGTGTTCGACTTTTTTGTTAGTTCTGCTTCTCTCATATATGAAAAGTTGAAGGTGATTATATAAGAAAAGAGGGTGAAGATGAAAAACACAGTCTGTATTAACTTGTTAATGGCACGCGACTTATGAATTCAGTTTGACTGGTCAACCAGTTTTTTTTCTGATCCCATTTGACAGAATCACCTGCTTTCAAATATTTCTCCTCCACACAGGGAATTTCAGTTTATATTTCCTATAATCAGTTGCTGGCACCTGCGACCATATTTTGAGAGTCTTCAATAACTGCTTAAATTTTTATCTTATTAGCTTTAATTTTTCTTGACCGCTTGCTTAAAAATTTCGTCACTGCAAAAAGGATATCTTCAGGATATTTCGAAGAAAATGTTGGATATCACAAAAAAATTTTTTTTATTAATAATGTAATTTTACTCCACTGTCACTTCATTTTGTCTTTTTATCGAACTTTATTTTCACTACACTTTTTACTTTAGTTTTAGTCAAAAATTATTTGTTCTCCGCTTTCACTTCACTTTCAGACAAATTTTATTTTTACTTCACTTTCACTCAAGTTTTATTTTCACTTCACTTTCACTCAAAATTTATTTCCACTCCACTTTCGTTTCACTTTCACTCAAATTTTATTTCCACTCCACTTTCGTTTCACTTTCACTCAAATTTTATTTTTACTCCAATGTCACTTCACTTTTAATGAAATTTTATTTTCACTCCATTTTTTCACTTTAATGTAAATTTTATTTTCGCTTCACTTTTTCTACAATTTTTTTAATTCTATTTTCACTTCACTTTCACTCAAATTTTATTTTTACTCCAATGTCACTTCACTTTTAATAAAATCTAATTTTACTCCATTTTTTCACTTTCACATACATTTTATTTTCGCTTCTCTTTTACTACAATTTTTTTATAATTCTACTTTCACTTCACTTTCACTTAAAATTTATTTATAATCCACTTTCACTTCACTTTCACTTAAAATTTATTTATATTCTACTTTCACTTCACTTTCATTAACATTTTATTTCCACTTTACTTTTACTCATATTTTATTTTCACTCCACTTTCACTCAATTTTTTTTTTCACTTTCAATTCACTCTTACTCTATTTTCGCTTTACTTTCACTCCACTTTCATTCTAAATTTCACTCAAAATTTACTTTCATTACACTTTTAATTCACTGTTAATCAAAACTTATTTTTTATTCTGTTTTATTTAATTTTTATTTCATTTATTTCTATTCACTTTCATTTTCTATTTACTTTCCTTATGATTCAAAAATTTATTTTCACTTCAATTTCACTTCACCTTTCACTCTTTGTGTTTTTTAAATCCACTTTCATTTAAATATTATTCACACTTGATTTGCACTTTACTATCAATCCACTTTCACTCAAAATTTATTTGCCCTTCATTTACACTTCACTTTCACTTCACTTTCAGTCAAAGTTAATTTTATTCAACTTTTGATTCACTTTTACTCAAAATTTATTTTTAATCCACTTTCACTTCACTTTTATTAAAACATTATTTTCACTTCACTTTCAGTCAAAGTTAATTTCATTCAACTTTTGATTAATTTTTAATCAAAATTTATTTTTAATCCACATTCACTTCACTTTTATTAAAACATTATTTTCACTTCACTTTCACATTCATTTACACTTGTCTTCGCTCGTGGTACGAATTGTTCTTTAATAAGTATTGTTAGGTAAAAATGAATGTAAAAGTATAGTGAAAATAAAATTGTAATAAAAGTTAAGTGAAAGTGGGTTAAAAATAAATTTTTAGTGAAAGTGAAGTGAAAATAAAATTTATGTTACAGTGAAAAAATGGAGTGAAAATAAAATTTAAGTCAAAGTGATGTGAAAGTGGAGTGAAAATTGAGTTTGATTAAAAGTGAAAGTGGAGTAAAAATAAATTTTGAGTGAAAGTAAATTAATTGGAGGAAAAGTGAAGTGAAAGCAAAGTGAAAATAAATTTTGAGTTAAAGTGAAATGAAAATGGAGTGAAAATAAAATTTGAGTGAAAGTGAAGTGAAAGTGGAGTGAAAATAAAATTTGAGTGAAAGTGAAGTGAAAGTGGAGTGAAAATAAAATTTTAGTGAAAGTGAAATATAGAATGAAATGAAATTTGAGTTAAACAAAACATAATTCGATTAGTAATTTTACATACAATGTAAATACAAATCTCAACTTTTTTTTTGTGAAAATTTTGGGAAACTTACATATATAAAAATTTTTTCAGACAAGTGCATAAGTATTTAAATATACGCACAGATGCATCCTTGCAGTGCTCACTTAGAGCGGTCGGCATGTATGGGCGTTCACAAAACCGAGCGAATTACACCTGCACAGCTGTCCAGTCGGGCAGGTGAATCTTCAACTCACCTGAAACACACAGCCTCTCACTCATACAATAATAAACATGCGCACACGAATACATATATTCATATTTTTTGAAAAATGTGTGAGTAATTCTCGGGACATTCTGGTATAGTCATACAAGGTTACCTACTATATCGACAAAAGAAAAGTGTCTTTTAGGGTGCGAGCAGGTGATATCAATTGTACGAATTATAACCTGATTGACTTATGAGTGAAGCTTGTCTCCTACAAAATTGGTTGCATTAGAAAAAGACATGTGAGAAATCCCATCAGCTGTCAGTTAGATAATTGTATGTCTCTTAAATTTCCTGTTGACAGTTTCTTATTATTACATATATATTAGGTGCATTATTGAATTTAAGCTCAAAACGAAATTTTCTAATGTTGACAAATACAATGTAAAATTTTCGGCCCATCTGGGCATTTCGTCGAGAACAATTTAATTTTTTTTTATTCATAGCTTTAAAGTTAATTTCAATTTAATTTTTTTCTTTCTGAGCTTAAAAGTTATTTTTCAATTAAATTTTTTTCTTTTATAGCCTTAAAGTTAATTTTCGATTTAATTTTTTTCTTTCATAGCTTTAAAGTTATTTTTCAAATTAATTTTTTTCTTTCATAGCTTTAAAGTTATTTTTCAATTTAATTTTTTTTTCTTTCATAGCTTTAAAATTATTTAATTTAATTTTTTTCTTTCACAGCTTTAAAGTTATTTTACAATTTAATTTTTTTCTTTCTGAGCTTAAAAGTTATTTTTCAATTTAATTTTTTTCTTTCATAGCCTTAAAGTTAGTTTTCGATTTAATTTTTTTCTTTCATAGCCTTAAAGTTATTTTTTAATTTAATTTTTCTTTCATAACTTTGAAGTTATTTTTCAATTTCCTTTTCTTCTTTCATAGCTTTAAAAATATTTTTCAATTTAATTTTTTTCTTTCACAGCTTTAAAGTTATTTTTCAATTTATTTTTTTTCTTTCTGAGCTTAAAAGTTATTTTTCAAATAAATTTTTTTCTTTCAAAGCCTTAAAGTTAATTTTCGATTTAATTTTTTTCTTTCATAGCCTTAAAGTTATTTTTTAATTTAATTTTTCTTTCATAACTTTAATGTTATTTTTCAATTTCCTTTTCTTCTTTCATAGCTTTAAAAATATTTTTTAATTTAATTTTTTTCTTTCACAGCTTTAAAGTTATTTTTTAATTTCATTTTTCTTCGAAAAAAATTCAGATGTTTCTATTTAATACAGATTTTAAGTATATTTAAGATAAAAAACTAAATTGGACATTTACAACTAAAGTATTCAGCATTACTGTCGATTGGCCTCAACAATTTTAAAAATTGCTTAATTTTTAGTATTAATGAGTATTAATTTTAGTAATAATAATTAACTAAATAATTGTGTTTTTATATTGTTTTGTATTCTAATTTATAACAATTTTCTTGATTTCTATGAATTTGTTTAAACAATTATTGATAAATTATTGTTATATGAGAATTAAAAACGAAACAAGTATTTCTTTTTTTTAATTTTCCTACAAAGACAATTGTTAATTTTACTTAAAATCCACTTGTTTAAGTTTGGGATGAACCACCATTTCTTCAGAATAATTTGTTTATAACAATTTTATGAACAAAATACAACTTGGAAAATATATGACCTATGCAAAATTAATAATTACATTTATAGGGAAATTGAAACGAAAGAAATACGTTTTTTAATTTTTATTTGTTTCACAATAATTGTTTAAACAAATTCATAAAAAATTAGAAAATCTCCAATAATTTATTATATAGCTTCTTTATAACAATTTTATAAATAAATTAAGACTTGGAGAAAAAAGTGATTGATTGGCTTTTAACAATTTTTAAAAATTGCTAAATTTGTATTATTTTGTTTAAACAATTTATTATTGTATAACAATTGAAAATGAAAAACAGAAAGACAGAAATATCTTTTTTTTCAATTCGTCAATGAATCCAATTGTTAATTTTACTTAAAATCAATTTGTTTAAGTTTGGGATGAACCACCATTTCTTCACTATAATTTGTTTATAACAATTTTATAAACAAAATACGTCTTGGGAAAAAATATGACCTATGCAAAATTAACAATTGTATTCATAGAAAAATTGAAACGAAAAAAATACGTTTTTTTAATTTTCCTTTGTTTTACTATAATTGTAAAAAATAATTCTAAATGTTTTAAACAAATTCATAAATGAATAGAAAATCAATAACAATTTATTATATAATCTCATTATAATAATTTTATAAATAAATTACGACTTGGTGAGAATAGTGATCGATTGGCTTTTACCAATTTTTAAAAATTGCTATATTTTTATTAATTTGTTTAAACAATTATTGTATAATAATTAAAAATTTAAAAAAAGATCTTTTTTCAATTCGCCTATGAATCCAATCGTTAACTTTGCTCTAAAACAGTTTGTTTATGTTTAAGATGCAAAAACTCTTAACTTAGCACAATTTGTTTATAAAATTTATAAAATTCATAAAATTTATAAAATTTATAAAATAATATAAAATTTATAAACTAATATAAATAATTAATTTCTTTGTATAAATAAATTTTTTTTTTAATTTCTAAAAATGTGAAAGAAAACTAAAACTCATTCTTTGAGGACTTTTTTTCTAAACTGATAATTTTCAGACTTATAAGCTGCTAAATATAGTTCTACAATTTACTCTATATATACTCATAAAAAGAGTGAGTTTTCATTTATTCAAATTTAGAGAATACAAAAGAGATTGGTATTAGGTTTTAAAGCAGAGCTAAGACAGTGGAACAAATTTGCATTTTACGGTAGTAATAAAAGGATGTGCGTGTGCTATTAATTCATTTGTTCTACGACAGGTGTTTCGGTTAAAGAACTTAAAGTTGAGGTTGAACTATTAAATCGCAGTTTGGCGCTCGATCAGGAGCGTTTATGTGTTTTGCTGCGCCTAATAGCGCTTAGCTTTATAATATTAGTCTTAAAAACAATTCACTAAATTGTTAGTTGAATTTTAGTATAACTTATTAGCATTTCACTTCTAAAAATAGATTTTCTGTAATATTGGAATTTTATTTTATTAATATAATGTTAAATTTATTAATATAATGTTAATTTTATTAATATAATGTTAATTATATTAATATAATGTTAATTTTATTAATATAATGTTAATTTTATTAATATAATGTTAATTTTATTAATATAATGTCAAATTAGGGCAAATTTATTTATTTCAGATGAAAATCACTTGATATATATTTTAACTGGCATAAGTTTCATTTGCCAGAAAATTCATTTTAGGTCAAATTTGTTTAACACGTTTTATTTGGTATTATTTATAATTTAAATTTGCCAACAATTTCATTTGTCCCAAAATTCATTTATCATAAATTTCATTTGACACAAATTTCACTAGACTTAAATACTTTATTTGGCATAAATGTCGTTAAATAAAATTTTCATTTGATATAAATTAGACATAAATTAGACTAGACATAAATTTTATTTGGCATAAATGTTATTTAATAAAATTTTCATTTAACATAAATTTTATTTGACATAAAATTCTCATTTGACATAAATTCCATTATTAAAAATTTTTTAATACAATTCTACGCCAAAATTCAATTATTTTCATACATAATAACATTTCTACAGGGATTTAATTATTTTTATAAATAATAAAATTTGTTGCAGAATTTCAATTATTTTTAATGCAATTTTTATCAAATTTCTCTCAAAATGTAATTATTCTTAAAAATCTTATTAAAATTCGTCCAAAGAATTCAATGATTTAAAAAATTTTTTATAACATTTTTCATGAGAATATAATTTCAAGAAATGTGAAATTAATAAATTATTTATTTTTGTATTTAAATAATTGAAATCTCGTAGAATTTACTAATTAAAAATTGTTTTAAAAATGAATTTCAGTTTCAATTTTAGATTATACTTAAGTATTAAAAGCATTATAACGTGGATTAAATAATTAAATTTTAAAAAAGTTTCAAACTAAAATCACTGAAATTCTGAATTTTTCATATATAAACAACATTGTGATTTGCCAATTTTAAAATTCTCGCCTATATTTTCATGTCAAATGACCTTTTACGTTAAATGTAACAAATGTCAATTGAATTTTATGTCAAATGAGAATTATTCGTTAAATGGGATTTATGCCAAATGAAATTTATATAAAGTAAATTTTATTTCAAATAAAAATTATCTTAAATGGAATTTATGACAAATGAAATTCATAAACAGTGAAAATTTTATATGTTAAATAAGAATTAGGTTAGATGATATTTACGTCAAATAAAAATTTATGTCAGGTGAATATTTTGTAAAATGATGTTTATGTCAGGTGAATAAATATTTTTATTAAAATTTTTTTAAATACATGAATTTTTGAAAAAAAAATTTCAAATTAAACTCTAAATTTTTTATGTTTTTAATTCAAATTTTTGTAGAACTAATTTTTAGATTTTTAGATTGTGTGTCAAATGATAATTACGTTAAATGACCTTTATGCCAAATGAAATTGTTGTCAATTAAATTTTACGTGAAATAAAATTTATAAAAATTGAAATTTACATTAAAATTAAAAAAAATTATTACTTATGAAAATAAATTATTAATTATGTAATTTAGTTAGTGAGTTTAATTTATTTTAGATGATTAAAAAAAATTATTAATTATGTTAAATGATTTTCATGTCAAAGAAATTTAATACTAATTGTATGTATATCATTATTATAATATAAAATATAATATAAAATAATATAATATAATTAAACCAATGGGTAAAAGCGAGATGTTTCAAACTTGCACCACTGAGTGACAGGTTGCGAGCTTTCAGGCGCCAAATGAGATTACAATCAATCTTCAAATTGTCGTTTTAACAATAAGAGCTTCAAAGTATCTTAATAAAAAATTAATTCTAAAAAACATTATAAACTTTTCATTTCCTTGTTGATTTCAAAACGAACTAGAGCTTTTCATTTTATAAGAATATTTTCTGAACACGAATAGAGGCTAAAAAACAAATGCTAAGAAAAGAATCATTGTATTTATTGATCGCTATTTTGAAATAAAAGATTTATTTAATATTATCAGAAAAAGCATTTTTTTATACTAAAAAATACTTTATACAATAAATTATAATTAAAATATATGTAAATAATAAATTTGCACATGCATGCAAATGTTCACAAATTGTTAAACGTTCACAAATAGTGACATTTACTTTAATATTTTATTATAATTTTAAAATACGTCACTTTTCACAAGAGAAGTGTTGGAATTTTTTCCATGGTTTGTTTTTTAATTGTCATTCCCCTGAGAAGATAAATTTTCCTCTCTTTCCTTCTTCCGTAAATAACTGCAGAAATTTCGTACTCTTGTTACATATGTTTGATAGAGAATCCTTGGTTTAGCATGTAAGTTCACATATTCTGAAATATAGAATTATAAAACTTGAATAGAAAAATATTGTTTTATAATTTTTTTTTTTTGTAAAAAACTTACCAAAGACAAAATTGCTAATATTCTCAGGTATAAAATTATAATGTGCGTTATAAAATCGTGGTCCTTTTATTGTCATGTTGCGTAACTTATTTTCACCAACTATCAATTCTATTAATTTCAGTGCCATTGTTATTGGTTCATCAATATATGTATTTGTTATAACAGTTAAATTTTCAATGTTTTTTTTATCAATATTCCAGTTTTCTAATAATTTAACCTATAAAACAAGAAAAGATAAACAATAATTATATATACAAAATTGTCAAAATACTTCTGCAGACTGTTAGTCAAAGTTTGCTTTAAGTACGTTTCTACTTTTAAAAAATATACCTATTATGATAAAAATAACAGAAATTATGTTCTAATAAATAATAACAATAAAAACCTGCAGTGGACTTAGAGTCCCTCTGTTTTCTGAAATTATAAACTAGTTTAGAAAATAAAAATTATTATTATTATTATTATTATTATTATTATTATTGTTTTAATTATAATATCAAAATAAAAAACAATGCATTTATGGAAGATCAAAAGAACATTTTTGATGTTAAAAAAAAACTGCAATGTTTTTTTAATGTTAACGAAATTTTGTTCAGTTTTTCAAACAGCCGCAATTAAATGTTGAAAATTTAACACTTTTAAACTCAAGTCAATAGTTAAAAAAAACCATATTCTACCTCTCAAATGTTGCATGGATCCTTTTTTGTTTTTTAATTTAATGCATAACTTTTGAATTGAATTTGTATATTTCGAAATAGTAATGTTTGATGTGGCATGTGAGTTCACATATTCTGAAATAGAATTATAAAACTTGAATAGAAAAATATTGTTTTATGATTTCTTTATGTAAAAAACTTACCAAAGACAAAATTGATAATATTCTCAGGTATTAAATTATGCATGTATCGTTTAAAGCGCATTGGTCTCATTTTCATGTTACATAACATATTTTCACCTATTATCATTGTCATTAATTTCTTTGCCATTAATGTTGGTTCATTAGCATATTCATTTGTTATAACAGTTAAATTTTCAATATTTTTATTAATATGCCATTTTTTTAATAATTCAACCTACGAATGAAAGAATTTAAAACATTTAAAATTTAAAACATTTAAAATTTAAAACATTTAAAACTTAAAAAAATTATTTCTACACTACAGTAAAAGTTCCCCCTTCTGCTGACGTTATTTTATTCTAAACTTTTTCTAACTTCTAAGGATAAGACAACATTTTTTGCAACGTATTTTTTAGAAAAATTATTTTTAAACAAATTTTTTTTTATTAAATTCATGCAAAATATGTCATATGTGTTATATGTTAAATTTGGCCTAATGGCATTTTATTCATTATGACAACACGTTTCTATACAAAACTAATCTTTCGTTTCCAGGTAATGGATTTTTGAATAATTTTTGAAGAAAGTTGCTTGTTGACAATGTTCATAATAACACACTTTACTCAAAAATAATTGGAAAATAAATAATAGTAATAAATAATTAAATAATTAATAATTATTATTTAATAAATATTTTTTATTAGGTACTAATAAATATATATTTAATATATATATTTTTTTTTTAAATTTTTTACTTGAAAGTATCTTTTAGATAAATTTTATTCTATAGCACTGAAAAATTGAAAGCGCACAATATTTTTTACGTGTATGAAGCGCATTTTTATCGAAGAAGAAACAGTTTTATTATTTATTTGAGAACTTTTTAAAAAATTAAGATGGTGAAGAAAATTAACGTATTTTTAAAATTATAAATAAAGAAACCTGTGAAGAAGTTAAAGTTCCTTCGTCAGCTGACTGCTGCGAATCTAAAAAAATTGAATTCAAGAGTTTACAATTAAAAGAAAACATTAACACATTAACTATTCTTTTAAATATTGAGTATAAATTTTTCCCTAATAAAATTACAAGTTATACCAAATATGAAGAGTATGAGTACTGAAATTACTGTAGAAAAATACAGTAATTCTTATGGAATTAATGTATATAATTTTTCTTATATTTTTACGAAGTTGTACTCATAATCGAATTGTAGTTATAAATAAAAGTTTCTAAAAATGTTACGTACCGTTTTTTTGCTTTTTTAGCCATTCTGCAACAATAATAATTAAAATGATTTAAGAGTATCATATTATATATGCTTTCTAGACTTATTTGCAAATATTAAAAGAAAGTACAATTTTTACTCACCCCTATATTTCTTTACATTCATACCAATTACGACACTGTTTATCCATATTGTTAGAATGAAGAAAATAACGCAGAAATTGCACGAAGAAGGAAATGGCATCATTTTGTCAATGTTTTTAAACAATTAAGATAATCGCAATGATTTTTGGAGAAATTGGTGCAATTAAACTCACAATCAGCCTGTAAAAATAATGTCATATTTATAATGTATTACGAGAGGCTAATTTTGTAATTAACAAATAAAAAATTATTTTATGTAAATTTAATGAAATTGTTGCTGATTTAAGAATATAATAAGTATTTTAGATATTGAAAACACAATACACTGAAAAAAAATTTATTTGATTCAAGTAAATATTTATTTGATTCAAGTAAATATTTATTTCATTCAAGTAAATATTTATTTGATTCAAGTAAATATTTATTTGATAATAGTCAAATAATCGGTTATTTGAATCAAATAAATTTTTTTTTTCAGACTGATAAAAGTATTATGTTTACAAATTGTGCCTCTACATTTAGACAATAAAATTGTATTTTCTCATTTCTAAAACGCAAAAAGGCCACAATAACTTTAAGTATTTACTCTTTTATTCTTGAAATATAAAAATGCTTACCCGGCTGAAAATACTTTATTGAAAATTTATCTAATTTATGTGTTTGTACTTTCGTTGTTTAGTAATGTAGCCGGAACGCTTTAACTTGGAAATTTTTTTACGATTTTAAAATTTCAAAATTCGCTTCGAATATGTATTACAA
The DNA here is from genome assembly GCA_032873175.1 of Leptopilina drosophilae. Taxonomy (NCBI): domain Eukaryota; kingdom Metazoa; phylum Arthropoda; class Insecta; order Hymenoptera; family Figitidae; genus Leptopilina; species Leptopilina drosophilae. The sequence goes on along the minus strand of CM065485.1, from coordinate 4,152,886 downwards.
AAGACACTTTTACTTCACTTATACTTCACTTTCATTCAAAAATTTTTTTTTACTTCACTTTCACATTCTCTCAAAATTGATTTTAACTTCATCATTTCGATGATCAATGTTGTGGACATTAACTTCGTATTGGAGAAAAATAATAATAAAATAAAATTTTTGTGGAGGTGGAAGTGAAGTAAAAATAAATTTTGAGTGAAAGTTACATGAAACTAAAGTGAAAATAAATTTTGAGTCAAAGAGAAAATGAAGTGTAAGTGGAATAAAAATGTTTTGAGTAACAATGAATTAAAACTGCAATGAACAAAAATTTTGAGCGAAATTTTGACTAAAAGAGAAAGTGGAGTGAAAATGAAGTGGAAATAAATTTTGAGTTAAAATTAAGTAAAAATAGATTGAAAAGATTGTTGCGAGTGAAAGTGAAATGAAAATTGAGTAAAAATAAATTTCGGCAATAGTGAAAATTACCATTAGTAACTATATAAGTAAATAAAAAATCCATCAGTTTTTACTTACTTAAAAACAAGGTTCCTCCGAATCACTGTGAATATTAACTGAATAAAAATGTTATTATTTCTTACTTTTCCACAATTTTATCATTTCGTGCATTGTGGTGATAAAAAGTATGTACAGTCGTGTCTTCGCTAAGTGATGGCACTAATTTTACAAAGTTTGCCTTTTTTAGTGATTAAATTGTTTTTTCAACATTTCAATAATATAACTTTGGTATTATTTCCGTTATCTTCGTACACGAATTGACAAGTTTATATATTTACCATAGAAATTTTTCATCAAAATAATATTATTTTTTCTACTCCGTAAATATGAATTAGTACGAATTTGTTTACCACACTGAAAGAAAATGTATATTAATTTTTGTAAAAGTATTTTATAATTTGGGGAAAAAGTGCAACAAACCGAAATTTTGATATAAAAATAAATTTAAAAAAAAATATGTCGAATTTTGTATAATTATATCAAATATCGAGAATTTAAATTCAATTTTAAATATTTAAATATAACTTTACTAAATTCTACATAAATTTTTTTAAAGTTTAGTATTTTTATATCAAAATTTCGGTTTGTTGCACTTTTTCCCCAAATTATAAAATACTTTTATTATACAAAATTTAATATACATTTTCTTTCAGTGCAATTTGAATTAGTAACCCTTTTTACTAATTTTTAGTAGATTTTTACTAATTGCTAGTGGAAAATTACTGATTCAATTAGTAGTACGTATTTTTTACTATTTCAAATCAGTACATTTTCTACTAATAATTAGTAAAAAAAAACTACTAAAAATTAGTCAAAACAGTTAATAATTCAATTTTTAAACGAATCCGCACTATTTCATTAGTAAAACTATTAATTCAGATTCAGAGAGAAAGGAAACATGAAGTTGAAATTATGACGAAATTCTTCATACACAGAAAAAGTGTTAAATCGTGATTTAATGAATTCTTAAGAAGTGCACTGAGAAAAAAATTATTTGATTCAAAACAAATTTTGTTGAAATCAAACTAAAAATATCTTTACTATACAGTCAAGCATATTTAAGTTTAAATATGATTTAAACTGATTTAGTTTTCTGATTTAGTTTAAGAGATTAAAAGTATTGAAATCAAACATAAATTGTGATTGATTTTGAATTTTTTTTTTTAATTTTTTTTTACTTTTGTGTTTGATTCGAGCATAAAATTTTAAAAAAATATTAAGGATCACAATTTTAGCAATGGGGCATTAAATTCTCCGTCATTAGAATATAACTATAATATTTGAGTGAATTTTCTAAAAGTGACATTTTTGATGTCTCGATTAATTTTACAAAATCTACTCATTAATAATTATTATTAATTTCCATAGTGAAAATTTAGCACTTATTTATCATTTTTAAAGGAAAATTAAATAATTTTATTCAACTTAATTTACGTAATAACTAAATTACTTTCATCTCCGAAGCCTTTTCAACATGTCTCCAATAGGACTTCTACAATAATAATTAAATTTTCATGGTTTTTTTCAAATTCTCAGAAATTTTTTTAAAAATATTGTCAGAAAGTACAATGTTTTTTCTATCATTATGTGCATTTTAAAAATTTGCAGACTTCACTTTTATTTTTGATAAAAATGTTTAAACTTTGTCTTCAGTTTTAGGTTAAAATTACTTTACAATGATTACTGACATATTTTATACTTTAAAAATATCTTAAACAAAATTTTAATGCACATTAAAATAAAGCTGAGAATCTGATGTTAAATTTTCCTATATTTTATCTACAAAAAGGAGAAAAATTATTGCTGTTATAAATAATCGAAATTTACATTTTTCGCCGAGTAAAAATTAATTTCATCTCCGACGCCTTTTCCTTGAAATATGCGAGTTTTTCTTTTGTTTTTAGCATTTACCTGCATTGCTTTGAAAAAATTAACCCAAATTACCATTAAACCAAATACTTTAAATACATTTATATTTTCATCCAATTGAATATATTTGGTATTAAAATATACAAATTATTAATTTTTAAGCAGTGTAATTTTATTTTCGATTTCGTGAACGCGATATTGGCGTGAATTTTTAATAGAAAAGCTCTCGCCAATTAAATAAAATTAATTTAATGGAGCAACAATAATATTTTTCAAATGAAAAAAACTTTAATATTTTTAAGAATTAATTTTGCGCAACCTAAAAATCTTACTCTTGAGTATGAAATTAAGTAGTTTTAATAGAAAAAACCATATAATGGAAGAAAAAAATTAATTGAAAAACTGAAATTTAATAGTGTTACTTTCAGAAAATTGACATATTTAAGTTTAAATATGATTTAAACTGATTTAGTTAATTTTGATTTAGTTTAAGAGATTAAATGTGACGCGATCTGAAGAAAGGGATTTTAGAAGGTTATGAAAACTTATAGGTTATGATTGCAATCTTTTAAATGAAAATACAACAAAATTGTCAACTGATAATGTGAATCGTTAATATTTTAGTTTTCATTATAACTGAAATATTTAATGAACACTGATTTTAATTTGCAAAAAGTAAAAAGAAACTTTTAAGCAACAACAAAGTAGCACTAACATAACCCTAAAGTGATTTGCTTCTAAGGTCCCTTTCTTCAGATCGCGTCACATGTATTGAAATCAAACATAAATTGTGATTGATTTTGAATTCTTTTTTTGATTTTTTTTTACTTTTGTGTTTAATTCAAGCATAAAATTTTTAAAAAATATTAAGGATCGCAATTTTAGCAATGGGGCATTCAATTATTCGTCATTAGAATATAACTGTATAATATATATCCTTTTAATGATATTATACCACATTCTCTTATAAAATGTAGTTTCAGAACAATAAATCTAACCTGATTAACAAACCGCGTTGTTCGCGCTCAACTCTCGTCACATTGTTATCAAAGCTCGTTGATCGAAGAATCGTCGCAGGATTGGCAGATTAGAAACAAACTTCTTAGAGGATCGTGAGAGATCGTCTTATCGAGATATTGTTCGGAGCATCCTTCCTTCCGATACCCTTTACTCACGAGAGGATACGATGATCATAAATGCAACCTTTTTTACTCCCTCTCTCTCACTTTTTTTTCTTTTTTTACCCTCTTCTGATTCAAGCATCGAGAATTTAACAAGAATTTTGTTTGAGCCCGCGAGGATCTTTTGCAAGAGGAAAAAGGAAGCGACGAATAAGAAGGATATAAGATTTATGAAAAAATCAACGAGAGAGAAGGAGAGATATCTGTAATGAGAATAAAAGAGGAAGAGAAAATGCAGAGGAAAGGGAATGAGATGAGTAAAAAGGATGAGAGAGTAGAGAATGAAAGAGAGAGAGAGAGAGAGAGAGAAAAAATTAAAAGCCAACATTGCATTAGAGTGAGAGAGAGAAGGTTGAAGGAAAAAGGGTAGAGGAGAGCCCTGGTTCCTCCCTTCCGCATGGGACTAACCCATCATTATCGACAATTTATCAATAGCCAATAATATTATATTAAAACGCCGCTTAAACCACGTGGAACGCGGCCGTATGCTGGCCTCGAGTGCGACGAATCTGCGACGGGAACGTTGACTCGTGTTCAGTATGATATTTATGTTGTTCTGATCATAATGTTTATGTTAGCCCAAGGTATCCACCTCGGAAATTTCTTCTAATCAGATTAAAGGTGGGTGGGTGCGAGAAATATACGTACACATATATAGCTAGAGCATGAAACGCGCCATCAGAAGTTAATCAGCTTACTTCAAATAGATAAATTTGAATAATAAACTTTTCATTTTACCAAGTGAAATTTTTTCAAAAATAATAATCGGAAAAAAAACAATATTGGGTTTTATGAACTTCGAATTTATCCAATGAGACCCCATTAGTCCGTTGTGAGAATTTTCGCAGTTGTTACAATTTTATTAGACACAATCATCTTCTAGCCGAATCTTTAGCCTTTCTATTTAGCCGAAATAGAAAGTTATGTTTAATACAATTAAAAATTTAATAAAAATTTCTACTTGACGGAATTTTTATTCACAAGAATTTTCATTTTTCGAAATGTTCAATTAATATCATTTTCATATTTAACCGACTTTTTATTTTAAAGAATTATCATTTTAATGAAGTTTCATTTAGCAGGATTCTTATTTAACGAATTTTCCTCTTTGAAAAAGTTCAATTAATATCACTTTCATATTTAACCGACTTTTGATTTTAAAAAATAATCATTTTAATCAAGTTTTATTTAGCAGAATTCTTATTTAACGAAATTATAAATAACATTTTAATATTTCAAAATTTTTAGATTTAATTATAATAATAATAATTTCACTTTCGCTCAAAAATTTATTTTCACTCTATTTTCACTTTACTATCACTCCACTTTTAACTCAAAATTTATTTTCACACAATTTTAACTTCACTTTCAATCCACATTCACTCAAAATTATTTTTTCCATACCATTTTCACTTCACTTTCACTCCACATCCACTCAAAATTTATTTCCACACAATTTTCACTTCATTTTCACTCCACATTCACTCAAAATTTATTACCACACAATTTTCACTTCACTTTCACTCAAAATTATGTTTTTTCATTCCATTTTTACTGCACTTTCACTAAAAATTTATTTTCACTCAATTTTTACTGCACTTTCACTAAAAATTTATTTTCACTCAATTTTTACTTCACTTTCACTCCACATTCACTAAAAATTTATATTCACTCCATTTTTACTCAATTTTTACTTCACTTTCACTTCACTTTCAATCAAAATTATTTTTACTCATTTTTCACTTCACTTTTACTCCACTTTCAATCAAAACTATTTTTATCGTCCCATTTTCAAATCACTTTCACTCAAAACTTATTTTCACTCCATTTTCACATAACATTTACTCAAAATCTTTTTTTACTCCATTTTTACTTTGAATTTACTTAAAATTTATTTTCAATCCATTTTTACTCAATTTTCACTTTACTTTTACTCCACTTTCAATAAAAATTATTTTTGTCTTCCAATTTTCAACACACTTTCACTCAGAATTCATTTTCACTTCACTCTCACTCCACTTTCACTAAAAATTAATTTTTGCATCTCATTTTCATTTCACTTTCACATAAAATTTATTTTCAAATAATTATCACGTCACTTTCACTTAAAATTTATTTTCACACAATTTTCACGTTAGTTTTACTCTTAATCTATTTTCACTCAATTCTCTGCTCACTTTAACTCTACTTTCACTCAAATTAAGTAACAATTGAAAAAAAATAAATATTGAGTAAAATTGAAGTGAAAATGGAGTGAAAATAAATTTTGACTAAAATTGAAGTGAAAATGGAATAAAGAAAATAAATTGGAGTAAAAGTGAAGTGTCAATGGAGTGGAAAAAAAGTAAAAATTAAGTAAAAATAATTTTGAAGTCAAATTGAAGTGAAAATGCCGTGAAAAAAATTTTTTTGAGTATAAGTGAAGTGAAAATAGAATAAAGAAAATAATTTTGATTGGAAGTAAAGTGTAAATTGAGGGGAAATGGAGTAAAAATAATTTTTGATTGACAGAGGAGTGGAAATAATGTAAAAATTGAGTGAAAATAAATTTGGAGTAAAATTGAAGTGAAAATGAGATGGAAAAAGTAATTTTGAGTAAAAGTGAAGTGAAAGCGAAGTGAAAAGGGAGTGAAAATAATAATTTTGAGTGAATGTGAAGTAAAAACAAATTTTGACTGAAAATGGAGTGAAAATAATAATTTTGAGTGAATGTGAAGTGAAAATAAATCTTATGTGAAAATGGAGTGAAAATAATAATTTTTATTGAAAGCGAAGTGAAAATGGATTGAAAATAACAATTTTAAGTGAAAGTGGAGTCGAAGTGAAGTAAAAATTGTGTGAAATTAAAGTCAAAATGGAGTGAAACTGGAGTGAAAATAAGAATTTTTAGTGAAAGTGAAGTGAAAATTGTGTGAAAGGGAATTTTGAATGAAAGTGAAGTGAAAATGGGATAAAAAAAATAATTTTTAGTGAAAGTGAAGTGAAAATAGAGTGAAAATAAATTTTAAAAGGAATTGATGTGAAAGTGGTCAAATATACTAAATGTTTTATAATAATTATGTTTATTGGTCATGAAAATAAGGTGGCCAAAACTAGCAAAATTGATATTTTTATATACTCATTAATTTCTTATATTATTAATATTTTTTTAACCTTCAATGACAAGAAATTCAGAAACTAAGAATGATAATAATTAATCTTTGAACATGTATCAGTCATTTATTTTTTATAATTAACATAAAAAAATATGTCGTGAAAATAAGAAATTCCGGAGTACCGAAATTTCTTAAAGTTGAGCCAAATAACTGGTGCATCAACCTTATTGTTGAAAATATTTAATATCAGTTTTACATTATGAAGTTTTGTTGGGAAAAAAATTAAATTTAAAACCCTTTGCATTTAATTCTTCTCAGTTAATATATAAATTATCGTCTGCAACTTACCAGGAACGCGACGGCACTTTCCAAACTCGTGTGTTGCTGAGCTCGCGCAAAAATTCAGGAAACTATCAAAAGAGCTGTAAAAATGATAAATTTCTAGAATTTATGAAAAAATTCAGAATTTTGTTGTTCGAAAGTCTTCTAAAATATTTAAAAATTAAAAGATTTAAGTTAATTTTAATTGTTTTCTATTTCTATTTCTACCAATTATTGAATTTCACACGTTTAAAATTGATTCGAAATTAACAAAAATACAACCATAATAAAATTCTTAAAAACAATTGGATTATTTGAAACAAAATTTTGATAAAATTCTTCTTCCAAAATTGAAGTCTGGAATTAATTAAATTAAATTTTGCAACCAAAAGTCTTTCTGTGCAGTAAAAGTTAAATTAGAAAATATTTGTAATTATATTCGACCCAATTTGATTACTATTCTTAGTAGTTTAATTTTTTTTTACTGTTTTTTGAATTTTGGAGAGTAATTCTCAACTGGAGACAATTTTTTCTGAACTATTCTTAAACAGTACCATATGGTAGCTACTATAGTTATTTTAAGAATAAAATAAAAAAAAATAAAATTTTCTGATATAAAAAAGAAATGACAGTCACAAAAGTAAAACGCGAAACGTTCCTAATCGCGAACAACATTTCTTTAACAAATTTTTTTTTTCAAGTGACACTTTTAAATTTCAGATTTTCAATTAATATTTTTCTTCAATTATATGGTTTTTTCTATTAAAACTACTTAATTGTTGCTCCATTAAATTAATTTTATTTAATTGGCGAGCTTTTCTATTAAAAATTCACGCCAATATCGCGTTCACGAAAAAAAAAATTTCTAAGAATAAAAAAAAAATGAAAATTTAATTTTATTGTAGAAGTTCTATTGGAGACATGTTGAAAAAGCTTCAGAGATGAAAGTAATTTAGTTATTAGGTAAATTAAGTTGAATAAAATTATTTAATTTTCTTTTAAAAATGATAAATAAGTGCTAAATTTTCACTATGGAAATTGACAATAATTATTAAAGAGTAGATTTTGTAAAATTAATCGAGACATCAAAAATGTCACTTTCAGAAAATTCACCCATATATTATAGTTATATTCTAATGACGGATAATTTAATGCCCCATTGCTAAAATTGTGATCCTTAATATTTTTTAAAAATTTTATGCTCGAATCAAACACAAAAGTAAAAAAAAATTAAAAAAAAAAAATTCAAAATCAATCACAATTTATGTTTGATTTCAATACATGTGACGCGATCTGAAGAAAGATACCTTAGAAGCAAATCACTTTAAGGTTATGTTAGTGCTACTTTTTTGTTGCTGAAAAGTTTCTTTTTACTTTTTGCAAATTAAAATCAGTGTTCATTAAATATTTCAGTTATAATGAAAACTAAAATATTCACAATTCACATTATCAGTTGACAATTTTGTTCTATTTTCATTTAAAAAAGTGCAATCATAACCTATAAGTTTTCATAACCTTCTAAGATCCCTTTCTTCAGATCGCGTCACATTTAATCTCTTAAACTAAATCAGAATTAACTAAATCAGTTTAAATCATATTTAAACTTAAATATGCTTGACTGTATAGTAAAGATATTTTTAGTTTGATTTCAACAAAATTTGTTTTGAATCAAATAATTTTTTTCTCAGTGCACTTCTTAAAAATTCATTAAATCACGATTTAACACTTTTTCTGTGTATGAAGAATTTCGTCATAATTTCAACTTCATGTTTCCTTTCCCTCTGAATCTGAATTAATAGTTTTACTAATGAAATAGTGCGGATTCGTTTAAAAATTGAATTATTAACTGTTTTGACTAATTTTTAGAAGTTTTTTTTACTAATTATTAGTAGAAAATGTACTGATTTGAAATAGTAAAAAATACGTACTACTAATTGAATCAGTAATTTTCTACTAGCAATTAGTAAAAAACTACTAAAAATTAGTAAAAAGGGTTACTAATTCAAATTGCACTGAAAGAAAATGTATATTAAATTTTGTATAATAAAAGTATTTTATAATTTGGGGAAAAAGTGCAACAAACCGAAATTTTGATATAAATATACTAAATTTAAAAAAAATTTATGTAGAATTTAGTAAAGTTATATTAAAATATTTAAAATTGAATTTAAATTCTCGATATTTGATATAATTATACAAAATTCGACATATTTTTTTTTAAAGTTTAATATTTTTATATCAAAATTTCGGTTTGTTGCACTTTTTCCCCAAATTATAAAATACTTTTACAAAATTTAATATACATTTTCTTTCAGTGTGGTAAACAAATTCGTACTAATTCATAATTACGGAGTAGAAAAAATAATATTATTTTGATGAAAAATTTCTATGGTAAATATATTAACTTGTCAATTCATGTACGAAGATAACGGAAATAATACCAAAGTTATATTATTGAAATGTTGAAAAAACAATTTAATCACTAAAAAAGGCAAACTTTGTAAAATTAGTGCCATCACTTTGCGAAGACACGACTGTACATACTTTTTATCACCACAATGCACGAAATGATAAAATTGTGGAAAAGTAAGAAATAATAACATTTTTATTCAGTTAATATAAATATCCCTAAAAATCTAAGAAGCCCTATGAACTAGTCTGGTTTTCCTCAAACATGCGAAAGTGCAAATAGGTCTTGTGTTCGATTTCCTCTATAGGCGCATCGGAGCAGTTCGACACCCGTAATTAGGCACACTATTGGCATATTATTATTCTTAATTTGAGTGACGGAAAGGCTGGAATCTCGTTAAGAGAGGCGGAATCGATCGACGATCCGGTTTAACGAATCCACCCCAAAAACAAGTATATGTATTCGATGTGCAAAAGAAAAAGCCCTCTCTTTCGATCCCTGACATCAATCTCGCGCAAGAATTAATCCTACGTCTCGCTTTTCATATTTGGAAATAATTACAGGGCTTCGATCGGGACCTGAGATCCGTGATCCATCGAGAGTATGCACCCGCTTGCAACCCTAATACTATCAGCATCCAGCACCTTATTGTGGAAGTTGACCCTTTGTATTTTTTTTTTGTATTTTTTTTTGTTCGCAGAGACGATGAAGCGTTTCTTAATACGGTTTCGCTCGAAACTAATATTTTCCTTTTAAATTGTTTGGCAATTAAAAAAGTGCAAAAGCTCGCGGATCATCCTCCTAAAAATTGAGGCTCTTTTAAACGATCGAGGGCGCAGGATGAACACAATTTAATGAGGAACTTGACTTTTTTATCCGAAATTTAATTTTTAATTTTTAATCTTATATACGGTTAGAAGAAGTACAATGTTACCCAATCAAAGTCGTAATGTATCAAATAACTTACATTTAGTTATCTCAATTGTTTTTCTCACAATAATTACTTCAAATCTAAACAAAAATTTTTAACAGCTGAATAGCTTTTAAAAATTTTTGTTACTTCAAATCTAAACAAAAATTTTTAAAAGCTGAATAGCTTTTAAAAATTTTTGTTCCGTATAGTACATACCTGATTCTTAACTAAATTTCCTAATTTAACTAATTTCCTAAACATTAGAAAAAAAACGTTTATTCTGTTTACTAGATCTTTACATTAACAAACTATTAATTACTGCTTCAGTAAATAGATTAATGCCAGTAAACGCAGTGATCAATCAACTTTCAGTGATATTTGTTACAGAACGTGTATATTGCAAGGAAGAAATACAAGGACTTTTGAAATTTTGAAAAGATGTTTTATCACTGAAATTGAACGCAAAACAGAAAATGTGTCCCTGATCCTTTTTCATTTCATCCCAAACCCTGGAGTTTTTGTTTTGTAGTCGAGTCGACCTATCCCCATTGATTTCGAATGAACAAAGTCTTTCTTCTGTGCCTATCCGCTCTCGTCAGTGATTTTTGCACAATATGCACACGACTGGGCATTGTTTTAAAATTATCAACACGTCACACAATCGGGTCCTGCCTCGTTCGCGGATACAAAGAATACTGTTTTCTCTCTTTCAAAAGCATCAGCTATTTCCTCCTATCAACCCTACGTTCCTACACTGCAAAAATATGTTTTTGTATAAGCTACTTTTACTTTTAAACTATATAATATAAACAACGAGTTTGGTTCAATTGAGTTTCTTTTTACTTTTTTTTCATCCCTGTTCGCTAATCATTTCAGATAGCATGAAAGCTTAGTACAAGTAAATTTTCGATAGAAAAATTATGACTATTGCGTAATTTTTGTGAAAAGTCACAGCAAAATGAAATTTTAGTTTATTAAATTTTTTTGTAACTATAAAATATGTAGATATCGATGGAGTGATCGATTTCTTAATATTTTATAATAATTAAAGATGACCAAGTAATAAAATCATTAGTTTATATTATACACTGAAAAAAAATTTATTTGATCCAAATAACGGATTATTTGACTATTATCAAATAAATGTTTACTTGAATCAAATAAATATTTACTTGAATTAAATAATTTTCATTTGAATCAATTAAATAGTATTTGCTTCAAATACTGAAATATTTGATTCAAATACAGTTTATTTGATTCAAATAAAAATTATTTGATTCAAGTAAATATTTATTTGATAATAGTCAAATAATCCGTTATTTGCATCAAATAAATTTTTTCAAGAATGAACTTCTTCAAAATTATTTTCATTATTTCAATTCAATTATTATTTTCAAAAATTTTGAACTACAATTTTACTTTATATCTAATATTTTTGAATAATAATTAATTAATCAATTTCACCAAATTTCAATTATTCCTAAATTCTTTAATTAACTGCATATTAGAAAATAAAAACATCAAATAATATTTGAAAAATTCAATTAAATTTTTTCAAAAATATTAATTTCAAAGTTCAATTATTTCCAAAAAGTTCACTCTATATTTCTCTTAATATTCAATTATAATCTAAAATTTTAACTGAGATTCATTTGTATTAAATGAAAAACAATTTTTATTAGAAAATTCTACAAAAATTTAATTATTTAAATGCAAAAGTAAATAATTTATTGAATAATTGAATGCTTCTCAAAATTCAATTCTCACAAAGAATTTTAGTAGCAAATTTATTAATAATTTATTTATTTATTTAATTTTAACGAATTAATTCTATTTTTTGTCGAATTTTATTAAAACTTGCATGAACATAATTACTTTTTTTCAAGAAATTCAATTAGAATTGTATGAAAAATAATTGAAACGCTGCGATGTGTTTTATGAGAATTTTCAAATTTATTCCTTTACAATTCAATTTAACAAAATTTCAATTAATCGAAAATTCTGCAATTAAGTATATAATGAAAAATAAAAACTTGATATAATTTTAATAAAAATCCTATTAAACTTTTAAAAAGAATTTATTTTACATAATTTTTTGTCAAGAATATGAAAAATTAAGAATATCAATGATTTTAGTTTGAAACTTTTTGAAAATTTAATTATTTCCGAAAATCCACGTTATATGCGTTTTATACTTAAGAATAGTGTAAAATTTTAACTAGAATTCATTCTTAAAACTATTTTTATTAGTAAATTCTACGAGAATTCAAATATTTAATTTCAAAAATAAATAATTTATTATTTTCATGTTTCTTGAAATTAAATTCTCATAAGAAATGTTATCAACAAATTTTTTAAATCATTAAATTCTTTGCACAAATTTTAACAAGATTTTTAAGAATAATTACATGTTTCGAGAAATTTGATTAAAAATCATTGAAATTCTGCAATGAGTTTTATTATTTACGAAAATAATTGAATTCCTAAAAAAATTTTAATATTTATAAAAAATAATTGAATCCCTCTAAAAATGTTATTATTTCTGAAAATAATTAAATTATTGCGAAGAAATTTATAAAAAAAATTTGCAAATAATTGAATTTTTTGTAAAAAATTTTATTATTTACGATAATAATTGAATCCCTGGAGAAATATTATTATTTATGGAAATAATTGAATTATTGCGAAGAAATTAAAAAAAAAATTGTAAATTAATATTATTGAATTCCTGTAAAATTTTTTATTATTTATTATTTTCATTTATTTAATATTTTTTAAGACAATTGAATTTAGCAACTAAGTTAGTAACTAACTTACTATTCTCCCTGGAGAAGCTAAATTCGTTAAGATTTCTTTGAAATTTATGTTCAAGTGAAGCTTAAACATTTGAATTTTTATTATCTGTAAGTATTAAAGTAAAAAAAGTTCAAAAAATTAAATTGACGATTATAATGTTTAAAAATTTTGATTGAATGTAAAGTGAAAGTGAAGTGTAAGTGGATTGAAAAGAATTTGAAGTAAAAGTGAAGTAAAAATGTAATGAAAATAAATTTTGAGTGAAAATGTAGTGAAAATGGAGTTAAAATAAATTTTGAGTAAAAGTGGAGTGAAAAAGGAGTGAAGAAAAATTATCAATGAAAGCGAAGTGAAAATGGAGCGAAAGTGAATTGAAAATTGAGTGAAAATAAATTTTGAGTGAAAGTGGAGTGAAAGTGAATTCAAAATTGAGAGAAAATAAATTTTGAGTGAAAGTGGAGTGAATTCAAAATTGAGTGAAAATAAATTTTGAGTGAAAGTGGAGTTAAAGTGATGTGAAAATGGAGTGAAGTTTTGGCTAATTTTTATTAACAAACTACTGTTTAGTAGTAAAAAAGCTAATAATTAATTGGGTATTTTTTATATTTTTAACTATTTCAAATTTAATAAGCCGACTTACTATAGTAAATGGTAGTCTTCCACTTAAAAAACAATTAAAAATTAGTAAAAACTGTTAATAATTTAATTAATAAATAAATCTACACTATTTCAGTAGTAGAAAACTTCTAATTTATATTTAGAGAAGAATATTATTATTATTATAATTATTATTATAATTATTATTATTATTATTTTTTTTATTATTATTATTATTATTATTATTATTATTATTATTATTATTATTATTATTATTATTGACTGATTTGGAAATCTGCATTATCATCGGTATGAATTGCAAGTAACAACATACTTACACGTAACTTTAGTTGCCTATTCTCAGGGGCTCGGGACTCGAGAGGAGTAATGATTTATTTGCCTTTATAGTTTTGTGTGAATTACTTTGTTTAAATTTAAAGTGAAGCTAGATGCTTTTTTAAATTGCATTAGAAACTTTATTATTATTATTATTATTTGTTTATTATTATTCTAGCTTTTTTAATTACCATACCAACCAATCGTCGTGATAGTTTACGGATCTCCTCGATAGATGACATGACGATTTATATCTTCACAATCCCCTTCCCATGACCGGTACTACTTCCACTACCTTTTACTATATTCAATATATTTATTCTCGTTACATTTTTTTCAATTTTTTTTTTTTTTGAATAATTTTACCAAAAAATGTTTTAAATTGTTTGGTTCTTTTATTTTCTCCAAAAAAAAGAACAATTCTTAATAATTTATAATTTTATATTTAAAAAATAGATATCTCAGCCGTATTTTCTACTGAAGTTAAGTATTTTCTTCATTGTAGCGAAATGAGCAGGGTGAAGTACGATATTGATGTTTTAATAACCTTTAAAGAAAATTTAATAATTATTATTAATTAATTATTAAACTCTATTTATTTTTGCTTTAAATTATTATTAAACTTCATTAAATTTCTAGATGAAAAATTTAATAATTATTAATCAATTATTAAACGCTAATTATTTTAAATTTAAATTATTATTAAACTTGATTTAATTTCTAGATGAAAAATTTAATAATTATTAATTAATTATTAAACTTTAATTATTTTAACTTTAAATTATTATTAAACTTCATTAAATTTCTAGATGAAAAATTTTAATAATTATTAATTAATTATTAAACGCTAATTATTTTAACTTTAAATTATTCTTAAACGCTAATTATTTTAACTTTAAATTATTATTAAACTTCATTAAATTTCTAGATGAAAAAGAAATTTAATTTAATTAAATTTCTTCATTTTAGTGATTTTTAATTAGACAAAATTTAAAATCATGAATTCTATTCAATAACTCAAAGTATTTATTTGTTTTCCATGTATTTTGAAAGATATATTTTTTTTAGTAAATCCAAAAAAAAATCAATATACTTAACCAATCCAAAATTTTGCATTGAAAATGTATAGAGTTTTCCTACAATAAACTGAAGGGGTTCTGAACTTCGTCTCATTATTATAAGCAAAGACTTTCGAGAGCTGGTTGGCAATAAATACCAATTTGATTTGTATCTATAATTGCATTTTTCATTAATAAAACAAGTTGCAAATTGTTAAATTAATTAAATTTTATGTTCCAACTTTAAAGTTATAATCTTGAATAACAATTTTTGCCACAAAAGTAAAGAATCATTTTTCTAGTATCTAGTAGATCAGCTTAAAGTTGTAGGACTTTATTAAAATGAAAGGATGAAAAAATGATCAAAATATAAAAATTAAAAGTACTAAAATTACTAAAATTATCAAAATTATCAAAATTATCAAAATTATCAAAATTATCAAAATTATCAAAATAGAAAAATTTACACTGAGTCAGAGAGGCTTATGCTGTTATCAATTAATCGTTGACAAGGTATCGTTAGCATATAAATATGAAAAATATGTACAGCATTTTCAACAGCAAATCTAAATGTTTCCGAAGGATCATCTATTGCAGTTGCCGCCTAAGTTTACAAAAAAGTAAATATTAAGTTATAATAATTTATACTTATACTTGAACTTCCTATGAGAAAACCAGTTTTCCATTACTGACAAAAATATCTCAATAAGTGTAATTCATTTAATTAAAAATTTTAACCAATTTTTCATATTGTTATGAATTGTTATAAATATTGTGTCTTATTGACAGAAATGTTTTAAAGATTTACCTGAAAGCCGGTAACACTTATCATGAGCATGTTAATCACAATGCCTACCAGGAAAATTTTTGAGAAACATTTATGTAGGTTTGCCAGGTATCTATACAAATTAAAATTATTTATATAAATAGTATTCTCTGTATTTTCTGTATTTTCTGTATTTTCTGTATTTTCTGTATTTTCTGTATTCTCTGTATTTTCTGTATTCTCTGTATTTTCTGTATTCTCTGTATTTTCTGTATTCTCTGTGTTAACGCATATACATTAAATCATACGTACAAAATTAATTCTTCATGTTGTTTAGCACAAAAAATAATGTCGGAATTAATTTCCTTTCTCAAAGGTTTGTCTCGTTCTAGACAATTTTGATTAATCTCAAGACTTGCCAATTTTGATCTGAAATTGCGGTTTTATCCATTGTAGGTTATTTTCATTTTTTATTTTCATTTTTTATTAATTGTTAACTTGTATCCACTCTAGATAATTCTTCTCATCAAATATAGGAAATTTTAAATCATTTCATATACCCCATTGCTGCTAGGACAGCGCAGGCATGTTGTGTACAAGCAACAAACATCATATCATTATTTACTAGCATCAGCATTAAACAAAAACAACCAATGTTACAGTGGATGAAAACTAAAAAATAATGTTCCTCCATATCAAAAATTTTATAGTCTGCCACGAAAATTGGAGGCAGTGGTCTTGATTCATTCAACGGTGCTATGATGTCCAAAATTTTCGGCATGACTGGAACTAAGAAAAAATTTACACTTGATCCAATCATGCAAACTGAAAATTACAAATTTTTCCCATTAATATTAAAACCACACAAAATTTATACAATATTGTATTTAAATTTAAACACTTATTACGATAATAAATCATTCGGAAATTTTTCCCATCTCTTGCGTGCTCTTTCAAAATTTCAATCTCTGATTCTGTCGACCAGGTTATCCAATCCTTCTCAATCTTTTCTATCAAAACCAATAACTGAAAAAGATAAAATAATAATTTTTGTTCACTGTGCTGTATAAAAAATAAAAAAAACAGTTCTTACCTTTTTACCTATATTTATAGAATCGATGGATATTACAATACACACATTAGTAAACACTAGAGGCGAAATGCACTCCATTGTTAAATTAAAATCGTCTAACGAGTTGAGAAGACCAAAAATCTGAAAATCAAAACAGTAATATATCTTTTCTAAGTAGCATTGAAAAGCTAAAGTAAACTTGTAAGTTTCCAGAAAACTTGACATATAAGCTTGATGCAAATGCAGAGTTGCCACAAATATTTAATTTCATTTTTCCCTGACATTTCCCTGATTTCCAGACAAAATTTTCACTTTTTCCCTAAACATAAAAAATATTCTGATTCACTCGAAAAATTATTAGATACTCAAAAAAATGTTCTATTTAATTTATTTACAAATTTCATTGATTGTAAAATTATTTAAAAACATCATTAACTAAATTTTTAAATAAGTATTTAATTATTACTTTTCCACAGAAATTAAAATTCTTCAGAACATTCAAATTCAAACCTTTTTGAAACTCAACAATTTATAAGAATATTATTACATAACATAATTTACCTTCTTCATGTTTTGTTATAATTTAAATAACCATGAAATTTTTCAACAAAAATTTAATTATTTACAAAAATCCTAATAAAATTTTTCGCAAGAATTCAATTATTTTTAAAAGTAGCAAATTTTCTAAAAAAAACTCAATCGTTTGAAAAAATTGTAATAATATCCGTTGCAACAATTTAATTATTTTCATAAACAATAAAAATCGATTATTCGGTAATTTCATTTTTTAATAAATTTTTTATTAAAAAATTCTAGAAAAATTCAATTATTTAAATTGAATAATTGAATGTTTGCTAAAATTAAATTCTCATAAAGAGTTTCATTAACAAATTTTTAAATAATTGAATTTTTTGGACAAATTTTAATAAATTTTTTAAGAATAATGACATTTTTCGAATAATTTGATTCAAATATTGTATCCAAAATTAATTAAAATGCTGCGACGAGCTTTATTATTCATGAAAATAATTTTAAAAAATTTCCAAAAAAGTTATTAAAATTTTTTTAAAATAATTTAATTTCAGTGAAGAATTTTATTATTCATAAAACTAATTAAATTCTTGTAAAGAACTTTGTTAAATTTTTTTTTAAATAATTGATTCATGCGACGAATTTTATAAAAATCTTTTTAAATAATTGATATTTTTCAAAAAATTTAAAAAAATTTTTTATATTAAATAATTGAACTCACGTGAAAATTTTATTATTTATGAAAATAATTGAATTATTTCAAAGAAATTTATTGAAAATTTCATAACTTATTGAATTTCTGTGAAATTTTAACAAGAATTTTATTCAAGTTTTTAAATATATTTGAATTTTTAAGAAGAATATAACAATAATAAATATTTATTTATTTAATAATTATTTATAACAATAATTGAAATTTTGACGAAAATTTAAAATTTTTTTTAAAAATAATTGAAAATTGATGAATTTTATTATTTATAAAGATAATTGAAATTTTTGGCAAAAATTTTGTTAACACAATTGAACTTCTGCGAAGAATTTTATTACTTTGGAAAATAATTTAATTATTCCAACAAATTTTATTTAAGGTTATAAAAATAATTAAATTTTGGTGAAGAATTTTACTATTTCCAAAAATTATTGAATTCTTGAAAAGAACTTTGTTAAATTTTTTTCAATAACTGAACTCTTGCGACGAATTTTATAAAATTCTTTTTAATAATTGATATTTTTCAAAAAGTTACTTGATATTTTTTATATTAAATAATTGAATTCCTGTGAAAATTTGATTATTTATAAAAATAGTTGGTTTATTTAGAAGAAATTCATCAAAAATTTTGTAATTTATTGAATTCCTGTGAAATTTTTCCAAGAATTTTATTCAAGTTTTTAAACGAATTTTAATTTTGAAGAAAAATTGTATTATTTATAACAATAATTGAAATTTTGACGAGAATTAAAAAAAAAATTTTTTAATAATTGAATATTGAGGAATTTTATTATTTATAAAGAGAATTGAAACTTTGACAAAAAATTTTGAACACAATTGAATTTCTGCAAAGAATTTTATTACTTTTGAAAACAATTTAATTTCTCCAACGAATTTTATTCCAGTTTATAAAAATAATTGAATTTCGGTGAAGAATTTTACTATTTCTAAAAATAATTGAATTCTTGAAAAGGACTTTGTTAAATTTTTTTTCAATAACTGAACTCTTGCGACGAATTTTATAAAATTCTTTTTAAATAATTGATATTTTTCAAAAAATTATTTGAAATTTTTCATATTAAATAATTGAATTTCTGTGAAAATTTGATTATTTATAAAAATAGTTGGTTTATTTAGAAGAAATTCATCAAAAATTTTGTAATTTATTGAATTCCTGTGAAATGTTTCCAAGAATTTTATTAATGTTTTTATAAATAATTGAATTTCGATGAAGAATTGTATTATCTATAAAGAATAATTGAAATTTTAACGAGAATTTAAAAAAAAAATTTTGAACTTAATTGAATTTTGGAGAAGAATTGTTTTATTTCTAAAGATATAATTGAAATAACCTGAATTTTTTTAAAATTTTTTAATAGAATTGAATTTCTGCGAAAAATGTTATTACTTTTGAAAGTAATTGAATTTCTATAATTATTTCTAACTTTTCCAAAATTAAATTTTTTTAGTATTTTTAATTAAAATTCTTTTATCAATCTAGTGTTTATGAAAATTGTAAAAATTATTTATCACATAATTTATAAGTCATAATTTTGTAGTAGTTCTTTAGAAATTAAGTTATTTAAAAAGAAATTATTGTCTGAAATAGAAAAAATTCAAGGTTTTGTATTACAATTCGTGGTTATTTATATAGTTTACGAGGCATACAGAAAAACATCAAAATTTAGAGTTTTTTCATGAATTTTTGAAATTCTATTTTTTCCAGTACTTTTACTAAAAATCTCTGACTTCCCTGACCAAAAGTGACTCTGCAAACTTACAAGGTAGCCAAACGCAATTTTCATTCCTAATAACATTTTGATATTTGCAACAACATTTTGGATAGAAATGATCAAGCATGAGAAAAGGTTTGAAAGAGATCTGTACTTTGTCAAAAAAAATTCCGTTCTATGATACAAGCAGGTCTAAAGAGACGCCTCTACCATCCTTATTCATTTTTTTTTTAATTTGAATCCTTTCACACAGAAGCAAAACTAACCAGTTAAAAAAACAAAAATGCAACAACAATTCTCATAGTTTCAATTAAAATTAATAAAAACTATTCATGCTAATATGATATCATACATACTTGGGATAATTATATCTGCAGACGAAAAAGCAACACAGAGACTCATGAAAGGAAAGTTAAAATTTACAAATCGACGAACGAAATATCAAAACATGCTCTGTAACATGAAAAATGGATCCAATGATTGTAACAAGAAATTTATGTATTTATGAATGTAACAACAAAAATTTAAAAACTGATCAAATATTTGTAATCATCGATCTCGAAAATCTCCGAGTAATTAATTTCAGGACAAAGATTAATTTTTAAATTTGTCATTCGTCATTTAAAATTTTTAAAACTAACACAGGATAATAGTAATCAGAGACTACACTTTTACTCCTATTCTGACTACAGAAAATGCATTAAATTTAAAGTTAAAATATTAATTCTATTTAATTAAAATTCATTATTTTATTTTCTGAAGTAAACTGAAAAAATTCCTTTATATTAAAATGTTATTAATGGCCATGAAAAATTTTTTCCCCATAGTTTTCACAAAAGTGCAATTTTCCTTTAACTAAAATAAATGCTTTTTAATCTAATGATCCATGCATCGGAGTTGAAAAATTTAGGAAAGTTTCAAAAGTAATGTCTAATTTTTGTAAAAGTTTCGAACGTTCAAATGAACGAAATTTTTTTTTACCTCAAGTGTTTTTGAAAATTACTACACAAAAAGAAAAATAATTGAAATTGAACAATATTTAGTTTTGAATATTTAGTTTATTTTTAATATTTTAGTTTGGAATATTTAGTTTGAATTTATTTTAATCTAAAAAATATTTTTTTTTGCAAAGAAATGAAAATTAGAAAAAGAAAAAAAAATATTCTGAATGTTCTGAAAAATAGTCTGAATGTTCTGAAAAATAGTCTGAATGTTCATTTGAACGTGCAATGCTTTAAATATTATTACATGAATTATTTTATAAAATTGTTACTTAGATTTTTGAATTTTCTCACCATAGGAACATTCAATGATTGTAGGCATATAAATATGGTAGAAATTCTTATTATTTGTTGCGATCTACTTAGATAAGGCCACTGTCCAGCAGCACATAGCATTCTATAATTTATATTGTAATAAGTTCCTTGCATTATTTTCATGTTTTCCAGAAAACTAGCTGTCTGTTAGATTTTTACTTTTTCGTCGAACATGCAATTATGTCTGGCAAGTCGTTTTCTTAAATTATTAAAAACTCTATATACATTGTTTTCTGGGAAAGACTTTTAGATTTCAAACATTTAATCAAATTCTCTTTTACTAAACGGTTTTTTTTTGTAATTATGGCAATTCTAGAGAAATTCTGCGAAACGTAAATTTGCAGTGAATAAATAAAGAGGATATACACCTTCAAGCGGCTGTAGCTTGCAGAGTGTGTAATCAAATTGACAATAGTCGTCGCAGTTCTCAGACAGTGCGAGCACAGTGTGTATCTCGGTATATAAAGAATATATACATTCTCTTAATATGAGTCTAACGAAATATATTTGTTTCGAACATTTAATTGTTTTCATCTTTATTAGTATGTTACAATAATATTAAATTCTAATTTGGAATTTAAAAGAAATGCATTTCTACTTTATTTGACGCAAAGTGTAAGTAACATAAATAGACTAATTAGAAAAAGTAATTATTAATTGTCTTTGGATAATGTGGTATGTAGAACCTGACACCTGGCAGTCATAGCAATCGATATTTATTTGTATCTCGGCCTTGTTCCGTTCCTTTCCATTGAGTTTATTAATTTATTTTTTAGTTTTAGTTTTTTAGTTTTTTTACTAATACATTCATCCTTTATAAGACATTTTAAGCAACCAATTTTAACCAATTTTAACCAATTTTAAATTAAAAACAAAAAAAAACGTTCCATTGAGGTACGGAATAAAAGAATTTGCAGGAAATTTTTGAAACGCAAAAACGGTCCATTACTTTTTTAGTTACATTACCGTCCACGAATATAATGACGTTTACACACGAACCTGTAAAAAAAGGTGCCATTATTTTTTCAAGCATATCTCGACAATGAAACAAGGAACCAAAGAAGCTTTAAAAAATTAAAAAATGTTAATCCGTCATCGAGTTATGATTAAAAATGTAAAGCCGTTTTGCGATCGATCGGTGCATTACAATTCAACTGTAACGACTCGATTCTGGGAGCAGCAGCTTTTCGCCTCTGCAAATGGGAGAGAATCAGAATTTAACAAAAAATATAAAGGAACTCAAAAGTTCACCCTTTCCTAGCATAAATCCGTTTCTGTATTCTCTCCCATTCGCAGTCGTGCGAAGCCAGAATCGAGTAATGCACCGATCGGTCGCAAAACGGCTTTACATTTTTAATCATAAATCGATGACGGATTAACATTTTTTAATTTTTTAAAGCTTCTTTGGTTCCTTGTTTCATTGTCGAGATAATTAGTGGCAAAAAATTTCTTTCTTTGACGTTAAATAAAATCTGACAGTGATATCACATAGGGACACCTCAATATAAAACAATATGGCCAAAAAACACCTCTTAACTTTGTTCAAACTTTGAGGAAAATTTTTCTTACTACTTTTAATTAATTTTCTAGGTCTACATCAAAGATTTATAAACTTTAACTAAAAGAACAGACGCTCTTGAACCACGTAACAAAAATAAAAAAAAAATCCTACGTCAGACGTTTAATGAAATATCAATGTTACTATTATTAATATTTAGGAGTCTGTAGAATTGGTAAGTATATATATATATATATATATAATTTATTTATTAATTAAAGTTTTAGAAAAATTTCTTGACCTTGAAATATTAATTTAAATATTACTTATCATTCCTGAAGAAGGTTGTCCACTACCGAGCATCATCGATATGATGGATTATTTCAGCCGCGATTTTCCTCGACAGGACAACACGAATATTAGCAAAATATTTATATTGCAAAAACAAAACAAAAAAATAAAAAAAACAAAAAAAAATAAATAATAATAATAATAATAATAATAATAAGTTGGTATAATAATAATAATATTATAATAATATAATAAATACATGTTTATAGATAAAAGAGTAAATATTTTTTACAAAATTGTAATGTTTTTGAAAATTTGCATCGCATCCTAGTTGAAAATATGGTAAATTTTTGCGTTTATGTAAATGTCAATGATTTTATGTACACTTTTTAAAAATTCAAAATGGCGGATCCAACATGGCGGCCGTTTTTTTTAAATTGCTCGAATTTGCATAAAATTTCTTACTCGGGGGTTTTCAGGGTCGCTGATTACGAATCTGAAGTCGCAGATTTAAAAAAAATTTGAAATGTTAACCCGAAAAAACCCTTAAATCACAAATTTTAAGCGAAATTGAACAGAACAGTCATTAGAAAATTGTGTAAATCTGACTTTAAATTCGTAATCACTGATTTGAAAAATTAGATGTCGTTTGATTAATATAAATATTTTACCCATTGTTTACAATAATTATAATCGTACAATTTTTTTTCTTATACAAATAGTAGTAAAGTTCGTGATTGAAACAAGCGAAATTAATTGTTAATTGGTTCAAATTTCGAATAATTATGTTAAATTTTTTGAGTGCTGTATAATTATTTACCGGAGGCACTCTCTAAATCTGAATTAGTATTTTTCTACTAATGAAATAGTGCGGATTCGTTTACCAATTGAATTATTAACTGCTTTTACTAATTTTTAGTAGTTTTTTTTACTAATTATTAGTAGAAAATTTACTAATTAGAAATAGTAAAAAATTCGGTCTACTAATTGAATTAGTAATTTTCTACTAGCAATTAGTAAAAAAACTACTAAAAATTAGTAAAAAATGTTACTAATTCAAATTGGTAAACGAATCCGCACTATTTCAGATTTAGAGAGTACGAAAGGGTTAATCTCGCGTTTCATTTTAAATAATAAATTTGCACCTATTGTTTTTCAATGTTTATAAAATATTTCTTACTGTACTATCTTTATTGTTATTTATTTTGACACATATAATTCTATATTCTAGTGTAATGGAAAATTCTTTTCAAAAAATTTTTCAAAAAATTTTTCAAAAAGTTTTTAAAAAAATTTAATTATTAAACTAAGAAAACTTATTTAATTTAAATTGAAAAATAATTCTAAGTGGTTTTTGTTTAACTGAAATTATTTTAAAAGCTTAATCCAAATGTATAAAAAAATATCTACTACTTTGATTCAAACATATTATTTGCTTGAATAATTATGTTGAATTCAAACATAAGTTTTGTTTTGATTTAAACAAAAATTTGGTTTGAAAATTTATTGTTTGTTTCAAACTTAAAAGTTGATTATAAATAATTTGAAATCAACCACACTGAACAAAATTTGTTGGAAAAATTATGAGGCTGAAGTCCACAACGTTTTTAAAAACGAAAACAAAAAAAAGTAATGGTACGGTATTTTTATTTTTGATTCGAAATCATGTTCTTTTTTAATAATTGTATCCTCAGTGACAATTAATTTCTTAAAAATTAAGGCACATGAAAATTAGTTAATTTTTAGAAAATTCTTTTTCGATTTTTCGTTTTAAAGAACGTTGTGGACTTCAGCTTCATGAAAAATTCAACTACTATTGGTGAGTAGAGTAAAAAGTAGTTAAATTAATTACTTTTTTAATTATTCTTTTCTTTATTTTTGTTTATAAAGTAAATTTTACTACTTCTTATGTAGTTAAAAATATAGAATTCAAGCAACTAAGAAAAGTAGTTAAATTTTAAAAATAACTGCTAAACTTTGTTGCACCAACTACATTCTTAATTACTTTAACTACTTTTTTATAGTTAACACAAGTTTTTTTAATATCTTTGGGGACTTATTGAACTAAGGAAAGTAGTTAAAAAGTAGTCAAATTTACTAAGAATTTTTTTGAGTGCATAAATTATGTTTGAATTAAATATATTATTTCTTTAAATGGAGCAAAAAATGGGTTTGAATTGAATTTAAATTATGTTTGACTGTATCGAAAAGATATTTTAAGTTTGATTTAAACAAAATATGTTTGTTTCAAATAAATCGTTTTCTCAGTGCATAAGAGTTGATAAATAAATTATGCTTCTAGAAGTTACCGAGTTGAAATTTAAGCTCTACTTACATAACATCTGCATGACTTCTACTTGGATCCTCTCTCTAATCTAAGAGAATTTTTTATTAGATTTGAGAGTATCTAAGTAGAAGTTTTAAGAAACTCAGATAACTTAATTCTTATTTGACATAAAAATTATGTAACATCAATTTCTATTGACATAAAAATCATATAACATAAATTTCTTTTGACATAAAATTCATTTAACGTAAATTTTATGAAAAAAAAATTATTTGAATCATATAAAAATTATTTGATCCAAATAAATCATTTATTTGGTTATAATCTAATAAATGTGTATTTGAACCAAATACATATATTTATTTGACCTAAATATTTGATTTTATCGCATCAAATAACTATTTATTCGAATCAAATACAAATTATTCAATTCAAATACAAATTATTCAATTCAAATAAATGGAATATTCCAAACCAATAAATAATTAATTGAATCAATTATTTAAATTATTCAAAGCAAATAAATGTAATATTTCAAGCTAATAAATAATTATTTGAATCAAATATGAAAATTATTTCATTCTATATTTAAACAGAAATTTTTTTTAATATTTAGTATATTTTAAATTTATCAATATATTATTATACTATATTTATTTATTATATTATACATATTAACTGATTTTTTAACAGACTTTCAACATTGTTTATAAATATGTTCACACAGTTTTTATTTACAACACAACAAACAATTTTATTATTTTATATAACGCTTAAAACGAAGAATGAAAAATATTCGCTCGCATGTGGAATCGAACTCATGTCCCGCAAGCCTATAAACGCACCTATTTAAGCCACACGGCCACTAAAAGACTTGGTGAGAACTCAGGCTGATCTACTTTATGAATGCCAATGTCGTATATTCTGTATCCAAATAACACATCTATTTGTCGAAATATTTTTTATTTGTATTAAATAAATGAAATATTTAAGTGAAATAAGTAAATGAACAAATAAATGAGTTTCAAGTATTTCATTATTTTCGTTTCAAATAATTATTTAATTGATTGAAATAATTTTCTATTTGTCTTGATAAAATTTTATTCACTATTTTATCATTATTTGCTTTGAATAATGAATTATTCGGATTAAATAATTAAGTTTACTAGAATCAATAAAATAAATTTATTGTGTCAAATAATTTTTATTTGCATCAAATATACGAAGTATTTGAATGATATAAATAAAAGAATAGTTTCGAAGTAATTCACTATTAGTATTAAATAAATTCATTTATTCAATTCAAATAATTATTTAATTGAATCAAATACGATTTATTTGGTTCAAATAAGTGTGATTTAAATAATTTGAATTATTTGAATCAAACACATATTTTTTTGATCCAACTAAAAAGTATTTGAATCAATTAAATATTTTTCAATAAATTCGAATTATTTGAATCAAATACATATTTTTTTGATCCAACTAAAAAGTATTTGAATCAATTAAATATTATTCAAATAATTTGAATTATTTGAATCAAATACATATTTTTTTGATCCAACTAAAAAGTATTTGAACCAATTAAATATTATTCAAATAATTTGAATTATTTGAATCAAACACATATGTTTTTGATCCAACTAAAAAGTATTTGAATCAATTAAATATTTTTCAATAAATTCGAATTATTTGAATCAAATACATATTTTTTTGATCCAACTAAAAAGTATTTGAATCAATTAAATATTATTCAAATAATTTGAATTATTTGAATCAAACACATATGTTTTTGATCCAACTAAAAAGTATTTGAACCAATTAAATATTATTCAAATAATTTGAATTATTTGAATCAAACACATATGTTTTTGATCCAACTAAAAAGTATTTGAATCAATTAAATATTTTTCAATAAATTTGAATTATTTGAATCAAATACATATTTTTTTGATCCAACTAAAAAGTATTTGAACCAATTAAATATTATTCAAATAATTTGAATTATTTGAATCAAACACATATGTTTTTGATCCAACTAAAAAGTATTTGAATCAATTAAATATTATTCAAATAACTTGAATTATTTGAATCAAATAAATTTTTTTTCAGTCTACTCCCATAGTGTGCTAAAAACCAGAAACAATTCCCCATTTTCCCCAAATGATAATAAATAAATCACCATCCCAACAACTGTGAATGTAGATCTCTGTCAATTTTGAAAGGACCATTAAAGTTCGGCACTAGTACCAATTTTATGCGAAAGATATCGCTCGCGTAATGCGTGTGGAAATCACATGCGCATTAAAACCCATTGCTAGAACGAAAAGAGAGGGGGGGGGGGTTTGGGTATAAAGTTTGTCAGTGTAAAGCTCCAGTGGGAGCTGCTTTTCTAGGGGGATGAGAGAGAGAGAGAGAGAGAGAGAGAGAGAGGCGCTTGTGCTCTGGGTACTACTATACAGTGGAACGCAAAATGATGATGGGGAGTCAGTAGATGCTTGGTGAGGGGGTGGTTTGGGAGGAGACGGGCTCCTGGGGTCGCTTGGATGCTGGGGCGGTTCAAGGGAGATCGAGTTCATGCTAAGTAGTGAAAACCAGTTTGTGTCAGACTGGCATCGAGCACGGATGATGCTCGTCTCATTGGGTTTGGCTGGACCGCCACCGCCGCCGTCATCGCGGACACGTCGTCCTCGGTCATCAACCCTTTCGCTCGTCAATCGTGGCCCCATGTTTGTGATGAGATCAAAATTCATTCTCGCCACATTTCATTCAGTGCTTCTTGTGTTTCTACTCGTTCTAGTGAATCCCGTTTTATCGGATAAAATCCCCATTGGTGAGTTGAGGGTTATTGATGACTTTCTTTCCCTCTTAGTCGAAACGGACTTTTTTTTTTTTTTTAATTTTACTAAATGATTTTCAATATTTTTAGAATTAATACAAAAAGCGAACTTTCTTCTTATTGAAATGCAAAAATAAACTTTAATTAGAAAACAAGAAATCGAAATATTAAACAGATGACAAATTAATCGAGTAATAGGACAATAATTAATATTCATGACACGAAAGAGAGTTAATGTTTAAAAAAAAGTTGTTTTGTTAAAACTATTCCTTAAAAAAGGGGTTTATTTATTAATTTATGACTCAAAAGTAAAAAATCCAATGACTTTTAAATTGAACTAAATAATTTGAAATCTATCAAAATTAAAACGAATAATAATCAAAGAATAAATCAAAGAATAAAAACCAAAATCAAAGAATAAAAATCCTAGCTGAAATAATTGCGGCTAAATCCAGTAAAAAGTAAAAAAGAAAAGAAAAGAGTATTCAAAAATTCGGGAATATTTGACATTATTTGTAATATTTCCCCTTTCAGAATTAAGTATATTTTTACATAAAAGTTAATATAAATAAAATTATCTCAATAATATTAAGTTAATAATAAAAAAAAATTAACTTAACAACCTTAATGTGTAATATTTAGTGTTAATATTAATTATTTATTTAATATTTATTTAATAACATTTAGTTAATATAAATGAACTTAACCTAATAATATTAAGTTAATATAAATAAAATTCACCTAATAATATTGAGTTAATATAAATAAAATTAACTTAATATTAAGTTAATAGCATTAATATGTAATATTTAATGTTATTATTAATTATTGTGTTATGTTATTATTATTTAATAACATTAAGTCAATAGAAATAAAATTAACTTTAATATTGAGTTAATAGAAATAAAATTAACTTAATATTGAGTTAATATAAATAAAATTAACTAAATATTAAGTTAATAGCATTAATATGTAATATTTAATGTTATTATTAATTATTTATTTAATATTAACTTAATAACATTAAGTTAATAGAAATAAAATTAACTTTAATATTGAGTTAATAGAAATAAAATTAACTTAATATTGAGTATTAATATAAATAAAATTAACTTAATATTAAGTTAATAGCATTAATATGTAATATTCAATGTTATTATTAATTATTTATTTAATATTTATTTAATATTAATTTATTTAATAATATTTATTTTAATAATTTAATAATATTTAATTAAGTTAATAGAAATAAAATTGACTTAATATTGAGTTAATAGAAATAAAATTAACTTAATAGTAAGTTAATAAATAATAATAATAAATAAAAAAGAAAATTTATAAAGAAAAGCTTCGTGTCAGTCATAGGGAAGCATGCGTTCCGCACAAGTCCGCCTTCCTCTCTGTGACTGACACTGATGCTGAGTAAAAATTGCTATTCAATCCATAGCTCAACTCACATACGCTCAAAATTTAATTAATTAATTAAAAAATGTAATTAATAAATGTAATGTAATTAATTAATGTAATGTAATTTATTTAATAACCACAGTTTTTCCAGGGACATTAAATTCAAAATTCTATTACCCATAATATTCATATTTTTTTATTAAAAAACCCAAGTGTTTTCGAAATTTGTATATGTAACTTCCACACGACTCAAATATTTCAAAAATTACAATATGTTACAAAAAAAGTATAATTCGAAAAAAATTGATTAATTTCGAGTTCTTGTCATAATAACCTAATACTTATTTTCTATAAATTCCAAAGAGGAACTAATAAAAATATTTGCTTTAGTAAAACATTAATGGAGGTTTAGAGGGAAATATAGAAAAAGATCATTTTTTGTACCCTTAACGAAATATCCATGATGACAGGTTAGGCATTTATTATATTAATAATTTAATAACCGTTAATCTTGTTGGGATATTTATTGTACTTTCTTCACTGTTAGTTAAATTAGAGAAAAATATTTTTTACGACGATTTTCGACTTTCGATTTAAAAAACTAAATTCCCCTTCTTCCATTTTTTCTTAAAAGAACAATTTTACCGTTAAAAGAATTTTTCAGGGTGTTGGAGCAAGTACGGTATTTAAAAATGGCGGTCAGAAGTTATGCTTTATTTACTTTTGTTCGAGATAATCGGAAATTGAAACACTGACCGTAGTTCGAAAAGAATCAGCCGGATGTTTGAAAACCTTTTTTTTAATTTTCGCCTAAAACAAATAAAGATTTTTTTTTAATTAATAATGATAGGAAGCAGACCAAGAGATTTTTTTATCGTACCACAGCAGCCTGTTGGCTACCGCCCTCTGGTGATATTTTTCCCAACACTCGTTTGTTTACGTTTTCTTTCTCTGCTACTAGGTTTCATATAACTGGGAGAAATGCACAAATGAAAAAAAAAATATTAAATTAAATTATTATTATTATTTATTAAAAATTATGTGAATTGTACAATCTACAATTACAATGTACAATCTTTTTTTGCAATCTAAAATGTTACCCGAGTTTTACGTTAACTTTACGATTGTTGTCACTATCACATATTGTCGAAGTTTAACCTAAGCGCATGCGCCACGTTTCAATGCAGTAAAAAAATGTTTTCGAATTTGGCAAAAGTGGCGAATTTTGTAAAAAATATTCCACTCTTGTCGAATATGGAATTTGCTTCTTTTTTGTAAAGTAGTTAATTATTTTTATTTATTTTTTTTTTTTTTACTTTAATTGAAGACAATGTTTGGACCTAGATTTATAACCTCAAAAGTTGTCAGTGCCGAAAGTGATGTCCTTCTTCGAGAATTATTTACGTTGACAATTATTAGAATTATTTATATTTCGGCGAAGTTTATAAAGCTCTATTCGGATAATTAACTAAAAAAATATAAGAAATTAGGCAATACTAAAAAATAAAAAAAGAAAAAGAAAAAATAAATAGAAGTAAAGAATTGTAAAATGTTTTGAGCGTTACAGTGATTGGAATAATTTTTAAAAGTGGATCTATAAATTATGGTAGATTCACAGAAAAAAACTGAACTCAAAATGAGTCTGAAAAGTGAATCACGAGTTGCAACAAAAATGAACCTTGTAGATGGCGCCACTATGTCATTTTAACATAGAGTCATTATGAGTTGCAACTAAAGTGAGTCCAATTTTTTTCGGTGTCAATATAAAGTAAATTTTATTTATAAAGTAGATTTCATTTGTAAAGTAAATTTTTATTTATAAAGTAAATTTTATTTATAAAGTAGATTTTATTTATAAAGTAGATTTTATTTATAAAGTAAATTTTATTTATAAAGTAAATTTTATTTATAAAATAGATTTTATTTATAAAGTCACGATAAATCGTTAGGTATTAAAATAACACCAAAAAGGGATTAAAATAGTTCAATTTAGTGTTATTTTAATCCATTTTGGTGTTATTTTAATACCTAACGATTTACCGTGGCTCCCAAGAAAGGTACCTAAGAAGCAAACGAATTGTAGGTTAAGTTCGCCTTCGATTTCTCTTGATTAAAAGCTTATTTTTAATCATTTGAATTTAAAACCAATTTTCATTGACTATTTTGGATATAATAAAGACTTGAGATCAATAAATTTTAATTAATAATTGATTCTCTTTCTGTATTTTTACTGGAAAAATTAAAAACATAACCTCAAATTGTCTGCTTCTTTAGGTACCTTTCTTCGGAGCGTGACACATTTATATAAAGTATAAATTGTTTATATCAATAAATTGTTCACATGTTTGCTGAAACCAAACGATTGCAAATTGCAGTAGCCTTTTACTTTTCAAAACGTTTATTTTCAATTTGAAACCTTCGAATAATTTCAGGCAAATGGTTATTTATTTTTCGCCCTATTGCTCATTTGTAAAAGGCTAACGCTAAGGGCAGTCCAACGTAACGAGAGAGTGCACTTTGTGATAGAGCTTTAAGCATCTAATCTGCAATAACAAGCTCTTCCAGACTAGCACACAATCGTGTTAAGCTTATATCATGAGGAGAACAAATATGATGCAAAAGAAAAAAGAATAAATAAAAGTAAAAAACATTACTCTCCAATGGATAAATATCCCATTTTTCCAATATAAAAACCATTCGCCGCCTCTCTTCTAATAACAGCGACATAGTCCTTCAAACTAATTTCATACCCCCCTGCCCATGTTTATTTATTCACTTTAGTAAACTGAAAAGTTTTTATAAAAATTTAATTAAAGAACTATCGAAGGCTTTT
Organism: Leptopilina drosophilae; assembly: GCA_032873175.1. Lineage (NCBI taxonomy): Eukaryota > Metazoa > Arthropoda > Insecta > Hymenoptera > Figitidae > Leptopilina > Leptopilina drosophilae. The sequence goes on along the minus strand of CM065485.1, from coordinate 4,120,530 downwards.
TTATTGAAGCAGCAAAATGCATCTGGAAAATGATTTATTTGAATTAAACAAAATTTATTTGAAATAAATAAAAAAGGATATTTGTCACAGAACTAGACTTTTATTTAGCTCAAATATTTTTTATTTAAATTAATTTTCGTTTAAATATCCACCTTAATTTTTCACTTCATATGTAAAAATGAAAAGTCACATTTATTTGAATCAAATATATTTTTTGCTACAAATATACTATTTCCTAAATTACAAATATATTTCTTTATTCTGAATTAATAAGTGCATATTTGAAATAAATATTAATTTATTTATTTTGAATAAAATATTTATTTGCAACAACTAAATTTTTTTAAAAATACACTTTTAGTTAAAATCAGGGCTCGGATCGTCTTTAAGACAAAAAAAAAAGACGTTTTAGTCGCACAAATTCACAACAAAAGTCACGAAAAGTCGCATAAAATTTCCGAAAAAGTCGGAAAAAAGTCGAATGAAATTTTAGGAAAATAACGCGGAAAAGAAAACACGAACTTGAAAAAATTGTAAAAAAATCACATTTCTCGCTAACACATAATTTAATATCAAACAATCTGGAATAATATTCAACAAAATTTAATAAAATGCATGGCAAAATTTAAATTAGGTATTTTTAACATTTTTTTAAAAAATCTGTTCAAAATTTCAATTATTTTCATAAATAATAAATTTTTTTTCCAAAATTCAATTATTTAAAAAAAATTTAATAAAATACCTTTGTCAGAATTTTAATTATCTTTATAAATAATAAAATTCTTCTCTAAAATTCATTTACTTTCAAAAATAATGAAATTCTTTGCAAAATTCAATTATCTTAAAAAATAAGAAAATTCATCGCAGGAATTCAATTATTTTCAAATTTTTTTAAATTCTTCCCACAATTTCATTTGTTTTTAAGAATATGAAAATTTATTCTTCTTCAAAATTCTAATTACTTTTAAATATTTTTTTTTAAAATCTGTTCAAAATTTCAATTATCCTTAGAAATAATAAAATTCATCTCTGAAATTCAATTATTTTCAAAAATAATGAAATTTTTCGCAAAAATTCAATTACATTCAAAACATTTTTTTTAAATTTCTCATCAAAATTTTATGAAAAATAAAATTCATCATGGAAATTGAATTATTTTTAAAAGTAATAAAATTCTCTGCAGAATTTCAATTATTTTCAAATTTGTTTTTAATTTCTCGTCAAATTATCATTATCTTCAGAAATAAAAAAAATTCATCATGAAAATATAATTATTTTCAAAAGTTCTGATAGAATTCTTTGCAAAATTCGATTATCTTAAAAACTACAAAAATTCATCGCAGAAATTCAATTATTTTCAAATTTTTTTTAATTCTCCCCACAATTTCATCTGTTTTTAAAAATATCAAAATTCTAACTCATAATTCAAATTACTTTTAATCATTTTTTAAAAAATTCTGTTCAAAATTTCAATTATCCTTATAAATATTAAAATTCTTCTCTGAAATTCAATTATTTGCAATGAATTTTAATAAAATTATTGTCATAATTTTAATTATTTTTTTAAATAAAAAAATTCATCCTAGAAATTCAATTATATTCGAATTCTTTTTTTTTTAAATCCTATAATATATAAAATAATAATTTTATTACTCGGTTCAAACCAAAAGGTTTGAATTTGAATCTTTTGAAGAATTTCAATTCTTAGGGAAAAATAATAATTAAATATTTATTTAAAAAAGAAAAAATTTTAATGAAGTGTTTTTAACATTTTTTAAAAAAAATCTGTTTAAAATTTCAATTATTTTCATAAATAATAAAATTTTTTTCCAAAATTCAATTATTTAAAAAGAATTTAATATAATTCTTCTCTAAAATTCAATTATCTTTATAAATAATAAAATTCTTCTCTAAAATTCATTTTTTTAAAAAAATAATGAACTTCTTCGCAAAAATTCAATTACATTCAAAAATTTTTTTTAAATTTCTCGACAAAATTTTATAAATAATAAAATTCATCATGGAAATTCAATTATTTTTAAAAGTAATCAAATTCTCCGCAGAATTTCAATTATTTTCAAAAATTTTTTTCAATTTCTTGTCAAATTATTATCATTATCTTCAGAAATAAAAAAATTCATCATGAAAATTTAATTATTATCAAAAGTACTGATAAAATTCTTTGCAAAATTCAAAATCTTCCAAAGTAAGAAAATTCTTCGCAGAAACTTAATTATTTTCAAAATTTTCTTCTTAAATTCTCAAAATTTCAATTATCTTTATAAATATCGAAATTCTTCTTCAAAATTCGATTACTTTGAAACATTTTTAAAAAAAAATCTGTTCAACAATTCAATTATCTTTACAAATAATAAAATTCATTTATTTTCAAAAAGTAATAAAATTCTTCGCAGAAATTTAATTATTTTCAAATTTTTTTAAATTCTCCCCACAATATTTCAACTATTTTGAAAAATATCAAAACTCTTCTTTAAAATTCAATTACTTTTAAACATTTTTAAAACAAATCTGTTTAAAAATTCAATTATCTTTATGAATATTAAATTTCTTCTCCGTAATTCAATTATATTAAAAGAATTTTAATAAAAATTGTCAGAATTTCAATTATCTTTATAAATAATAAAATTCATCATAGAAATTCAATTATTTTCAAAAGTAATAAAATTCTCTCCAGAATTTCAATTATTTTCAAAAATTTTTTAATTTCTCGTCAAATTATCATTATCTTTATAAATAAAAAAATTCATCATGGAAATTTAATTATTTTCAAAAGTGCTGATAAAATTTCTTGCGAAATTCAATCATCTTCAAAAGTAAGAGAATGCTTCTCAGAAATTCAATTGTTTTCAAAAATTTCTTTTTAAATTTTCAAAATTTCAATTATCTTTATAAATATCAAAATTCTTCTTCAAAATTCAATTATTTTTAAACATTTTTAAAAAAAACTGTTTAAAAATTCAATAATCTTTATAAATAGTAAAATTCATCCTGAAAATTCATTTATTTTCAAAATTAATAAAATTGTTCCCAGAAATTCAAATGTTTAAAAAATTTTTTTTAAATTTCTTGTCAAAATTATCATTATCTTCATAAATAATAAAATTCATCGTGAAACATTAATTATTTTCGAATGTTCTGATAAAATTCTTTGCAAAATTCAATTATCTTAAAAAATAAGAAAATTCATCGCAGAAATTCCATTATTTTCAAATTTTTTTAAATTCTCCCCACAATTTCATCTGTTTTTAAAAATTAATTTTCTGAAAATTTAAAAAATTCCAGTCGCATTTTACTGAAAAAAATCTTGAAAAACACGATTAGTCCCATCTTTTCACAAAAAAGTCGAAAAAAGTCACATTTCCTTAGAAAAGTCGAAAAAAGTCGAAAGAATCGCACATTCCGAGCACTGGAAAATAAGTAACATTTTTCTCTGGGTGTAATGCTAACTTTCACCGAATATGGTAAATATTTTTAGACCATAATCTAATGGTATTACTGTTAACATGAAAGTATCAAATCCCAACGAATTGATACCAAAAATGTGGATCGGGTAAAAAATTGATCCTGATTTTTGACATCAATTTGATCCACTTTAGTATTAATTTGATTCACTTTAGTATTAATTTGATCCACTTTAGTATCAATTTGAAACTTTCAAGAAAACTGTGTACATAACTAGTGTCAGTCTATAACAGACGTATTTGCAATTACTTAGATATCGAACGGATTGTCTAAATCGTCCATTGTACACCTCTAATTTCTCGAATGGTGCGCATCAACGGGAATTAAGTTATCCACTTGAAGTAGCAGACCGCGATTAGACATCTACTTAGCATCTAAGACGTTGAATAGACCACTCGTCTTTTCCGAGAATTTACAACCGAATTCTGCGCGGTAGATGTCCAATAGATAATTTCGACCTTTATAGACGTCTTGTGCGGGGTCTTCTATACAGATTTCGATTTAGATTCCATACAAATGTTTGAGACGTCGATTAGATCTTTCATTTCTGACTAGAGAGGTCAGCGGAATACACAGTTTTCTTCAAGGTATTAAATTGATGACGAAAATTTAGATCAATTTTACAAATGATCGATATTTTTAGTTACAGATTCTTTGCAGTTTGATGCTTTAAGGTTTTAAAACTATACAATTGTCAAAAATTCAGTTCGTTAAAAATTTAAAATTCAATGAAGTACTTAAAAAGTAGTCTTGGTCTTTAAAACTCTAGGTATTTTTGAACTTGATTTATTGATTAGTATTAGCACAGTTTTTTTAATGTACCAAGTTGATACTAAAGTGGATCAAATAGATGCCAAAAATCTGGATCCATTTTTTATTTGGTCCTCATTTTTGGTATCAATCCCGAAAATTTGGATGAATTCTTTATTTGATCCACATTTTCAGTATTGATCCTAAAAATCTGAATCAATTTTTTACTCGATCCACATTTTTGGTGTTAATCCCAAAAATCTTTATCAATTTTTTACTAGATCCACATTTTTGCTATCAATGCCAAAAATCTGGATCCATTTTTTATTTGATCCACAGTTTTAGTATGAATGCGAAAAATCTGTTTCAATTTTTTTATTTGATCCACAGTTTTAGCATCAATGCGAAAAATCTGTTTCAATTTTTTTATTAGATCCACATTTTTGGTATCAATGCCAAAAAACATTATTAATTTTTTATCAGATCCACATTTTTGGTATTAATGTCAAAAATCTGGATCAATTCTTTATTTAATCCACAGTTTTGGTATCAATGCGAAAAATCTGTATCAATTTTTTTATTAGATCCACATTTTTGGTATCAATGCTAAAAAACTTTATTAATTTTTTACTCGATCCACATTTTTGGTGTTAATCCCAAAAATCTTTATCAATTTTTTACTAGATCCACATTTTTGCTATCAATGCGAAAAATCTGTATCAATTTTTTTATTAGATCCACATTTTTGGTATCAATGCCAAAAAACTTTATTAATTTTTTACTCGATTCACATTTTTGGTGTTAATCCCAAAAATCTTTATCAATTTTTTACTAGATCCACATTTTTGGTATCAATGCCAAAAAACTTTATTAATTTTTTATCAGATCCACATTTTTGGTGTTAATCCCAAAAATCTTTATCAATTTTTTACTAGATCCACATTTTTGCTATCAATGCCAAAAATCTGGATCCATTTTTTATTTGATCCACAGTTTTAGTATCAATGCGAAAAATCTGTTTCAATTTTTTTATTTGATCCACAGTTTTAGCATCAATGCGAAAAATCTGTTTCAATTTTTTTATTAGATCCACATTTTTGGTATCAATGCCAAAAAACTTTATTAATTTTTTATCAGATCCACATTTTTGGTATTAATGTCAAAAATCTGGATCAATTCTTTATTTAATCCACAGTTTTGGTATCAATGCGAAAAATCTGTATCAATTTTTTTATTAGATCCACATTTTTGGTATCATTGCCAAAAGTCTGTATGAATTTTTTATCAGATTCACATTTTTGGTATCAATGCCAAAAATCTGGATCCATGTTTTATTTTATCCACAATTTTGTTATCAATGCCGAAAATCTATATCATTTTTTTATTTGATCCACAATTTTAATATCAATGACAAAAATCTGGATCAATTCTTTATTTGATCCACATTTTAAGTATTAATCCTAAAAATCTGTATCAATTTTTTACTTGATCCACATTTTTGGTGTTAACCCCAAAAATCTTTATCAATTTTTTACTAGATCCACATTTTTGGTATCAATGCCAAAAATCGGAAACAATTTTTTTATCAGATCCACATTTTTGGTATCAATGACAAAAATCTGGATCAATTCTTTATTTGATCCACATTTTCGGTATCAATCCCAAAAATCTGGACCAATTTTTTACTCAATCCACATTTTTGGTAACGATTCGTTGCCACTTGATACTTTTAACTTATAACAGTGAGAGAAAGTTTTAACTGTTCAAACTGTAACAAAAATTAAAAATTTTACAATGACCATTATAAAATCTAGAAAATTGGAAGTATACGATTTTTTCGCTGTGATAAAAAAAAGAGGTGTGTGCTTACAATTACAAAACGCTCGTGAATAAGAAAGTTACATCATTGATAAGAATGATAATAATTGTTCTGTAGCCTAAAAAGGAAAAAAGTCAAAGGTAAAAGACTGTTCTATGGTAAGAAGAAGAAGGGAAAAATTGAAGATCAGTGAGTTGAAGAAATGAGAAGAAGCGAATGGAATTTCAACGTGGCTTTGGGTGTCTGGAAGCTTTATAGGAGATGCTGGGGCACCAATCAATAGACGCGCGGCGGCGCTCCTTCTGTCAGCGGTTGTTACGATACATGAAAAATAAACGCATTTTTTTACAAATTCGATGATAGTTGACTTTTGGAGAAAATGGAAAAAAGTATTTAGAAAAGTATTAACAAAGTTATGCACTAAAAATGCTAATTAATAATTCAGAATTTATAGTCAAAAGTTAATAATTCAGAAGTAATAGTTAATAAATTAGAATTAATAGTTAATAATTCAGAATTAATAGTCAAAAATTAATAATTAATAGTTAATAATTCAGAATTAATATTAAAAAATTAATAATTGAAAGTCAAAAATTAATAATTAATAATTAAAAGTCAAAACTTAATAATTAATAATTAATAGTTAATAATTAATAATTAATAGTTAATAATTCTGAATTAATAGTTAATAATTCAGAATTAATAGTTAATAATTCAGAATTAATAGTTAATAATTCAGAATTAATAGTTAATAATTAATAACTAATAATTAATAATTAATAGTTAATAATTTAGAATTAATAGTTAATAATTCAGAATTAATAGTTAATAATTCAGAATTAATAGTTAATAATTCAGAATTAATAGATAAAAATTAATAATTAATAGTTAATAATTAATAGTTAATAATTCAATAATTTATTCTAATTACATTTTGGTATGCGATTTGTAAAAAAATCCACGTATCCACTGCTCCACTAATGTTTGTTAAAAAACAGCAAAAGTTACTTGGAGAAAACTTTCAAAACGTCTCGTTTGGTTCAGTTTACTATGCACGAAAGCTATTCTAATTTGCTAGAATCGATCCAAATATTGATTTAATTCTCGAAGTAATAACGGTACAAGTGACGAAGCTATAATGGAAAATTAGCAATTAGGACAGTAGACATTAAAAAAGGACTCAAAAACTATTATTCCTTCCGGTGCAATTTATTTTTCCTAACACTCATAGGCAAATTTTGGATTTCTTTGGCTAAGACCAGTTAAATGGTCGATTGTAACCTACAAGTTAAGCCACGTGCGATACATTAAAATATGCGCTCAAATTTAAAATTATTCTCCAAATTGTAAACACGGTAAATCCTTAGGTATTAAAATAACACCAAAATGGATTAAAATAACACTAAATAGGATTATTTCAATCCTTTTTGGTGTTATTTTAATACCTAACGATTTACTGTGAACACTTAAACAAATTATTTCCTTCTTTTATAATTGAAACCTTTGTAGCAACTGATTTCGTAAAAATTAAGGCACATGAAAATTAGGAATGAATTTTATTTATGAAAAAAAACATCTTTTTTCATTTTCGTTTTTAAAAACGTTGCGGACTTTTAACTTCATCTTCTTTTCAGAAATTTTGTTTTTATAACACAAATCTTGACTTTCAAAACCAATACAATAGAATACAATCGAAGCTTATATTCCCAAACCGCCTAAGAAAGTGCTAAAGATATATTTAGCCTGCGGAAAATTCCACCCCAATCGACACACACCCTTCTCTCCCAAAGTTAAGAACTTTCCAAACTATTTCCTCTAGCCCAAAAATTAATTGTAAGTACTAATGAAAAATGTCTTTAGAACAAAGAAATATTTTTCTACGATTCCCTATTTTAGGAATAGAGGATCTTTGCAATTAATCTCAAAGTTTTTTGTATTTAATAATAATTAAGGATGTGAAAATAAAAAATAGATTATGCGAACGCTTGGAAGATCGAACCTATAACTAGAGAGAACGTATGTCATCTCACATTGAGTGGTTCACATTACTGGTGTAATTATATGACCCGGCAGTGCACCGCATAGTGAGGCTTACGCTGTACTTAGAATGTTATAGATACCCTCCATGTCCCCTTTAGTTGCTTTTAACGTCACGTGGTAGTCTACTGATAGCCTATTCTGCATCCCGGGCCACCATATGGGCATATAATTAGAGAGACACTTCACCTTCACTCCACTTTCGCTCAAAATTTATTTTCACTTCATTTTCACTTCACTTTCATTCAATTTTCACTTTTGCTGAAAAAAATTGTTCATTACATTTTCACTTCACTTTCTCTTCACTTTAACTTTGACACAAAATTTTTTTAACACTTTGTTTTCACTTCACTTTCACTCTACTTTCACTAAAAACTTATCTTCACTCAATTTTCACTTCACTTTCATCCCATTTTCAATTTTACTAAAAAAATAAATTAATTACATTTTCACTTCACTTTCTCTTCACTTTAACTTGGACACAAAATTTTTTTACACTTTGTTTTCACTTCACTTTCACTCTACTTTCACTCTACTTTCACTAAAATCTTATCTTCACTCAATTGTCACTTCACTTTCATCCCATTTTCACTTTTACTAAAAAAAATTCATTACATTTTCACTTCACTTTCTCTTCACTTTAACTTTAACACAAAATTTTTTTACACTTTGTTATTACAGCACTTTTACTCTACTTTCACTCAAAACTTATATTCACTCAATTTTCATTTCACTTTCATCCCATTTTCACTTTTACTAAAAAAATAAATTCATTACATTTTCACTTCACTTTCTCCTCATTTTAACTTGGACACAAAATTTTTTTACACTTTGATTTCACTTCACTTTCACTCTACTTTCACTCAAAACTTATCTTCACTCAATTTTCACTTCACTTTCATCCCATTTTCACTTTTACTAAAAAAATTTTTTCTTGACATTTTCACTTCATTTTCTCTTCACTTTAACTTTGACACAAAATGTTTTTACACTTTGTTTTCACTTCACTTTCACTCTACTTTCACTAAAAAACTTATCTTCAGTCAATTTTCACTTCACTTTCATCCCATTTACACTTTTACTACTAAAAATTTTTCTTGACATTTTCACTTCATTTTCTCTTCACTTTAACTTTGACATTTCACTTTGACAATTGAAAGTTGAAAGTGAAAATGACTTTGACAATTTTTTTACGCTTTGTTTTCACTTCACTTTAACTCTACTTTCACTCAAAACTTATCTTCACTCAATTTTCATTTCAATTTCATCCCATTTACACTTTAACTAATAAAAATTTTTCTTGACATTTTCACTTCATTTTCTCTTCACTTTAACATTGACAAAAAATGTTTTTACACTTTGTTTTCACATCACTTTCACTCTACTTTCACTAAAAAACTTATCTTCAGTCAATTTTCACTTCACTTTCATCCCATTTACACTTTTACTACTAAAAGTTTTTCTTGTCATTTTCACTTCATTTTCTCTTCACTTTAACTTTGACATTTGACTTTGACAATTGAAAGTTGAAAGTGAAAATGACTTTGACAATTTTTTTACACTTTGTTTTCACTTCACTTTTACTCTACTTTCACTAAAAAACTTATCTTCACTGAATTTTCACTTCACTTTCATCCCATCTTCACTTTTACTAAAAAAAATTAATTACATTTTCACTTCACTTTCTCTTCACTTTAACTTTGACACAAAATTCTTTTTACACTTTGTTTTTACTTTACTTTCACTCTAATTTCACTAAAAACTTATCTTCTCTTAATTTTTACTTCACTTTCATCCTACTTACACTTTTACTCAAAATAAATTTTTCATTACATTTTCACTTCACTTTCTCTCCACTTTGACTTTGACCAAAAACTTTCTCTCACTCTATTTTGACTTCACTTTCACTCAAATTATTTTTTTATACCATTCTCATTCCACTTTTACTCAAAAATTGTTAACATTCCATTTTCACTTTACTTTCACTTTGATTAAAGTTATTTTACTCCAATTTAATTTTTTTAAATTTTTACTCTTATTCACTTAAAACTTTTTATTATTCCACTTACACGTCACTTTCACTTTACTGTCGCTTTGCCTTAAATTTATTTTCACTCAACATTCATTTCACATCTTTTACACTTCACTTTGAGTCAAAATTTACTTTTACTCCACTTTTAGACTACATTCACCTCAACACAAATTTAAATTCATTATTCTTCTTCTCCAATACGAAGTTAAAGTTCACAACCTTGATCAACGAAAAAGTGAAGTGAAAATTAAGTGAAAATAAATTTTGAGTATAAGTGAAAGTGAAGTGAAAATGGAGTGAAATAAATTTTAGGTGAAAGTGAAAGTCGAGTATTATAAATGAAGATTAAAAAAATTGTGAGTGAAAGTTAAGTGGAAATAAAGTGAAAAAATATTCTGTGTTAAGTGAAAGTGAAGTGAAAGTAGAGGAAAATAAATTTTAAGTGGAAGTTAAAGTCGAGTATAACTAAAGATTTAAAAAATTGTGAGGGAAAGTGGAGTAAAAATGAAGTGAAAAAATATTTTGTGTTAAGTGAAAGTAAAGTGAAAATGGAGTAAAGTAAATAAGTGAAAGTGAAAGTCGAGTATAAATGAAGATTAAAAAAATTGTGAGTGAAAGTTAAGTGAAAATGAAGTGAAAAATATTTTGTGTTAAGTGAAAGTGAAGTGAAAATGGAGTGAAAACAAATTTTGAGTGAAAGTGGAGGGAAAGTAAAGTGAAAATTTATTGTAAAAAATTTTTAAGTGAAAGTGAAGTGCAAGTGGAGGGAAATTGAAGTGAAATTACAAAATCGACCCCCAGAAGTCGTCTAGTTGCAAATTGCAATTCAGAAATTTCGAAATAGTAATTTGGTCCAGGAAATCGTCATGGATGATGAATTACTCTTGTTGAAATTCAAGCATAAAGCTAAAGCAGAAATGAACTATTTTGAGTCTAATTTTGAGATGACATGAGAAAGTGATGAACACTAAGTCCAACGCATGTGAAGACGCCTGAAGGAAATAGTGTCACTCAAGCAATTTTTATGTGACGTGGGTTAACAGAAAGTTATTTCCACTCCATTTTCACTTCACTTTCACTTCATTTTCTCTCAAATTATATCACTTCATTTTCACTTTATTTTCACTTCAATTTTCCTCCACTTTCACTCAACTATTTTTCACTAGTCTCTCACTCAAAATTTATTTTCACTTCAATTTCAATTTAATTGCACTCCACATTCACTTTTACTCAAATTTGTGGAGGTGAAAGTAGTCTAAAAGTGGAATAAAAATAAATTTTAATTAAAAGTGAAGTGAAAGAGGAGTGAAAATAAATGTTAAATGAAAGTAAAAGTTAAATAAAATTAAAGTGAAAATAAGTTTTAGTTAAAATATAAGTAAAGTGAAAGTGAAGTGTAAGTGGAATAATAAAATGTTTTGAGTAAAAGTGAAGTGAAATTGGGGTAAAATTAAATTTTGAGTCAAAGTGATAGTAAAATGAAAACGTAGTGGAAAAAATGTTCAGTGAAAGTAAAAGTGAAGTGAAAGCGAAGTGATAATAAATTAGAAGTGAAAGTGGAGTGAAAATGGTATGAAAAGAAAATTTGAGTGAAAGTGAAGTGACAGTAAATTGAAAATGATATGAAAAGAAAATTTCAGTAAAAGTGAAGTGAAAATGAGGTGAAGAACAGTTTTGAATGAATGTAAAGTGAAAGTGAAGTGAAAGTGGAGTAAAAATGTAGTGAAAAAAAATTTTTTCTGGGAATGTGAAGTGAAAATGAAGTGAAAAAAAATTATTGAGTAAAAGTAATGTGAAAGTGGAGTGAAAATAAATTTGAAGTGAAACTAAAGTGAAACTGAAGTGAAATTACATAATCATCGTCTAGCTCATTTTTCTTTATAATTATAACAAATTTTTACAATAAAATTTTATTAAGACGTATTTTCAATCTTTTTAAATAAGAATCAGTTAATGTTTATGGACAATTATACAGCGTTGAACTCCGTGAAGGGAACGGACATTTTCACTTGATTAGAAAATGAAGATTGTTATATTATTAACTGTTAACTAATTATTAAATTGTTAACTACTGAGTACTCAACTCATTATAATAATTAATTTTTAATATTACTTTATAATATTATTATTGTATAAAATAATTAATGAACTAAAAATGTGTTTTTAAAAATGGTTGTGACTTATTTTTGGTTCCAGGTGCAATTTTTGAACAAGGCACCGATGAAGTACAGTCTGCCTTCACGTTTGCGATGCTTAATCACAATAAGAATACCACGAAACGTAACTTTGAATTGCAAGCTTACGTCGACGTGATAAACACAGCTGATGCTTTCAAGCTTTCCCGACTCAGTAAGTGAAAGTTTCAGTGTATAATAATAATAATAATAATAATAAAATAACGATAATAAAAATAAGAACTAAAAATAATATTTTTCTCTTTTCAATTACAGTTTGTACACAATTTAACAGAGGCGTTTTTTCGATGTTGGGTGCCGTTAGTCCGGACTCTTTCGACACTTTACACTCCTACAGCAACACATTTCAGATGCCTTTTGTAACACCATGGTTTCCTGAAAAGGTATGAGACTGTTTCTTCTCCATTAATTTGATATTTTCTTCACAGGGAAAATTTTTTCCAAATTAAATTTCTGAGTTTTTCCTAAGTTAAGTGAAAAATCTGACAAACAATCCGATCAAAAGTTAGTCCAAAGGCATAATTTCGTATTTTAAGAAGAAATGGTCAGATTAAATTTTTAATTCTTCAGGAAAAAAAATCTTTACCTGGAACAACTACAAACTTCACTTTTGCTATTTTAGCAATTTTATTTATTTTTTTATTTTTTTATTTTTATTTTTTTTTTAGTTATCACTATTTTAGCGAAAGTTATCGTTGTTCCAGTTAAAGGTTTTTCTTCCTGTTTTAGGTAGAAGCGTAAGGAAATCAATTTTCATTGTTTTTGGACAATTTAAACTTGCATTTGAATACAAACTGTACTTTTTTGACAATAACGAATAATTTAATGTGACATAAGCTAAAATTTAACAAAAATGTTTCTTATCGACCGAAAATTGTAATTTTACTTCAAATGCAATTTTCGATCGTTTTAAATGTTCAAAAATTAAATTCTTTGTTCTTCCACTAAAGGGAATTTTAAATTTAATTTGTCTTTCTCTTTCAAATTACGAAATTATGATTTTTGTTTTGATTGTACGTCGGATTCTTCCTTAAATAACAGTAAATTTTGAATGTAAATAAATAAAAAAGTTTCAATCGTTTTAAATGTTCAAAAATTAAATTCTTCGTTCTTCCACCAAAGGGAATTTTAAATTTAATTCGTCTATTTCTTTCAAATTACGAAATTATGATTTTTGTTTTGACTGTACGTCGGATTCTTCCTTAAATAACAGTAAATTTGTGTTAAATTTGTTGTAATTTGTTTGAATGTAAATAAATTAAAAAATTTCAATCGTTTTAAATGTTTAAAAATTAAATTCTTTGTTCATCCCCCAAGGGAATTTTAAATCTAATTTGTCTTTTTCTTTCAAATTACGAAATTATGATTTTTGTTTTGACTGTACGTCGGATTCTTCCTTGAATAACAGTAAATTTTGAATGTAAATAAATAAAAAAGTTTCAATCGTTTTAAATGTTCAAAAATTAAATTCTTCGTTCTTCCACCAAAGGGAATTTTAAATTTAATTCGTCTACTTCTTTCAAATTACGAAATTATGATTTTTGTTTTGACTGTACGTCGGATTCTTCCTTAAATAACAGTAAATTTGTGTTAAATTTGTTGTAATTTGTTTGAATGTAAATATATTAAAAAATTTCAATCGTTTTAAATGTTTAAAAATTAAATTCTTTGTTCATCCCCCAAGGGAATTTTAAATCTAATTTGTCTTTTTCTTTCAAATTACGAAATTATGATTTTTGTTTTGACTGTACGTCGGATTCTTCCTTAAATAACAGTAAATTTTGAATGTAAATAAATAAAAAAGTTTCAATCGTTTTAAATGTTCAAAAATTAAATTCTTCGTTCTTCCACCAAAGGGAATTTTAAATTTAATTCGTCTATTTCTTTCAAATTACGAAATTATGATTTTTGTTTTGACTGTACGTCGGATTCTTCCTTAAATAACAGTAAATTTAAATGTAAATAAATAAAAAAAACTATTGTCTGTGATAAAAGAGCAATGAATTAAATATTTGTTAAACTTGTAATGTTTATAAAATTTTTTTGAAATTTGTTGAATTCAGTCGTATTCTATTTAGAAGTAAATAAAATTGTACATTATTATGTGGGTCACTTTTTTTGTTTTAAATACGTAACAAACAAGCATCTGTGGCAAGATCATGAAATTAAACCATTTTCGCATTATATAAAACTAAAAATATGACCCAGAGCATTACACATTTTTATTTTTTATTTTTTTGCTCTGAAAGTTATGTAGATCCCATTTTGAAACTCCCAGAGCACCTAGAGGCACTATTATACTACCACTGCAAAAAAAAAAAAAAAAAATTAACTGAAAAAGGGGAGTTTTTTAAAATTATAAATATAAATTTACTTCTTTAATCATAGCAAAGTATCAAAAAATGTTTTTATTGAAAAGTGTGTTTTTTATAAACAAATTTAAAATATGACTAAGTTTTGAGAAGGAAATTATTTGGTAACCGCAAGCTAAGAAATTTTTGTTTTAAATACTTTTTTTGAAATATAAAAGTAGTAACAAATTAATTTTTATTATTTTCTTTCGCCTACTTTTATTGAATTATTTATTTATTTTCAATAATTTTTACAAAGAATCCTTTTTTTTTCTTTATAACTAATTGCTAATATTTATAATGACTTTAAAAATGCAGCATCTATTAGAAAACTATTTTGCAAAAAAATTATATCATTGAATAATCAATAACAAAACGATTTTTTTTGCTTCCTTACAGGAAGCTTCATATTGAATTTCTTAAAATCAATTAATTTTTAATTAATTTTTTTTCTGAATTTCTTAGAATATATTATTTTTTATAAATTTTTCAAATGTGGTGCGCACATATTTCGACATGAGGAATTTGTAATATTTAAGTACAGTTTCTAGATTTCAAAAAAGTTCATTAAAAAAAATTAATTAATTAATTTAATTAATTAAAAAATTATTCAAAAACCAAAAATAACAGATGAAGGGAAATTTCACCAAATTTTCTGATTTTCTTTTTTTGTCGTGAAAAAGTTTATTAAATGAATGAGAAAATTTTTCATTCCGTTTTTAATTACTTGATAATTTTAACAGATTGTATTCTTGCATTAATGAGCAGGAGACTCGTATAATAATAGTAGAATAGTACAATAACAGGTTTTTGAATATATACACTTTTCTGACGCGACACGGTTCAATAATTATTAGAATGCAAAGTTATTTTATTGACTAAGTGAAAAAAAAGAATTTCCTATTCTTTATTTTAATAACTGAGAAATTATTTTAAGAATATTTATTTTCCAGTGTTTAGAATGAAAAACGTCATTTAACCTTTAAGAATAATTAACTGTTTATTATTATTACTTCTATAAGTTGAACCAAGGCCAAATATCTTTCTTCTCACTTTTCACCGTAAAATGTAATTTTATAGTGAGTTCTTTTCATGTTACGGAAAATTAACTAATTTAGTAACTAATTTTATAATGTTATTAAATACTACAGTGAAAAAAAATTTATTTGATTCAAATAAGCGATTTTTTTAGTATTATCAAATAAATATTTACTTGATCAAATAATTTTTATTTGAATCAATTAAATAATATTTGCTTCAAATACTGAAATATTTGATTCAAAAAAAGTTTATTTGATTCAAATACAGTTTATTTGATTCAAATACTGAAATATTTGATTCAAATACAGTTTATTTGATTCAAATAAAAATTATTTGATAATAGTCAAATAATCGGTTATTTGAATCAAATAAATTCTTTTTTCAGTGTAAATTTAATTTACTAAATACCAAATAAAAGTTACTAATTTATTACTAAGTACTAAGTAAAAGTTACTAATTTAGTTACTAAATACTAAGTAAAAGTTACTAATTTAGTTACTAAATACAAAATTAAATTTACTAATTCAGTAACCAATTTTAATTTTTAATTACTAAATCAAATTTACAAAATACTAATTTTAAAATCAAAAGTAAAAAATCACAAATATAACAAAATTATTATTTATATCAAATACTTATGACTGGGGAATTTTTAATCAAAATGCAAGTAAAAATCGAAATGAATAAGGAAATATTTTTTATTTCAGTCCAAGTATCTTTATTTATGTTATTTTCAACATTTTGAAATTTGGTAATTCATAAAACTTGGAAATAATAATTGTATTTTTTTTATTGAAAACATAGAAATAAACTGAAAATATATAATTATGTAGATTTACGATTCTTACTTTATCCATAAAGCGCACACTGACTATTTTGTATTTGCAATAATTGAACACGTGCCATCGAGCCGTATTTCAGCTAACTTTATGTTTTGCGAGTGAAATTAGTAATCATTTAATGATGACTGAGAACAAATATTGTTTGCTAATAGTAAACAATAGACAATAAACAATGAAATCGAAATTTCATCAGTTGACTCTAAACTTTCGAGCCGTGGTGTAAATTAAACAGAATTCAAAATTAAGTAGAGTAAATAAAATAGAAAATAAAAAAAATTGATATAAAATCTTACAAAAAGAATTTAAATCGGACAAATTACAATTTTAATGTTAATTGTATTTTATTATTTTAATAGAATATAATATTTTTCTATTTTATTATTATTATTATTATTATTATTATTATTTTAATTAATATTTAATAGTATTACAATTTTAATCGGACAAATTAAAATTTCAATGTTAATTGTATTTTATTATTTTAATAGAATATAAAATTTTACTATTTTATTATTATTATTATTATTTTAATATTTAATAGTATTACAATTTTAATCGGACAAATTAAAATTTTAATGTTAATTGTATTTTACTATTTTAATAAAATATATAATTTTATTATTTTATTAATATTATTATTATTATTATTATTATTATTATTATTTTAATATTTAATAGTATTAAAATTTCAATAATTCAATTTATACACTTATACACGAAAAGAAAATTTATATTAAATTTCGTAAAAGTATTTTACAATTTGGGGAAAAAGTGCAACTATTTTCATTTTTCAATTTTTGCTCTAAAATACTGGTGGGCAGAATTGGCAGAAAGTGCCTTGACCGAATTTAATTAATGATGACTTGGTTTACTCATAGCATTAATTCCTCTTCATTTTTTTGAACTAAAAAAATAAAAAAAAATTTCTTGTAACTATTTTAGGAACTATTTTTTTAATATATGAATAATATACAAAATCCAAAGCTCTGGTTGTCTTATTCACTGTGTGCAAAATGTATATATAGTCAGTATATGAAAATGAGTCATTAATTAAAATTTTCAGGTCACGTATCAAGGACATTCTAGACATTATATTGTTAGCAAAGGTTTATAATTGATAATTTCTAATTTAGAAAGAGATGAATATAAAATTGTTTTACATTTTGTTTTTCGGTTTTTACATTTTTTGGCATATTTGGTTCTTATTAAAATAAGAATATAATTCTCTACATCTGATCGAACAAGGTTAAACAATAGTTAAGGTGATTTTTAAAGTTCCAGAAGTCATTCATAAAAATTTAAAAATACCTTCCATAGAAAAAAAAATGTAAAAATATTACTTTCTTTACAATTTAAAATTTTTTTTCTAAATTTAAGAAGTACAAAAAAATAGGTTTAAAAACAGGTTAATCGTAAGGTTTTTTAATGTTCTATACGACTTTTAAAATTACTCCTACATTTCTTGACAAATTTTTTTTTGTAAAGTCTTATTTTGAAAAATTTTAATTTTAAATTTAAATTTTTCAAAATTGAAAAAAAATTAAATTTCAATTTGAAAATAATTTTTATTTTTCTGGAAAATAATTAATACTGTTTCAGTGCAACTTTATTAAATTTTTTGTTAACTATCGGATTCTTTTGGGTAATTCATTAAAATAGTAAATATTAACATTCATTGAAAATTGAGAAAAATTGTTGAAAATAGGAAAATTTTGTAGAAGAATTTTGTTATATTTAGAAAGAGAATTAAAATTTTGTAGAGAATTTTTCTCTAAATTGTTTTTATTAAATTGTATTTTATTAATTTTATAACATTTTTTTAAACTATCGAATTTTTTAAAGAAATTTATTAAAATAGTAAATATTATAAAGAGAATTATAATTTTGTCGAGAATTTTTTTCTAAATTTTGAACATAATTGAACTTTTCTGAAAAGAATTTTATTACTTTTAAAATTACAATTGCATTTCTACTATTTTTCCCCCGTTCTCCAAAATTCAATTTTTTAAAAATGTTCTTAACCAAAAAGTTTCTATAAATCCATTATTTTTAATAATTAATTAAATATTTTTAATTTTTAACTATTTTTAATAATTAATTAAATATTTTTAATTTTTAACTATTTTTAATAATTAATAAAATATTTTTTATTTTTAATTATTTTTAATAATTAATAAAATACTTTTTATTTGTAAATATTTTTGATTTTTTATTGTTTTTAATAATTAATTTTATATTTTTGATTTTTTTTAAATAATTAATTAAATTTAATATTGACAAATATAACTAATTTCAAAAAGAATTTGAATTATCATTTTGCGAATTGAAAAAATTTTTTTTTTGCAAAAATTAAAAATTTGAAACTTTTTCATATTCATCCGTTTATAAAAGTTTTTTTTATTTCTATTTTCTGATTTTAAAGAACAAATAAAATGAAAATATTTCATGGTTTCAAACTGCTGGTATCACAATTAATCATATAGATTATACAAAGAAGTATTTTATAGAAAGGTGACCTTTCTACATCATTATTGAAGGTTCAATTGAAATTTCATTTCAATTTTAATTTCACAAGATAGTCTTATTGTGAAAACTAAAGTCGGTGTCAAAATTGAGACATTAGGAGGTTATGTGGATGTTTTATTTAAAAAGTTTGTAGAACACTGGAAAAAAATTTATTTCATTCAAATATTACCGATTATTTGACCATTATCGAATAAATATTTCCCTGAATCGAATAATTTTTATTTGAATCAATTAAATAATATTAGCTTTAAATACTGCAAAAATTGATTCAAATAATTTTTATTTGATTCAACTAAAAAATATTTGATTCAAATACAATTTTTTTGATTGAAATAAAAATTATTTGATTCAACTAAAAAATATTTGATTCAAATACAATTTTTTTGATCGAAATAAAAATTATTTGATTTAACTAAAAAATATTTGATTCAAATACAATTTTTTTGATTGAAATAAAAATTATTTGATTCAAGTACAATTTTTTTTTATTAAAATAAAAATTATTTGATTCAACTAAAAAATATTTGATTCAAATACAATTTTTTTGATCAAAATAAAAATTATTTGATTCAACTAAAAAATATTTGATTCAAATACAATTTTTTTGATTGAAATAAAAATTATTTGATTCAACTAAAAAATATTTTATTCAAATACATTTTTTTTATTGAAATAAAAATCATTTGATTTAACTAAAAAATATTTTATTCAAATACAATTTATTTGATTTAAATACAAAATTATTTGATTCAAGTAAATATTTATTGAATAATAGTCAAATAATCGATTTTTTGAATTAAATAACTATTTTTCAGTGTATAGTATCATACCAAATTTTTTATTATATATCAAAACATTTTTATCAAAAATTAAAAAACAAATTTATAAACTCTTGATTTTTTTAAGAAAACTGAAAAAGTATAAAATTCTAAGGTAGCGAAAAATTTATGTGGCATTTTTTTTGCTTTTTTCTGTCACTCAGAAGATATTATTTTACCGTTATGAATTATTCGTCACTGGCCTTATTGAAGTAAAATTAATCATCAACTGTGAGAAAAATTAAAAGTGCGAAAAAAATAAAAAAATAAATAAATAAAAATAAATAAAAAAAATAAATAAATAAAATAAATAAATAAAATTAAATAAATAAAAAAAATAAATAAATAAAAATAAATAAAAAAAAATAAATAAAATTAAATAAAAAAAAAATAAAAAGTCTATTTTGTTAACTTGTCTAAATCCAAAGAATCACTGAATCGTTACAACATTCCCGAAGATGAATACTTAATTAATTACCGCAGCAACCACTGATTTATGTGTTTCTTTTTCCGAACAAAACAAATAAATTTCTTTATATTGTTTTCGTTTCGCTGTAAAAAGCAAAATAAAAATTCACACTTTATGCAGTGAAATAATTATTAACTGTTCATTTAGGTACTGACGCCATCGTCAGGCGTCAATGACTTCGCAATAAGTATGCGGCCGGATTATCATAGAGCCATCATTGACACTGTTCAATACTACAAATGGAAGAAAATCGTCTACCTCTACGACTCTCACGATGGTAAGTTTCATTTCTAATAGAATTTTTTTTTTCATTTTTTACTTTTTACCCAGTTTTTCGTTTAATATAATCGAAATTTATTTTATTACGATTAAAAACCGAAAGTTAGCCACAATACTTTGTTGGCAATTTTCTACAGAACTAAAGGACTATAGTAGAAAGTGTTTAAAATTTTTTTAAAAATTGTTATTACATAAAATCGTCAATTGTTTTTGGATTTATTACAATTATTTCTACAGAAAGTACAATTTGTGCCTCTACATTGAAAAAAAAATTTATTCGATTCAAATAACCGATTAGTTGACTATTATTAATTAATTATTATTAAATAAATATTTACTTGAATCAAATAAATTGTATTTGAATCAAATAAATTGTATTTGAATCAAATAAATTGTATTTGAATCAAATAAATTGTATTTGAATCAAATAAATTGTATTTGAATCAAATAAATTGTATTTGAATCAAATGAATTGTATTTGAATCAAATAAATTGTTTTTGAATCAAATATTTCAGTATTTGAAGCAAATACTATTTAATTGATGAAAAATTATTCATTAAAAAATTATTTGATTCAAGTAAATATTTATTTGATAATAGTCAAATAATCGGTTATTTGAATCAAATAAATTTTTTTTTTCAGTGTAGAGAAGCAAAACCAAATCGAATGTTTAAAATCCTATTCTCTTAGAATTAAAATCAATCTTAGAGAAGTTTTCTCAGAAAAGTAAACCTACTAGTTACTATTTAGCAATTTTTGGTAAAAATTTTTTAAACTCCATTAAACAGACAGGAAAAATTTAAAAACAGGGAAAATTCTGACGTCTGTTTCAAGTTTTGTTTTCGATGAAAAGGTAAAGGGAAGGTATGAAAAATTACAAGGAAAAGAAATAAAATACATTGATGACTGTACTTTATTTCTCATACAGATTTCATCACCACATCTCTGCAATTATCATATTTAATAATTTTTTTTTTCTTCATCTACAAGTTTCCGCAATTATAGAACATGGAAAACGTTTTCAATCAACGCCTCTGATTATTGAATTTCTTGAACTCGCACCAGTTGTTTCTATTCATCATATCTGTTAGTACTCAAGGAGACGCGACTCTATTTCTCCTCGCAACTGAAAATTCTTTCGACTTTTCTACCATAAGACAAAATAAAATTTCACCAAAATTTAGTCTGACAGAAAAATAGTCAATTGCAACGCAAAAAAATAAAAACACCAATTATAATCATCGAGGAAAGTGTCGCAAAATTAGTCTTCATTTGCTTAGCAAAAAATAAATATAATTTTAATTATACTAACAAATAATAAATATAATTTTTGCTCAATTAGTGTTTAAATTTTGATTGCAGCAAGTTTATAACTATATTCGGAAAATGTGTGTTTAAAAGACTGAAGGCAATTAAAATTGTTTATTACGACGTTTAGTTATTAACATTATTTTTTTATTGAAAGATACTTTAGGATTTTTATTTTGAACACCTGTGGGTAAGTATTAATTAGTCAATGGATTTTTATTTACTTTATAGTGATAAATGCATTTTAATTCTCAATATCATTATTTAATATACTTGTGGAAATATACGCCTGTAAAACATTCCCACTACACCTTTCTCCTTGAACAATTTAAAATCTCAATTATATTAATGCTAGGAAACAGTCAATTTAAGCAGTGATTATATAAACTCTGATCAGAGTAAGTGAATTATTATACACGGAGACTCATTCTTTCACATTGTGCGTTCTTGGATAAAATCTTTTATTCAGAAAGTGACTACAAGAACCGAGTATGGTCTGAAAAAAAGGATAGTCTTAAAAAAAGTGTAGTCTTAAAAATATAGTATATTAAACAAAGATGTAAGTTCAGTATTAAAACAAGATTGAAACAAGATTGAGACAAGATTGAAACAAGATTAAAACAATATTGAAACAAGATTAAAACAAGATTAAATAAAACAAGATTAAAAAAAACAAGATTAAAACAATATTAAAAAAGGTTAAAGAAGATTAAAAACAACAAGATTAAAACAAAATTAAAACAATATAAAAAAGATTAAAAAAGATTAAAAAAGGTTAAAAAAGATTAAAACAAGATTAAAAAAGGTTAAAACAAGATTAAAACAAGATTAAAAAAGGTTAAAGAAGATTAAAACAAGATTAAAAACAACAAGATTAAAACAAAATTAAAACAATATTAAAAAAGATTAAAAAAGATTAAAACAAGATACAAACAAGATTAAAAAAGGTTAAAAAAAGGTTACAAAAGATTAAAACAAGATTAAAATACGATTAAAAAAGGTTAAAGAAGATTAAAGCAAGATTAAAAACAACAAGATTAAAACAAAATTAAAACAATATTAAAAAAGATTAAAAAAGATTAAAACAAGATTAAAACAAGATTAAAAAAGGTTAAAAAAGATTAAAACAAGATTAAAAAAGGTTAAAGAAGATTTAAACAAGATTTAAACGAGTTTAAAAAAGGTTAAAAAATATTAAAAAATATTAAAACAAGATTAAAACAAGATTTAAAAAATTAAAAGAAGACTAAAAAAGATTAAAACAAAAATAAAACAAGAAGTTCAAAACGTCAGTTCACAATACAAAGGTTCAATGTGTTTTCTTTAAAGAAAGGATGTAAGGAAGTGTTTTATTAATAAACTTTTTTTTTGTCTATAAAGGATAATTTTTGTTCTCTTTACTTCAGTTTTGTGCTTTCTTTGCTTGAATCAATAAAAATATTATCACATAAAATCGTCAAAAATTTTTAGTGTTTAAACTTGTGATTATGTATCTGTCTGCGAGTGAAATTTACTGACTAATACAATGAATTGAAATTTGGAATACTTTCACTGGGTCCGATTAAGAGAGTCTTCAGTTTGCCTTGAAATTTGAAATCTACAGAATTTCTAAAATAATTTACATTTCACTGTTTTTTGACTCATTTTTTATGGTAATTTTCCGGTTTGATTGAAGTACCTAATATAGTTATTGTAATGTTTTAATTCTTCGTAATAAGTTTTTTTTTCGTAATAAGTTTTAATAAACACTTTTGGAAGTTGTTTAAGAAAATTTGCCACATTCTTATAATTATTTTCTAAAGAAAACAAATTTTTAGAAAATTTTTGTAAATTTCTAAAACTTTTTTCTAAAAAAAATAATCTAAATAATTTTCATGAATGTACTATATAAAAATTTTGTAAAGAATTAATTTGTTAATTTTCTAAATGTTCTTTTTCTATACAAAGAATTTTTAAAGAAATAATATACTCTAATTGCATGTGATAATTTTTTGAGTTGACTTCAAGAATAATAAAATAGTTCTAATATTTTTAGAAAGATTGTATTAATTTTAACAGAAGAATAAAGTTTCAGGAATTTTTTTTTTATTTGCTCTTTAAACATAAAAAAATCGTTTTATTTGAAAGTGATTAATTTTAATTAACTTATTTTCAAGATGTAAGATGTAATTATGTATTTATAATAAAAATTGATTTATGTTTATTTTAATTAATTAGTATATTTAAAATTTTTAATAGTTTTATTAAGTAACTCTAAAAGAAAAAATTTATTATTATTATATATAAAATAAAAAATAATAATAAATAATAAAATATATATAAAATTATTGTTATTTATTGTTATTATTATTATTATTATTATTATTATTATTATTATTATTATTATTACTAATTATTGGTTTAATCTATCAAAAAAGTATTTAATTCATTTATCAGATAATAAATATTCAAACTTTAATAAAGAATTAAAAAAAATTTAAACGATAAATAAATTTGAAAATTTTTTTTAAATAAAAATATTATTTTGACTTATAAATTCACTAGTGTAAGTGACGAAATTTTCGTTAAAATCTGATTAACCTCGTTAACTATTAAAAATTGGTGATTCCTTAGCATTCCTTGAGTCAAGAATAACCTAAACTAAAACTCATTCAAAAAAGTTCTATAGAATATTTTTTGGGATACTTTGTAGAATTGACGTAAAAATAAATTTCTTCTTCTTCACATAAGTTCTTTTTCAACTTTACTCATTTAACTGAAAAATATTTTTATTTTTCGTTATCTTCGAATCATATTAGTTTTTTCGAGGAGATATTATCAGATTGACGTAGAGGTTTATTATAATATTATGCACATTTCGATTGTTGTTTATCAGAATTTAGTTGTCGATTAACCGGTTGTACACAGAAGATGTTTTGTACAATTTCCATCTCCTCTAATAAAAAAAAAAATCTGATTAAAAAAAATTACACGAGTTTCCCAGGCAAATGAGAATACACCTAATTTAAAGTCGCTCTGTAGAAGCATCATACAGGAAGTATAGATATTTAAGGTATTATTTGTAGGATAAATTTCCACTGGGTCATTTTCGTAATGCTGATATTGAGAAAGAAGACGAGCGTATAAATAAATCAAATGTTTTATTTTTTACTATCTTTTCAATTTATGGACCGCATCAAAAACCTTATCATTCAATTTGACTTTGAGGGTCCTATGAAAGTCAATAAAATTAAAGTTGTATGTGACATTGAAAAATTTAATGACATGACTTTTGATTCATAGTGAGTCGATCAATAGGAACACTGTTATTAAATTTTTTAAATTCTGCCAATTTTTTAGAAAAATATATGCGTCTGTGATCCGCAAGTCGAAAGTAATTCTGCACTTACATTATTTTTAAAAACAATTTCACAAATTTAAATATTAATTTTCGAAAGAAATTTTCCGTCATACTGGATTCGCTATTTAAATTTTTGAAAGTCTTTACTTCTTTGCGAATTAGGCATCTTAAAGGGGTAATTCTTTTGAAAAATGAACAGATAGAATTTTAAAGCAAGTTGTTCTAAACTCAAAGGATGCTAAGGAATCACCTTGATAGCTTCGAGTTACAGGAAATATCATAGGTTCAATTTTTTGTTCCGCCAGTTACCTAGGGATTGATTATGTAATTTTACATCACTTTCACTCCACTTTCACATTCACTCAAAATTTATTCTCACTTCATATTTACATCAATTTCATTCAAAATTTATTTTCATGTAATTTTCACATCACTTTCACTCAAAATTATTTTTTTCGTCTTATTATCACATCATCTTCACTTTACTTTCACTCAAAATTTATTTTCAACAATTTTCACTTCACTTTCAATCCACATTCACTCAAAATTATTTTTCCATACCATTTTCACTTCACTTTCACTCAAAATTGACTTTCACACAATTTTCACTTCACTTTCATTACACATTCACTCAAAATTATTTTTTCTGTACCATTTTCACTTCACTTTCACTCAAAATTTATTTTCACACAATTTTCACTTCACTTTCACTCAGAATTTATTTTCACACAATTTCCACTTCACTTTCACTCCACATTCACTCAAAATTTATTTTCACACAATTTTTACTACACTTTCACTCAAAATTATTTTTTTTCATTCCATTTTCACTGCACTTTCACTAAAAAAATTTTTTTTTACTAAATTTTTACTTCACTTTCACTCCACATTCACTCAAAATTTATATTCAATCCATTTTTACTCAATTTTTACTTCACTTTCACTCAAAATTATTTTTTCCATACCATTTTCACTTCACTTTCACTCACAATTTATTTTCACTTCACTTTCACTCCACATTCACTTAAAATTTATTTCCACACAATTGTCACTTCACTTTAACTCAAAATTATTTTTATTCATTACATTTTCACTGCACTTTGACTAAAAATTTATTTTCACTCAATTTTCACTGCACTTTCACTAAAAATTTATTTTCTCTAAATTTTTACTTCACTTTCACTCCACATTAACTCAAAATTTATATTCACTCCATTTTTACTCAATTTTTACTTAACTTTCACTTCACTTTAAATCAAAAGTATTTTTACTCAATTTTCACTTCACTTTTACTCCACTTTCAATCAAAATTATTTTTATCGTCCCATTTTCAAATCACTTTCACTCAAAACTTATTTTCACTTCATTTTCTCATAAAATTTACTCAAAACTTATTTTCACTTCATTTTCTCATAAAATTTACTCAAAATTTATTTTCACTCCATTTTCACATAAAATTTACTCAAAATTTATTTTCACTCCATTTTTACTTAGAATTTACTTAAAATTTATTTTCACTCCATTTTTACTCATTTTTTAATTTACTTTGACTCCACTTTCAATCAAAATTATTTTAATCATCCAATTTTCAAAACACTTTCACTCAGAATTCATTTTCACTTCACTCTCACTCCACTTTTACTAAAAATTAATTTTTGCATCTCATTTTCACTTCACTTTCTTTTAAAATTTATGTTCCAATAATTATCACTTCACTTTCAATCAAAATTTATTTTCACACAATTTTAACTTTAGTTTAACTTTTAATTTATTTTCACTCAATTCTCAGGTCACTTTAACTCTACTTTCACTCAAATTAAGTAAAAATTGAATAAAAATAAATATTGAGTAAAATTGAAGTAAAAATGAAGTGAAAATAAATTTTGACTAAAATTGAAGTGAAAATGGAATAAAGAAAATAAATTTGAGTAAAAGTGAAGTGTCAATGGAGTGGAAATGAAGTAAAAATTAAGTAAAAATATTTTTGGAGTAAAATTGAAGTGAAAATGGGATGAAAAAAATAATTTTGAGTGAAAGTGAAGTGAAAGTGATGTGAAAATGGAATGAAGAAAATAATTTTGATTGAAAGTGAAGTGAAAATTGAGCGAAAATAAATTTGGAATAAAATTGAAGTGAAAATGTGATGAAAAAAATAATTTGGAGTGAAATTGAAGTGAAAATGGAATGAAGAAAATAATTTCGAGTGAAAGTGAAGTGAAAGTGATGTGAAAATAGAATGAAGAAAATAATTTTCATTGAAAGTGAAGTCAAAATTGAGCAAAAATAAATTTTAATTACAAGTGATGTAAAATTGGAGTGAAAGTAAATTTTGAGTGAAAGTGAATTGAAATTACAGAATAGACCCCGTATAAAGTGTAACTATTAAAAAATAGACAAAATAAACAATAAACTATCGAGTCCTATGAAATAAAAATGTCCAAATACATTTCTTGTGATTTAACAAATTTTCGAAATTTCACATGATTGTAAATCTAAACTTAATGGTTATGTATATTTTTTTCGAATTTTATATCCAGGAAAAGAGTAAATTAAAATAAAGTCAGAAAATCTATTGGTACTTACAATTCATTGTAGGAATGTGTTCATTGTACGACAATAACAAATACATTACAGAATCCATGAATGAATGTTTATTGAACCGATGCTGCATTTCTTCGTGATAAACCCATAAGATCATTTTAGACCTTTATGAATTTTGAAAGCTTTGCAATATCATAAAAATGGAACCTAATTTATTTATTGGTGTCTGTAAAGTGATTTTTAGTGTTCAAAACATAAATTTACAGATTGGGATATAAAAATACTGTCTTGATCAAGAAATGCCACAAGGAAAGTTCTACGTTTTGTACACATCCATTAACCTTATCAAGCTTAGTTGAATTTATCTACACAGTTTGTCAAAATGGACTACGCATTATTACGACAAGTTTTAGTTGGTCTAGTATGTAAGTATTTAAAAAAAAATTCATGAAAATTAAAACATTTAAAGGCTTCAACATTTAGGGCCAGTTTCACCAACTCTGATTAAAAGTTCATCAATGATTACAGACAGTTTAACGGCTTGTGATTGGTTAATTGAGGATTTAATAATTAATTAATTTTCAATCGGTATTTGTGAAGCTGTTCCTGAGTGACTTAGGACTAACTCCACTAACTACAATTAAAAGTTAATTAATGTTTAAAGCCATTTTAACGGCTCCATGATTGATTAATTGAGGATTTAATCATTGATTCAATCATTGATTCAATCATTGATTCAATCATTGATTCAATCATTGATTCAATCATTAATTCAATCATTGATTCATTCATTGATTCAATCATTGATTCAATCAGTATTGGTGACACTAGTCCTTATAGACATCATCATATTTATTTAACATTCTTTTGGATCTATCCAATCAGGATTGACTAGTTGTTGGCCTTAAAGACATCATCAATTTTGTTTAACAATCTTTTGGGTCTATCCAATCAGGATTGACTAGTTGTTGGCCTTAAAGACATCATCAATTTTATTTAACATTCTTTTGGGTCTATCCAATCAGGATTGGCTAGTTTGCCTTAAAGACATCATTAATTTTATTTAACATTCGTTTGGATCTATCCAATCAGGATTGACTAGTTGTTGGCTCGCTGGGTAAACGCTCAAAACCACCAAAAAGTGCAGCGTTTTTACCGGTTTAACAAATTTGTTGCGCCAAACTTCAGGGTTTTCGGTGTTGCTAATTCAGCCCTAGATTTCGAAAAATTAACACAAATATCACACCATTACATCAAAATTCTAATTTCATCATCAAATTTCCCCAACTACTACAAACCTAAAATATAACAATGAAAACAATTCCAGGTAACCTTCTAATAATGGACAGTGGTTTCCACGAAGGTTGGAGTACACCCCTACTGCCAAAATTGAAAACAGACAAGTCGTTGTCAATCATGGATCACGAGACCGGATGGATAATAAATTTCCTCTACCTAGGAGTCGGTTTGGGTTCACTGATTCCATTTCTCCTAATGGACACAATTGGCAGAAAAGGAACCCTCCTCGTAGCCTCGATTCCCAAAATCGCCAGTTGGATCCTTCTGGGTTTAGCGACGAATGTCACGACAATCTACATTGGCCGAATGTTGGCAGGCGTTGGTTGTGGCGTGACATACTCAGTGGCACCGATTTATTTGGGTGAAATCACCAGTAAGCATACTAGAGGTCTGCTCAGTACGATGATGGCCGTTCTCATCAATATTGGAATGCTGATTATTTACGCTTTGGGTTTGCATTTCTCCCGATTCACGTCGTCAATGATTGCCATTTCCGTGCCAACAATTTTTTTGATGTGCTTCGTTTGGCTTCCCGAGACGGCTGTTTATTTGACGAAGAAAAATCGTCTCACCAGTGCCGAACGAACACTTCAATGGTCGTTGAATAGAAAGAATGTCGACGAAGAACTCGAGGAGATTAAGAGAATAGTTTACAGTGAGAGTGAGGAGAGTAGTACATTTCTTGAGTCGTTGATGGATATTTATAGGAAAAGTGAGAGTCGACGGGCTTTTAAGGTGGTGATTATTCTTTTAAGCGCATTGACTCTCAGTGGAGCGGCGCCAATTTTAGCCTATCAGTCCGAGACATTTAGTAAGGCTGGTTATGAATTTTCGGTGGACATTATCATTGTGATTTCGGGTTTTACTTTAGTGTTAGCCGGATGTGTTTGTGTGGCAACTGTCAAAAGTGCTGGGAAACGATTGTTGCTCTTGATATCGGCACCGATTGCTACATTAGCTTTGGCAACTGTGGCAGGTTTTTATACTTTACAGATGAATGGATTCGATGTTTCTGCCATAAGATGGATTCCAATTCTTGGTGTTGTGGTTTATATTCTTTCTTATGGTTTGGCATTGAACCCAATACCAATTGCCTATATTGGAGAAATATTTCCTAATGAAGTCAAAGTTCCTGCTGCCATTTTTTGCGCGCTTTATTATGCCATTGCGTCTGTTGTTGTGGTCGAATTTTACCAGGTAATTTGGATGGTACTTTTTGCATATTATTTGACTTTGTAATTCAGTAAAAGTAGATCTAATAGTTGAGTGAAAGTAAACCTAGTATGCAAGTAAAAGTAAACTTAATGTTTAAGCAAAAGCAAACCTAATAATCAAGTAAACGTAAACTTAATATTTATGTAAAAGCAAATCTAATAATCATTAAGAAGCAAACGTAATAATCAAGTAAAAGTAAATCTAATATTTAGGCAAAAGTAAACTTAATATTTAAGCAAAAGTAAATCTAATAATTAGGTAAAAGCAAACCTAATAATCGAGTAAAAGTAAACATAATATTTAAGCAAAACTGAACCCAATATTTATGTAAAAGTAAACCTAACAATTAAAGCAAAAGTAAAGTACCCTAAACAGAATGTTTGCTTGTCTATGCTTTAAATTCAAGTTACGAATTTTAATGACCAATTTCAAACGTTTTAGATAATAGAAACTTAATAATTAAGCAAAACTAAACCTCATAATTATGTAAAAGTAAACCTAATAATTATGTAAAAGTTAAACTAATAATTAAGCAAAAGTAAAGTACCCCAAACAGAATGTTTATAGGTCTTTGCTTCTAGTTCAAGTTTCGAATTTTAACGTCCACTTTCAAACATTTTAGATAATAGAAACTTAATATTTAAGCAAAACCAAACCTAATAATTAGGTAAAAGCAAACCTAATAATCTAGTTAAAGTAAATTTAATATTTAAGCAAAACTGACCCTAATAATTATGTAAAAGTAAACCTAATAATTAAGCAAAAGTAAAGTACCCCAAACAGAGTGTTTGTAGGTCTTTGCTTTTAGTTCAAGTTTCGAATTTTAACGTCCACTTTCAAACATTT
This sequence comes from Leptopilina drosophilae, assembly GCA_032873175.1. Taxonomy (NCBI): domain Eukaryota; kingdom Metazoa; phylum Arthropoda; class Insecta; order Hymenoptera; family Figitidae; genus Leptopilina; species Leptopilina drosophilae. The sequence continues at coordinate 4,089,338 of CM065485.1, read as the reverse complement.
TAGATAATAGAAAAGTCGTATGGAACATACTTGGCCTTTTGGAGTTTTTCCGTAATAACATTGATCTTGACGCAACTCATTTACTTGTACGTACCTGAAACCGAAGGGAAAAGCTTGGAGGAAATTCAGATGGAATTAAAGGGAAAGAAAGCTACTTGCGAAGAAATGACTGACTTGAAAGAGTGCTCCTAAGTTATTGCTTACAACTCTGTGATGATTTTTGCCAAGCTAATCATTAATTGTACTTGAGAATCAAAATTAATTTTGCGTAAGCGAAAGAAAGGAAAAAATTAAAAGTCAACTGTGATGATACCTATATAAAAACATCCAAATACGAACTTTATCAAACACGCTCACTTTGAATTAATGTGAATAGAAACATTAATACATAATTACTTTTGGACTTTTATTTCATGTACTTTTACAACGTAAAACTTTTTCCTTCGTATTTTTACGGGCAAACTTTTGCCTTAAGACAGTATTCTTCTTACTGTCTGGAAAATAATTTATACCTTGTTGAAAAATTCTTTATAAGGTACTAATTTTAGGAAAGGATTTTTCTGTTTTCTATTGTAAATAAATTAAATAATTAATTGTTTCACTTTGTATTTAAATAAATAAGTTCAAACATCTAAATCTGGATCTGTTATCTAAAAACATTTAATTTTCTAGATCTTTTATCTAAAAACATTTAATTTTCCAGATCTTTTATCTAAAAACATCTAATTTTTTAGATCTATTATCTAAAAACATCTAATTCTTTAGATATGTCTAAAAAATTGTAATCCTTCTAATAAAGAAAAAAATCGTTTCCAAAATAGAATAAAAAAATTAAATGAGTTATTTTGAAATGCAAATACCGATAGTAGTATTTGTATTTTTGTAGTATTTTTGTAATTGTTTTTGTTACAATTACAAAATTACTACAAAAATACAAATACTAAAATTTTAATTGTAAAATTGTAACTAAAATTTTAATTGTAAAATTGTAACTAAAATTTTAATTGTAAAATTGTAGCAAAATTTAATTTTGTTGATCAAAGCACTATTATAAAATGCTGAATTAAAGACATGGTTTTGGGTGGTGAGTGTTATTTTTTGACATAGTCACGCACACATGACCTCTCTGTTAATAAATTACTTGCACTGACTGCGGAACGGAGGTAAGTTACATCCAGCAGTATTTCAGTCACATTTATAAAAATACAACAAACTGTCAGTGACAATTCTCTGTAGAGTAAATCTCATACTACAACCTGAGGGTGGTTTTTTTTGTTTTGCATCTAGATTTTCTTTCTTTTTAACGACATATACCGTAATATATCTTCGTTATTTCAACATTCAGCTCAATTAGCTAATAACTCTTGATTACTATAGGTCCTCCCTCGGGCCTATTTTATGTACGTATTCTCTTTTAAATAGATATACATATTTTGAGTATTACTATTACTATTATAATTTTCTATTATTGTTATTATTATTATTATTATTATTATTATTATTATTATTATTATTATTATTACTATTATTATTACTATTATTACTATTATTACCATTATTACTATTATTACTATTATTACTATTATAATTATTATTGTTTATATATTATTGATCATTATTATAAATTTAAAAAATAGTTTCCATCTGTAAATGATTTTTTAAATTGTTAAAACTATTTTTGAAAAACCCATTTCAGTTTTTAAAACTGGCTAATTTGCTGTATTTTTGGGATCAAAGTTGACGAAGGCTCAAAATCCAAACTTGATGTGATGATTTCGTTGTGAAATTCGGATGAATGGTACCAAAAACTACGAGAAATGAATTCTCGATCTTGGACAAGGAAAATTATTATTTTTTTCAGACTAGTGTAATTTAAATATTTTTAATTCTAAACGTTACTCAATGTGTTACTTTTTTTATTGTTTCAGGTCTTTTGCGATTGCAGCAAATTTACCAAGGACTGAAACCAGGCAATGTCACGTTTCAAGTGGAAAGTGTTAAAAGAATTCAAAATGTTTCTGAGGCAATCGAGTTTTTACATACATTGGAAGAAATCAACAGGTAATTTAAATTAAATATAATTAATAATAAATAATTCTCATTAGACATAAATTTTATTTGACATAAAATTCATTTAGCACAAATTTTATCTTATACATAAAACTCATATGATATAGTTTTCCATTTGACATAAAAATCATGTAACAAATTTTTTTTGTCATAAAAATGATTTAACATCAATTTCTTTTGACTTAAAAATGATTTAACATCAGTTTCTTTTGACAAAAAATTCATTTAACGTAAATTTTAATTGTTATAAAGTTTATTTCACATAAAACTCATTTGATAACAATTTCATTTGGCAGAACAGTCATTTGACGTAAATATTTAACATAATTCGTATTTAACATAAAATTCACTTGATACAAATTTCATTTGGCATAAATGTCATTTAATATAATTATCATTTGACATAAAGTTCATTTAACATAAATTTCATTTGACATAATAGTCATTCAACAAAATTTCCATTTGACATAAAGTTTATTTAACTTAAATTTCATTTGACATAATAGTCATTCACAAAAATTTCCATTTGACATAAATTTCATTTTGCACATATTTACATTTTACATAAAAATATCGGCGCGAATTTTAAAAGTAACCAATTAGATATTATAAGTAAAATTGTGATTCCCCAATTTTAAAATTCGCACCTTTATTTTAATATTAAATGATCTTTAATGTAAAATGTAATTTATGTCAACTGAATTTTATGTCAAATGAGAATTATGTGTAATGACTTATTCGGTAAAAGAAATATATGTCAAATGAATTTTATGTCAAATGAGAATTACGTTAAATGGATTTTTATACCAAATAAAATTGATGTAAAGTAAACTTTATGTCAAATGAGGATTATGTTAAATGGAATTTATGCCAAATGAAATTTATAACAAGTGAATTTTATGTTAAATAAAAATTATGTTAAATGATATTTACGTCAAATGATATTTATGTCAGGTAAATTTTATGTAAAATGATATTTATGTCAAATGGATTGTGTGTCAAATGAGAATTACGTTAAATGACTTTTCTGACACATTAAATTTTTATCAAATGGGTTTTATGTAAAATAAATTTTATAATAATTAAAATTCACGTTAAATGAATTTTTTGTCAAAAGAAATTGATGTTAAACGAGTTTTATGTCAAAATAAATTTTTGTTAAATGAGTTTTATGTCAAAAGAAATTGATGTTAAATAAGTTTTATGTCAAAAGAAATTAATGTTAAATAATTTTTATGTCACAAAAAATTGATGTTAAATAATTTTTATGTCAAAGGAAATTAATGTTAAATAATTTTTATGTCACAAAAAATTGATGTTAAATAATTTTTATGTCACAAAAAATTGATGTTAAATAATTTTTATGTCAAAAGAAATTAATGTTAAATAATTTTTATGTCAAAAAGAATTAGTTACATGATTTTTATGTTAAAAAAATTGGTTACATGATTTTTATGTAAAAAAAATGGTTAAATGATTTTTATGTCAAATGGAAATTATGTCATCAGAGTTTTACGTATAAGATAAAATTCGTATTAAATGAATTTTCTGACAAACGATATTTTACGTTAAATGGTTTTTTGTGTAAAATAAAATTTATGACAAATAATTCTTTTTTTTGGGGTAAAATTTAAGTTAACTGGTTATTGGCATCAAATAATTATTTTGTCAAAAAAGTATTCGGTAATAAGCATGCGCCTCGATTATTTCCAGGTGGACTGTCAAATACGTCGTTCTCGACTGCCCAACTGATATGGCTAAAAATATTGTTGTCAGCCATGTGAGGGACATTGCTCTCGGAAAAAGAACGTACCATTATCTCCTCAGCGGATTAGTAAGTTTCCCAGTGAAAATAAATTACATTAGATAGTAAATTTTCTCCCGAGTTTTATTAAGTTAACGAAAATTTCAATGATTCAAAATGAGGAATGAAATTAATTTTTCTCTTTTTTGAAAGTTATTCTGTTCAAATTAATATTTTCTTATTGAAACTGCTGCAAAATTTAACAGCAATGGATATTTCGAGATATACTTACTTAATTAGTAATTATTTAGTAGTTATAATTAATTAGTAATTATTTAGTAGTTATAATTAATTAGTAATTATTTAGTAGTTATAATTAATTAGTAATTATTTAGTAGTTATAATTAATTAGTAATTATTTAGTAGTTATAATTAATTAGTAATTCTTTAGTAGTTATAATTAATTAATTACTCTCTAAATCAAAATTAGTAGTTTTCTACTAATGAAATAGTGCAGATTCATTTACCAATTGAATTAGTAACTGTTTTTACTAATTTTTAGTAGTTTTTTACTAATTATTAGTAGAAAATTTACTAATTTGAAATAGTAAAAAAATACGTTCTACTAATTGAATTAGTAATTTTCTACTAGCAATTAGTAAAAAAACTACTAAAAATTAGTAAAAAAAAACTACTAAAAATTTGTAAAAACTACTAAAATTAGTAAAAAAACTACTAAAAATTTGTAAAAAATGTTACTAATTCAAATTGGTAAACGAATCCGCAGTAATTCAGATTTACAGAGTAATTATTTAGTTTATAAACTGATAAGAACAATTTCCAATGAAAAAATGGTCAACCCTGAATAACAATTAATTAATTATTTTTAAGAAAGAAAATAAAGTTAACTCTTCGCATTTGTTTAAATCAGATAATGGACGACCGTTGGGAAAGCGAAGTGATCGAGTACGGTGCCATCAACATTACTGGTTTTCGAATTGTTGACGACACTCGACCCTATGTTAAAGAATTTCTCGAAAATTGGCGCCGCCAGGACCCAACAGTTCATCTTGGATCCGGTAGACAATCTATTTCCGTAAGTGTCGAAAAATTAAATTTTTGTAGCGGAATTAGTCTTGGAATATATTATGAATCTCTCTTTGTGATTTCTGATTATTTTCATCAAAATTTCAATATGGGAACAAACAAAAATTTGTTATTTAATAAAATAAAAACTCAAATTTACATGTTTTGATAAGCATTCAAGAAATTGCTTCGAAAAAAATGTCTAAAGTTTCGAACGTACAAATAAAGGAAATTTTTTTTCACCTCAAGTGCTTTTGCATATTATTATCACTGTTAACTTAAACACGGTAAATCGTTAGGTATTAAAATAACACCAAAATGGATTAAAATAACACTAAATTGGATTATTTTAATCCTTTTTTTGGTGTTATTTTAATACCTAACGATTTACCGTGAAAGTATCAAATGACAACGAATTGATGCCAAAAACGTAGATCAAATAGAAAATTTATCCAGTTTTTTGGCATCAATTTGATCCACTTTAGTATCAATTCGATACTTTCAAGAATACTGTGATACAAAAAAGAAAAATAATTGAAATTCAACAATATTTAGTTAAGAATTAATTTATTCTAATCTAAAAAGTAAATTTTATTTATATTAATCTGAAAAATAAATTTTTGTAAAGAAATACAAATTAGAAAAAGAAGAAAAATATTGTCGTTCATTTGAACGTTCAAAACTTTAAGAACATTCGAAAAGGATTATGTGAAGTTTAGTAGCAAAAATTCCAATGATTTAAAATGAGGAATAAAATTAATTTTTTTTTTTAATAATAAACAGGCGGGAGCGGCTTTGATGTACGATGCAGTATTTGTGCTTGTCGAAGCTCTCAATAAATTTACACGAAAGAAGCCTGATCGAAGCAATCAAAGACGAACTGGAGTTCCAGTGCCAAGTACACCATTAAATGCGACACGACCACTTGATTGTAATCCAAATCAAGGCTGGGTTACACCTTGGGAACATGGGGATAAAATATCAAAACTTTTGAGAAAGGTTCGTTTAAACATTTGTAACTTTTGCTGTTATTCTCCTAGAACATGAATTTCTTTTCATCAACGCGATGAAATATTTTCTTTTAATAAATTTGTTTAGCAAGAATTTTTCTATTTTTAATAAGTCCTTTAAATTCATTTCACCAAACCTTTAAATTAAGGGGACTTTTCTAGTAATAAATCACACTTATTGTTTACTTATCAACTTATTGTTTTAAACACTTATTGTTACTCCCTAAATCTGAATTTGTAGTTTTCTACAAATGAATAAATAATACGGATTCGTTCACCAATTGAATTAATAACTGCGTTTTTACCAATTTTTAGTAGTTTTTTTTTACTAATTATTGGTAGAAAATTTACTGATTTGAAATAGAAAAAAATACACACTACGAATTGAATTAGTAATTTTCTACTAGCAATTAGTAAAAAACTACTAAAAATTAGTAAAAAAAACTACTAAAAATTAGTAAAAAGACTACTAAAAATTAGTAAAAAGACTACTTAAAATTAGTAAAAAATGTTACTAATTCAAATTGGTAAACGAATCCGCACTAATTTAGATTTACAAAGTAAATATTTATTTGATAATAGTCAAATATTCGGTTATTTGAATCAAATAAATTTTTTTTTCAGTGTAATAAGTCATTTATATTCATTCGTTATAATTATTGCTAACGAAATGAAATAAATATAATTATAAATCATAATATTATTACACATTGTCTTAATTAAACGCTTATTGTTAAAAAAAGCAATTATTACAAAACTTTCTTCTGAAATATTAAACATTTAATTATATGCAATGTATAGATAAAAGTCTATTTTTATTTAGAAGATTTATTGTTGGAAACAGTACATAAATAGAAAGTTAAAAGAATAAAACAGAGAAGTCTTTTTACTCACCTAATTCTCCTTCTAAAAAGTGAATTCAAAATGAGCCTATAAAGTCAAAACTAAGGAGAATTCCAAATTTTATTGAATTTTTTTATTTATTTATCAGTTTTTATATTTATTTTTGTGCTTGCAGGTTGAAATAGAGGGACTCACTGGTTTGATTCGATTTAAAGAAGACGGAAGACGATTTAATTACACACTTCATGTGGTCGAAATGACTATTAACAGTGCAATGGTAAAAGTATGTATTCGCTAATCACTATTAATTATTATTCAGTCTATTTAATTGAAAATAAATTTCTTGAGGTTACAAATTACAATTCACAAAAATCCAACAGTAAAACTGCAAAATAACTCTTAATTATTATTAAAAATAATAATAAAAAAACAATTCAAATTAATTAAATTAGTTTCATTTTTTAACACTATAAAATCTTTTGTTCGATAGACAAAGAAGTTTTTAATTTGTAGACTTGTAATTCGAGATCGATATTAAATTAATAAAAATCGATCTTCTATTTTACTTTGTTTAATAATTAACAATTAATAATTACTAATAGTAAAGTGCATCTTCCTGTAATCTGTTCGCAGATTGAAATTAGTTCTTGTTTATTGCTTTTTCGTTTCCCAATTTTTTTTAATTATTGTTTTTTTTTTAATAAAATGTCATAATAATAATTAAAATTCTTGAGAAAAATCTTACAATTTATAAAAACACCTAATTAAATTGTTTTAAAGAATTTTTACATAATTTATCAATAATTTGAAAATAATTAAATATTTTTGAAGGAATTTTTCAAAAATTTTCCAAATCCTACATAATTGTATTCAATCGAAAACATTTATTATGTATTTTTAAAAATAAATGTTATTTTGTTGAGAAATTTTATTAACATGCTATTAAAAATAATTAAATTCCTGCGATAAATTTAATTATTTAAAATATAATTCAAATTTATCAGAATTTTTGAAAATAATAATTGAATTAAATTATTATTTTTAGAAATAATTGTATTCTTTCGAGAAATTTTTTCTACAATTAAATTATAAATAAATATTAAATAATAATAATAACTATTAGGTATTTCAATTTCTTATTTCTTATTGGAGAAATTTATTATTAATGAAAATAATTCAATTTTAGAAAAGAATTTTATTGATAATTTTCAAAATCCTGATTAAATTATTTTGAAGAATTTCTTTGAATTTTTTTTTGTAATAATTTATTTTCTTTAATAATGTATAATGAAAATTTTAAAAGTATAATTCAATTATTATGAAGATGAATTTATTGCAAGTTTATAAAATAATAATCGCTTACCTATGTTGAAAATTATCATTAAATACTTTATTGTTGTTGAAATTTATTAATATTGTTTTTCAATCTAATTGAATTCCTGTGAAAATGTTTTATTATTTATTGAAATAATTTAATCCCTGCGAAGAATTTTATACTATTTAATTAAAAAATATGCCATAATATAATTTATTTATTTATTTATTTTTAATCTTTTTTTTATTAAATTGTGTCATTTTTCAATTTTTAAAGTGAAACAATTGAATATTTTACAATAATTTTCTTAAAAATTTGAAAACTGATTGAATTTTTAAGTAAATTAAATGTTTGCAAAGACTTTTCAAATAATTGAATTATTTCAATGGATTTTTACAAATTTCAGAGAATAATTGAATTCTTTCGTGAAATTTTATTAAAATTGTATTGAAAATAATTGTATTTCTTCCAAAAATTTTACTATTTATGAAAATAATAGAATTCTTTCGAAGAATGTATGCAAATAGTAGAATTATTGCGAAGAGTTATTAAAAAATTTTTTTAAATAGAAACAATAATTAAATATTTACTTAATAAGTGAATTTTTTACAATTTGATTATGAATTTATCCAAAAATTAAAATTTGAAAATAAAAATTTGCATAATTTGCATTCTAAAAATTTTGTTAATTCAAAATTATATAATTTTTATTATAAATCGTAAATCATGTTCCGTAGAATTTGCTAGTTTTTTTAATAATAATAATAATTTGCAAAAATTAGTAAATATAAACTTTAAAAAGGAATATTTTTACTACAAAAAGTGATTTTTTATTTTTAATTCTCGAGCTGAAATTAAATATTTAAAACTCAATTTTCTTCAGGTGGCTAACTGGTCAGAAGAGGAAGGTTTCAAACCAGTGTCAGCGGAGTACTCCCGACCGAAATCGAACAAAGACAGAAATCGAACCCACATTGTGACGACAATAATTGTAAGGGATTCTTTAAAAACTTTCTTCAATTTTTACAAACAATTTAAATACAGAAAATATTGAAAGCCCTTACTCTTTAAATTTGAATTATTAAAAATTGTTACTAATTTAAATTAGTGACTGACTTTTTGCTTTTGAATTAGTAAAAATGTTTACTAATTTGAATTAGTGACTGTCTTTTTGCTTTTGAATTAGTAAATATTACTAACAAATTAGTAGAAATGACTATTTATTAGTAAATTTTACTAATTCAATAGCAAAAAGTCATAAGTCACTAATTTAAATTAGTGACAATTTTTACTAATTCAAATGTAGAGAGTCGGTTTGCACTTTTATTATTTTTTTGGTAATTATTTATTGAAATGGAAAATAATTTGAAAAGTTTTATTTCATAAACGTTTACAAAATTATTATCATGATTATCACTTTCTAAATTTGAATATATAAAAATGATACATTTACACAAAATTTAATTAGTCACTGATTTTTTGCTTTTGAATTAGTAAACTTCACTAATAAATAGTAATTTCTACTAATTTATTATAAAACTCTACTAATTCAAAAGCAAAAAGTCAATGACTAATTAAATTTTGTAAAAATGTATAATTTTTACTTTTTACTTTTCAATTAGTAGAGTTTTATAATAAATTAGTAGAAATTACTATTTATTAGTGAAGTTTACTAATTCAAAAGCAAAAAGTCAGTCACTAATTGAAATTAATAAGCATTTTTAGTGTTTACTAATTCAAATTTAGAGAGTATATATAATAGAAAGAATAACTAAAAATACAAAAATTTTTGACGAATATCATGAGAATAAATATTATTTTTTAATTACAGGAAGAGCCTTATATTATGCTCAAGAAACCAGAACCAGGTGACAATTTATTTGGTAATGATCTCTATGAAGGTTACTGCAAAGATCTCGCTGATTTTATATCCAAAAGACTGAATATAACATGTAAGTTTGTTATAATTATTTTAAGATCATTATTTTATTCTTTAATCGTTATACGATTTTTGAAAGTTCAATTTTTTTCTAGTTAAAATAGAGTGAAGTTAGAAAACTAAAATTTTATCTTCTTCTGCAATGAGCTTTTTTTTAATTAGTCAGCAATTATACCCTTTAGTTATTATAATATTCACTGTACTTAAAAAATTCTTTTAGATGAACTTCGAATCGTTAAGGACGGAAAATACGGTTCCGAAAATCCGGACGTAGCTGGCGGTTGGGATGGAATGGTAGGAGAACTAATTCGAGAAGTAAGTGTTATAAATAATAGTTTTGACAAATTCGAAATTAAAATTACTTTTTAATTTAATTTAATTTAATTAAATTAATTATTATTAATTAATTATTATTCATTAATAATAAATTGAATAGCTTGGACGAAGTTTAAACCAAAATATTTCCGGCATAAAATTTCAATTGTGATAATTTTTCTCTAATATCTCACCGATTTGGTGATTAATAAAAAAATTATTTAACATTTTTGGCTTTTATTCTAATATTTCACACATTTTTTTTCTTTATTAAAAATTTTTTTAACCTAGAAGTTACTTTCAGTCTTTTGAAATTATTCATCTAAAAATGGAATAAATTTACATTAGAAAAAGATTTTTCTATTTTTTACTTCCTCAGTTTAAAAAATGACATTTAATATCAAGTATGTAAAAAGAATGTTCCTCTCAAATAGAAAAGAACACTTAAGCTAAAAAAAAGTTTGTAAAAAATTAAAAAAAATAATTTAAAGTTTTTAAAAATATTTCTACGTTATTCTTGCAGGAATTGGCAGAAGTTTCAAACTTTTTTCAAATTGAGACGTTAAGAAATTTATCAAATAGACATTTTTAAATAAGAATAAATTTAATTGTGCGACAATAAATATTTTACAGGAAGCAGACATGGCGATTGCGTCTATGACAATTACATCAGAACGTGAAAGAGTAATTGAATTTAGCAAACCCTTCATGTCTTTGGGAATTAGTATTATGATTAAAAAACCAGTGAAAACGATTCCTGGCGTTTTCAGTTTCTTAAATCCACTCAGCAAGGAAATTTGGGTCTGTGTAATATTTTCCTACATTGGAGTGTCAATTGTCTTATTCATCGTTTCGAGGTAATTTTCAATAAATTTACTGATTATTATTTAGAAATGTGACTTAATAATTAGCTAAATAGTTGTTTGCAATTTTTTCAAGTATTTACATACTTAGCGAAGAAAAATTATTTTATTAACAACAATTACGTAAAATGACCTTGCTAAATCTAAATCTTTAACTTTTTATAATATTTTAACTTAACTTTACTTTTATTTTTTACTTTCTGTTTATATTATTGTTTCATTTTATTTTTAAATTTAATTTTAACTTACTATAATATTTTATTTAAGTAATAATCATTAAAAATATACATTTATTATTATTATTATTAATATTATTATTATTATTATTATTATTATTATTATTATTATTATTATTATTATTATTATTATTATTATTATTATTATTATTATTATTATTATTATTAGAGTTTAAAAAAAATTTAGCTCTTTAAATTTTTAATATTTTTTCATAGGCGAATCATAGAAAAAGATTACTTTATTTTATTATTTTTAAACTTCTTTATTTTTAATGTTAGTAATAATTTTATCAATAATTTAGGTTTTCACCTTACGAATGGAGAGTTTTGTCATATAATGGAGGAGATCCTAGATTGGGAATAAGAGGAGATCCTTCTATACAGCATCACCATGGACAGCAAGGAATACCTCACATGCAACAATCAAGCATGACTAACGATTTTAGTATTCTTAACAGTCTTTGGTTTTCACTGGGAGCATTTATGCAACAAGGATGTGACATTTCTCCCAGGTATAATTGAGATGATTAATATTTATCATGTGCACGGAAATTTCACATCACTTTCACTAAAAATTTATTCTTACTCCGTTTTCACTTTCACTTTCACTTCATTTTCACTCAAAATATACTTTCACTCCGTCTTCACTTCAATTTCACTCAAAATATATTTTCACTGTTTTTATTTCACTTTCACTCAAAATTATTTTTTTTCATCCCATTTTTACTGCACTTTCACTCAAAAATTTATTTTCACTCAATTTTTACTTCACTTTCACTCCACATTCACTCAAAATTTATTTTTTTTCAATTTTTACTTCACTTTTACTTTACTTTCACTCCATTTTCACTTCACATTCACTATATTTTCAATCAAAATTTTTTTTATCATCCCACTTTCAAATCACTTTCACTAAAAATTAATTTTCACTCTATTTTCACATCAAAATTACTCAAAATTTACTTTCGCTCCATTTTCAATTTATTTGCCTTAAAAATTTTATATTTTACCCAATTTCCACTCCATTTTCACTTTCTTTTTACTCAAAATTTACTTTCACTCAATTTTTACATTACTTTAACTTTATTTTCATTTAAAAGAATTGAAAATTAAGTGAAAAAAAATTTACAGTGAAAGTGATGTGAAAATAGAGTGAAATTATATTTTTAGTGAAAGTAGAAAGAAAATAAATTTTTAGTGAAAGTAGAAAGAAAATAAATTTTTAGTGAAAGTAGAAAGAAAATAAATTTTGAGTGAATGTGGAGTGAAAATGAAGTAAAAAAGTAAATGAAAATATATTTTGAGTGAAAGTAAAGTGAAAATGGAGTGAAATTGGGATAAAAATATAATTTTGAATAAAAGTGGAGTGAAAGTGAAATGAAAATTCAGTGAAAATAAAGTGAAAATTTATTTTAAGTGAAAGTAGAGTGAATGTGTAATAAAAATTGAGTGAAAGTGGAGTGAAAATAAATTTTGAGTGAAAGTAACGTGAAGATACAATGAAATAAAATTTCGAGTGAAAGTAGAGAGAAAAAATATTTTAGGTGAAAGTAAAATAAAATTGAAATGAAAATAAATTTTGAGTCAATGTAAAAGTAAAATGAAAGTGAAGTGTAAGTGAAGTAAAAATAGAATGAAATAAAATTATGAGTGAAAGTGAAGTGAGAATTGTGTAAAAATATATTTTTAGTGAAAGTGAAGTAAAAATGGGATGCAAAAATTAATTTTTAGTGAAAGTAAAGTGAAAGTGAAGTGAAAATTGTGTGAAAATAAATTTTGAGTGAAAGTGAAGTGAAAGTGGAGTAAAAATAGAATGAAAAAAGTTGTAAGTGAAAGTGGAATGAAAGTAAAAAAAAGTGGAGTGAAATAATATTTTGAGTGAAAGTAGAGTAAAAAAATGTTTTGAGTGAAAGTGAAAGCGGAGTGAATGTGAAGTGAACATTAATTGTAATTAAATTTTTAGTGAAAGTAAAGTGAAAATGGAGTGAAGAAATGTTTTGAGTAAAAGTGAAAGCGGAGTGAATGTGAAGTGAAAATTAATTGTTAATAAATTTTCAGTGAAAGTGAAGTGAAAATGGAGGGAAAATAAATTTCGAGTGAAAGTGAAGTGAAATTACATAATCGACCTCTGTGACCTAAAATTAATTGTTTGAGATTTTAGTAACACGTTTCTATGTTTAATTTTTTCGCAATAATTTGAAAACGTTTTCTTCTTTCAGGTCCATTTCGGGGAGAATCGTAGGCAGCGTGTGGTGGTTTTTCACATTAATTTTAATATCCTCTTACACTGCCAACTTAGCAGCATTTTTGACAGTCGAAAGAATGGTCACTCCCATCAATTCGCCTGAAGATTTAGCAGCGCAAACAGAAGTTCAATATGGAACCCTATTTCAGGGTTCTACTTGGGATTTTTTCAGGGTAAGTTCCCAAATTTTATTTTTAACATGATCCAAACATTTGTTTAATTTAATTTAATTAATTAAATACTGTACAGAAAAAAAGAAACAATGTCACTAAACAATTTCTCGATCAATTTCCAGAAATCACAAATCAGTCTCTATAGTAAAATGTGGGAATTCATGAATGCAAGAAAGGAAGTTTTCGTCAGCAATTATGACGAAGGTATAAGAAGAGTGAGAAATAGTAAAGGAAAATACGCCCTTTTGATAGAGAGCCCTAAGAATGACTACATCAATCAGAGGGAACCTTGTGATACGATGAAAGTCGGAAGACATCTCGATGCAAAAGGATTTGGAATTGCCACTCCTATAGGTTCACCTTTCAGGTATTTAATTTTGAATTATTTTTACTTATTACCATAACAAAAAATTCACTTATTCAAAAATCAATATCAAACTTGAAGAGAATAAAAGAAGAATAAAAGAAATTTAATAATACATTATTGAATAATTGTTAATTGAAAAAAAAGTTTAGAGAATGAATAAATATTTGTTACAGGGATGAGATAAACATTGAAGTTCTAGCGCTAAAGGAATCTGGAGAGTTAGAAAAACTTTATAATAAATGGTGGTACGATCGAACAGAATGCAGGCACGGAGATAAGCAGGATGCCACTAGAAATGAATTAACTTTAAGTAACGTCGCAGGAATTTTCTACATTTTAATAGGAGGACTTTTACTAGCTTTGGCAGTAGCTTTAGTAGAATTTTGTTATAAGTCGCATTCAGAAGCTACGAGAGCAAAGGTACTGAAAAAAAATAATATTCTTGTTTACTTTTAACAGCTGTTTTCTCAATAATTATTTATAATAAATATCTTGTTTAATTTTTTTTTCTCCACTAATAAATAAAATTTTTTCCTTAGATTCCGCTTTCGGATGCTATGAAGGCAAAAGCCCGATTAACAATCGGGGGTGGTCGTGACTTCGACAACGGACGGGTAAGTAAAAAAAGAAATTACTTAGAAAATTTTTTGTGGCAAGAAAGGCTGTTTATTTTTAAATATTGTCAGAGTGTTTCATATGGTCTAATTATTTGTTACTAAAATATTGAGAGAGAATTGATTTAAAGCCTTTTCATTATTATGATTTTGAAAATATTTATCCATGAAAAAAAAAAATTTAATTTACTTAAAGTTAGTGAAGTTCTTCTCAACTTATCACAATTATTTTAAACAATTACTGGGACTTAATCAGAAAGAAATCGATTATGTAATTTCACTTCAATACATTATCACTCCAATTTCACTCGAAATTTTATTTTCACTCTACTATCACTTCACGTTTACTCCACTTTTACTCAAAATTTTATTTTTACTCTACTTTCACTTCACTTTTACTTTACTTTCACTCAAAATTTATATACACTTCAATTTAACTCAAAATTCACTTTCACTTCACTTACACTCCACTTTAACTCAAAATTTATTATCACTCCATTTTCACTTCACTTTCACATTCATTCCAAATTCTATCTCACACAATTTTTACTTCACCATTTTCAGTTTACTGTTGGTCAAAATTTTTTTTCACTCCACTTTCACTTTACTTTCACTCAAAATAATATTTACTCCACTATCACTACATTTTTACTCAAAATTAATTTTTACTTAACTTGCACCCCGTTTACACTTTGCTTTCATTGGAAATTTATTTTCTCTCCATTTTCACTTCATTTCCAATTAAAATTTATTTTCACTCCATTTTCACTTAAATTTGACATCCAATCAAAATTCATTTTGACTCAATTTTAATTTCACCATTCTTACTTTACTTTCACTTCAAATTTTTTTATTCTCTATTTTTACTCCATTTTCACTCAAAATTTTATTTTCACATTCAATGAAAATTTATTTTCACTTCACTTTCATTTAAAACTTATTTTCACTCCACTTTCACTTCACGTTTACATTCACTCAAAATTTTCATTCAAAATATTGTGAAAGTGAAGTGAAAATGATGTGGAAATAAATTTTTAGTAAAAGTGAAAGTGGAATAAAAATAGGATTTAAAAAATGTGAGTGAAAGTAATGTAAAATTTAAGTGAAAATAAATTTCGATTAAAAGTAAAGTGAAAATGGATTAAACATGGATGAAAATTAAAATTTTGAGTGAAAGTAAATTGAGAGTGCAGTAAAAATTCAGTAAAAATAAATTTTGAGTGAAAGTGAAGTGAAAATTTAGTGAAAATGAAGTGAAAATAAATTTTGAGTGAAAGTAAAGTAAAAATTGAGTAAAAATAATTTTCGAGTGAAAGTGGAGTTAAGGTGAAGTTTTACTTAACTGAATTTTTAATTCAGTAAAAATAAATTTTGAGTGAAAGTGGATTGAAAGTGCAGTAAAATTTGAGTAAAAATAGATTTTCAGTGAAAGTGAAGTGAAAATAGAGTGAAATTATATTTTTAGTGAAAGTGGAGAAAAAATAAGTTTTGAGTGAAAGTAAAGTAAAAATTGAGTAAAAATAATTTTGGAGTGAAAGTGGAGTTAAAGTGAAGTAAAAATTGAGTAAAAATAATTTTGGAAAGAAAGTGGAGTTAAAGTGAAGTAAAAATTCAGTTAAAATTTTCACATCACTTTAACTCAAAATTTATTGTCACTCAATTTTTAATTTATTTGAGTGAAAGTTGAGTTTTAAAGTGAAGTGTAAATTGTGTGCAAATGAATTTTACGTAAATATGAAAGTGAAATGAAAATATGATGAAAAATATGTGAGTGAAAGTAATATTAAAATAAGGAGAAAATACATTTTGTGTAAAAGTGAAATGAAAATGAAGTAAAAATAAATTTTGAGTGAAAGTAGAGTGAAAGTGAAGTAAAAATGGAGTAAAATTAAATTTTGATTGAAAGTGGATTTAAAGTGAAGTAAAAATAAATTTTGAGTGAAAGTAGACTAAAAGTTGATTAAAAATTGAGTAAAAATAAATTTTCAGTGAAAGTGAAGTAAAAGTGGAGAAAAAATAAATTTTGAGTGAAAGTGGATTGAAAGTGTAGTAAAAATAAATTTTGATTGAAAGTAGAGTGAAAATGGAGTAAAAAGTGGATGAAAATTAAAATTTTGAGTGAAAGTGAAGTAAAAATTAAGTAAAAATAAAGTTTAAGTTAAAGTGAAACTTAAATTGAGTCAAAATAAATTTTAAGTAAAGTAAAAATTGAGTAAAATTAAATTTTGAGTGAAAGTAGATTAAAAATGAATTAAAAATTGAGTAAAAATAGATTTTGAGTGAAAGTGGAGTGAAAAATGAATTAAAAATTGAGTACTGTTAAAATGAAGTGAAAATTGAGTAAAATAAAAGTGAAAGTAGCGTGAAAATGAAGTGAAAATTGAGTGAAATTAAAATTTGAGTAAAAGTAGCGTAAAAGTGAATTAAAAATTGAGTGAAATTAAATTTTGAGTGAAAGTAGATTAAAAATGAATTAAAAATTGAGTAAAAATAGATTTTGAGTGAAAGTGGAGTGAATGGGAATTTAAAATTAGGTAAATTAAATTTTGAGTAAAAGTAGAGTAAAAATGAATTAAAAATTGAGTAAAAATACATTTTGTGTAAAAATGAAATGAAAATTGAGTAAAATTAAATTTTGAGTGAAAGTGGAGTGAAAGTGCAGTAAAAATTGAGTAAAAATAGATTTTGAGTGAAAGTTAAGTGAAAATAGAGTCAAATTATATTTTTAGTGAAAGTGGAAAGAAAATAAGTTTTGAGTGAAAGTAAAGTAAAAATTGAGTAAAAATATTTTTGGAGTGAAAGTGGATTTAAAGTGAAGTAAAAATTCAGTAAAAATAAATATTGAGTGAAAGTGGAGTGAAAGTGAATAGTTAAAATTAAGCGAAAATAAATTTTGTGTTACAGTGGAGTGAAAGTTAAGTAAAAATTAAGTAAAAGTGGAGTGAAAGCAACGTGAAAAAAATTGTGAATGAAAATGATGAGGAAATGGAGTGAAAAAATATTTTGAGTGAAAGTTAAATTTGGAGTTTAAAAAAATTATTTAGTGAAAGTGAAAGTGACGTGTAATTACATAATCGACCCCCTGAACTGAGATCTAAGTCACCAGCCGTTTTTCATTCTAACTTATAGAATTAAAAAAATAATTTTCATTTTATTTTTCTGCTTTTTCTACTAAATTTCTATTTTTTAACAAAGTCGTTTTTAAACAAGCATTAGAAAAGATTTTGTATTAACTTTTTTTTTGATAATTAAGTTTACAATTAGTCAAGTTACGACTGTTATGCATATGACTCAATGCTATCGTATATAGAAAAAGCTTAGCATGTGATTAGCTGCGTTAAAACATTATGTCTTTTTTTTACAAGCAGATTACTGATATCTGAGTGTG
This sequence comes from Leptopilina drosophilae, assembly GCA_032873175.1. NCBI lineage: Eukaryota > Metazoa > Arthropoda > Insecta > Hymenoptera > Figitidae > Leptopilina > Leptopilina drosophilae. Next base: position 4,071,130 of record CM065485.1, on the reverse strand, counting down.
AATTAAGTGGTTTTAAATAAGTACCTAGGAAATAGAAAATCAAAAAAAAATTTTTTTGGGCGTAGTGGAAAAGTTAATATTAAGAGATGAAATTAGTTTCTCTGTATAATATTTTTTATTACAAAATACAGAAATTAATCAAATTAATTAGTTTAATTTTTTTTCTTTTCTAAAATTGAATTAACTATATTTAGTATTAGCGCTACTGAATCAATAGATTTTTTTCTCAGTATTCCAAAAAAGCTTATGTGGAGCAGACAAGAAACAATGCAATAGACAATTTAGTAAAAAAAAGAAAAAAAAATTGTAGCAAAAATAAAATTGTTTGTTAATGGAAATATTGTAAAAGAATATTATTTGGCGAGAAGGAAAGTAAACTTATTGAAAGAAATATACAACGTGGTTACACCGCTTGCATCCGCGAATTCTGACTCTAGATTATTATTATTATTAATTTATTATTATTATTATTATTTTTGTAAATTATTTTTAATTTTTATTATTTTAGGCTACAAGTAGAAAGCTATGTTATCGTTTCGTTCTACTTTTTGTTTCTTGTCTATAGTGGTACGGACTGCAGAGTTAGACGGAGGATGCATGTGCCTTGCCTGGGACCATATGTGAGTACTCGCCCTTGATTAACACCCAGAATTTCCCTTCAAAAAAAAAAAAAAAAAAAATCCACATACACAGGAAGGCCGATTATATGGACAACAAAGAGTGTGTGTGTGTGTCCGAATAATCTCGACTGCAGTGCTTAAGAAAAATATAAAATGTCAACAACTCTAATCTTTATTCAACGTTCCAAAAGATTTGTCAGCGGGATTTTTATAACCAGTTATCGTATAATAGGTATTCTGTGTATTATAAAAAAATACCTAACACACTTTTCTTGGTCTTTCGTATTCTTTTTTCTATAACATAAAGTACACTGGGGCGAAATCGACACTTTTTCACATTTTAAACTTTTGTTCCAAATCCGGAGCGCATTAAAGAGACAAAAAACTAAAATAATAAATAATCTTCTCCTTTAAAGTAATAAAAAATTTTTTCCTTTATAAATAATCACCGATTCCTTTTGAAACCCGCTTTCGATACACGTCTTGGCTTATCGCATATACAAACAGGCATGGCTTAAGGCGAAGTTTTTCATTCTTATTTCTTTCATAGCTAAAAGTGTATTGCCTTTTAGAAATAGTCGCATGATGTTGAAAAGTTTCTTAATTTTTGCAAATAGAGGCTTTTAGAATTATCAATTAATTGACGGAACGTACTCTTTAAGGAGGAATCTGACGTACAGTCCAAACAAAAGTTATGGTCCAATGGCATAAAATTGGTAAATTTAAAAGAGAAACAAAAATTGAATTTTAAATTCGCCTTGATGGCAAGATAAAGAATTTAAAACGTTTAAAAGTTTGAATAAAAATTTTCTTTGAATAAAAATTACAATTTTCTGTCACGATAAGAAAGATTCAAATTTTAGGTTATGTTACACTTAATTCATTTATTATTTATTTATTCAATAAAAAATTAGTATTTTTATTCAAATATAACTTTAAAATGTTCAAAGTGTGGAAAATTAAATTCCTCACGCTTCTACCGAAAAAAAAAATTTTAATTCGATTTAACTTAAAAAAACGGAATTATCACATTGGACTAATTTTTGTTTCCGATTGTTTCGTCCGATTCTTCCTTAAATCTGAATCATACTTATCGCTGATTCAAATTTAGAGAGTATGTTCAAAATAATAATTCAAAAACCATTAATTATTGAACAAAACTTTTTCTACACTTTCCAAATTTGAATTAGTAAAAATGCTTACTAATTTGAATTCGTGACTAACTTTTTGCTTTTGAATTAGTAAGTTTTACTAATGAATTAGTAGAAATTACTATTTATTAGTAATTTTTCCTGATAAATTAGTAGAAATTACTATTTATTAGTAAATTTTACTAATAAATTAGTAGAAATTACTATTTATTAGTAATTTTTCCTGATAAATTAGTAGAAATTACTATTTATTAGTAAATTTTACTAATAAATTAATAGAAATTAATATTTATTAGTAAATTTTACTAATAAATTAGTAGAAATTACTATTTATTAGTAAATTTTCCTGATAAATTAGTAGAAATTACTATTTATTAGTAAATTTCACTAACTCAAAAGCAAAAAGTCAGTCACTAATTCAAATTAGTAAACATTTTAACTAATTCAAATTTAGAGAGCAGTTTTGCTAAACTATGGAATATTTAACATAATATTAAACTTAAAAAATGAAAAATTGAAAAGTGTGAGTTAAAAAATTCTGTTTTTTTCCTCCTAAAAAAAGAAAAATTTTCTCACAAGGATATTTCCACTACTAGTTTACCATATGCTGAACTATTAAAAAATATTTGTCTTTATTTAAAATCAACATTTCTGAATTAATTACATGTTGAAAAAAAAATTTTGTTTACGTTAAATTAGTAAATGAGTGTGATTTTAATTTTGCAGTATTACGCGCCGGCCAACGCGATTGGCAATACGGAGGCCGATCAAGTACACAGCAATACACACACGCAGGTTTAAGTAGTCAAGAGGATTCGCCTGCAATTTCTCTGCCAACACCGCCGCCACCTCCACTGCTCGCATCACTTCCTCCACCCCCAAGAAGGTCATTACGAAGGAGCGTCACATTTGCAGAATCACCTCCCAAGACGCCAAAGCCGAGGAGTCGAAAGCTCAATGTCTCGACATTGGATATCGCCATTCCATGGACGCCAGCGTCGCCTGGACACTGGATCAGTCGTGCTTCGAAACCCGAGTACATAGCTTGATAATTCACCTGTTTTTTTATTCTACATGATGATGATGATGATGGTTGTTATTATTATTATTATTATTGTTACATTTCTCCAAATTTTTGCATTTCAATTGCCGTGAAGGACAATTAACTGCTCATTGGATACATTTTAAAGAATCGTCCGACAAGATTTAAAGCCTCTTACATTTCTCTTGATTAAAAATCTCTTTTTACTTATTGCCAATTAAAATCACTTTCACTTCACTGTCACTAAAGATTTATTTTTACTAAACTTTTACTTCAATTTCACTACATTTTCACGTTCACTTAAAATTTATTTGTACTCCAATTTCACTTCACATTCACTCAAAATCTATTTTTACTCAATTTTCACTTCACTTTTACACAAAATGTATTTTTACTCAATTTTCACTTCATTTTCACTTCACTTTCACACAAAATGTATTTTTACTCAATTTTCACTTCATTTTCACTTCACTTTACACAAAATGTATTTTTAGTCAATTTTTTTTTCACTCTACTTTCACTCAAAATTTAACATTACACAATTTTCACTTCACTTTTACACAAAATGTATTTTTACTCGATTTTTAACTTATTTTTACTCTACTTTCACTCAAAATTTAATTTTACTCAAATTTTAATTCACTTTTACGCTACTTTTACTCAAATTTTAATTTTACTCAATTTTCACTTCATTTTCACTTCACTATTACACAAAATGTATTTTTAGTCAATTTTCACATCATTTTCACTTCACTTTTACATAAAATGTATTTTTACTCAATTTTTAATTCACTTTCACTCCACTTTCACTCAAAATTTAATTATACTCAATTTTTACTTCATTTTCACTTCACTTTTACACAAAATGTATTTTTACTCAATTTTCACTTCATTTTCACTTCACTTTTACACAAAATGTATTTTTAGTCAATTTTTGTTTCACTCTACTTTCACTCAAAATTTAACATTACACAATTTTAACTTCACTTTTACACAAAATGTATTTTTACTCGATTTTTAACTTATTTTTACTCTACTTTCACTCAAAATTTAATTTTACTCAATTTTTAATTCACTTTTACGCTACTTTTACTCAAATTTTAATTTTACTCAATTTTCACTTCATTTTCACTTCACTATTACACAAAATGTATTTTTAGTCAATTTTCACATCATTTTCACTTCACTTTTACATAAAATGTATTTTTACTCAATTTTTAATTCACTTTCACTCCACTTTCACTCAAAATTTAATTATACTCAATTTTTACTTCATTTTCACTTCACTTTTACACAAAATGTATTTTTACTCAATTTTCACTTCATTTTCACTTCACTTTTACACAAAATGTATTTTTAGTCAATTTTTGTTTCACTCTACTTTCACTCAAAATTTAACATTACACAATTTTAACTTCACTTTTACACAAAATGTATTTTTACTCGATTTTTAACTTATTTTTACTCTACTTTCACTCAAAATTTAATTTTAATCAATTTTTAATTCACTTTTACGCTACTTTTACTCAAATTTTAATTTTACTCAATTTTCACTTCATTTTCACTTCACTATTACACAAAATGTATTTTTAGTCAATTTTCACATCATTTTCACTTCACTTTTACATAAAATGTATTTTTACTCAATTTTTAATTCACTTTCACTCCACTTTCACTCAAAATTTAATTTTACTCAATTTTTAATTCACTTTTACTCTACTTTGACTCAAAATTTAATTTTACTTAATTTTTAATTCACTTTCACGCTAGATTCACTCAAAATTTAATTTTACTCAATTTTCATTTCATTTTTACACAAAATGTATTTTTACTCAATTTTTAATTCATTTTTACTCTACTTTTACTCAAAATTTAATTTTACTTAATTTTAAATTCCCATTCACTCCACTTTCACTCAAAATCTATTTTTACTCAATTTTTAATTCATTTTTAATCTACTTTCACTCAAAATTTAATTTCACTCAATTTTTAATTCACTTTTACGCTACTTTTAATCAAATTTTAATTTTACTCAATTTTCACTTCATTTTCACTTCACTATTACACAAAATGTATTTTTAGTCAATTTTCACATCATTTTCACTTCACTTTTACATAAAATGTATTTTTACTCAATTTTTAATTCACTTTCACTCCACTTTCACTCAAAATTTAATTATACTCAATTTTCACTTCATTTTCACTTCACTTTCACACAAAATGTATTTTTACTCAATTTTCACTTCATTTTCACTTCACTTTACACAAAATGTATTTTTAGTCAATTTTTTTTTCACTCTACTTTCACTCAAAATTTAACATTACACAATTTTCACTTCACTTTTACACAAAATGTATTTTTACTCGATTTTTAACTTATTTTTACTCTACTTTCACTCAAAATTTAATTTTACTCAAATTTTAATTCACTTTTACGCTACTTTTACTCAAATTTTAATTTTACTCAATTTTCACTTCATTTTCACTTCACTATTACACAAAATGTATTTTTAGTCAATTTTCACATCATTTTCACTTCACTTTTACATAAAATGTATTTTTACTCAATTTTTAATTCACTTTCACTCCACTTTCACTCAAAATTTAATTATACTCAATTTTTAATTCACTTTTACTCTACTTTCACTCAAAATTTAATTTTACTCAATTTTTAATTCACTTTCACGCTAGATTCACTCAAAATTTAATTTTACTCAATTTTCATTTCATTTTTACACAAAATGTATTTTTACTCAATTTTTAATTCACTTTTACTCTACTTTCACTCAAAATTTAATTTTACTCAATTTTTTATTCACTTTTACTCTACTTTCACTCAAAATTTAATTTTACTCAATTTTTAATTCACTTTCACGCTAGATTCACTCAAAATTTAATTTTACTCAATTTTCATTTCATTTTTACACAAAATGTATTTTTACTCAATTTTTAATTCATTTTTACTCTACTTTTACTCAAAATTTAATTTTACTTAATTTTAAATTCCAATTCACTCCACTTTCACTCAAAATCTATTTTTACTTAATTTTTAATTCATTTTTAATCTACTTTCACTCAAAATTTAATTTCACTCAATTTTTAATTCACTTTTACGCTACTTTTACTCAAATTTTAATTTTACTCAATTTTCACTTCATTTTCACGCTACTTTCACTAAAAATTTAATTTTACTCAATTTTCACTTCATTTTCACTTCACTTTTACATAAAATGTATTTTTACTCAATTTTTAATTCATTTTTACTCTACTTTTACTCAAAATTTAATTTTACTTAATTTTAAATTCCCATTCACTCCACTTTCACTCAAAATCTATTTTTACTCAATTTTTAATTCATTTTTAATCTACTTTCACTCAAAATTTAATTTTACTCAATTTTTAATTCACTTTTACGCTACTTTTACTCAAATTTTAATTTTACTCAATTTTCACTTCATTTTCACGCTACTTTCACTAAAAATTTAATTTTACTCAATTTTCACTTCATTTTAACACAAAATGTATTTTTACTCAATTTTTAATTCATTTTTACTCTACTTTTACTCAAAATTTAATTGTACTTAATTTTAAATTCCCATTCACTCCACTTTCACTCAAAATCTATTTTTACTCAATTTTTAATTCATTTTTAATCTAATTTCACTCAAAATTTAATTTTACTCAATTTTTACTTTACTTAAAATTTATTTTGACTCAATTTAAATTTCACTTTAACTTAAACTTTATTTTTACTTAATTTTTACTTCACTTTCACTCAAAATTTTAATTTTCATCCACTTTATACTCCATTTTCACTCTACTTTCGATCAAAATTTATTTTTACTACACTTTCAATCCACTTTCACTCAAAATTTATTTTTTCTCCACTTTTACTTCATTTTCACTGAAAATTTATTTTTACTCAATTTTTAATCAACTTTTAGTCTACTTTCACTCAAAATTTATTTTTACTCAATTTTTAATCCACTTTCACTCAAAATTTATTTTTACTCAATTTTTAATCAACTTTTAGTCTACTTTCACTCAAAATTTATTTTTACTTCACTTTAAATCCACTTTCAATCAAAATTTAATTTTACTCCATTTTTACTTCACTTTTACTCTACTTTCGCTCAAAATTTATTTTTTTTTTCATTTTTATTTCACTTTTACACAAAATGTATTTTCTCCTTATTTTAAAATTACTTTCACTCACATATTTTTCATCATATTTTCATTTCACTTTCACTTTTACATAAAATTCATTTGCACACAATTTACACTTCACTTTAAAACTCAACTTTCACTCAAATAAATTAAAAATTGAGTGACAATAAATTTTGAGTTAAAGTGATGTGAAAATGAAGTGAAAATAAATTTTGAGTAACAGTAAAAATGGTGTAAAAATAGAATGAAAAAAAAATTTGAGTGAAAGTGAAGTAAAAATTGAGTGAAACTATATTTTGAGCGAAAGTGAAGTGAAAATGGTGAAGTAAGAATGGAGTGAAAATGAATTTTGAATAAATGTGAGAGTAAAGTGAAAATAAATTTTGAGTGAAAGTGAAGTGAAATTGGAGTGAAAATAGATTAATTGAATGTGATATAAAAATAAATATTGAGTGAATGTTGAGTGCAAATGGAGTAAAATTAAATTTTGAGTGGGTGTAAAATTGGAGTGAATGTGAAGTTAAAACTGAAGGAAAATAAATTTTGAGTGACTGTGAAAGTGTAGTGGAAATAAATTTTGAGTGAATGAGAAGTGAAAATTTAAATTAACATTATAAAATTTGAAAAAAATATTTTGTGGATGATTCTCTTAAAAATGACATATCACGTGTGGATGATGTTTTTTTGTAATATTAAAATGAATGTAAATTATTAAAAATTCTTCCAGTCATACGTTAAAAACATCTTAAACAGTTAATTGTTCTTTCTGAGAGAATAACAGTTTTAAACAAACGGTTTTAAACTTTTGTTACACTTTTAAACTCTTATTTTCCAATTCTCATTTTTGGAGATTAACCTTTTTTATAACAATTCATATGGGAAAAATTTAAATCTCTCAGTTTTAAATCCCATCAGTATTGAATTTGAGAAATGTGATAACTAATTACCCAGCAAATCCGCTTTATCCTTCCCAGAGTTTCTAATTCACATTTGAAAAAAAATACAGGCATTAAACATATTTCCCTAATTTTAATAATTTTTCCTTTATTATCGAATAACTTTGTCTTTGTCAACAACTCTGTCTATTGTCATATTTAAAAATAAATTATAAATACAAAGTTTAATCAAAAATGGAAAAAATCTAAAGAGCAATAAATACAAAGTTTAATCAAAAATAAAAAAATCTAAAGAGCAATAAATACAAAGTTTAATCAAAAATGAAAAAAGCTAAAGAGCAATAAATACAAAGTTTAATAAAAAATGAAAAACACTAAAGAGCGATATCAAAAAATTTTTTTTTGTTTTAAGAATAATACCATCTACGAACCATAATTGTTTTCATCCGAAACCGACCGAATGGTAACCAACTATCAATCCTACCAAAAATGTAAATATTATATATGAAAAAGAATTGACGTCGATAGAAAATCAAATTACGCAAAAATAATTTAAAAAGTGAGTAAAAGACGGTCCTGGGGTAGGTGCATGTGAAAAAAAATGAAAACTCAACGACTGCATAAATACGCAGATATTTAAGACGTATATATTTTCACCAAAGTTCCATATTAAAGAAAAAAAAAGAATTGTACGATAATGCATCGAGAAAACGAACTCGATTCATTAAATTACCGTGCAATGTGAAAACTGCGATTATTATTATTATATTCGTACGATTAAAAGAAGAAAACTAGTCACTATGAAATGATGCGCAATGTTCTTATGATGTGTTAATTAAATAAAGTGTATTATTCAAATTATTTTTTTAGTAGCATGTGATTGTCAGTTTACGTCATCAGCGGGTCAATGTTATGTTATAGGACACTTTTCTGGTAAAAGATTTTAAAAAAATTAATAAAACAATGTACTTTTGGCAATTCTTTTAATTAAAAAAAAAATTAATAAAACAATGTACTTTTGGCAATTTTTTTTTGTCAATTCTTTTAATAATAATAAGTTATGTATCTTCGAATATTGAAATTTTGTTAATAGTTAACTGATAAAAAAATCAAAATAAAAACTGAACACTTAACATTTTTAATGTAATCAGGTGCTCAAGTATTTTATTTTCATTATTGCTCTATGATGAAACTGATGAAACCACTGCCAAGTTGCATATTTTTGTAATTCTCTTTCTGTTCACTTCATGAAGATAAAATAAGATAAGATAAGATTTTCCTCATGAAGAAAAATAAAAATAATTGAAATTTATAATTAACGTTTATAAATGTAGATTAAAAAGTGCTGAAACTTGTGTCCAATATACGAATTTTTGTACATTTTATTAGATAATTACAATTGTTATACGAATAATTTAAACAGAAAGCTGGGAAAATGATATTTTCCACAACTTTTGGATTTAAAAAAAATAAAAAAAACAATAATTAAGTAATTTCCGATTAAAGTAGGTTAAAAAATAAGTCAATCGAAGCGTTTTTTAATACCTTACGAGATTGTTATGAGACTTTTACAATTTACATCTAAATTTAAAAGAAAAATTTTTAAAGTTTTATTATTCAAAATTTTATATTTTAAAATGATCAGTATCACTTGCTAACATAGTCGAAAAAAAATGTTCAATGAATATTTTTATCTTTATTAAAAAATAAATATAAAAAAAATTTTTAAAAATTCTTTTATGTCTGAAAACACTAGAAAGTAAAAGAATAATATTTCTGAGTATCGTAACATATGTTTAAAGTATGTAATTTCACTTCACTTTCACATTTTCCCAAAATTTATTTCCAGTCCACTTTCACACGAAATTTATTTCCACTTCATTTTTACATCATTTTCACTTCATTTTCACTTCATTTTCACCTCATTTTCACTTCACATTTACTCCACTTTCAATCAACATTTATTTTTACTCCACTTTTACTTAACTTTCATTCTACTTTCACTGAAAATTTATTTTTACTCCACTTTTACTTTTCTTTCAATCCACATTCACTGAAAATTTATTTTTACTTAATTTTAACTTCACTTTAACACCACTTTCATTCCAAAATTATTTTCACTCAATTTTTACTTCCCTTTCCCATCACTTTCACTGAAAATTGATTATCACTCCATTTTCACTCCATTTTCACTCAATTTTCACTTCACTTTCACTCAAAATTTCTTTATACTCAATTTTCACTTCCATTTCACTCAACTTTCACTAAAAAATTATTTTTTCATCCCACTTTCACATCACTTTCACTAAAAAATTTATTTTCACTTCATTTTCACATCAAATTTACTCAAAATTTATTTTCACTCCATTTTCAATTTATTTACACTGAAAATTTTCTTTTCCATCTTTTTTTCACTCCATATTTACTTCATAATATTTATGAGTATCCTAACATATATTTGAAGTATGTAATTTAACTTCACTTTCACATTCACTCAAAATTTATTTTTACTCAGTTTTCACTCCACTTTCGTATTCACTCAAAATTTATTTTATTCAATTTTAACTTCACTTTCACTACAGTTTCACATTTATTCAAAATTTATTTTTATTCCATTTTCACTTCACTTTCACTTCGCTTTCACTTCACTTTCACTTCACTTTCACTTCACATTCACTCAAAATTTATTTTCACTCCATTTTCACCTCACTTTCACTCTACTTTTACTCAAAATTTATTTTCACTCAATTTTCAGTTTCACTCAAAAATTTTGAGTGAAAGTGAAGGAAAATTTTTTTTAGTAAATATGAAAGTGGAGTGAAAGCGATGTGAAAATTTAGTAAAATAAATTTTTGAGTGAAAGTGGAGTGAAAGTGAAGTGAAAATGGAGTAAAAATAAATTTTGAGTGAAAGTGAAGTGGAAATAAATTTTGAGTGATAGTAAAGAGAAAATGTTGTGAAAATAAATTTAGAGTGAAAGTGGAGTGAAAAAAAATTTTGAGTGAAAGTGGATTGGAAATAAATTTTGAGTGAAAGTGAAGTGGAAATAAATTTTGAGTGATAGTAAAGTGAAAATGTTGTGAAAATAAATTTAGAGTGAAAGTGGAGTGAAAATAAATTTTGAGTGAAAGTGGATTAGAAATAAATTTTGAGTGAAAGTGAAGTGGAAATAAATTTTGAGTGATAGTAAAATGAAAATGGTGTGAAAATAAATTTAGAGTGAAAGTGGAGTGAAAAGAAATTTTTGAGTGAAAGTGGAGTAGAAATAAATTTTGAGTGATAGTAGAGTGAACATGGAGTGAAAATAAATTTTGACTAAAAGTGAAGTGAAATTACATAATCGATCTGTTGAGTCAAAATTACCTTGAAATATATCAAAATATCACAATAAAAAATTTTCACCAATCAAATCCCTCCGATTACATAGGACATTTTTTTAAAAATTCATTTTAAAAGAGTCAAAAACTGCAATCTGAGACCTGATTACATCTTACGAGAAAATAGTCCTATAATGTAACATTTTATATTAACTATTTAATATTAACATGTTATTTGTTAAAGATTAACACCGAATAACAATTATATTTGTTTCACTAAACATCAAAAAAATATGTTATCATCCAAATATGCTTAGGATATCCGTATATGATATCCTGAAATACAATAGACACACTGCTGTGCTATGTTTGGAAAAACAGTCTCCATTTTTCCTGTGGTCATGACTTGATTTTTTAAAAAATTAAAATAAATCAAAAATTAATTTAAAGAATGTTAATTGTTATACTTATATATGTACTAAAAATTGGAAAAAGGCTGATTTTAATTTTTCTATATGTATAATTAAATAAGAATAAAAAAATAAATAAGAATGCATGAGATTTGAGGAATAAGTGATCGAGTCTTGATGAATTTAAAATTAGAAATTAAGTATACAGTTTAAGATTTATAGCTTAATTAATTACATTATGCTAGCTCGTACTAGTCCACGATTAATGTACTCCAATTAATTTTTTTTTTAAAATTGATTTCTCATACCTCATTGACAATGTACATTGATTCACTGTGTCGTTGAATTATTACGATCTAGCCTTTGTATTCAAGAGCAATAAAGTAATTTCATTTTCAATTCCACTTCAAATGTGTCTGAAGCGAAAAATTAATTATTATTTTTTTTTTTTTAATCGTACTTACATTTTAAAATACATTTTTGTAAAACAACGTGAAAGTTGTAGATGAAAAAAATCAAACTTATAGCCAAAGTCATTTATAAAATGAATAATTTTGAAGTGAAAATCAAAATGAATCTTAAAAATTTATTGCAACCTAGGATTAATATTTCTACTACCAGATTATTTTTTACTAGAAAATTTTTCTAGTTTTTTTTCATTGAATAACAATTAAACATAAAGTATAGAAAATAATTTTAATTTAATAAAAATTATTATATTTACATCTAAAAAAAGCTGAAATTAATTGAAAAATATTTTTTACCATTGATTCATTCCCAATATCTGGTAGTCGAAATAAAAATCCAAATTGGTCAAAATTTTGTGCCAAAAGACGATACCTCAATTTAATTTAATGTCACAATATTAATTGCTTACAGAAGTCATGTCTTAAAAAATGTTTACTGTAACATTCTGTGACATTAATTAAAAAAATTTTTTGTTTACAAATCGACAGTGGAACGGATAAATATATAGATACTGCCACGTACGAAACGGGAACATTTTCATTAAAAAAAAAAAGAAAAAAATTTCCCGCTGTGGGCAAATTTTTCGAAAATACTTGTTATTAAAAATATATTCGTTTTAAATCCCGAATTTCGTCGTCTCTTTTCGACTGACTGACACGTTAATAATAATGATAATTAATAATAATAATATAAATATTAAACAATTTTAAACACGAAGTGTGCGAAACAGAATAGACAACTTTTTTCCAAGGAATAGTTTTGTACCTAGCAGTACTATGTAAGACCGATCTATCATATCGTCAAAATGTTTTTACTACTGAAAAAAATATAAGATAATTGTGTGTGCGAATAAGGGAAATTGAATGTAATAACGAAAGATAATTTACTAAAAAAAATTATAATAATGAATAAGTTACATATGTATATTTAATGAAGGATTATTATTAAAAGAACGCCACGAGTCAAAATTAATTTCTATATTCAAACTGCTTATACCTAAAGTCTACTTTAAATTATCCACAGTTCTCATATTTTTTTATACATAATTTTGGGTCTAAAATGTATGACTTTTCATTGATACTGGACATTTTGTTTTTTTACAAGTCTGCCATTAAATAAGTAGTCAACAACCAAAAAAGCCCCTCGATACCAATTTTTGTAAGGATTCAAGAATATTTTAAAAATCAGACGCCATTTTGGATTCGCCATTTTGTATTTTAAACATCTGCCACTCAGTTTTTTTGTTAACCTGTTTTATCGGCTGTAGTTAAATTGCTTAATTACCAAGTTTTGTAAGGATTCAATAATTTTCTAAAAATCCGACCGCCATTTTAGATTCGCCATTTTGTATTTTAAAAATCAGTCTCTAAATTCTTTTGTGTTAACCTGTTTTATCGGCTATAGGTAAATTTATTAATTGGGAATGAAATTTATTTTTATGATTCCCATATTAATTAATCGATCATCGTAATTAAGCGATATGCACTACCTGACCAGAAACCTATACTGTGAACGTGACATTAGTTTGTTTTAGTTCAACTATATTTTTGGAAAAACGTATAAGGTTTTGATTTATGAATCCCAATGGTCTCCTGAAACTAAATTCGTTATGTTTTCGACAATTATTACTTTTCTGTTTTTTCAATGTCGACGTTAACATGACTCTATTAATTGAGGCAGAGTACATACAAAAATGAAACAAAATTAAATTATTTTTTATAAAAAATGTAGGAAAGGATAAAAAAAATATCAAAGCAAAGTAGTACATAATCTAGATAATATAATTATTTTCAAAAAGAGTGAGGACATAATAATTATTCACCAGGGGGTCGATTATGTAAATTCACTTCACTTTTACTCTACTTTCACTTCACTTTCACTCAAAATTTATTTTTACGTTACTCCCTTTTCAAAAAAAAAAATTATTTTCACTTCACTTTCACTCAAAATTTATTTTTCCTCCATTTTCACTTCACTTTTACTCAAAATTTATTTTTACTTCATTTTCACTTTACATTCACTCAAAATTTATTTTCATGACATATTTACTACACTTTCACTTTCATTCCACTTTTATTTTAACTCAAAACATTTTTCACTCTATTTTAACTTAATTTTTACGTTGGTCAATGTTCTGGACTATAAATTCATATTAGAGAAAAATTTTTGTGTGAAATCGAAAATAATCAAAAAGTGGACTGAAAATGAATTTGAAGTCAATATAAAAGTAAAGCGAAAGTGTAATAAAAATAAATTTTGAGTGAAAGTGGAATGAAAATAAATTATAAGTGAAAGTGGGGTGAAAATAAATTATAAGTGAAAGTGGAGTGAAAATAGAATGAATTAAAAATGTGAGTTAAAGTGAAGTGAAAATGGAGTGTAAAAATATTTTTGGGTGAAAGTCGAGAAAAAAAAGTTGTGAGTGAAATTAATGTGAAAGTAATGAGAAAAAACTTGTTGAGTAAATGTCAAAGCAGAGTGAAAGTGAAGTGAAAACTAAGTGAAAATAAATTTTGAATAAAAGTGAAGCATAAGTGAAGTGAAAGTAGAGTAAAAATAAATTTAGAGTGAAAGTGAAGTGAAAATAGAGAGAATAAAATTTGTGAGTGAAAGTGAAGTGATAATGAAGTGTAAAAATATTTTCGGTGTAAGTGAAGTGAAAAAAATTTTTGAGTGAAATTGAAGTGAAAGTAGAGTGAAGAAAGTTCAATGAGTAAATTAATTTTAAATTAATTAAAAATAAAAAATGACAATTAATATCCATCCTCTAAGTATTAAGTTTAAATTAATTTTCAATTATTTTCAAATTAATTTTTAATTAATTTTAAATTAATTTTTAATTAATTTTAAATTAATTTTAAATTAATTTTAAACTAATTAAAAATAAAAAAAGACAATTAATATCCATCCTCTAAGTATTAAGTTTAAATTAATTTTTAATTATTTTCAAATTAATTTTTAATTAATTTCAAATTAATTTTTAATTAATTTCAAATTAATTTTTAATTAATTTCTAATTAATTTTTTAACACAAATATCCGTCTGTTCACTATTGTTCCTGCTAAAGACAAGCCACCTCGACTGTTGGCGATATCACAAACTTCTTCGTTATCTGATTTGGACTTCATGGCACATACAAGGGCAGATTAGTTGAACAGTTGCTTGTTACACGTGATAGTCACAAGCGACTACTTGTTAGAAAAGGAGTTAATAGATGCATCATTCAGTAATAAAGTCATACCAATTTTGAAGGAATATTTAAGTCACCAAGTTTGAAGCAACACTGAGAAAAAAAATTTTTTTTTTAATTCAAAAATCAGTCGTCAACCAAAAAAAAATATGTTTGAATTAAACGTATTTTATAATTGAATTAAACATGATTTTTATTGAACCAAATTTATATATTGAATAATAAAAAAAACAAAATTTCAAAAGAAAAAAAAATTATTACAAACATAATAAAAAATTATTATTTTTACAATTATTATTATTATTATTATTATTATTATTATTATTATTGTTAATTATTATTATTATTATTATTATTATTATTATTATTATTATTATTATTATTATTATTATTATTACAAAATTTATTAGGTATTGAATCATATTGAACTAAATTTATTAGATATTGAATCATATAAAACAAAATTTATTAGGTATTGAATCATATTGAACCAAATTTATTAGATATTGAATCATATTAAACCAAATTTATTAGGTATTGAATGATATTGAACCAAATTTATTAGGCATTGAATCAAAATTATTATATTTAATTCAAAGATAATTTTTTGTTGACTGTATAACGAAGATAATTGTGTTTATTCAAATATATTTTTTTCTCAGTGAAGAATTAGTCAAAAGAGGTGGTGGCAAAATTTGTTTGCCTGGGGAAAGCTACTATGATAGCTTACGATGTTTCTTCAAAAATTTAAGTTTAATGAATTAATTTAATAAATTAAATTGTTCAGGAAAATGAATTTGTGACGCGATCTGAAGAAAGGGACCTTAGAAGCAAATCACTTTAAGGTTATGTAGCGTTGCTGTTTTTCTTGTTTGAAAGTTTCTTTTTACTTATTGCAAATTAAAAGCAGTTTTTATTGAATATTTTGGTTTTAATGAAGACTTAAACATTAATGATTTACATTGAGAGTTGATTCTTTTTTTGTATTTTCATTTAAAAAATTTCACACATAACCTCTAATTTTTTGCTTCTAAGGTCCCTTTCTTCATATCGCGTCACATTTAATGTTTCAAAAAATGCTATAGCTTTAATTTCTGACCGACAATTTGAACCAGAGTTGCTTAATTTTATTATAATTTTTGACAAAGAGTGCAACTTTGTAAATAAATGCCAAAGCGATAAAAATAACATAGTAGATGCTTTAGAAGATTGGTTGTTACTCAATTTTCCTATTCACGATGATGATGGTGCTTTTTTACATGTCTAAAAATTTATTAAGGCCTTTGATATTTTAGTAGGACATTCTCTGCTTCAAGGTATCATTGGTAATTGATAATCATTAACTGCTGGTTCAGATGCTTCAAAAGCAAAAACACTTATCTTGATTTAAATGAATAAAACTAATTAAATATTATCTACTCGTGTCGAAAAGGTAATTCACTTTTTTGATAAAGAATTACATTCTCGATTTAAAATCTAAGAAAAATTTTTTTTAGAGTTTTAAACAGCTGCTACTGTTATGTTGAAATGAATTCGATCTGGATTCAATTTAGAAAAATTCGACCTAAATTCATTTAACTAAATATTGTTGAACTATCGAATTTTTCGACGTTGTGGTGACGATAATCTCTTGATCTGAGTTATCCATTTATTAGGCCATCTTGCTTCCCAATTTCGTAGACACCCTTTTGAATGTCAATCACTGTACCTAAAATACTGCTACTAAAATCTAATATTCCTCGAACTACATTTGGAACTGATAGAGGAAACTTTTTCTACTTTCTCCAGTAGTCAATGCTTGGAAAGTTTGCACCATTTTTGTAGCTTCTTCTTTTTATTGAAATAATAAAAATTATTGAAATAATAAAAATTATTGAAATAATAAAAATTATTGAAATAATAAAAATTATTGAAATAATAAAAATTATTGAAATAATAAAAATTATTGAAATAATAAAAATTATTGAAATAATAAAAATTATTGAAATAATAAAAATTATTGAAATAATAAAAATTATTGAAATAATAAAAATTATTGAAATAATAAAAATTATTGAAAATAATCTCGAGTAGATGAGAAAATGGGACTGAATTGTTTAGTTGTGGAAAATTAGTGAACACAATGTATTTTTAATGTTGAGGAATAAATTTTTTTTTGGGTCACAGGAATACGAACTCGTATTATTATTATTAGGGGGAAATTGTTTGGAAGGAAGAAACTGAGCCGAAAGCTCTGTATCAGTAATAAGAAAACATACCTACCACATAAGTTCGTCTCACTCACACTCATGAGCTATGATTGATATGTAGGTTTTCCTACATAATCTACTTCGCTATATAGAAAACGATGCCAAAAGAACCCTTCATTTCTCCCCTCGCACACAATCTCGTTTCACACACTAAGACACGGACGCTATGAGGATCCCTAACATTTTCTCCCCTCTCCAACAGTTTCCCAAAATATTAGCAGATAATTTTTAATAGTACGATTTTATATCATTTTTGTTTTACCACATATTCTTAACCACACACAGCATATTATATTCACTAAATATTCTAAATATTTCAAATTCGAATTTTTCTCTTTTATTATTTGTACACGAGATTCTTGATCATAGTTGGTTTTTATGTTAGTAATAGATGTAAATAAATAATAAATATAAATGTTAATAATAAACATAAATGTTAATAATAAACATAAATGTTAATAATAAACATAAATGTTAATAATAAACATAAATGTTAATAATAAACATAAATGTTAATAATAAATATAAATAATAAATAAAATAAATTCCATTACATACTATGAAACTTTTCTGAACATTTAATACAACATAGATATTTAAAAACCTCTTACAATTCTTTTGGTCAAAAATTATAACATTTTAGTAAATTAAAGAATATTTATATTTTGACATGTTCCTTATGCAAAAACAAGTCTTGAACAAATTGCTGAACGACAGATTGTTAATAATAAAATCATTATAAACAAATAGATAACAAAAAATGTCCCTATTACATAAAAAAATCATTTTCCAAGAATCACGTCACTTTCACTACAAATTTATACTCACTTTACTTTTATTTTGAGTCAAAAATTTTTTTTTCACTCAATTTTCACTTCACTTTCACTCAAAATTTATTTTCACTCCATTTTTACTTCACTTTCACTACATTTCAACATTTACTCAAATTTTTTAATTTCTATTTTCACTTTACTTCCACTCTAGATTCACTCAAAATGTATTTTCACTTCAATTTAATGCAAAATATATTTTCACTCCATTTTTACTTCACTTTCACTACATTTGAACATTTACTCAAATTTTTTAATATCTATTTTCACTTTACTTTCACTCTATATTCACTCAAAATGTATTTTCACTTCAATTTAATGCAAAATATATTTTCACTCCATTTTTACTTCACTTTCACTACATTTGAACATTTACTCAAATTTTTTAATATCTATTTTCACTTTACTTTCACTCTAGATTCACTCAAAATGTATTTTCACTTCAATTTAATGCAAAATATATTTTCACTCCATTTTTACTTCACTTTCACTACATTTTTACATTTACTCACTTTTTTTACTTTCTATTTTCACTTTACTTTCACTCTAGATTTATTCAAAATGTATTTTAACTTCAATTTAACTCAAAATTTTTCTTTACAACATTTCCACTCCATTTTAATTTAAAATATTATAGTTCTCCACTTTCACTTCACTTTTACTTTACTTTCACTTTGACTAAAAATGTATTTTCACTTAAATTTCTTTTCAGATTCACTTCACATTTACTCAAAATTTTTTTACTCCACTTTTCACTTCAATTACACTCCACATTCACTTGAAATTTATTTTCACTCCATTTTTACTTCACTTTCACTCTACATTCACCAAAAATTTATTTTTACTCCATTTGAACTTCACTTAACTTAACATTGACTAAAAATTTATTATTATTTTATTTTTACTTGACTTTTACTCAACTTTCACTCAAAAATTTATTTTTACTTCACCCCTACTCCACATTCACTCAAAATTAATTTTCACTCTACTTTCACTAAAAATTTATTTTCACTCAATTTTCAATTCATTGGAGTGAAAGTGGAGTTAAAGTGAAGTGGAAATTGAGGGAAATTGAATTTTGAGTGAAAGTAAAGTGAAAATGGAGTAAAATTAAATTTTTTAATGAAAGTGAAGTGCAAATTGAGTAAAATTAATTTTTGAGTGAAAGTGAAGTGCAAATTGAGTAAAATTAAATTTTGAGTAAAAGTGAAGTGAAAATCAACTTACAAAATTCAGTAAAAATTAGGTGAAAATATATTTTGAGCGAATGTGGAGTAAAAGTGAAGTGAAAATAAACTAAAAATAAATTTTGAGTAAAAGTGAAGTGAAAATGGAATAAAAATAAATTTTAAATGAATTTAGATTGAAAGTGGAGTGAAAATGTTGTGAAAATGAGTTTTCAGTGAAAGTGAAATAAAACTGAAGTGAAAATGGAGTAAAAATAAATTTTGAGAAAAAGTGAAGTGAAAATCAACTTATAAAATTCAGTAAAAATTGGGTGAAAATAAATGTTGAGTAAATGTGAAGTAATAGTGAAGTGAAAATAAAGTAAAAATAAATTTTGCGTAAAAGTGAAGTGAAAATGGAATAAAATTAAATTTTGAATGAATATAGAGTGAAAGTAGAGTAAAAATGTAGTGAAAATTAGTTTTCAGTGAAAGTGAAGTAAAACTGAAGTTAAAATGGAGTGAAAATAAATTCTGAGTGAAAGTGAAGTGAAACTCAACTTATAAAATTCAGTAAAAATAAGGTGAAAGTAAATTTTGAGTGAAAGTGGAGTAAAAGTGAAGTGAAAATTAATTGCAAAAAAAAATTGTAAATAAAAGTGAATGTAGAATGAAAATAAATTTAAAATTGAGCGAAAATAAATTTTTGTGTAAACGTGAAAGTGGTTTAAAAATGAAGTGTAAATGGAGTAAAATAGACTTTAAGTGAAAGTGAAGTAAAAATAAATTTTGAGTGAAAAGGAAAGCTAAAGTGGAGTAAAAATAAATTTTAACTGAAAGTGAAGTGAAAATGCAATGAAAATGAGTGAAAGTGAATGTGGAATGAGAAGGGTGTGAAAAAAATTGTTAATGAAAGTAAAGTGAAAATAAATTTTGAGTGAATGCTTGTAAGTTAAGTGAAAATGAAGTGAAAACAAATTTTGAGTAAAAGTGAAGCGAAATTAGAAAATCGACACCCAGATTCGTATTCAGCGACCCCAGAAATTCCCGAGTAACGATTTTCAAGCGAATCCAGTACAATTAAAAATGTGTGACCCAAAGGATTCAATCCAAAGTTTTTCGAAATCGATTTAAAGCTCTTTCCTCTCATGTATCCCACTGCAGAATTTCGATGTTTCAACAAAATCGAAAAAGTCGGGAACAGCTTTGCTTTTTTAAACATGGAATTATCCTTAAAGTATTTCTGAAATTATTCGAAAAATATAATATCCTGGGTGGGATATTATTATGCAGATATATGGGTGAATTTTCTGAAAGTGACATTTTTTATGTCTCGATTAATTTTACAAAATCTACTCTTTAATAATTATTATCAATTTCCATAGTAAACATTTAGCACTTATTTATCATTTTTAAAAGAAAATTAAATAATTTCATTCAACTTAATTTACGTAATAACTAAATTACTTTCATCTCCGAAGCCTTTTCAACATGTCTCCAATAGGACTTCTACAACGAAATTAAATTTTCATAGTTTTTTTCAAATTCTCAGAAATTTTTTAAAAATATTGTCAGAAAGTACAATGTTTTTTCTATCATTATGTGCATTTTAGAAATTTGTAGACCGCACTTTTATTTTTGATAAAAATGTTTAAACTTTGTCTTCAGTTTTAGGTTAAAATTACTTTACAATGATTACTGACATATTTTATACTTTAAAAATATCTTAAACAAAATTTTAATGCACATTAAAATAAAACTGAGAATCTGACTGATTTTTCTATATTTTATCTATAAAAAGGAGAAAATTTTTGCTTTTATAAATAATCGAAATTTACATTTTTCTCCGAGTAAAAATTAATTTCATCTCCGAAGCCTTCTTTTTTGATAAATAACTGAATGTAGAAGTAAATTTAACGGAATATTTCCAAGGGAATTTTAAAATGAAGGTGTGAGATTTGTATGTTTTACTAAAAAACATATTTTAATTGATAGTGTATACAAATATGAAGGAAAATTTATTTTTCATCTCCGAAGTTTTTCATCTCCGAAGCCTTTTCCTTGAAATATGCTAGTTTTTCTTTTGTTTTTAGTATTTACCTGCATTGCTTTGAAAAAATTAACCCAAATTACCATTAAATCAAATACTTTAAATACATTTATATTTTCATCTAATTGAATATATTTGGTATTAAAATATACAAATTATTAATTTTTAAGCAGTGTAATTTTATTTTCGATTTCGTGAACGCGATATTGGCGTGAATTTTTAATAGAAAAGCTCTCGCCAATTAAATAAAATTAATTTAATGGAGCAACAATAATATTTTTCAAATGAAAAAAACTTAAATATTTTTAAGAATTAATTTTGCGCAACCTAAAATTCTTACTCTTGAGTATGAAATTAAGTAGTTTTAATAGAAAAAACCATATAATTGAAGAAAAAAATTAATTCAAAAGCTGAAATTAATTAAACATTATTGGCAACGAGAGTAAAAATTCAAATTCATCTCCGAAGCCTCGTTTTTCAGTTAATAACAGCATATTTTGAAAATGTTTTTTAATTACACGTAATCTATATATTAATATTTAAAGTTGTAGCCCAAAAAATTTGTTAAATTATGTTTCAATATTTTTAAATTTAATAAAAATGTGAATTTTTTATTTGACAAACTATTCATCTCCGAAGCCTTTTTCATATTTGGTAAGCAGTATTGTTTTGTTTCTAATAATTATTTTCAAATACCTAACTCTTGAATTATAAAAAAATTTTCCGTTTTATTTAAAATAAAATATTTTTAATTTTTTAAAATACTATATATTTAGGAAAAAGTTAGATAAATATTAAAATTATAATTAAAGATAAAATTTTTTACAGAAAATATCAATTTCAAACTTAAAATGATAAATTAAAAAAATCATTACAATTTTTTTTCCGTTCAATATATAAAAATATATATTAGTTATTTTTTTAAAGATAAAATAGTTAAAAATAAATTATTAAATGCACAATTCATTAAATTAAAAATGAATAATGTTAAAAGTTTAATAAATGAAAGAAATTAAATTTAAAAGGAATTTTTTTACAAAAATCCCAATATTGATTACAGTATATTTAACCTTCCAAACACTTAATATTAAAATGATGCTGGAAGGCTTATTTTTTAAAATTAATTTTGCGCAACTCAGATTTGTATATTTAAACGTATTTAAAACCTATCCATGACAAAAAAAAATTTAGAAAATGTAAAAATTAATTTTTTTTTTGGTTTTTAGAAAAAAAACAGGTGCCTTTCAGAAGAATCACCCATATATAAAATACGCTTTGTGTAGAAGGAGACCTTAAACGCAAAGAAATGATACATTTCGACACAAAATGATACATTTCGTTTGTATATTGTACATTCATCTAGATTACTATATTATATATTTTTATTATTATTATTATTATATTTTATTTTTTTAGATTTTTTTTATTCATCTAGATTAGAAGTTCTCTATTAGAAGTTTCCTCTATTCAATATTTTGTCTAGAAATAATGACATTATCAACGATTTTTTATTTATAAATAGTTTATCCTCATCTTCACGTGCACAAATTATGAAACATAATCTAAAACCTTTTGCATTTAAGATTCCTTATTTGAAAGCACGTCACACACGCCATATATATATATATATATATATATATATATATATGTATATCTGTTTGAGTGTACATTACTGGGTAACGCAAGTTTATAGTGGAGAAAAGGAGCAGAGAGCAGAGAGAAGAAAACTTTTGAGAGGAAAAATTCACAAGGGGTTGTCAAGATTGGGAAAAAGAGAGAAGGCGGATGGGGGGGTGAGTGTGGGATCATGGAGGGTTATAGACGAGGATAGCGCCTGCGCCGTTAGTATGTCCGGGTGCAGAGCGACGGCCGCCACTCCCGAGCGCGGCTTTGCGCGGGTGCGACCGTCCGGAGGAGATGTTAAGTGAAAGTAGGACCAAGGAAGAAGCGACGAAGAAGAGGAGCAATTTCCTATACCGCGTAATCAGCGGTCTGCAAGTTAAGTGTCCGAAGGCGTCGTAGGAAGAGGACCTTTAAAAAAAAAAAAAAAAGATTCAGTCCCTTGAGAGTTTCGCGAAAATCTCATTCCTCTTTTATGTCCTCACTCTCTTTCTCTCTCTCTCTCACAGACACACAAATTTTTCCACCTTCTCCTTCTCTCCTACCCTTTGTTACGTTTCTCCATAGCTGTAAAAGAAAATCCTCAGCGGGAAAAATATTTATTTGCCTCTCTCGCGGTCCTCTTCCTACGTTTTTTATAAATGGAGTAGGACTCGGAAGGTGAATTCGGGCGAGAAGCATACCGGCGCCTCGAGGCAAAACGGGAGAAAATAGAAAAAGTGACACACACGAAAAGAAAAAGTGAAAATATATTCTCTGTCGAAAAAAATGTGTGCGTAGAAGGAAAATTCCCGCGGAAGGCAAAACTTTCGCTGGGATAGTGACGAGGAAGTGATAGTGTTAAACGAGGTGAGGGTTTTTTTTTTTTTTAATTTTTTGTGATTGTTGGGAGATTTTTTGCTTTTTTTTTTGGCTCATTGAGAACGTGTGTCATTCTTCAGGACGAATCAAAGCGGTTGCAGGACGATGAGTTCCTTTCACGCCTTCTCCTGGACCTTAGCCCTCTTCACAGCCACCGTGGCCTTACTGCTTGCCACCTACAGCACGCCTTTCGCACACGCTGCGTAAGTACGATTTTCAGTCTCAATTATTTTCCCCTTTTCACCTTATTTTCCCTATTTTTCCCATTTTTCTCGTTTACCTTATTTTCCTTATTTTCTCTATTTTTCCCATTTTTCTCGTTTACCTTATTTTCCTTATTTTCCCCATTTTTCTCGTTTACCTTATTTCCCTATTTTCCCCATTCTTCTCATTTTTCTTATTTTCCCTATTTTCCCCATTTTTCTCGTTTACCTTATTTCCCTATTTTCCCCATTCTTCTCATTTTTCTTATTTTCCCTATTTTTCCCATTTTTCTCGTTTACCTTATTTCCCTTATTTTCCCTTATTTTCCCTATTTTTCCCATTTTCCTTATTTTTCTTATTTTCCCTATTTTTCCCATTTTCCTAATTTTTCTTATTTTCTTTATTTTTCTTACATTTCTTATTTTCCTCATTTTTTTCATTTTTCTTATTTTCCTTATTTTCCTTACTTTTCCTTATTTCCCTCATTTTTCTCGTTTTTCTTATTTTTGAAAAAATAGGTTTAAATTTCTTCCTAAGGTTACAGTAGCGAAATCAATTCCGTCTATTGACCGCAGTGTTCCATCCTCCTTCGTATTATTTACTAAAAATTCGACTCTTTCCCAAATCGAATTTTTTTTTTGTAATTTAGTTTCAGTTTATTATTCACTTTCTTTTCTTTTTTCATCCGAATTGAAAATATTTCATCCTAATTGAAAATATTCCATCCTGATTGAAAATATTCCATCCGAATTGAAAATATTTGATCCAAATTGAAAATATTTGATCCAAATTGAAAATATTTCATCCTAATTAAAAAGATTTCATCCTAATTGAAAATATTCCATCGTAATAGAAAAAATATTCCATACTACTTGGAAATATTCCACGCTAAATGAAAATATTCCATCGTAATAGAATATTTTCTATTAAATATTCCATCCTACTTGAAAATATTCCATCGTAATAGAATATTTTCTATTAAATATTCCATCCTACTTGAAAATATTCCATCCTACTTGGAAATATTCCATCCTACTTGAAAATATTCCATCATAATAGAATATTTTCTATTAAATATTCCATCCTACTTGAAAATATTCCATCCTACTTGGAAATATTCCATCCTACTTGAAAATATTCCATCGTAATAGAATATTTTCTATTAAATATTCCATCCTACTTGAAAATATTCCATCCTACTTGGAAATATTCCATCCTACTTGAAAATATTCCATCGTAATAGAATATTTTCTATTAAATGTTCCATCCTAATTGAAAACATTTCATCCTATTTGAAAATATTTTTTTTTATATTATCCTCAATCCCCCCCCCTTTCCCCACTTTAATATTTTAATTATCGAGTGAATCGAGTGAATCGGATTTCTTCTGCGGTGTGCATATTATTTGAAACCTGTAATTCTTCCCAACGTTGCCATAAACACAGTGTTCTATTGACCTAGAGACGCCAGACGTTCGATTTAGGTTCCTTCGTTACACACTGCTGTACTAGAGAGAGGTTATAGTCCAGACGATGTCAGTGCGTTTGCACCGAAAAAGTCAATAAACCAGAAAATACTTTTCGTGAGAGAAAGAGAGAAGGAGAGCGGGAGGGAAGATGATATTTTTTCCCTAATTGAAAAAATATGAGATGTGATTCTAGTTTCGTCATTCGCGATATTTAGCTTTAATTATACGCTGTGAAAATGAAAATTGATAAATTTTTGCCAATATATATGTATATATATATACCTTCAGTCGGTCGACTCATCTCGTTCAGGATTTCTTGATGCGCGGTGAATTTTTTTTTTTTTTTGAGAAAATAATAAGATTATCGAAATTATGCTTGAGAATATAAATTATAAATCTTGTGGAAGTTAATTTTTGAAAATGAAATTGAAGGTAAAATACAATTATGTCCGAAATTAAGATTTTTTCTTTTTATTACTATTTTTTCTTTTTTTTTCATATTTTTTCTTTTCTTTTGAATGAAAATTAATAATTTAAAGAAAAATTAATAATTTAGAAAAAAATTTATAATTTAGAGAAAAATTATTAATTTAAACGAAAATTAATTATTTGAACAAAAATTAATAATTTGAACAAAAACTAATTATTTGAAAAAAAATTAATAATTCAAACAAAAATTAATAATTCGAACAAAAATTAATAATTCGAACAAAAATTAATAATTCGAACAAAAATTAATAATTTAAACAAAAATTAATAATTTAAAAAAAAATCATTAATTTGAACAAAAACTAATAATTTGAACATTATTTAAATCAATAATTTGAACAAAAATTAATAATTCGAACAAAAATTAATAATTCAAACAAAACTGAATAATTTAACTAAAAATTGAAAATTCAAACAAAAATTAATAATTCGAACAAAAATTAATAGTTTAAACAAAAATTAATAATTTGAACAAAAACTAATTATTTGAACAAAAACTAATTATTTGACCAACAATTAATAATTCAAACAAAAATTAATAATTCGAACAAAAATTAATAATTCGAACAAAAATTAATAATTTAAACAAAAATTAATAATTTAAAAAAAATCATTAATTTGAACAAAAACTAATAATTTGAACATTATTTAAATCAATAATTTGAACAAAAATTAATAATTTAAAGAAACGTTAATAATTAAAACAAAAATTAATAATTCAAGCAAAACTTAATAATTTAACTAAAAATTGAAAATTCAAACAAAAATTAATAATTCGAACAAAAATTAATAGTTTAAACAAAAATTAATAATTCGAACAAAAATTAATAATTTAAACAAAAATTAATAATTTAAACAAAAATTAATAATTTAAACAAAAATCATTAATTTGAAACAAAAATCAATAATTTGAACATTATTTAAATCATTAATTTGGACAAAAATTAATAATTTAAAGAAACGTTAATAATTAAAACAAAAATTAATAATTCAATCAAAACTTAATAATTTAACCAAAAATTGAAAATTCAAACCAAAATTAATAACTTAAACATAAATTTGCATCTTTCACTATTAACAATTTTTACTGTAATTTTTCTTACAATTTTTATTATAATTTATTTTATTGACTTTTTGTTATTTTATTAATTATATTTATTAATTCATTTTATTTTATTTATTTTGTTTAACTTTTTAATTGATTCATTTTGTTTATTTTTATTTTTTTCCTATTTTTATTATAATGTTTACAAAAATCTTCGTTTCTTAGAACTGTCTGCACAAACTCGGTTTCATCTACTTATTACGATACAGAAGAAACGTCTGACCAAATAGGTTTTTTACTACTTAGCGACTACTTAGGGAATGAATCAATTTCAATATAATGCTTTACTACTGAAAACAAGAATTTTCGAATTACTTTATATATACATAAATCAGGCATTTGATATTATGACTTTTTCGACTATTTTCAAAAAATGTGCAAGTAATTTTTGTTTTTTTTTATTTACTTATTTTTATTATTTATTTATTATTAATTAATTAATTTATTTATTTTTAGTGTAAAAAATATGTAACTGTAGAAAAATCATTTAAAAATTATTTTTGAATTATTTTTCTTCTCAAATTTTTGAAATAAAAATATTATAAATAAAATAAATAAATAAAATAAAATATAGAATTGAAACAGTTTTCAATAGTTAAAAATTTGTCAAATTCAACTGAAAATAATTGATTTTTTAATTAAGTACCTATTTTTTGAAAATTTCCGAAAATCAACATTTGAGGAGCTTTAATTTGAAAATAATGGAATTCTCACAAAATTTGAATGAATAACAAAAATCTTTAAGTGTTAAATTTTTGAATTAATAAAAATAAATGAAAATTAGCTTCTAAAAATTATATTAAAATATTTTTTTTGAAAAAAGTAATACTTGTAGAATTTTTTTTTTGTATTTTTTGAAAACTCAATTATTTTCCATAATTTTAATTACATATTTCCGAAAATTCAAATCCGAAAATTCAAAATAATAATAGCATTAAAATATTTTTTTAAGAATTAATTTTAACACTTTGGAGAAAACAATCATGATAAACATTTTTTTTTATTAAAATTCAACAAAAAGAACAGAAAAGAATTTTTTATCTCAATAATTGCAAGAAGAAATAAAAATAATTGATTTGGAAATGAAGTTCAGTTAAAAATTGTAGAAAATTATTTAATTTTGGAAGGGTTATAATTGTAATTTTCGAAAAAATTATTAATTATAAGAAGGTTTCAATTTCAAATTTTGGAAGGGTTATAATTGTAATATTTCAAAAAAATTATGAAATATTGGAGGGTTTCAATTTCAAATTTTTCTAATTTTATTTTCCACGGAAAAAACAAATAATAATTATTTAAATATTTATATTACAAAATTATTCTTGTTTTCAATAATTGAATTCAGAAATCAGAGAAATATGATAAAGTTTATAGCAATTCGACATACAATTTTTTTTTCCAAGTACAATAATTGATTATAACTTTTGAATTAATTATTTATTTTATTAATTTTGCTTTTAAAAAACTCGGTAGGAATATTTTATTATAAATAATAAATTGTTTTTATTTAATATTTTAATTTACTACACTTCTTGCTTGTATATTTCTTTTTTTATTAAATAAATAATTTAATTTGAGTGTTAAATGTTACGAAACAATAATTAAAAAATTAAGAACAAAATAAAAAGTCTGTCAAATATAAAAACGGCTTCGAGGATAAATTGATAATTTAATACAAAATTTCTCCTTTTCTCGAATTTTTCATGTAAAATTAAAAATAATTGATTTGGAAATGAATTAAAAATTATTTTTTTTTGTAACAAAATTTCTAGTTGAACGAAATTATTGTAATAATTAAATAGCAGGAAAATATTTGAATAACGAAAATAGATGTATAAATGTTATTGATTCGAATAGCTCTTGGAAGAATAATACCAAGGTGGATGCCTCGATCTTGTTCCTCGACGCGATTTAAAGTGTAAAGTTCATCTATATTTTAGTTGACAGATTCATTTCCCCGGTTGATGGCTCATATTTTAGGACTGGAAATTTATAACTCTAGAAATTAGTCTACTGAAGTTAAAGATTAAAATGGTTAAGTCAACTATAAATCTATAAATATAGATGTGAATTTAATTATCATGGAAAAGTCATAGAATAATAAAAGTGAATGAAAAAAAATATTTTTCAATATAATTAGTTGTACCATCGCAACTATATCCGTTTTTTTTTAATTTGATTGATTTTTAATTTCAACGTCCGCCATATTGCTTCCGCCATTTTGAATTTTGCAATTTTGACATTAAATTCATCATCAGCGACCCTAAAAATTCCTATAGATCAAGTAGAAAACTACTATAGCACATAAAGTATTTAAAAAAAAATTTCATCTCGATTTGTAAATTTAAAAAAAAAAAGAAAAAAGATTTTCACAAATTAAAAAAAAATTGTCTACGGAACTGTCGTCACATTTTGAGAATATCCTCGGCCTGGAATTGTAAAATCTTAATGAAAATGTAAACAAGACGAAAAAATTTATTAGACTAGAAATATTGCATTTTTTGAAGATTAATATCTTGAAGAATATTTTATTGTTTTTTTTTCTAGACATTTATTATCATCTTTAAATAACAGTGGATGCTGTGTTTACCCTACATTATGTAAAATAAATCACATAAATGAATCACTGGACGAGATATTTTGTCAGTTTAGCCAAAATTATGTACCCATATATTTCCTGTAATGCATTAGTAATCGCTAATACTTGTTACTGCCATAAGTTATAAATTGTTCTGCTTAACACGGAGCGGAGTGCTATATATATATTAGGGAGAGTTTCACCCCCCCCCAAACAATTTTTTCTATTAATTTTATAATTATTTAATTACGTCTTGATTTTTTTTACTCGAATAATTTTTGTAAAAAAGGAAAAGAGAATAAATTCTTATTTTGAAAGAGAGCCGTTTTTTACGAAGTAAGTATTTATATTTTTTCTCTTTGAAACATTTTTAATTTTTCAAAATGTAATTTAAAATTTTTAATTTTTTACAAATTTATTCATATTCTGAATTTTTAAAAAATTTATTTATTATTTATTTATTTATTATGTTTTCAAAATTTATTCATGTTCTGAATTTAAAAAAAAACAGAAAGAAACAAAGAAATGATCAAAAATAAATAATTTGTTTATTATTTATTTATTATATTTAATAAATTTATTCATATTCTAAATTTTTAAAAAATTTATTCAAATTTTGAATTTTTTTAATTGATTCAAATTTTGAATATTTTTTAATTTATTCAAATTTTGAATTTTTTTTAATTTATTCAAATTTTGAATTTTTTAATTTATTCAAATTTTGAATTTTAAAAAAATTTATTTGAATTTTGCATTTTTTATAATCCATACTTTTTGAACGTTCAAATGATCGAAATATTTTTTATTAATCATATTTTCAGAAATTACTGATTCGAATTAAAATTGAAAAAGTAAATTTTAAATAAAGAAACTTTATATTTATTTTTTTTTACATTGACGCAAAATTTTTTAATTAAAAATTTAATTCGAAGAAAAAAATATAAATTTCGTTCAATTGAACGTTCAGAACGTTAGGATGATATTTTTAAAAAAATTTTTTCAAATTTTGAATTTTTTAAAATTTATTCAAATTTTGAATTTTAAAAAAATTTATTTAAATTTTACATTTTTTATAATCCACACTTTTTGAACGTTCAAATGATCGAAATATTTTTTAATAATAATCATATTGTCAGAAATTACTGATTCGAATTAAAATTGAAAAAGTAAATTTTAAATAAAGAAACTTTATATTTATTTTTTTCCTATAGGGACGCAAAATTCTTAAATTAAAAATTTAATTCGAAGAAAAAAAATATAAATTTCGTACAATTGAACGTTCAGAACGTTAGAATGATATTTTTAAAAATATTTATTCAAATTTTCAATTTTTTAAAAATTTATTCAAATTTTCAATTTTTTAAAAATTTATTCAAATTTTGGATTTTTAAAATATTTATACAAATTTTCAATTTTTTGAAAATTTATTCAAATTTTCAATTGTTTTTCAATTTATTTAAACTTTCAATTTTAATCGAATTTCGTAAAAACAGATGCCAGTCTATAATAACATTATTGACTGAAACCTAATATTAAGATTATGTTCGCTCTTTGTACTGTAAAGTAAACTTTGAATAACTTTGAAAGTAGGTTCAAGTCTAATCTAATTTTTGACGTAACTATACAATAGATTAGCTGCAGATAAAAATTAAATTCATATTTAAGATAATATTTTTCCTAAATTATTTTTTTTTTTCTTAACGTCTAATATCCTATTGGCTGTAAATAAAAATTTGTTTATTGAATTATGAATTAAATGGTAATTTCGAAAAATGAAATATTATTATTTACTTTCCTAAAAATTGTGAAATTCTATAATTTTGATAAAAGTTAGAAAATTTGTAAAAAAAAATTAAGATTAGAAAATATTTTCTGTAAATTTTCAGCTTCTCAATCAAAATTCTGTTCTTTTTTGGCAAAAAAAGTAATAATTTGCATAATTTTTGTAAGGTAATTTCCAAAATTAATATATTTATAAAACATTTTTTTATACAATTTTAAATGTTTTTAGGAAAAAACCCCATAATTTATACGATTTACAAATTTGTGATTAATTAATTCTTATTTAAATTTATTTATTATTATTATTAGTATTATTATTATTATTATTATTATTATTATTATTATTATTATTATTATTTAATTACGATTTTTAACTACATTATTCAAAAATTTTGTTAATTTATTTTCATAATTTTCTACTTCTTTTCACAATTTTTTTAACGAAAACTCAAATATTTGTGTCGCGCTCCCTAGAAATGTACCTAAGAAGCAAACAAATTATAGGTTAGGTTCGCGTAAGAATTATTTTAATTAAAAGTAAATTTTCAATTATTTGAATTTAAAACTAATTGTTTTTGAATATGTTTTATAATAAAAACTTGAAGGTCAATAATTTTCCTCTAATAATTGATATTCTTTCTATTTTTTCAACTCAAAAAATTAAGAACATAACCTCACATTTTTGTCATTGGTCATCAAATATTTTGAAAATAAAATTTATTTAAAAATAAAATTAAAATTATTAAAAATTTATTAAAATTCATTATTATTTTTAAAAATTAACGTATTTCGAATAATAATTTTTAGGCAAAATTTTGAAAACTAATAATAATTTTTTTTATGTTTATTTTTTCTTTAAATTAAAAATTTGAAAAACCACAGGTAATTTTGTATAGAAAATATGTTTTTGTACCCTTCAACAAATTTGCCGTATTCCGAATAATAAATTTTAGGCAAAATATAAAGTGTGTAAAAAATATAAAATGTAAACTGTATTTCAAAATTGATTGAAAAGTAATAATAACAATTTTTTTTCAATAAAGTTGCAAACAGCTTTAAATTTTTGAGTTTCTAAATAATAGCACCATATACAGTGAATAAATATTTCTATTCATATGCGCATAATAAGGCATAAATATATAAATTCTACTTTATAGAGGCGAACCTGTGAATAGTGCAGTCATAAACAGTGATGCAGTCTTTAGGTGGGGTGAGTAGGCAAGGCAAAAGGGAACGTGTGACGTTAAATGCAGTTACTTAGAGTTGTGTTGTGTTATATATTTAGTAGTGTGCCTTCACTTCAAGTTACTGATACAGCCCTGAGTGTTGACGTTTATGAACGGTGCAGCGCAAACCCGAGGCCTGCACTATTCACAGGTGAAGCCTGTAGCGTCACCTGATCTTCACTTTTAGTATAAAGTACACAAATATGGAGTATCGATATGAACTATAAAGTATCGAAGAAATATTTTTAAACTTTTCAGGCTTTTAGTACCAAAAGGGACGTTCACTGCGCCCTTTCATTATCGTTATTAGAATTTTATATCACTTTCACTTTTACTCAAATTTTAGTTTCACTTTTACTCAAAATTTAGTTTCACTTCACTTTCACTTTTACTCAAATTTTAGTTTCACTTTTACTTAAAATTTAGTTTCACTTCACTTTCACTTTTACACAAATTTTAGTTTCACTTCACTTTCACTTTTACTCAAATTTTAGTTTCACTTCACTTTCACTTTTACACAAATTTTAGTTTCACTTCACTTTCACTTTTACTCAAATTTTAGTTTCACTTCACTTTCACTTTTAGTCAAATTTTAGTTTCACTTTTAGTCAAATTTTAGTTTCACTTTTACTCAAAATTTAGTTTCACTTCACTTTCACTTTTACTCAAATTTTACTTTCACTTTACTTTTACTCAAATTTTAGTTTCACTTCAGTTTCATTTTTACTGAAATTTTAGTATCACTTTACGTTCATACCACTTTCACTTTAACTCAATTTTTATTTTTTTACCACATTTTCACTTTATTTTCACACCAATTTCATTTTCACTTTACTTTCACTCCACATTCACTTCACTTTAACTAAATTTTTATTTTCACTTCACTTTCATTCCACGTGCACTATTACTAAATTTTTATTTTTACTCCACTTTCATTTAAAAAAATTTTCAATACATTTTCACTTCACTTTCACTCTACTGTCACTCATAATTTTTTCCACCCTATTTTCACTCCATTATTACTCAAAATTTATTTTCATTTCACTTTCTCTTTCACTTTCAGACAAAATTTTTTTTAAATTTTACTGTCACTATTACTTAATTTTTATTTTCACTCCACTTTCACTTCTCTTTCAGTCAAAGTTTGTTTCTACTTCATTTTCACGTCACTTTCACATTCACCAAAAATTTATTTTCACATTACCTTTACTCCACTTTTAAATTAACATAAAATTTATTTTCATTTAATTTTCACTTCAGTTTCACTCCAAACCTTTTTTTATACCACTTAAACTTTACTTACAATTTACTTTAAATCAAAATTTATTTGTACTTTTATTTTATTTTACATTCACTTTTATTTAAAGTTTATTTTCACTCCACTTTCAGACAACTTTCACTAAAAATTTATTTTCACTCCATTCTTACTTCAATTTTATTTTTCCTCAAAATTTATTTACACTCCAATTTCACTTCACTTTTACTTCACTTTTATATTAAGTCAAAATATATTTTTACTTAATTTTTACTTCAACTTCGTATTTTAGAAAAAGAATAATGAATTAATATTTGATTTGAGGCAAAAAATTGTCTGAAATTGAAGTGAAAGTGGAGTGAAAATAAAATTAGAATAGAAATAAATGCGAAATGAAATGAAGGAAAAATAAATTTTGAATTAAAGTAAAGTGAAAGTGAAGTGTTAGTGGTGTAAAAAAAGTTTTGAGTGAAAGTGAAGTGAAAATGGAGTTAAAATAAATTTTGAGTTAATGTAAAAGTGGAGTGAAAGTAAGGTGAAATTGGAGTGAGAATGGAGTGAAATAAGGTATAAATAAATTTCTAGTAAAAGTGGAGTTAAAGTGAAGTGAAAATGAAGTGAATATAAATTTTAAGTGAATTTGAAACTAATGTAATGTAATGTTAATGTGAAAGTGAAGTGAAAATAGAGTAAAAATAAATTTTGAGTTAATGTAAAAGTGGAGTGAAAGTGAAGTGAAATTGGAGTGAGAGTGGAGTGAAATAAGGGAAAAAATTATGAGTGACAGTAGAGTAAGAGTGAAGTGAAAATGAAGTGAAAATAAATTTTGAGTGAATTTGAAAGTAATGTAATGTAATTTTAATGTAAAAGTGAAGTGAAAATGGAGTAAAAATAAATTTTTAATGAAAGTGGAGTAGAAGTGAAGTATAAGTAGAGTAAAAATAATTTTTTTCTGAAATTGGAGTGAAAGTGAAGTGAAAATGGGGTGAAAATAAATTTTGAGTGTAAAAGTGAAGTAAAAATAGAGTAAAAATTATTTTTTTGCGAAAGTGGAGTAAAAATGAAGTATAAATAGAGTGAAAATAAATTTTGAGTGAAATTGAAGTGAAGGCGAAGTAAAAATGGAGTGAAAATAAATTTTCAATATAAAAGTGAAGTGAAAATGAAGTAAAAATTAATTATGTGTGAAAGTGGAGTGAAAGTGAAGTGAAAATGGAGTAAAAATAAATTTTGGATGAAAGTAGAGTAGAAGTGAAGTATAAATAGAGTAAAAATCAATTTTAGGTGAAATTGAAGTGAAAATAGAGTGAAAATAAATTTTCTGTATAAAAGTGGAGTGAAAATGGTGTAAAAATTAATTTTTGGTGAAAGTGAAGTAACAGTGAAGTGTAAATGGAGTAAAAATAATTTTTTGTTGAAAGTGAAGTAAAAATGGAGTAAAAATAGAGTAAAAATAAATTTTGTGTGAAATTGGAGTGAAAGTGAAGTGAAAATAGAGTGACAATAAATTTTGAGTAAATGTGGAGTGAAAGTGAAGTGAAAATGGAGTAAAAATAAAATTTGCCTGAAAGTGGAATAAAAGTAAAGTACAAATAAAGTAAAAATAAATTTTGGGTAAAAATGGGCGTGAAAGTAAAGTAAAAATGGAGTAAAAGTGGACTTAAAGTGAAGTGAAAAATTCTAAATATCCAACGTAAGGTAACAGTAATATATCGAGCCAATATTTACATCCTACTTAGAATAAATTTTTTTTTTCATCAAGTATTTTACAATATAGAAACACTTAGGGATAAAAAGTGATTCTATCTGTAGAGTCGGAAGTGTTTGAGGATTATCAATATTAACTCCTTTGGTTTTCCCGTTCCACTTGTTCCCCTATTTTCACAAAGACGTGCCTTTCTGATCTCCTTCAGTGCACAAGTAGCAACTTCGAGTCTCTGTAGTGTTGGTATCAGTGATCGCAGTAGAGCTCTCGAGGAAGAGGGTTTTCCTAACGTGGCAGCGCTCCAAATCCTCATTCTGCGCAAACAGCATGCAACGCCTTTTAGTTCCTCAACATTTTGAACCAATTCTCTCATCGCAGTCCTTATGGGACTCATAATTCCGTTCATTTCCCATAAACGCACCAAAAAAACTCATTTCGTGAACGCGAAACATTCTAATTCGGGTTTTTTTTCTTTTTTTAAGTTTGGGGAAAATGAGAGACCGATTTTTAAATTAATTCTAAATTTGCTTAGTGGTTTAAATTTTATCATTTTATGTTAATGTTATTTTCGAGTCAATTGTTTTCAAAATTAGAAAATCAAACAGTAAAAAATTAAATTAGGAAAAACAATTATGTCGTTTAATTAGAGGTTATGTTTGCAATTTTTGAAATGAAAATACAAAAAAAGGATCGACGAGAATTAGATTTATTGATTTTTAAGTCTTCTTGACAACTGAAATATTTAATAAACACTGCATTTAATTTGCAAAAAAGTAAAAAGAAGCTTTAAAACAAGAAAAAATAAAACTAACATAACCTTAAAGTGATTTTCTGCTAAGGAGCCGAAATATTTCTACTGCTGTCTGACTCTGGTTGTCTTTCACTACCAGAACAATACAGTGTCATTGACTTTACTTTACATTGATTACCTTCTTTCATTAATAAAAAAAAATATCACAGAAAATTAAAATCTGTTTTTAAAACTAAAAATTTAAACACGAATTAATAATTTCTTGCCTTCGACTCAAAAAGTACTTCATTCAATTCACCGAAGTGACACAAAATTATTCTCTCGAAAAGAATACCAACTTAATGAAAGTTATGTATTCAATTACTACGAATATAGATATACGTAAAATGTTTTTAGTTCATAAGTTTGTAATATGAAAGAAAGAAAAAAGACAATTGAAATCTCAGAAAGTAATGTGAATACACCTTGACCCCGTGTGTCAACGTTTGTCGCGTGATCAATAACGACCAGAGAAGTAGGTGAGGCAAGTGTATGCGTTTTGCTTTCCTTTTAAGTAATTTGTGTGTTGTAAGTTACATATATAATATTTAAATTTTTTCACTTTCCAGTGGGGCTCAAAAAGCAAAAAAAAAAAAGGAAAAAAAAAATTCTAAAAGCACTCCCAAAAGCCGATCTCAAAATATATTCAATAATCGTTTATCTATCTGGGTTAAATGAAAATTAAATGATATCCAAAAAGTTGACTAAAATTAGATGATCTTTAGTACCCTTCAAATATGCTTCTTGTTCTACATTTTTCTAAGTTCAAACAGAGTTATAATTATTTTTCATTGCGCTTTCGTTTTCAATGTCGTTTCGCTATATAGACGTTGGCATTGTTAAACTTCTTGTTTGTTGAGTTTTTTTTAAATTAATAAAAAAAAATAATTTAAATTTCTTTTATGACAAAAAAATGGTTTAAAATTATTTATGACAAAAAAATGGCTAAAAAATTTTTTTTTGACAAAACGAATGGTTTGAAATTTTTTTATGACAAATAAATTGTTAACAAATTTTTTTTCACGACAAAAAAATGGTTAACAATTTTTTTTATGACAAAAAATTTGTTAGCAATTTTTTTTCATGACAATAAAATGGTTTACATTTTTTTTCATGTCAAAAAAATGGTTAACAATTTTTTTTTATGACAAAAAAATGGTTAACAATTTTTTTTATGACAAAAAAAATGGTTAAAAATTTTTTTCTTGACAAAAAAAATGGTTAACAATTTTTTTATGACAAAAAAAATGGTTTAAATTTTTTTTCATGACGAAACAAATAATTTAAGAATAGTTTTTTATCACAAAATATTTTTATGGAAAATGAAGTTCAAATAGTGGATTTCAATAATTTTTTTTTTTTTTTTTTTGAAAATTTACGAGAGGAAGAAACTAATCTCTCGGGTGAAGAATGTGACGAAATTGGAGAGAAAAGCAGGAGAACAATTAAAGATTCAGCGAGGAAATCGTCGCCGGTTTAACAGGAAGAGAAGAGAATCGCGAAAATACGAAATAGGAAGACTTGTGAACAACAGGTGACAATGACGAGTCTGAGAACGATGAATATATGTGACAGAGTGCTATGACTGAACTAACAAAAGCTTTCTACACTAAAATCACACAAAACCTTGTGGACCGATTTTATTAAAAAATTTTTCTAAATTTTAAATAAACCACATAAATTCTAAATAAATGAAAAATGTTTCTAAATTTGCAGATTTGAACAAATATTCGTTAATTACAATGCGAGAAATTACAATGTTTCGAAAAATATTCGAAATATCAAAAAAATTAATTAATAATTAATATTAATTAATTATTAATTTTACATTATTAATTAATTATAATTTATACAATTAATTATAAATTATTAATTTTTTAACAGAAAATTTTAATTTCTACGAAATTAAAAGAATTTTTTTTTAAGTTCTACTCAACGTTTATCAACGAAGGAAAATTTATTTAATGTAATAAAATATTTTTTTTTAATTTAATGTTTAATTATTTAATAATTATTATCGAAACAAAAAACATCAATCTTTTTGTTTAAATATATTTTTCGACAATATCGATTCATTTTTTTCATTAATTTACTAAGTGAACAATTGTTTTTCGTTAATCAAAGTTGTAGACTTCAATTTGGTAATTTTTACTATTTCATAAGAACTTTTCCTACCTTTACTTTATTTTATTATTGCAATTTTTTTTATTATTAAAATTTTATTATTTTCGAAACATTCTTAACTTTGACTTAAAAATAAACTTAACTTTCTCTTCAATTTCTGTCACTGAAAGAAAATGTATAATAAATTTTGTAAAAGTTTTTTACAATTTGGCGAAAAAAATCAACAACAAGCCAAAATTTCGATATAAAAAATCACTTTAAAAAAAATTTATATTGAATTTAGTAAAGTTACACTAAAATTGAATTCAACTTCTTGATATTTAATATAAATTATCCTAAATTCCACATAACTTTTTTTTTTAATGTTTAGTATTTTTAATACCACAATTTCCGTTTGTTGTACTTTTCCCGAATTCGTAAAACAAAAAAAAAATAAAAAATAAGAAAAGCCAAATTTTATTTTCACATTTTCTTTCAGTGATATAGTTTTCTTTCTTCAAAAACGTAATATTTTTTTCGACTGCGCGATTAATTTATTTTTTATTATTGAAAAAAAAGTTCTTCGTAAGTAGAGATGTAATAAAAATTCAAAACTAGAATCATCAGTTCAAGCTCAAATCATAAGTTTAATCCGAATCGAGTTGTATAAAAGGCTCGCAAAAATTTCTAGTACTAGAATATTATCGAGTTCTCGAGTGAACACGAGTACTGCATTTTTGAATAATCCTCGCACATGTTACAATTAGTATAAATTGAAATAGAAATTAAAAAAAAAAGAAAAGAAATTATTTTTTTTAATAGTTAATATTAAATTAATAATTATTAACAATAATTTAACAAAATGTAATTAATTAATAGTAATTAGTTATTAATAATTCGAAATCGAGAAATTATTTCTCGAGTAATCAAAGGAAATTCAAATTTAATAATTTAATTAATAGTTAATAATAAATTAATAATAATGATAATAATAATAATAATTAATAATTATTAGTATAATTTTCAAATTTAGTTGTTAACTATTAACTATTAACTATTAACTTATTAATTACTTATTATATTAACTCACTGGAAAGAATGATTATTTTTATTTATTATAATTCATAATTTATAATTTTATTTATTATTTTTATTTATTTGATTCAAATAATCGATTATTTGACTATTACCAAATAAATATTTACTTGAATGAAATATTTTTTATTTGAATCAATTAAATAGTATTTGCTTCAAATACTGAAATATTTGCTTCGTATACTGAAATATTTGATTCAAATACAATTTATTTGATTCAAATACAATTTATTCAATTCAAATAAAAATTATTTTTTTCAAGCAAATATTTATTTGATAATAATAGTCAAATAATCGGTTATTTGAATAAAATAAATTTTTTTTCCAGTGTATTAACTATTAACTATTAACTTATTAATTACTTATTATATTAACTATTAACTATTAACTATTAACTAATAACTATTAACTATTAACTATTAACTATTAACTATTAACTATTAACTATTAACTATTAACTATTAACTATTAACTATTAACTATTAACTATTAACTATTAGCTTCTTAACTTATTAACTTATTAACTTATTAATTACATATTATATTAAGTTAAAAAAATTATGCGGCTTATTAAGAAGGAATCTGAGGGACAGTCCAATCAAAAGTTACTCCTAAGTCATAATTTCGTAATTTTGAGGAAAAACAACAAATTAAATATTAAATTCGTCTCGGTGAAAAGGTGAGGACTTTAATTTTGAATATTTAAACCGATTAAAAGTTGCCATTGAGTAAAAATTACAATTTTCCGTCAATGAGAAACATTTCCGAAATTACTTAAATCATTCAGAAAATTATAATTTTTATTCAAACATATTTTAAAAATGTTCAAAATGGAGAAAATTAGACTCCTTAAGCTTCTACCGAGAGAAAATTAAAAATTAATTTGACTTTTCGAGAAAAAAAAACGAAATTTTGCAATTGGACTAACTTTTCTACCGATTATTTGCGTCGGATTTTTTTTTGTAATTTAAAAAAATAATTTATTGAAAACAAGAAGGTTTTTTTTTCATTCCTAAAAAGGATGTGGAAAAAATTATGTCATTGTTTAATTTCTTTCTGACAACCACTATAGTTCAGTTCTACTGGCCTAGACCTAGACTGCTGTCTAAGGGGGTCGATGGCAGTCATGCCTTCATTTTAACAAGAGATGGCACGAAGGTTAACGCATCTATGGATTTTCTAAACTTACCACAATAATCTTCTACACTGACTTTATAATACAAATATAGAGTAAATTAATTTATACGTCTAATGATAGGTATGGTAATGTGTTAAATTAATTAATTTTTCAAAAAAATTTTTTTTTTAATTTTTAAACATATAATTTGAGCCAATATTGGCAAATTAATTAACATTAATCACCATTAATTATGATTTATGATCGTAATTAATCATTATAATTAATCATCACGGTGAATCGTTAGGTATTAAAATAACACCAAAAAGGATTAAAATAATTCAATTTAGTGTTATTTTCATCCATTTTGGTGTTATTTTAATACCTAACGATTTACCGTGATAATAATTAATCATAGTTAATTAAATTAATGAACACCATTATGATAGTACAACTTCATAAAGGTGAAGTACTGACTAATTTTTAGGAACACATAGTAGAGATTTTTGGAGTTAATCATAATTAATTAAATTAATGATCACAATCATAGTAATTAATCATAATTAATTAAATTAATGATCACCATTATGATAGTACAACTTCATAAAGGTGAAGTACTGACTAATTTTTAGGAACACATAGTAGAAATTTTTGGCAAGTGATCTTCAAAAACGTAATACAAAGTAACAGAAATTATTTTTTTTCCATTCTGTGCTTCTATTTTTATGTCCTAACATTAAAATCACTAGTTCTGTTTCTGAAAAATATTTTTATAATGATGAAATATTGTTTTATATTCAAATGAATCAAAATTAACAGATTTCGATTGAATGTAACAACAGTTTCCATAAATTGATAAAAAAAATGTTTTTTTGAAATGTTTGTAAATAATGGCGGGGAAAAGTTTGGTTACAAGATCAAACGTGCACCTTTGCCTCGACATCAGAAGAAAAATAATCTAAGAAATCGATTGGGGGTAAAAAGGTACGACAGTGGCTCGTTAGAGCAAGGAGGTTTCTCGCGTGCAGCCTTGACATGGGTCAGGAAATCAATGGGACCTCCAACTAACACACTATTAGATTGTGCCGGGCAATTCGATGAGCCTAAAGGAAAATGAAAACTTGTACTACACATTGCTTATGTACTTCGAGAATAATTAAAAGCGAAAATATAGAAATCATTTTCAAAGACTTTTTTTTAGTTGTTTTTGGATCAGTAACCAAAATTTATACTGAAAAATATTTCAAAACGGGCAAAATTCTGGGCAAAATTTACCACTCTTTTAAAAACCATGCCTTTTTAGTTGTTTTTGGATCAAAATCTTTTAATTTTTGGATCCAAAACAAAAAAAGACCAAAAATTAAAAGATTTTGATCCAAAAACAACTAAAAAGACATGTTTTTTAAAAAGTGGTAAAATTTGCCCGTTTTGAAATATTTTTCAGTATAAATTTTGGTTACTGGCAATGTAGTAAACAAAGGAACCTTGGTTCCTTTGATTCCTACATTCCTTATGGAGAAATTTTAAGAAGACATGTAGAGAGAAAAAAAAAGCAAAAAAATACCCAATGCAGACTGTCGTATTTTTAGATGAACCATCGATACTGGTAGTAGTACTTTTGCATTTGCAAAGTTCCGTTTCTCCTCTTGACTAATATGTCAATTAACTCAACTCTGACCTAAATAGAAGAGTTTTCAGAAAGCAGAAGCAGAAGTCTTGAGTGGGCCTTGTAGCAGCAAAAGCCCCAAATGTATGTTTACAAATTTAATGATGGCCTACATTAGTAAAGCTTCCCTTACAATTTACAGCCAAGTACTCAAGTTATATTTTCTTCTAGGGGTAATTGCATTCATTATGTAAACCTACAGAATGCATAAAGGTGTACACTAACTATCCACTTCAAGTTCTCCATGGTAATTTACAGAATCCTTAATAAATCAACTGTTTTCCTGATTTATTCATTAAACCGAAACAAATTGATATCTAACCTAAAGTATTTAGGCTAAATTTATCATTATTATTATTATTATTATTATTATTATTATTATTATTATTATTATTACTATTATTATTATTATTATTATTATTATTATTATTATTATTATTATTATTATTATTATTATTATAATTATTATTACTAGCAAAGTTATCCGCCCGCAAGCCCCCGGGAATGTGCTGCAATGTTTATTGTAAACAATTTCAAGTCATTTAAATTTAAGTAATTTTTAAAGAAATACTTATTATGACACATAACTGAAAAGCTAATTAGAATTAAATTTTCAAAATATATCATATTTTTAAACTTTAAAGTATATAAAAAAAACTTTAACAAATTTCGATACTAATTTCAAATTTGGCATCAGATTTTCAAAATTGAAAATAATTGAACTTTCTTGTACGAGGAAAATTGAATTTCTCCAAAAATTGTTATCTGATACGTAAATTAGAAAAAACTTCATTACGAAAATTTTAATTATTCTAAAGAATAGAGAGAAGGTAAAAAAAATTATTAGCTATACATAGGTATTTAACTTTCCGAACAAAGAATAGAAACAATATTTTTTTAGAGAATTTCCACTACTTTTAATTCGCTTATTTTGAAAAAAATCAATTTTATTAAACAAAATTTTATGCAATCTATTTCTCCCAATAATTCAATTACTTTTAGTAATTATAAAATTTTTCATGTAAATTCCATTTTTTCAAAAAATTTTTTGATTAAATTCTAGGTATGAATTTAATTATTTTCATAATCGTAAAATCCAGTTACTTTTAGAAATAAAGTTTTTGACAAGAATTCAATTATTTAAAGTAATACAATTTTCATAACATTTAAAAATTCATTATTTAAAATAATGTTCATAAAATTCTTCTGAAAAATTCAATTATTTTCATAGATAATTCAAAAAAAAAAAAAAAAAATTTTTTAAATTAAAAATTAAAAAAATTCAATTATGTTCAAATATTTTTTTTAAATTCTTTGAAAGAATTAAATTATTTTTATAAATAATAAAATTCTTCGAAAGTAATTAAATTATTTTTTCAACAATTATTAATAAAATTTCTCAGAAGAATTCAATTATTTTCAAAAATTACAAAATCCTTAGAAGAAATGTAATTCTTAAACAAATTCAATTTTTTTCAAAATTTATAAAATTTTTCAGAAAAATTCAATTATTTTCCAAATTTTTTAAAAAATTCTTCCCAAGAATTCAATTATTTTCAAAATTTAAAAAAAAATTCTTCGCAAGAATTCAATTATTTTTATAAAAATAGAAAAATATTACAAAAAAATTTAACTATTTTTTATAAATATATAAAATTCTCAAAAAAAGTCAATTTTTCTTAAAATTTATAAAATTCTTTAGAAAATTTCAATTATTTTCAAAATTTTTTTAAAAATTCTTCGAAAGAATTTAATTATTTTAATAAATAATAAAATATTTCAAGAAAATTCAATTATTTTCATAAATAAC
Source organism: Leptopilina drosophilae (assembly GCA_032873175.1). Classification (NCBI taxonomy): domain Eukaryota; kingdom Metazoa; phylum Arthropoda; class Insecta; order Hymenoptera; family Figitidae; genus Leptopilina; species Leptopilina drosophilae. The sequence goes on along the minus strand of CM065485.1, from coordinate 4,026,700 downwards.
AAAATTTACCTAAAGAAATCAATTATTTTTGTAAATAATAAAATTCTTCTGAAAAATTCAATTATTTTTATAAATAATAATATTTTTCATTAAAAATTCAATTATGTTCAAATATTTTTTTAAAATTCTTCGCAAGAATTAAATTATTTTAAATTATTCCACGAATAATAAAATTCGTAGCATAAATTCAATTTATTACCAGGATAAGAAAAAAGTAAATATTTTTGATGAAAATTAGAAAAAAGTCAGGAAAATAAAAAATATGGAATGGAATTTTTGTCAATTTTGTGAAGTGAATAAAACGAGTTTTTTTTTGTTTCTTTTTGATAATTTGCTAACGGAAAAGAAACTTACAATCATTATAAATGAGGAGCAATTTTTCAAAAGTTGATAAATCCATTTTTAAAAACAATTAAAATAAACACATATTTAAAATATTAAAATCTTTAGAAATCCATTTATCACTGTTCAATTTAAGAAAAAAAATTTATTAATAAAGAATTTTCAGTTTAAAAAATATTTTGGCCTAACCTTGATGATTTTTCATTTCTATCTTTTTATTAGAAGAAATTACCAAAACCTTTAAATTCCTTATTACAATAGAATTTAATTACAAACATAGCATTTTAAATAGAAAAGATATTGAAAAATGAATAATCTATTACAATTTTTCTACATTAAAGATAATTTTAATGGTTAGGGTAGAAGCACCAGTTTCGGCCACCTTAACACCACTTTTGGCCACTAGTTAATAATTATTGTAATTATTTATATTATAGTTTATTTATGTATTTTACTTAAGAAAATACTTAAAATCTCATAGTATTATATTATCATAATAAGAAATATTAATTATAGTAAATAATTAAATGGAAATTTTATAAAAAAGGCCACAACCGGTACAGTGGCCACAAACGGTACTTCTACCCTATGTGAGAATTGTCATTTGTTTAAATATCTTGAAATGACAAAATTTGGATTTATCTGGTATTGATAACTTACTCCTCAAATAATAATCATTATAAATTATAAAACGTATAAAAAACAAAAGAATAACTATAACTAACTTCAATCTGCGGACAGAATGAATGAACGAAATACTACGAAGATTATTATATTGTAGTTAATTATTATTATTATTATTATTATTATTATTATTATTATTATTATTATTATTATTATTATTATTATTATTATTATTTATCGGAAAGATTTGAAAAAGTACCAGCGGATTAGTAATCAGTAGCACTCCGAAAAAAGAACCCCGAACATCAAGTTTCAAGTTAGGGAAATAAATTAAAAAAAAACTATCGGATCTGACAAAAATTAACCTTCCGTTCCTGAAAAACGGGTACTAGGATTTTCTCTTTTAGTATAGGAAGCAGTTTATTAGTACTTTTTTTTTAAAAATATGGAATAATTTCTGTACCGGTAAATATGGAGCGTTTTAACGGACCGTCAACCAGTAATCAACAAAATTCATTCGTCTGAGTTAATTCAAGGGGTCTCAGATGAAAGAGAGGGTGGTTGGTAGTGTTGGTAATGCAATTTCCGATATTTATGTCAACGTTATCACACTCTTCCACCCTGGATAGGGTTAAATTTCTCTGCGCTTCTTACTTCTCTGTCCATTTGTGGTTTGAGCCAAATATCACATTGATTAGATGGCAATATGGTGGGAAATATTTCAGAGGTAGAATGTCACTTTTTTGGGGGATATTGATTTTTGAATTGCTACTTTAATAGTGATATTCCTTTAATATTGGTAACAAATATTCTTTAAATATTGGTAACTTGTATTCCTTAAATATTGGTAACTTGTATTCCTTAAATGTTGGTAACTTGTATTCCTTAAATGTTGGTAGCTAATAATCCTGTAATGTTTGGTATCTAATGTTCCTTAAATGTTGGTAACTAATAATCCTCTAATGTTTGGTAACTAATGTTCCTTAAATGTTGGTAACTAATAATCCTCTAATGTTAGGTAACGAATAATCCTCTAATGTTTGGTAACCAATAATCCTCTAATGTTTGGTAACCAATAATCCTCTAATGTTTGGTAACGAATAATCCTCTAATGTTTGGTAACCAATAATCCTCTAATGTTTGGTAACGAATAATCCTCTAATGTTTGGTAACTTTAAATTCCTCTAATTTTTCAATAACTAGTATTCTTTTAATTCTTCAGTAACTAGTATTCTTTTAATTTTTCAGTAACTAGTATTCTTTTAATTTTTCAGTAACTAATATTCCCTTAATGTCAATTCCGTATTGTCAATTAATGTTCCTTAAATATTGGAAACTAATGTTCCTTAAGTATTGGTAACTTGTATTCCTTAAATTTTGGTAATTAATATTCCATAAACATTGGTAACTATAATATTCCTTAAATATTGGTAACTTTAAATTCCTCTAATTTTTTAATAACTACTATTCTTTTAATTCTTCAGTAACTAGTATTCTTTTAATTTTTCAGTAACTAGTATTCTTTTAATTTTTCAGTAGCTAACATTCCTTTAATTTTTCAGTAGCTAACATTCCTTTAATGTCAATTCCGTATTGTCAATTAACATTCCTAGAATATTCAAGTACCATTCGCTAAATCTGTTCCTTTAAGGTCACACGGGGTCAACTTCAGGGGACGAAGAGCGAACATAACCTCAAATTAGGTCTCAAGGTCATGTGGGGTCATTTGAGGCGAACGTCAAAACACTAACTCCTCCTGACGTTCTTTGCTGGCAAAATTTGGGTCAACTTTAAGTGCTGTTTTAAAATACACATAAAAAAAGCGGCCCCATGCGAGCTTTTCAAGGGATCCTTTCCCTAACATCAAAAATTTAACATCAAAATTAACGTATTTTTAGACATCGCTATATCTAAAAATACGTTAATTTTGATGTTTTCGTTAGGGCACACCCTAGAAGCGTAATTAACTATCAATCACTAATTGTATTTATTTCATTAGATGCTGATTTCACCCAAACACAATTAAAAGTTAATCAGTTAATTAAAAATTAAAAATTAAAGATGAAAGATTAAAGATAATTGAGGATGTAAATAACTTTTAATCGTCATTGGTGAAACTGAACCTAAAAACATTGTGAGTTAGTTAATCAGTTAAGTAAAAATTAAAGATTAAAGATTGAAAATAATTGAGGATTTAAGCATTGATTAACTTTTAATCGTCATTGGTGAAACTGAACCTAAAAACATTGTGAGTTAGTTAATCAGTTAAGTAAAAATTAAAGATTAAAGATTAAAGATTGAAAATAATTGAGGATTTAATTAACTTTTAATCGTCATTGGTGAAACTGAACCTAAAAATGTTGTTAATTAGTTAATCAGGTAATTAAAGATTAAAGATTGAAAATAATTGAGGATTTAATCATTGATTAACTTTTAATCGTCATTGGTGAAACTGAACCTAAAAACATTGTGAGTTAGTTAATCAGTTAAGTAAAAATTAAAGATTAAAGATTAAAGATTGAAAATAATTGAGGATTTAATCATTGATTAACTTTTAATCGTCATTGGTGAAACTGAACCTAAAAACGTTGTTAGTTAGTTAATCAGTTAATTAAAAATTATAGATTAAAGAATAAAGATTAAACATTGAAAACAATTAAGGATTTAATCATTGATTAAATTTTCGTCATCATTGGTGAAACTCGCTCTAAAAACGCTGTTAGTGCATCAAAATAGCTTTTCTTTTTCAATTCGTAGTAAAAATATTGTGCGAGAAGAAAAAATCCTCTAAAAAAAACTTTTGATATACCAGAAATAAGAGAGGAAAATATGCATTCAGTTTAGAGGAATTTGCATCAAATGAAAAGATAACTTTTTTTAAGGACTGTATGATGCAGAAGAAAGAAAAGATTTCCGGGCAAAATCGAATGTGGGCGGATCTGTTTGCTGGATGCAGTGCTACTGGAGCTTACAGTGTGCAGTTTCATTAAATAATAAATATCTTTGGCTAACGAGGTTTAAGCTTTGCCCATATTTGCCTAACTATTTCCGGTGTGTAGATTAGCCGCTTCCAGGTAGTGGAAGTTTAATATGATGTCCGATTTTTAACTACATATATATAAACTGTCTATATAGTGCACCTAGATACCAGGGGCGTTAAATTACCCATGTTCGTTGGTAAATTTTACATAAATGCAAACGAAAAATTCTAATTCACAATTTCTGTAAATATCTGCTTATTTTTCTTCTTAACGGAAGAATTTTAGTTATAAAATTCAGTTATCGTTAGTTTATCTGCTTCCACGATTTTTCCATGATTTTCAGGTGATAATTGATCAAATTTCCATGACACATTAAAAGAAAATTTTTGTTCAGTTGAGTCATGGGTACACGGTAAATCGTTAGGTATTAAAATAACACCAAAATGGATTAAAATAACACTAAATTAGATTATTTTAATCCTTTTTGGTGTTATTTTAATACCTAACGATTTACCGTGTAAATGTGAAAAGAAATTTTTGTCAGGGAGAATAAAAAACATGGGACTTTTTTCGACTTATTTTTATTTTGCGACTTTTCTTTACTTTTCTTCCGGACCTAGCAACAAAATACCATAATTTTTAGAAATAATAAAATAAGTCCAATTTATTTTGATTTTTATAGAACGAAACATAACTATAAAAAAATTTTAAAAAATTGTTTTTTAATAGTTCAAACGTTGTCAATTTTAACTGAAAATAATTTATTTCGAAGTATTTTGTTACAATTTTTTAGAATCAACTTCTCGATAATTTAAATTGGAAGGTTTGAAAATAATTAAATTATCGAAAAATTAAATGAAAAATCTTTAAAAGAAGATCTTTAATCTTTAATCTTTCAGTATTAAAATTAGCTTCTAATTTTTTCAAATTTAACAGTTTTAATATTTTTAATTACATATTTCCAAAAATAATAACATTTTAGAATTATTTTTAACATTTTGGAGAAAAAGAAATTTTTGTCAAAATTTTTAATTAAGACTCATCAAAAAATTTTTTAGTTCCTTTTTTCGATATTGTACAAAAATTCTTTTAAGAAACACATTTATTTTCCAAAATTGAGACTTTTTTGACTTTACTTACAAACTTTGCAACAAAATATTAAAATTTTTGTTAAAAAAGAAAGTGCAATTTATTTTGATTTTTATAATGCAAAACATAACTATAAACAAATCGTTCAAAAATAGGTTTTAAGTAATTAAAAATTTGAAAAAATTTCATTAAAAAATAATTAATTTATTCAAAGTATTTTGTTACAATTTTTGAAAATCAACTCTTGAAGAATTTTAATTGCAGATTTTGAATAGAATTGAATTATTAAAAATGTTAATGAAAAAAATTAGTAAAAAAACAAAAATCAACAAAAGTCAATCATTAGTTATGTTACTAAAAAATCTTTGAAAAAATTTAAAATTTGCTTCTAGTTTTTTAAAATTTAACAGTTTTAATATTATTGCTTACATATTTTCAGAAATAATAACATTTTAGAATTATTTTTAACATTTTTGAGAAAATGAAATTATGTTCAAAATTTTTAATTAAAATTCATTATATAAAATTTACTAGTTTTTTTTAAATTATACAAAATTTCTTTCGGGTAATACAATTATTTTCGAAAATTACATTAAAATATTTTTAAAAACTAATTATTGAAATTGTTTTGTTATAAATTTTCTATGATTCAAAAATTACTTTTTGGGCTTATTACAATTTTTGAGAAGTCATGGTCCGGTTTTTAAATGAATTCTTAAAAAATTTCATCGTTTTCATTTTCATCTTTCCAAAATTCAATTATTTTAAAAATATTTTACCGAATTTTAATTGTTTGGAAATTTTTCAAAATTGAAAACGAATTATCGTTCAAAAATTATTTAGAAATTATTTGTAAAAATTTCTCGAAAATTTTTGATGATAGTACACCTTAAATACTTAAGAAAAAAGCTTATGTAGACTCACAATTATTAAAAAAAAATAAGTTTATTTAGTAAAAAAATTAAATTCTAGAAGACGTTTGGAAAATTATTTAAATTTATTATTTAAAGATGAAGTTTTGTGGAAATTTGTATAAAATACAATTGAATTCAGAAACGGAATTCCGAAATTGTATTTTGTTCCAAACATTGCAAGAAAATAGCACAAATTTTATTTTTAAAAAAGTGATTTATTTCAAAAAACAAATATTTTAATTTTTATAATGCAAAACATAAATAATAATAATAAATTTTTCAAAAATCCTCTTTGAATAGTTAAAATTATGTAAAATTTAATTAAAAATAATTGAATTATTTCAAGTATTTTGTTACAATTTTTTAAAAATCAACTTTTGAACAATTTTAATGTCAGTTAAACTATTACTTCACTTACACTTCACTTTCACTTCACTTTCACTTCACTTTCACATTCACTTAAAAATTTATTTTCCCTCCACTTTCATTTAATTTTCAATTCACTTTCACTCCACTTTCACATTCACTCAAAATTTATTTCCCCTTCACTTTCACTTAATTTTCACTTCACTTTCACATTCACTCAAAATTTATTTTCACCTAATATTCACTTTACATTTAAGTGAAAGTGGAATGAAATTGAAGTGGAAATAAATTTTGAGTTAAAGTGAAAGTGAAATCATAATGAAGTGGAAATAAATTTTGAGTTAAAGTGAAAGTGGAGTGAAAAATTATTTTCACTGAAAGTGGGGTGAAAATAAATTTTGAGCGAAAGTGTAGTGAAAATGAATTTTGAGTGAAAGTGAAGTGAAAATAAATTTTGTTGATTATTTATAGCCGATAATCAATTATTTATTTAATCCAGAATTTATCATAATATTTTAATAATTTTACCCCGACACGTTATGATTAGTATTCAGTTTCAGTTTCCATATAAACATATGGAGAGTGATAAATTCACTTTTATATACCACTTTTCCCTTATTTATGAATCATTTTCATTTTATCTATTTTTTTTCTTTTTTAAACAATATTAATGATATTGGTATTCTCATGCGGTAAACTTGGTGAAAAAAAGTAATTTAAAAGAATTGAGGGGCTATTTCTCTAAAAAAAGTTGAGACGTTGCGTGCCAGGCACTAGTTGAAACCTAGATGTGTTTAGGTGGTAGACAATGCATAGACGTACATCAGATCAATGATAAGTTGCCTAATATCATCCGTAGAACATAACCTGAGAATATTGATTTTTTCCATATAGAGAACTTGATACGGCCTACGCCTCTGTGTCGAGTATCCAAGTGGAATTAAGTCGTACGATTTTCCTTCATAGAGCTCGTGTGTATAGATTTCACACGAATTATTTCCTATCAATCGATCAGATTTCGTGGTTTTTTTATACGAAAATTTATAAGAGTTTAGAATTTATTAAAAATTCGTTAGTATAAATTTGACTTGAAAATTCGAACTTTAGACTGAAAATTTGTTACTTTAGGATTTTTAGACTTGAAAATTCAAACTTTAGACTGAAAATTCATTTCTTTAGGATTTTTAGACTTGAAAATTCAAACTTTAAGATTTTTAGACTTGAAAATTCAAACTTTAGGATTTTTAGATTTGAAAATTCAAACTTTATACTGAAAATTCAAACTTTAAGATTTTTAGACTTGAAAATTCAAACTTTAGAATTTTTAGACTTAAAAATTCAAACTTTATCATTTTTTAATTTTTAGACTTGAAATTTCCGACTTTAGAATTTTTCGACATAAAAATTCAAACTTTAGACTGAAAATTCGTTACTTAAGGATTTTCAGACTTGGAAATTCGTTACTTTAGGGCTTTTAGACTTGAAAATTTAAATTTTATACTAAAAATTCGTTACTTTAGGATTTTTAGACCTGCGAATTCCAAAGTTAGGATTTTTAGACATAAAAATTCATGCTTTAAGATTTTTAAACTTGAAAATTCAAAATTTAGGATTTTTAGACTTGATAATTCGAATTCTAAACAGAAAATTCGTTACTTTAGGAATTTAAGACTTGAAAATTCAAAGTTTAGACTAAAAATTCGTAACTTTCGGATTTTTAGACTTGAAAATTCAAAATTTAGGATTTTGAGACTTGAAAATTCAAACTGTTTACTGAAAATTCATTACTTTAGGATTTTTAGATTTGTAAATTCAAACTTTTAGATTTTCAGACTTGAAAATTCAAACTTTAAACAGAAAATTTGTTACTTTAGAATTTTTAGACTTGAAAATTCAAACTTTACGATTTTTAGACTCGAAAATTCAAACTTTAGAATTTTTAAACTTGACAATTCAAACTTTAGAATTTTTGAGACTTGAAAATTCAAACTGTTTACTGAAAATTCATTACTTTAAGATTTTTAGAACTGAAAATTTAAACTTTAAGATTTTTAAACTTGAAAATTCAAACTTTAGAATTTTGAGACTTGAAAACTCAAACTGTTTACTGAAAATTCATTACTTTAAGATTTTTAGAACTGAAAATTTAAACTTTAAGATTTTTAAACTTGAAAATTCAAACTGTAGAATTTTTTACTTGAAAATTCAAACATTAGAATTTTGAGACTTGAAAATTCAAAGTTTAGACTGAAAATTCGTAACTTTCAGATTTTTAGACTTGAAAATTCAAAATTTAGGATTTTGAGACTTGAAATTTCAAACTGTTTACTGAAAATTCATTACTTTAGGATTTTTAGATTTGTAAATTCAAACTTTTAGATTTTCAGACTTGAAAATTCAAACTTTAAACAGAAAATTTGTTACTTTAGAATTTTTAGACTTGAAAATTCAAACTTTAGGATTTTTAGACTCGAAAATTCAAACTTTAGAATTTTTAAACTTGACAATTCAAACTTTAGAATTTTGAGACTTGAAAATTCAAACTGTTTACTAAAAATTCATTACTTTAAGATTTTTAGAATTAAAAATTTAAACTTTAAGATTTTTAAACTAGAAAATTCAAACTGTAGAATTTTAGTCTTGAAAATTCAAACTTTAGAATCTTGAGACTTGAAAATTCAAAGTTTAGACTAAAAATTGATTACTTTAGGATTTTTAGAATTGAAAATTCAAGATTTTTAGACGAGAAAATTTAAACTTTAGGATTTTTAGACTTGAAAATTTAAACTGCAGGTTTTTTTATATTTGAAAATTGGAACTTTAGACTGAAAATTCGTTACTTTAGGTTTTTTAGACTTAAAAATTCTAACATTAAACAGAAAATTCGTTACTTTCAGATTTTTAGATTTGAAAATTTAAACTTTAGGATTTTTAGATTTGAAAATTTAAACTTTATACTGAAAATTCGTTACTTTAAGATTTTTAGGCTTGAAAATTCAAACTTTATGATTTATTTATTTTTAAACTTGAAATTCCCAACTTTAGAATTTTTAGACTTGAAAATTCGAACTTTAAACAGAAAATTCGTTACTTTAGGATTTTCAGACTTGAAAATTCATTACTTTAGGAATTCAGACTTGAAAATTCAAACTTTAGGATTTTTAGACTGCAAAATTCAAACTTTAATCTGAAAATTCGTTACATTAGTATTTTTTCATCGTCAATGAATGAAATCCATCTGGGTTCTGCTTTTGCATTAGTTATAGTCCTTATAGTCTTACTTAATGGAATCGAGCGAGTTCTTGCGCACTCTGGCGATCACTTTCGAAATTTCCCGCGCTTCATAGAAGTATACACTTGAAAATGCTTAAGGGCTGTTTTCGGCACTCACCCAGGGTTAACCCCGAGTTAAGTATTATCCAATCGTGAAAAACATTCTGTTGGCCTAACCAATCACTATTAACCCGGAGTTAACTCGGGGCGAGTGCCGAAAACAGCCAAGATGAGAGGTGTCCAGAGTGCGCAAGAGCTTCTTCCACTCAATATCAAGTTTATTTTACTAGTTAAGAAGCAACTCCTGCAACGTTAGACTTTAAGACAGATTCTTACTATTCTACCTGAATTATTTCTTAATTTCCCCTTCCAGTTAATTCTCTCCATAGGGAATAAAAAAAAAATTAGAAATGATTCGAAACCTTATAGACCTTGACATCCTCTTAAAATTACCTTCAGGTAATAAATCTGTCAAAATTTCAAAGAATTATATGATCAGCAGCAGACAAATTTTTTAGATTTGTTAATATTTAGACTTGTTACCTAAATATGTGACGCGCTCCGAAGAAAGGTACCTAAGAAGCAAACGAATTATAGGTTAGGGTCGTGTTAGATTTCTGTTGATTAAAAGTTTATTTTTTATTATTTAAATTTGAAACTAATTTTTATTGAACATTTTGTATATAATGAAGACTTGAAGATTAATAATTTTTAAATTATTAATTGATTTTCTTTCTGTATTTTTACTTGAAAAATTAAAAACATAACCTCAAATTTTTTGCTTCTTAGGTATACCTTTCTTCGGAGCGCGTCACATATTCTGATTTTCATAGTGGACTGTGACAAATTTTTAGGTTTGTTAATATTTAGACTTGTTACCTAAATATTCTGCGATTTTCATAGTGTACTGTGGTTTAGGTTGAGGAAAAATATCTCTAAACAATAGATAATACAGAACACTTCTTCTTCTGGGTTTTAAAGAGTAAAAATAGACTTTATAGCAACTTTTTTTAATTTTTTTTTTGCAAAATAGCGAATAATTCTTTATGATTTCAAGTACTTTGAGAATTTTTAAGAAAAAAAGAAAGCTGACACATTATAAAATTGTAGGACCATAATTCATTATTCCAATAGATTGTGCAGCTAGAAATCTTTTAACACACATCAATGCATTGTTCTCGGTGTGGCGACTTTATGTCGTCTAACAATATCTCACCATCCCCTTTATTGCAAACCCTCACAATCTCACCTATTCTTGTTACTAGTTTGTCACACACGTGAACATATCCTCTGGCTTTGTCTATACTTGTCTCTCTCTCTCTCTCTCTCTCTCTGCTTTTTTTATTATTTATCTCACACTTTTTCTCTCTCGCTCTCTCTTATTTCCGCCCTACCTTCTTACTTTTTTCGTGTCTCAACTGATCGTTCCCCTCTCCTCTCTCATCCTTGTGATGGAACCCAGCGGAATATAAATGTAGGAGTTAACCTCGCAGGGGTATCAACTGCGTCATAACCCATATAAAGGGCGTCACACTAAAAATCCAGTGACGTCACGTACATACGCAAAGAGGTGAGGCGCACGCGTCAATAGAAAGGCTTTCAGACTTTCGTACCCTGTGATGCTGTATGTATATTATGACACTGAACCGATGTAAAGCATATGATCGCACTGGTAACCAAGTTTTAGCTTTAACTCGTGCTATATATATATATATTTAATAATAATGAGAGGGAAGATAATCGTTATTTTTTATTATAATTAAACCGAATAATGATTTCATAAAATAATAACGACTCCGGCCAGATTGCAGCATTGGCAGTATTTTTCAATTCCGAATCGTAATTTTGCAACAACGGTTTTCTTTTTAAAAGGGACAACGTTTTTAAAGGAATCCTTTTCTATAGGCGAGAAACCTATTTCATTTCCATTTTACAAACAAATTTTTTTTTGACCTTAGTGACTAAATTCGTTATTTTTGGGAGAAACAGAAAGAATTTCTGATTTTCGATTCATCGATTACAAAGATGATTGTTAATCCTTCAAACTTATGCAGTTGTGCAACTTAGTATTTAGGCTCTTTCTGAATATCCCAACGCTGCCACCATCAAAATGTAATTTCTGTCAATTTCGCTACAAAGAGTACTACACAAGAATATAAAACACGGTTTTTTTGTCTATTGACGATGCGGAACTCCTAAAATCCTGCAGTGTGCTGAGGATTTAAAACAAACTTATAGCCACACCCTGTTTGGGTCAACGTTCAACGAAAAGTGATTTTTTGTTGTAAAGATTCGTACTTTTGTCTTATGTACATCTTACATCATTTTCTGATTTTCGTACAATTGAAAATTCCCAACTCTACTTGTTTAACACTTTGCACATTTGGATATTTAACAATTGCTGCTTTTTTGGGTTCTGAATACTCCAAATCGGGATAAACTTCCAAAACGATGTGAAAGATCCCAACGCTGCCACCAACATGTTTTCGACAGCACTACAAACAACGAATATTATTTTTAGTCAATTGGTTGACCGAATGGTTAACTAAATTGGACAATTAGTTGACTATATGAACTTGCCAAATAATGTGAAAGATCCCAACGCTGCCACCAACATGTCGACAGCGCCAAAAACAACGAATATTATTTCTTTTAGTGATTTTTGTTTGACTGTATTTTTTTTGTTATTCAACTGAGAGTCTACTTTTACTTAACAGAAGAATGTACAAAATTTGGAGTCAGTGAATCTTTTCTACACTTCAGTGAAACTATTAAGGATCCTAAAATTAACATACCACGTCAAAAGTTTATTATAAAACACACCAAATTCAAATCTTTTTTTCTAAAACACACCAAATTCAAATGTTTTTTTCTAAAACACACCAAATTCAAATGTTTGTTTAAAAAAACACACCAAATTCAAATGTTTGTTTAAAAAAACACACCAAATTCAAATGTTTTTTTCTAAAACACACCAAATTCAAATGTTTTTTTTTCTAAAACACTCCAAATTCAAATGTTTTTTTCTAAAACACACCAAATTCAAATGTTTTTTTTTCTAAAACACACCAAAATCAAAAGGTTTTTTTCTAAAACACACCAAATTCAAATGTTTTTTTCTAAAACACACCAAATTCAAATGTTTTTTTCTAAAACACACCAAATTCAAATGTTTTTTTCTAAAACAAACCAAATTCAAATGTTTGTTAAAAAGAACACACAATTTGGACAAAATACTGCACCATTCAGTGCAAAATATTTTGCACTAAAGACTTTCCCAATGATTATAACAAACAATATTGATTTAAATTAGAGGCGACCGCACAATTACTGTATCATCCATCTTGGTGTTAAAATAATACCTCACAATTTTCTGTGTGGCCAAATTGGCTTGGATAGGAAGCTATAGCTCATGGTATACAAAATCGATTTCCATATTTAACTGACTTTGCCTGCAACTTGTTACTTTCTTTCTTTTTTTTTTTTGGACGCAATTTTAAATTCTCCATATTCCGAACATCATAAATCGAATTTTGAATTCGTAGTTGGTAACCTAAAAAAAAAACTCCCAAGTATCAAATTCCAAGCAAATCCAGTTATAGAAATCGATTTTTACCAGATGCTCCACATCCCGCAGCTATTTTGGCTATTAGAAATAACGATTTCTTGTTAAAAAAAAAAAAAAAAAACCGCCACCACCGTAATTGTCAATCACCTATCAATTCTGGACTTTAAAGTTGATAGTTTAATCCCTAATTTTAGTCCGCTGTGGAAATTTGTACCATGTTACGTTTTAAAAAAATACGAACTGCTTCAAAATTGTAAGAATTTTTTTTGAGTTGAAGAAAAAGTTGATTTTATTTTAAAAAACATATTTAAAAAAACGTATCTTTCTCTTTTTTTAGTGTTTTTCAATTATAACACGATCCTTTTTAGAATTTAAAATAATTCTTAATTGATTAATAATTCTTTTTACAAATTAAAATAATTCTTAATCATTTAATAATGCTTTTTACAAATTAAAAAAATTCCTAATCATTTAATAATTCGTTTTAGAAATTAAAATAATTCTTAATCATTTAATAATTCTTTTTACAGATTAAAATAATTCTTAATCATTTAATAATTCTTTTTACAAATTAAAAAAATTTTTAAACATTTAATAATTCTTTTTACAAATTAAAATAATTCTTAATTAATTAATAATTCTTGTTACAAATTAAAATAATTCCTAATTGATTAATAATTCTGAATTAATAATAATTCTGAATTAATAATAATTCTGAATTAATAATAATTCTTAGTTAATAATAATTTTTAGTTAATTAATAATTCATAATTAATAATTCTTCTCTTTTACAGAACTGGAGGTGGAAGTATGTTAGGTGACGTAAATATTTCAGCAATTTTGGACTCCTTCTCGGTGAACTATGATAAAAGAGTAAGGCCGAACTACGGAGGTGAGTAGGATTAATTTTTTTTAAATTCAAATTATTTTTTTTACCTTCTCTGTATTCCAATCAGAAAATTGACTTCTAAAGTCTAACAATAAAGCTAAATTTGAAAAAAATTTGAAAAAAATTTGAAAAAAATTTGAACAAAATTTCAAATAATTTTGACAAGCAAATGGTAGACAAACAAATATTCAGATACAAAAAGAAAATTTTTTTCAGTGGCTAGAAAAAATATTTATTGTATTTAAAAATAAATAAATCAATAGCAGATATTTTAAATATCTGGAACGTTGTTCAAAAAAAATGTTCCTTGACACGCGTGATTTCTCGTGCAGCGTAAAACGATATCCACATTATAAAAATTTATCAAAACTAACTTTTAAGTTTGTTAGAAAAAATATTTTTGTTCAGTAGTGACACCTAGAGTTTTTATAAGGACAAGAATTTTTTTAAATTTCTACTGAAAAAAAACAATAATGGTTTTGTTGGCTACTAATCTTGAGCCATACATGCGCCATGCCAAATGGACAAATTATAGGTTATGTTTGCAAACATTAAAATAAAAAATACAAAAAAGGTTCAACTGTTGGATCAAATTGAATTCAAAATAAAAAGAAAATTTCATTCTTTTTTTATTTAAAAAAAAACAACAAGAAGGTCACCGTTTTTCTTTGTAGCGAAATTGACAAAAATTACATTTTGATGGTGGCAGCGTTGGGATATTCAGAAAGAGCCTAAATACTGGGTTGCACAACTGAAAATTTTATTCTTTTTCTATTTTTTTTGTTTAAGTCTTTACTGAAAAGAAAATGTTTGATAAAAATTTATTTTAACTGTCAATAAGTAAAAATTTTAAAACAAGAGAAAAGTGAGGCGAACATAACCTTAAAGTGATTTGCTTCTATTCTTCCGATCGCGTCACAAATACCAAATGGAATGTAAATTTAAAAATTTTCCCGGAGTTTATTTATAGTTCCTTACGTCGTTAATTTCAGAAAGGAATATAATTTTAAAAATTCTCTCTAATTTTCGCACCCTTTTCGCTCTATAAATACTCTCTTTCTTTTGTACAATACGGTTCACACACATCCCACAGTATTTGGAAATTGCTTCGATGCGAAAAGTTGTCCTTTTCATTTCATTGGTTAATGCAACGTTAAAAATTTGTAAAAAACGAATTTTTAGCGATACGAGAAACAGTAAATTTTTGTATTCCTGAACAGAGGTTAAAATTGAAAAAAAATTTTTTGTTTCTCCCTAAAAACACAAGACTATTGAGATGCAATTTTTTCCAATGCAAAAAAAATCGATACGCTTTTTTTAAACATTTTTATTAGCAGCCACCGAGTAGTTCAATTTTGATTATAGTTAGAAAATGAAAAATGCATTATTATTGTTAGGGAATTTCAATTTTCGAATAATCAAAATCATTCGGGTTTGGAAAGAAAGTTAACAGTAAGCTACTAGGATTTATAGAGGGCTCTCCGCCAAGTAATTTGACCTATATAACTTTAAATTTTGACCACCCCAAACCCTCTACTTGCACCAGCCCGAAACTTACCCCTTTTTTTGGATATTTATAATTTAACTCCTTTTTGCTGTAGACTATCGATTTTTGTCCTATTTTCCCTCGGATCTTGTGTTTACTTCCAGTATTCGAAGTATTCTGAATTATTTTCTATAGTTAAATAAGAATTTAAATTCAGATTTAAATAATCAAAATTTGAAGGCGAAAAGCTTCTTTGAAACTATTTTTGTTTGCTCGTTTAGCAACACGGTAAATCGTTAGGTATTAAAATAACACCAAAATGGATTTAAATAACACTGAGTTGGATTATTTTAATCCTTTTTGGTATTATTTTAATACCTAACGATTCACCGTGAACGATTAGCTAAATTACGTTTTTTCTAACACTTTTTTTTAGAAATACATTCTATTAATGGTATTTAATTTTCTTTCTGGGAAAATTGACCTAAAAATTCTTTTTTTAGTAAAAATCGTATGTAAAAAATATTTTTTAGTAAAAACTATCGTATGAAATCTAAAAAATCATTTCCTTGCTTGTCTTTCTCTCTCTTCTTTTTTTTTTTTTGATTGACACGGAAAATGCCCGCAAATTCTGTATGAGAAAGAAAATTATCTTGTTTCATGTGTGTGCAAAGGTGCATTGTCAATAGTTGCAGTATAGCAAACACATGCAGTTGAAGTCAAATTTTCGGGATACCTCGACTAGTTGGGCGGGGCTGGCTTCGGTAAAAGTCGGATCGATGTTGGGACGCTCGTTGCCAGGGGTTACCGTTAACGGCATCCCCGGTCCTGATCCAACTAACCCTACGAGAAATGTCCCTCTGACACGACCCCGTGTCCCTCATCATGTCGTAATGTATGAACGTCGACGATGATGTTATCCCGCGAGGTATCCAAACTTAAATTCTCAAAATTCGATACTATATAAAAGAATATGCACACACACATACACATTGGATGCGTTTAAAAATGCCGAGCTTCTTTCGATTCAATACTTTCCCACCTATAGTCAATATTTCAACGACCTGTGGCTCTTTTCAGGAAGTCTTTTCTTATACATAAAGAATATATATATACAATTCCTTGTTCATTAGAGACAAATTTTCTGTATTTTCCTATTCTGTCAAAATTTAATGTAAAATCCTATTCTCTATGTTTGAATTAGTGAATATCACTTATTTGAATCAGTAAACATTACTTATTTTAATAAGTAAAAATTAAACGTCAAAATTTAACGTAAAATCCTAATCTCTATGTTTGAATTAGTAAACAATATTTATTTTAATTAGTAAAAATTAAACGTCAAAATTTAATGTAAAATCCTATTCTCTATGTTTGAATTAGTGAATATTACTTATTTGAATTAGTAAAAATTTAACGTCAAAATTTAACGTAAAATCCTAATCTCTATGTTTGAATTAGTAAACATTATTTATTTTAATTAGTAAAAATTAAACGTCAAAATTTAATGTAAAATCCTATTCTCTATGTTTGAATTAGTAAATATTATTATTTGAATTAGTAAACATTACTTATTTGAATTAGTAAAAATTAAACGTCAAAATTTAACGTAAAATCCTAATCTCTATGTTTAAATTAGTGAATATATATCAAATAAATATTTACTTGAATCAAATAATTTTTATTTGATTCAATTAAATAGTATTTGCTTCAAATACTGAAATATTTGATTCAAATACAGTTTATTTGATTCAAATAAAAATTATTTGATTCAAGTAAATATTTATTTGATAATAGTCAAATAATCGGTTATTTGAATCAAATAAATTTTTTTTTTCAGTGTAAGAATAAACTTCTTCAACATTATTTTCATTATTTCAATTCAATTATTATGTTCGAAAATTTTTAACTCCAATTTTACTTTATATCTACTATTTTTAATAATAATTAATTAATCAATTTCACCAAATTTCAATTATTCCTAAATTCTTTAATTAACTGCATATTAGAAAATAAAAACATCAAATAATATTGAAAAAATTCAATTAAATTTTTTCAAAAATATTAATTACAAAATTCAATTAGTTCCAAAAAGTTCACTCGATATTTCTCTTAATATTCAATTATAATCTAAAATTTTAACTGAAATTCATTTTTATGAAATAAAAATCAATTTTTATTAAAAAATTCTACAGGAATTTAATTATTTAAATGCAAAAGTAAATAATTTATTGAATAATTGAATGTTTCTCAAAATTCAATTCTCATAAAGATGTTTCGTAACAAATTTTTTAATAATTCAATTCTTTTGTCGAATTTTATTAAAACTTACATGAACATAATTAGTTTTTTCAAGGAATTGAATTATAATTGTATGAAAAATAATTGAAACGCTGCGATGAGTTTTATGAGAATTTTTCAAATTTATTCGTTTACAATTCATTTTTAGAAAATTTCAATTATTCGGAAATTCTGCAATTAAATATACATTGAAAAATAAACACTTGAAATAATTTCAATAAAAATCCTATTAAACTTTGAAAAAGAATTAATTCTACAGAATTTTTCCAGTTAAAATATGAAAAATTAAAAATTTCAATTATTTTAGTTTGAAAATTTTTCAAAATTTAATTATTTGTAAAAATCCACAGATATGATACTTTTAATAATTATGTATAATCTAAAATTTTAACTAAAATTCATTTTTAAAACAATTTTTAATTTGTAAATTCTACGAGAATTCAATTATTTAAATACAAAAAGAAATAATTTATTATTTTTTATGCTTCTTGAAATTAAATTCATATAAAAAATGTTATTAACAAATTTTTTAAATCATTAAATTCTTTGGATGAATTTTAATAAGATTTTTAGGAATAATAAAATAAAAAAATGTAATTACGTTTTTCGAGGAATTTGATTAAAATTGCATTAAAAATAATCGAAAATCTGCAATGAGTTTTATTATTTATGAAAATAATTACATCCCTAAAGCAATTTTAAATAAAAAGAATTGAATCCCTGTAAAAATGTTATTATTTATGAAAATAATTAAATTATTGCGAAAAAATTTATTAAAAAAAATGTTTAAATGATTCAATACCTGTAAAAATTTTGATTTATGAAAATAATAGAATGTTTGTGTAAAATCGTATTCAAAACTTTTTTAACAATGTAATTCTTTTGAAAAATTTTATAGAAATAGTAGTTATTGAAAATTATCAAATTTTAGAAAACCTTTGAAAATAATTGAAATTTTGACAAGAATTTGACTAAAATTTTAACTGAAATTCATTTATAAAACAATTTTTAATTAGTAAATTCTACGAGACTCTAATTATTTAAATAAAGAAATAAATAATTTATTCATTTCATGTTTTTTTTAAATTAAATTCTTATAAAAAATGTTATTAACAAATTTTTTAAATCATTAAATTCTTTGGATGAATTTTAATAAGAATTTGAATAAGATTTTTAAGAAGAATTGCGTATTTTTTGAGGAATTTGATTAAAATTGCATTAAAAATAATCGAAATTCTGCAATGAATTTTATTATTTATGAAAATAATTGAATTCCTAAATGAATTTTATTATTTCTAAAAATAATTGAATTTCTGTAGAAATATTATTATTTGTGAAAATAATTGAATTATTGCAAAGAAATTTGTAAGTAATTTAATTCCTGCAAAAAATTTTATTATTTATGAAAATAATTGAATGTTTTGTGTAGATCTGTATTGAAATTTTTTTTAACAATGGAATTCTTTTGGAAAATTTTATTCAAATAGTAGATATTGAAAATTATGGAATTTTAGAAAACTTTTGAAAATTTGTCTTTTGAATTGAAATTTTGATAAGAATTTGATGAAAATTTTGTAAAATAATTGAATATCAGAGAAGAATATTATTATTTATGAAGAGAATTGAAATTTTTATGAGAATTTTAAAAAAATTTGGAACACAATTGAATTTAGTCGCTATGTTACTTAGTAAGTTAATAACTTAGTTAGTAACTAACTTTCTATTCTTACAGCAGAAGATAAATTCGTTGAATTTTTCCAAATCGTTGACTTTAGTGTTTTATTTAAAATAAAATTCCATTTATAACTAAAAATAACACCAAAACAGATTATTTTAGTCCTTTTTGTTATTAACTTAATCCCAGAAGGATTAAACTCTTGCTGATTATTTTAATCCATTCTGGTGTTATTTTAACACCTCGCGTTTTATTATTTTAGCTTCAAACAAGTCCTGAGCTTTATTTGAGCCTTGAGCCTTGGCTTCAAACAAGTCTTCAGCTTTATTTGAGCCTTGAAGAAGCCTTAAGTGAGCCTTAAGGTAACCTTGAAGTAACTTTGAGGTAACCATCATTTTTTACTCGTCGCTTGACAACTATAAAAAAAAGAAATCACATTTGACAGCTAATTTAGATTATCACTGCCGATAACTCTTTATCTTCATAAAGTATGGGGTTCAAGCTTTAATTTGACCACTATCGCAAATCTGTATCAGGACGGATGTACACGGTAGAATTGAATAATAGAATTCTGACATATACATGATTTTTAGGAGTTCCACCCCGATTTTTTTTTTCAAAATACTGGCGTGATAAAAAGTTTTTGTCATCAGATTCAGCACCAAGACCTATAAAGACTATTATTAACAGGACTTGAGGACTGTGAAGGACGCTTTTTTAAATTACATTAACATCTGAACTAAACCCCAATTTTCAAGAAGCTTTCTTCTTGTCCGTTATTTAAAAAAATTAGATAGAAAAAAACAATCTAAAATGTTGGTGAATTCAAGTCAAAAAAAAACTTCTTTGACGTTACCAACATCCCCCTTATTAAAGTTATACATTAAGTAACATTGAATTATTTCTTCCGTTGACATTTTATTATATCCAAACAGGGAATCATAATTCAATGTCTTATCTAACAAACTAAAAAATTTCTTTTTAAATTCTTTTTATTCATTTGAACGCCATCTTCATACAAGTCGAAGAAGTAAATGACCTTCAGTTCCTGTTCTATTTATTTTATTTACTTATTTATTTATTACTGGATCATCTTCCCAGGGCTGTTCCTGTTTTCCTCCTTTTTTCTGCATTAGGAGTTGAAAAAATATAAATAACATGGAAACAAAGTAAGCCCAATTTGTTTAGAATGATTTTTGTGATACTCGTTTCAGTCTCGAGGCGCCCTTGACCTTTTCACTCTTTTCTCACAAAAAAAAATCATCGTAAACAAGTGGCTGCCTTTGTTATTCCTTTGTTGCTTAATATAGGCACCATATTTCTATCTTAATACCAAGAAAGAAAATAAAAAAGGTTTATAGGTTCATAGTTACCATTTACCAATTCATTCTTTTCAATAATTGATTTAGATATTTATTTTTACTGCAAAGAGGGAAAAGAAAAACCCCATGACAACTCATATTAAAAAAAAGCGGAGATTTTTATTGATCTTGGAAAAGAAAAAAATTATTCCGATTTTTTCTTCATACCGTATAAAAAATGTACTGACTCGTAATTGAATATGAGTTTATTTTTATGTTTACATTTTTTATTTACATTTTTTATTTACATTTTTTATTTACATTTTTTATTTACATTTTTTATTTACATTTTTTATTTACAAACACTTATAATATTTACAAAACACTTAATTATTAAAAAAAACATTTTCCTTATTTTTAGAATTCTTATTATTCTTATTATTCTTATTATGAATTTTTATTCATTAAAAACCGTAAAGTAGGAAACATTTTAGTATATAAATAAAAAATAAGAAAGAAATTTGTCAAGTGGATATCGTATTTACGTTGTGAGAAGCATTTGCCTCTTATGCTGAAAAGGAAGAAACAAATGGAATAAATTAAGCAAATGTTCCTATTGGGTAAAGTAGTTTTTTTGTTTCTAGTGTATAGAAATAGAATGAAAGTAAAGTCCCAAGTAAAAATCTAAATGCAAAAAGTCTAGTATGGAAAAGGTTTTCAAAAAGATGGAATACAATAATTCTTTTCGATACTTTTTGAACCATATAGCATCCAGACTTTCTATAGACGAGAAAAATCTGTTTAAAGTTTGGAAAATTAGGCAAAATTTAGGAAAAAATGCGAGGCAAAATGCGAAGCAAAATGCGAAGCAAAATGCGAGGCAAAATGCGAGGCAAAATGCGAAGCAAAATGCGAAGCAAAATGCGAGGCAAAATGCGAGGCAAAATGTGAAGCAAAATGCGAAGCAAAATGAGAAGCAAAATGTTTACAGACTTTCATTAGAATGTTTTACTTGGGACCGGTCGTTAAGACCGACTTAGTGAAGTAACCTTAATTTCAGGTCCTCCTGTGGAGGTGGGCGTCACCATGTACGTCTTGAGTATCAGCTCGCTATCCGAAGTGCAAATGGTATTATTTAGGTCTTATGCAGTCATCCCCTCTTATTCAAATTTTTCAATCAATATTCAAAACAGTATTTAACTTTTTAATCATATATATATATTCTGATCGTCAAGAACTCATTTGAAAAAAATAAACCTCTCTATAACTTACGGCAAACATTTTAGCAACTCTTTAACAATATTGCCCTGTAATTTTTTATATAAATACAAACACCAAAAATAGATATGTCACTGAAACAGAAAACCCGAGTCGAAGTTTTGATTCTCTGTCGAGAAGGAACTTTTGGGACTGTTGAATCACCAAATTTCGAGCATGTTAAAACTTTACTAAACACTCGGATTTGGTGTCATTTTTAGACATCTCTTTTGTTTAGCTACTACTTCTATTAAAATTTTAACTTTTTTCTAAACTTACATACTATTTACTGTTTATTTAAAGTAAATTTGACAGATTAATATTGTTACTGTTACGTAATTTCTGTTTTAATTTGAACATGAATAGACAAAGATAAATTTATTTTACTCTAATATCCGTAAAGGATCCCAAAATAATGTCTAATCTGTAATTGCAATTGTTGATAATATTGTAATGGGTGATAATATATTGATAAATATAATAAATATTGATAAATATAATAAATATTGATAAATATAAAAACATTGATTTTATAAGGTAAATGATTAGAGGATGGTAGAAGAAGAAGATCCAAAATTTCGGCTCGGGAAGAGTTGTTGTATGGATTCATTTACACAATTACAGAATAAGTTTACTACACAAATTAAGGATTAACATGAAATGAATTGTTTCGCATAAAGTATCGCACGATTTAAGTATAATAATCAAGCTAGGAAACTGAACTTTCGTACTAACTGCAATGGAACATAACTTTATAGTTTAACCCAAAAAAAATACCATTCATCAAAAAAGTGACTTAATTTTAATAAAATCAATGCTGTGAACATACAATGTCAATGAAAAAGGAATAATTTCTTACATATTAGGTATTAGGTACAGATTAGGTCTGACATATTAGGTATTAGGTACAGATTAGATCTTACATATTAGTTATTTGGTACAGATTAGGTCTGACATACTAGGCATTAGGTACAGATTAGATCTTACATATTAGTTATTTGGTACAGATTAGGTCATACATATTAGTTATTTGGTACAGATTAGGTCTGACATACTAGGCATTAGGTACAGATTAGATCTTACATATTAGGTATTAGGTACAGATAAGGTCTTACATATTAGATCTCTGTAAAAAGAAGGCATCTTATTTTAAGATACTTTGGTAGTCACTTTTAAGTTGTTTCCAAAAAGTTAAAAGCATCTTAAAATGCATTAGTTTCTAAGATAGAAGATGGAAAAATAAGATGTTTTAATCATTTTAAAAGTGATTTTAAGATGTATTAAGTATTTATGTATTTAAGTATTTTAAGATGCTTGTTGTTGCAGTGTTTTTACAGTGACGTCTTGCGTATTATTAGCTACAACATGATTTGGAAAACTATTATAACAATTCTTTGTTATCTGTTCTTAAAAAACTTTGCTACTCTGTCACTGATCACGGATAACATATTGCTCCAGGTTCAAAAAGTGACTTACAAGATTTGTTGCCTAGAGAATTCAAAAAAAATTTATCGATTTTACAATTCGGCTACCGCATCCTCTGTTGTGGATAGTTGTGTCCTTTAGAAACTTTGTCCCTTCCTTGGACTATTGATACTGATCTCTCGTCAGTAGCGTTCGTCCCCTCAATTAAATTCAACTTGTACAGATCACTATCAGCATTCTCAATTTTATGTCAAATTGAATTTAATGTTTTTTATTCTTCGTCGAGAAAACTGACAGTTTTAGGTTGGTTCTTCAAATTGTTCCGGATAAACGCCAATGAAATATTGTCATTTTCTGGAAACATCTAAATACTGAATGATTCTTATCGTAATTAGGTAGATAAGAAACAAAACAAAAGTTTGAATATTAAATATTAATCTGAATAGTTTGAATATTAAATATTAATCTGAATATTACTCAATTTTAATGTATCTACATAATGCTAATGTATCCACTTAATGATAATTAATAATGTTATTTAATAATAAATTAATGTTATTTAAATAAATAAATATTAACACCATTGTTGAAAGAAAAACATTTATCAATTAACTTGACTTATTCATTAAGACCCTGAGTTATGATAAACATAACAATGTTTAAACAATGTTTAACTCTGATATCCTTGAAGATCCGTTGCTAATAGGGTACAGAGCGTTTTTCGAAGTGAGTCATTTTATTTATTTTGAAACCGAGGGTTATTGAAATTTTAAAAAAGGAAAATTAAAATTAAATTTCCCGTTACTGTCTGCTTATCAGACGTGATAATTTTATCTTTTGACTGATATTAAAAATAAGTTATAATAAGAAAAAAAGAAAAAGACTTATTAGTTAGTTGATGTTTTGTTCCAAAGTAGAGTTGTACGAAAGGTCAAAATTCGTGTGAAGAAAATAGAAAATACAAAACTAGAGGCAAATATATTTATCGCACACACACATACACATACATAGACAAAAAATGTAAAAGTGTAGAAGTACCATCATACTGATAGAAAAATCAATGTCAATTTTAATATAAACACTGTCGATTTCACGTCAAATAAAAATTTAAATTCTAAATTTTGTTCAAAAAACTGTATACGTATTTTTAGTCTATAGTAAAAAAAAAGTTTTTTTGTGTATAATTTTCGAGTTAGGAACTTTCTGATTTTCAACTTTCGAAAAGTTTTCTCTCTTCAAAGATAGTTTTCTTTCACTATAATATTAAAACTACTGAATTTAGAAAAAAAACTCTTTTCTTTTAACTTTAAAAAAAATTAGAAACGTTGTTTTAGTTTGAAAAGGAATTTTTGAAGCTTGATCCTTTACTTCATTTAATATTTAAATATTACTACTGTTAATTATATTATTAATATTTTATTAGTATTTATTTTATTATTATATTATTTATTATTTATTAATAATAATTCTGACTCTAAAATCAGTCAGAAATTACAAAATTACTTTTAAAGGACAAAAAATTTCGAGAAAGAAAATTTAAGATTGAAATATGTTATAAATTTAAAAAACACTTAAATCTTGTATCCAATTGTTTATTTTCATTTATCTAAAATAATATTAATAATATTTTTTCTTTTAAATTTTTAACAAAATAATAATTAAAGCAAAAAAATATATTTTCTGTTCAAAAGCTTTATCGTTTATCAAATTTTCGCATTTGTCAAAATCCATTAAGGGGAGATTCCACAGAAATTAAGGTTTTTTTTTTAAATTTTTTTATAGGTAGTAAAATAAATATTTCTTAGTTAAACTTTTTTTACAATAAAATACTTGTGTTACAGTAATAAAAACCATTTTTTATTTATTTATTTTTTTAATGGAGTCTTAGAAAATGGCTGCCGAAAGTGGTCCCCTCTAAAAGTTGTTTACATTTTTTCTCGGCGACAATTAATCTAAACTAAAAAAGTCAAAAATTTTCTTAATCTATACCATTATGGCTATCGTGTAAACTAGAACAAAAAAAATTTATTGAAAAATAACCAAATGGCAGACTTTTTAATTTTTCGACCATAATTTTGCAACTTAAATTGTTTATAACTTTTATAAATATTAATGGATCTTAAATATCCTAGTTTACACGAAAACTACACATTCAAGGAGCATGCTGTCCAAATTGCAAGTTATTTCGTTGAAAATTGTAAAAATGAGAGTGTAAACAAGTTGAAAATGTGTAGTTTCGAGAAAAACGCGTTTAAAGTTTGAAGGACCAAATATACAAAAATTTAACTTAAAGTTATATACATAACCTTTGATACGTAACAGTAGACATTTCTTATTACTTAAGAACTACTCTTTCAAGCGGTGCAAAAAGAAAAAATATAAATTTAAAAATAAACAAATTGCAGTTAGGTAATTAATGAAAAAACATGCATTTTCGAGGTGGAAAAGTGATGTTATTCCTACTCTCCTGCTAGCGAGTCTATTCTTATCGTTTCAGATTATTTTTCCCGTATTTTTAGATAATCATACTAACCAAAAATTAAAAAAAAATAATTTCGGTATTCAAAAAAAAAATCAGTGGAATCTCCCCTTAAATAGAATAGTACAAAATTATTTCGTACTTTGATGTTTGAAGATTTTTCAAGAATAATCCTTGAAGAATTAAAATTTTTCCAAACAATTATTGGCTCATCTTAATATTTGCAAAAACTAAAATTATTAATATGATGATACTTTAATTACACTTGACAAATTCAATATATTTATATACAAATTAACAGAATATCGATAATAGAACAAAAAAATAGGACATAGAAAGATTGAAAAAAAATGTGAATACCAGATAAGAAGCAAAAAAAGGAAATAAAATTAATTTTTAAAAACAAATTGTAAATTACTATTTTAGATAGTTCGAGACTTTTGTGTTTGACATTTCGAATAAAATTTACAATTCGAAAACACAGAGGATTGAATATGAAAAAAGAAAATTTTATCTTAATTAAAAAATATCTTTCATCTCTTTCTATGTTCCGAAATTTGTTGCACACACAAACACAAGATTCGCATATAAATACATAAAACAAAAACTATTGTTAATCTTTATTTATCTTTCTCGAGAGAGCAAGGTCAGTGATCAAACGGAACAAGCAATTTTATTTTATTTCTGATAAAGAAAATTTCGAAACAAGTTAGTTTATTATTGAAAGAAATTCGTGAACAATTCCTGTTGGATAATTTACTAACTTTTACGTTTCTTCGAACGATAGATAATTTATTAAATATTCCTAAAAAGAAATTTTTCATTTCCCGTTACATTTTCAAATTGTAACTCCATTTCCTGAAGTTAAATGGAAAGTTTTGTTTTCGAATTTAAATTTAGTTTGAATCAGCAAAAAAATAAATAAAGTTTGCCAAAAACTTCCTGGGTCACTGATCGTAGCACCAGGACGAGATCTCTTACTATGAAGAGTATTTAAATTCTTAAAAATTAAAAATTTTAAACTAAATTTGGAATTAATAGAGTTTCTTAATAATTAATTATAATTAATTGTTGAAAAAAGAATCTAGAAATATAAATCCACAGTGCTTTTCTAAATAAAATGTTAAAATGCTTCAGATTTAAATAATATACAAAGGTTTTAATATTTTCAAGGTCACTGATAACGAATATGATTTCAGAAACCCAAAATTAAAAATGGCGGATCCAACATGGCTGAATTTAAGCGTGAAAGTGTATCAATCAGCCTTATTCCTTCCGCCATTTTGAATTTCGAGTTTCTGAAGGTATTTTCGTTATTAGCGACCCCAAAAAAGTAAAATATGCGAATTTCGTTTAAAATGGAAATATTTCGACACTTTCAGTTGGTAATATTGGGCCCGCCATTTTGATTTTTAAGTTTTTGAGGCCATATTTGTTGTCAGGACCCTAAAACATGTTTTCTTTTAAATCTGAAGCATTTTACGCTCAAAGTCGGCCATATTGGATCCGCCATTTTGAATTTCGTGTTTCTGAGACCATATTCGTTGTCAGCGAGCGTAAAAACAAATTTTAAAACTTAAAAATGGCAGCTCCAATATGGTGAACGAATATTTAAATTTTTTTTTTGAGAATTATAAAATTTTATATATAATTTTATATATTTGTATAAAAAAATATTGATAAAATCCAAAAAATATCTTTCGGATCTCGTCCTGTGATTGAATAAAAATTTTTTTTACTTTATGGTACGTCTATCTTAGCAAGCTCTAGAGAATTTGTGTCATTTGTCACTGGCATGCGTTTTATCGCTATTCATTCAGCCACAATTTTTAGACATACATAAACATATATTATTCACAATTTTAATAAAACGCAAGTTTTGTCATATAAACCACAATGAGAACATTTTAACGAATAATGATTAATATTTTTTCTGAAAACTATTTTTATACAAATTATTATTGTTATTTCTTAGTGAAATGATCGTATATAACTATAAAGACGGAAAAATATTCGAGTATTTAGAAAATTCGCGTATATATTCATTACACTTTTCTTAAAAAAAAAAATTAAATAAAAATAAAATAAAAATAAAATAAAAATCAAATAAAAAAAAATAAAAAGAAATAAAAAGAAAATAAAAAGAAAATGAAAAGAAAATAAAAAGAAAATAAAAAGAAAATAAGAAGAAAATAAAAAGTACAATAAATTCATACATCAGAATTCTTTAATTTATACCATTTTATACACACTTTCTTTGTACCCCTCTCACTCCCTTAAAAACATGTTTTACACTTCATTTTTAAAGAATTTTGACTAAAATTATTACTATTCTTATGTATTTCCCGTATATAAATAAATATCCAAATTTTATTTTTATTGGGAGATACAAAATGTGATGAAAATAGTGTATGGATTTCGATTTTTGTTTCTAAACTCATGGCTACATTGACTGAAATAGTTTTTGAAAAAAAGAAATGAATGAGAAAATGATCATACACTGAAAAAAAAATTATTTGATTCAAGTTGCCAATTATTTGACTATTATCAAATAAATATTTACTTGAATCAAATAATTTGTATTTAAATCAAATAAATATTTACTTGAATCAAATAATTTGTATTTAAATCAAATAAATATTTACTTGAATCAAATAATTTGTATTTAAATCAAATAAATATTTACTTGAATCAAATAATTTGTATTTAAATCAAATAAATATTTACTTGAATCAAATAATTTGTATATTTAAATCAAATAAATATTTACTTGAATCAAATAATTTGTATTTAAATCAAATAAATATTTACTTGAATCAAATAATTTGTATTTAAATCAAATAAATATTTACTTGAATCAAATAATTTGTATTTAAATCAAATAAATATTTACTTAAATCAAATAATTTGTATTTAAATCAAATAAATATTTACTTGAATCAAATAATTTGTATATTTAAATCAAATAAATATTTACTTGAATCAAATAATTTGTATATTTAAATCAAATAAATATTTACTTGAATCAAATAATTTGTATTTAAATGAAATAAATGTGACGCGCTCCGAAGAAAGGTACGTAGGAAGCAAAAAATTTGAGGTTATGTTTTTAATTTTTCAAGTAAAAATAAACAAAGAAAATCAATTATTAATTACAAATTATTCATCTTCAAGTCTTCGTTGTATCGAAAATATTCGAAAATTGATTTTAAATTCAAATAATAAAAAATAAACTTTTAATCAAGAGCAATCTAAGACGACCCTAACCTATAATTCGTTTGCTTCTAAGGTACCTTTCCTCGGAGCGCGTCACAAATTGTATTTACATCAAACATTTCAGTATTTGAAGCAAATACTATTTAATTGATGAAAAATTATTCATTAAAAAATTATTTGATTCAAGTAAATATTTATTTGTATAACCAAATAATCGGTTATTTGAATCAAATAAATTTTTTTTTTCAGTGTAGCAGATGGAACGAATTATAAACTTCCCCCCTTCATTCACTTCAATCGCATGAGATGGAAAAGAAGAGAAATATAACTCTGTCTTTTTTTTCAACTCATGTGTTCGAAAGCAAAATGGCTGCCTTTGTTCCCTTGCTGCTTAATATATATATATATACAATTCGTCAATATTTCGAACGCAGGGAAACTTGTGCAACATGAACCCAATGAGCACCAAACTCGGATAGACACAAACAAAAATATGTACATTTAAACCCACCTCTGTGTCTTTTCTAGACACACCATCCCTATTATAAACTATATATAATTGCTATATATGCCGCGCGATTGTTGAAATGGGTTGACTGCTGCCATCACTGATAATATATAATTTCCTCTAAAATTTAATTGAAAAGATAAAGAACAAGAACAGAGGAACGAATTTATTTTATAGATGTATATAATTCCATTTTATTATTGTTATAAAGCTTTCGAAAAAAAGAAAGCGATTACTGTAATAATTTGTACATATATGACAATGAGAAATACTCCCTTCGCCCTATCCTCGTGAACTTTTTAACGATCGCTATATGTGACAGAGCTTGCTTTAAAAAAAAAAAAGAAAATTCGAAACGAACTAGTGAAAATGAATAAAAAAAAAGAAGCTATTCGAACAAAACATGATAAATATCCGATGATGCGAAAAATTTACCTGGAAAAAAAAGGAAAGAATATCTGTGTAGAAATTTTTTTGTACTACAGTAATTTATTTCATATAGTACATTTTGTATAGTATACATTTGTATAGTATACATTTGTATAGTAAAAAAAAATTTTTTTATACAGTAATTTATATTATTACGGTATTAGAATCTACATTAAACATAGAAGGAGCAATTTTTCAAAAGCTGATGAATTTGATTAAAAAATAGAAATAAAATAATATACCTTACACGAAGAAACATTTAATTACAATAATATCAGACTTCGCACTCGATAATTAATTTTCCAAAAGTAGCAAAAAGTATCTTTCAGACTAAAAAAAGTTGTAAAAAAGTAGCTTCAGAAAAATTAAATTTAAATTATTCAAGCTAAACAAATAATTTATTTTATTATTATTATTTTATTTTTAAATTATTTATTTATTTTTTATTATTTTTTATTTTATTATTTTTATTTTTTATTATAAATTATATTATTTTATTATATTTGAATAAGAAATTGCATAAAATTAGTCAAAAGAAAATAATTATCTAAAAAAAATTTTAATAAATTAAAATATTTTTTTCTTATAATTAAATTCTTATTTAAATTATACTTGAGGACAAAAAAAAATTCGTTTTAGAAACTTTACAAGACTAATGAAAATTCCAATCTATATTTTATTTTCCTGACATTTTCCTAATTTTAAATAAAAAATATTTAATTCCTGCAACGAATTTTATTTTTTATGAAAGAATTTCAATATTTCCAAAAATCAATTAATTCTTGCGAAAAATTAAAAACAATTTTTTAAATAATTCATTTTTTCGACCAATTGTAAACAAATTCTTATTTAGGTAATTAAATTCCTGCGATACATTATTATTCTTCATGAAAAAAATTAAATTCTTTCGAAGATTTTTAGAACAAAATTTTTGAATAATTAAATTCTGTTCACAAATTTGTTTAAAATATTAAAAATCATTGAATTTAGAAAAATTTTTTTAAATAATTAAATTTTTTAAGAATTCTATTAAAATATTTCACAATAATTGAATTCTTGTGTAGCATTATTAAAATTTAATAAGAGAATGTTCAATTTCTAAAAAGGTTTTAATTGTTTTGAAAAATAATTGAATTCTTCCGGAAGGTTTTTTTTAGAATTTTTTAAAATAATTGAATTAACAAGAAGAAATTTAATACTTTTAAAAATAATTAAATTTTGCAAAAAAAACTTCTAAAATGACTCAAAATAATTGAGTTTCGGGGATAATTTTGTTATTTATAAAAATAATTGAATTTTGCCAAAAAATTTTACTAAAATGACTCAAAATAATTGAATTTCGGGGATAATTTTGTTATTTATAAAAATAATTGAATTTTGCAAAAAAAACTTCTAAATTGACTCAAAATAATTGAATTTCGGGGATAATTTTGTTATTTATAAAAATAATTGAATTTTGCAAAAAAAAACTTCTAAAATGACTCAAAATAATTGAATTTCGGGGATAATTTTGTTATTTATAAAAATAATTGAATTTTGCAAAAAAAATTTTACTAAAATGACTCAAAATAATTGAATTTTTGGTACTTATTTT
The DNA here is from genome assembly GCA_032873175.1 of Leptopilina drosophilae. Classification (NCBI taxonomy): domain Eukaryota; kingdom Metazoa; phylum Arthropoda; class Insecta; order Hymenoptera; family Figitidae; genus Leptopilina; species Leptopilina drosophilae. The sequence continues at coordinate 3,994,983 of CM065485.1, read as the reverse complement.
GTTATTTATGTTTAATAATTGAATTGTTTCGAAGAATTATTTATTCATAATTAATTGAATTTCTGGGAAGATTTTTATTAAAATAGAAAAGAATAATTGAATTATTACATAAAAATTAAATTGAAATTGTGTTTAAAGTAAGTGATTTCTTTATAACAATATTTTATTAAAATATTTCAAAATATTATGATTCTGAAAGTAATTAAATTTTGTCAAAGAATTTTGCAATTATAACGATGATTCAAATGTTTACAATTCTCTTTCGACTTAAACAAAAATGAATTTTTACAAAGAATTCTGATAATGAGTTTGTTTACGAAAATAATTAAATCCTTGAAAAGAATATTTAAATTTATAAAAATAATCAAATTACTGCTTAATATTTAATGCTAAATTTTAAAACATTGACTTTTTTAAAAAAATATATGCAAATTCTATTTTAAATAATTCAATTCCTATGAAATTTTTATTTTTCTCAGGAAAAATAATTCAATGCTCGTGTAGAATATTATCAAAATTTTTCTTTAATAATTGACTTCTTTTGAAATTATTCAAAATAATGGAACTCCTAAGACGAATTTTATTATTTATGAAAATAATTGAATTGTAGTGAAAAATTTTATTAAAATATTTTTAAAAAATTGAATTTCTGTGAAAAATGTTTGTTAATTTTTGAAAATAATTGAATTTTTTCTAAGAATTTTATGAACATTGTTTTAAACCATAAATTTTTTCGAAATCTAATAAATATTATGAAAATTTTATCTTAAATAATTGATTTTTCGAAATTTTTTGAAAATACTATTTTAAATTAATTAAATCCTTCTCAAAATTTTATTATTTATAAAAATAATTGAATTTTTGATGGATTTTATCAATGTTTTGTTAAATAATTGAATTTAAAAGTTGGAATTCGATGAAAATACACTAGACATTAAAAATAATTGACCTCCGAATATTTTTTGAAAATAATTGAATCGTTACAAAGAATATTAGATTATAATTATTGAAAATGGTTTTTCGATTTCTAGTATTAGCGAATTTAAGATAAAATACTGTTCTAAATTAATTAAGTCCTTGTGAAAATAGTAAAAAAAAATAGTAGCTTTTAGTAGCAGAAATCTAAAAATAGTGACCAAATAGTAGTGTAACTTAAGAAAAGTAGTAAATAGTAGGTTTTAGTAGATAAGTGCGAAGCCTGCATAATTATTTCTTTAAATATTCTTATATAAACATTTTTTTTTTGTAAACTTTTTTACATTAAAAGCTAGTATCAACTTTTGAAACTTTACCTTTCTATGTTCTCTACTTTCCATACAGGATTCTTGTAGGACAAAAAAAAAAAAGAAAAAAGCTCATCTTAGATATTACTTTTCAAAGTCACTTAAATAAAAAAATAAATTCCACAAGAATCCAGAAAGTGAAAAATTGAATTTATAATAATACTCTCTAAATCTGAATTAGTTAAAAATAACTAATTATTAGTAAAATCGTGGATGACTTTTTGCTTCAGCAATTAGTAAAAAGTAACTAATTATTAGTAGAGAATCACTAATTAATAGTAAATAAATAACTAAAAAAATAGTCAAATTTCACTAATTGAATTAGTTACTACAAATTTCAGTCATTTTTACATAACCTAAAATTGAATCTAACTAATAATTAATTAATTACTCAATATTGACTATTTCCTTAGTAAAATATTACTATTTGAATCAGTGACTGACTTTTTGCTATCGAATTAGTTATTTTTAACTAATTCAAATTTAGAGAGTAATGATGATAATAATAATGATAATAATGATAATAATAATGATAATAGCAATAATAGTAATAATAATAATAATAATAATAATAATAATAATAATAATAATAATAATAATAATAATAGTAATAATAGTAATAATAATGATAATATTATTATTATTATTATTAATATTAATAAAATATTATTATTATTATTAAAAAAATATTATTATTATTATTATTATTATTATTATTATTATTATTAAAAAAATATTATTATTATTATTATTATTATTATTATTAAAAAAAATATAACAAAATAAATAAAATGTCCAAATTTCTACACGGATACTACTCTAAATTAATAGAAAAAAAAACAACGGCATCTTCTAGTTTTTAAGATATATCTCAACCTGACTGAGTGATATTTTTTATAACTAATTGAATCCTAAAGATTCCTCGAGCTTGGCAAACAACATAACCGACGAAGCCTGTTGATTTGGTTCCGTACACACGGCTCTCTTCAAGGCACACTTTATTATATTTAAATCTATGTTGAAGAAATTTTTGTCCATGTAATGTCCGCGTGGCACATACAGGAGAGGTGATTTATAATAGACGATTGAATTACATAATCAATTTTTTTTCTAAAAAAAAAAAATTTTCTAGTCATAGCGAAAAATTAATATTTAGGAGCTTGTACAGCCACGCGGATTCTCATTAATGAAGTTATTGTCTTCTCGGTTAAGTGAACATCAGATGAAAATCAAATCAACCGAGGTGGTTGATCTTGTTGATTGCAGGTCCACCAGTGGAGGTCGGAGTCACCATGTATGTCCTCAGCATCAGTTCCGTGTCCGAGGTCTTGATGGTACAGTGCACTTATTCATACAACAAAAAAAAAAAAAAAAAAAAACAACAACAACAACAATTCGTACACGCTCCCGCAATTGTTTTCTTCTTTCTTAAATCACGCTCTTTGCAAAACACTATATGATTACTGACACTTTATACACTATTATTCTTGAACTTTTTCTTTTTTTCTTTTTTTTTCTTTTATTTTCTTTTTTTTTCTTCTTTTCTTCTTTTCTTTTTTTTCATTTTCATGTTCCTTTTTTTCTTTTTCTTTTTTTTTCTTTTCTTTTTTTCTTTTCTTTTTTTCTTTTCTTTCTTTTTTTTCTTTTTTTCTTTTTTTTTTTCTTTTTTCTTTTTCTTCTTTTTCTTTTTCTTCTTTTTCTTCTTTTTCTTCTTTTTCTTCTTTTTCTTCTTTTTCTTCTTTTTCTTTTTCTTTTTCTTCTTTTTCTTTTTCTTTTTTCTTTTTTCTTTTTTCTTTTTTTTTCCTTATTTCAATGAATTTAAATTATTTCAATGATTTCAATGAAGGTACGATTTTCCTTGGAAAATATTAAAATGTTATTTATTTAAATTATTATCAGTAATTTATTTTTGTTCCAGAAGAATGATGACATTCTTAATGTAATGTGACGAATTAGTTTTGAAAAAGTTCTTTCAGATATGCACTAGGTAGAACAATCAACAAAAAAAAAAATTATAACAAATTCCAACAAGAGGTCCTTTTTGTGAAAATCTTTCGAAGCGTTTATCAAAAATAAAAAATTACAATCAAGCCTGACTCGAAAATTCAAAATTATTGAGAACCCCGCTAATAAAAAGGTCACTCTAAAAAAAGGTCTAAAAAAATAAAAAGGTCGTTCTAGTCGAAATTTTCCTTTAGGATCCTTCTGATAAAATTTTATCCTGTCTCCATAATGCCAGATGAGCTAAATTCGATTTTTTTATTTATCAGCGCTCCTTAATCGTTTTAACTTCTACATCCCCAAAAAAACGTTATATGCGGGTATTCTTCATTCAATACTAACTCCATAATTTTTTTTTCACGTTCTTAATTAATTTATCGTCATTTTTCGTTTCATTAGTTTTAATTTTTTTTACGTATTTATGTTTCAATATCATTTTTTGTTAAATTTTGTTCTTCTTTATTGGAATGGCATTCGAATATTCTATCGTGTATAATGGCGAAAGTAACTAAATGTAAAACATCAATTTCAAGTTTGATGACTTGGGAAAAATAGTGTACGCGATAATTAGTACGTCATTCATCAGCCTTATCGACTTTCTTGATTTAAGGAGAGAAGGCGTGTTTGTATGAAACTCATGAATCTTTGGACCTACTCGTGCAACCTCCTGAAAGGAAGCAGTTAATTGTTTAATCAACTCTTAATGGCTTCAGTTATAATAAATTTTCTAATTTCTATATATAGACAATTCTGGTGAAAGTGATCGAAATGAAATTTATAAGAACCCAAATATTTAATATCTGCTATAAAAGTTGTTCATTCCAATTAGAACCTTAGAAACCAATAATGAAATTTTTAATAATTTTTGTTGGCTTCTTTGGGCCAAAAATGTGATCTGAAGAAAGGGACCTAGGAAGCAAAAAATTGTAGGTTATGTTTGCAATTTTCGAAATAAGAATACAAAGAGAGAATCAAGTGACAATATAAATGATTGATGATTAAGTTTTGATTATAACTGAAATATTCAATAAACACTGATTTAAATTTGCAAAAAGTGGAAAGAAACTTTTAATCAACAAATAGGTAAAACTGACATAACCTTAAAGTGCTTTGCTTCCAAGGTTCTTTTCTTCAGATCCTGTCACAATTCATTAAATACAAATGTGTCACGCTCCGAAGAAAGGTACCTAAGAAGCAAAAAACTTGAGGTTATGTTTTTAATTTTTCAAGTAAAAATACAGAAAGAAAATCAAGTATTAATTAAAAATTATTATTATTATTATTATTATTATTATTATTATTATTATTATTATTATTATTTTATTTATCTTCAAGTCTTCATTGTATCCAAAATATTCAATAAAAATTGGTTTCAAACTCAAATAATTAAAAATAAACGTTTAAACACGACCCTAACCTATAATTCGTTTGCTTCTTAGGTACCATTCCTTGGAGCGCGTCACAAATTTAATGTAAAAAAGAAATTTAAGAAAAAAAATGTATAAAAAGCCTAATATTTAATATTCATTTGTAAGCAAACAAAAATTACCTAATATTTAATATCTGCTACAAAAGTCGTTAATTTCAATTATAACCTTAGAAACTTAGAAAAAAATAATTTTGAATAAATCAATAGTACAAATTTAGAAAAAGAGACATGATGAGATTCTCAATCATCTCTCGAAATGTGAAAGCAACGAAGTCGCTAATTTATTATTTTTATATTATAATTATAATAAACATCGAATAATTGAAATTTTTTGAAAACAACTTTTTTGACAATCGTACCTTCATGATTTATTTTCGCCTCTTTGATTAGGGAAAATTATTTTCAACTACAATATTCTTTAACACAAAGAACTGAACCCTACAATAAAAAAAAACCAATAAAATAAATCAAAATTTTTTCCCACCTTTTCCCAAATCCTGGCCATAATTTTTTCTGCAACTATTTTCCATGCAGGTTGAAACTAGCAGAGAAAGTAAAAAAGCTTGAATTTTGCCTCGAAAATGGAAGATAATATTATTTCGTGTTTTAACTTTAAATTCGTGATTAAAAAAAAGAGTAAGAATAAAAAAAATATGAATAAAGAAAAGAATAAGAATTAAAAAATAAGAATAAAGAAAAGAATAAGAATAAAAAAAGAATAAGAATAAAAAAATAAGAATAAAAAAAATAATAAGAATAAAAAAACAATAAGAATAAAAAAATATGAATAAAAAAAAGAATAAGAATAAAACAAGAGTAAGAATAAAAAAAAGAATTAGAATAAAAAAAGAGTAAGAATAAAAAAAATAAGAATAAAGAAAAGAATAAAAATAAAAGAAAAGAATAAGTTAAAAAAAAAGAATAAAAAAAAGAATAAGAATTAAAAAAAGAATTAGAAAAAAATAAGAGTAAGAATAAAAAAAAAAATTATGAACCTGCATGGTAAAAATGGAGAATTTGTTTTTGAAAAAAAAATACAAAATCCCGTATACTTCTATATATATATATATACATGTGTGTGTGTTTATTGGCAGAGTACTATATACAGCCGTGAATACATACTGGCTGCCTTACTAACTATGTTTTTTAGCTCGTCACAGCTGTTTGGTTGGCTGAACTGTTACAATGGAACCTTACTACGTTCCGCAGTCTTCGCAAGATATTGTCCACTCGTTAATAATCGTTGAATCGTTTGACAGTTGCAATGTTCTGTTGCATGGCCCTACCCGTGGAGTTCGTACCGCGGTTTTCTCAAAAAAAAAAACTCTTCCATTCCAATTTTTTGTATTATTAGTTATTATACCAAAAAAAAATGTTATTTTTTAAAATTTACTTTTCTGGCGAATATTCAATTCGCTTCATACTCAAAAGTGATGAACATTATCCACATTTTGAATTCAATAATAAATTTTAATAAATTTGAAGAAAATTATTTTTTATTTAGCGCCAGGAGATGTTACTGGATAATATCCAAAGGATAAATTTATTCAATTTTAAAAATATTTGACATCAGAGTAATTCAGAAATTATTGAGAAAATTCCTAAGAATCTGAAAACGTGGAAAACCTGGAAAACCTGAAAATGTTAGGGAATTTTATAAAAATTGAAAAAACCTTGAAAAATCAGGGAATTTTGGATCGAAATCCGGGAAAAATTGTTGTTTTCTAATTGTATTTATTCTTGAAATCGAATTTTAGTTAAATATCTCAAAATCAAATCAATTTTAAGAGCTACATTTATAATTTTTAGTAGAAAAATTTAGAAAGCATGCAATCTAGAAACCTTAAAATCTAAAAATGTCAGGAAATTTTGTAAAAATTGAAAAAACCTTAAAAAGTCAGAGAATTTTGATTGGAATCCTGGAAAAATTGTTGTTTTCTAATTGTATTTATTCTTGAAATCGAATTTTAGTTAAATATTTCAAAATTAAATTAATTTTAAGAGCTACATTTATAATTTTCAGTAGAAAAATTTAGAAAGCATGCAATCTAGAAACTTAAAAAATCTAGAAATGTTAGGGAATTTTATAAAAATTGAAAAAACCTTGAAAAGTCAGGGAATTTTGGATCGAAATCCGGGAAAAATTGTTGTTTTCTAATTGTATTTATTTTGGAAATCGAATTTTAGTTTTATATTTCAAAATTAAATCAATTTTAAGAGATACATTTATAATTTTTAGTAGAAAAATTTAGAAAGCATGCAATCTAGAAACCTTAAAATCTAAAAATGTCAGGAAATTTTGTAAAAATTGAAAAAACCTTAAAAAGTCAGAGAATTTTGATTGGAATCCTGGAAAAATTGTTGTTTTCTAATTGTATTTATTCTTGAAATCGAATTTTAGTTAAATATCTCAAAATTAAATCAATTTTAAGAGATACATTTATAATTTTTAGTAGAAAAATTTAGAAAGCATGTAATCTAGAAACCTTAAAATCTAAAAATGTCAGGAAATTTTGTAAAAATTGAAAAAACCTTAAAAAGTCAGAGAATTTTGATTGGAATCCTGGAAAAATTGTTGTTTTCTAATTGTATTTATTCTTGAAATCGAATTTTAGTTAAATATCTCAAAATTAAATCAATTTTGATTTATTTATTTATTTTAAACGAATTGTATTTCAGTATTTACAATTTTCATAAGCAGATGAACTTGAAAAGATTTTCATTTCAGTAAAATTTCAATTTGAAATGAATTTCATTAAAAAAGTTTAAAACCAAGATTTTTTTTGGACAAACCATAATAACTGGAATTCATCTAAAAATATTTAATTTTCTTAATATATATTTAATGAATTATTAAAAATAACTAATTTATTAGAGAATTTTAAGTTAAAAACACTAAAACAAATTGAATTTTGAAATATATTATTGAAGAAATTTAATTATGATTTTTAAAACAAGTAAAATTCTCCTCAGAAATTCAATTATTTTCTTCAACTTTTATTATTTATTCTTTGAAAAATTCAATTATTTTCAAAACTTTTAAAAAAATTCTTTTATAACAATTCAATTGTTTAAAAATAATTTTAATAAAACTCTTCGTAGAAATTTAATTGATTTAAAAACATTTTCAAAATTCCATTTTTTTTCATCTTTGCTATTTACATAAAATTTCACTAAACAATTCAATTATTTAAAACAAAAGTTTAATAAAATTAGTCTGAATAATTCAATTATTTTCAAACCTGTAATACAATTATTCTTCGCAAAAATCCAATTATATTCACAAATTTACGAAAATTCTCGTCAATTTTCAATTACTTTTATAAATAATGACATTTTTATACGACATTCAAACATTTCGGAAAAATTCAATAAAAATTCTTTGGTAGAATTTCAATTATTTTTAATATATGTACAATTTTTAACAAATTTCTCGAAAAATGAAATTATTGTCAAATTTTTTTTTTAATTTGTCTCTTGACAATAAATAATAAGAAGAAACATAATAATTAAATGTTGATAAAACTGTTTATGAAAATTTAATTTTAAGAAACATTAAATTATTTAATAATTATTTTATAGTTAAAGAATTGATTTCTTGTAGAATTTTCAAATAAATATTGAATTAAAAATAAATTTCAGAAAAAATTTTCGATTATAATTGAATATCGTATTCAAAAATATTTATTTATCTGAAAATTCTACGAGAATTTATTTATTTATAACTGTGAAAATAAACATTTTATTAAATAATTCAACTTTGCTTAAAATTGAATTGTCATCATGAACTTTATAAACAAATTTTTAAATAATTGAATTCTATTAAACATTTTTGATAAAATTTTTAAAAACAATTGTATTTTTCCAAAAATTTGATGAACATTTTCATATGTAAAAAATAATTTAAATTCTTACATGAATTTTATTAAAATTTTTTGCAAATAACTGAATTTTGGAAAAAAAATTTATTATTTATAAAGGGTATTTTAAATTTTGACAGGAATTTTTTCAATTTTGGAACATAATTGGATTTTTCGGAAGAATTGTCTTATTTTTTAAAAATAATTAAATTCTTAAGGTTTTCTAATAATTTTTCAATTAATTAATTAATGTAATTTAAAAAAACCTGGAAAAATTGCGTTTTTTAACCTGGAAAACCTAAAAAAAATCAGGGAATTTGAAAAGGGTCTTAGAAGCGTGACAACCCTGAATAATTAATTTAATTTTGCCACAATTAATTTTATTCATTTTTATACACTTTCAGTTTGACAATTCGGACTGAAATTTACTGAAACTATAGAAGTGTTTAGTAAAATTTGAATTTGAATCAAAATTTACATAATTAACAACACATTTGAGTGGAAGAGTGAAGAAATATCATCGCAGAAAAGAAAAAGAAAGAAAAAATCATCGCAAATTTTGAATTCCGTAAATTTTTAGTTTTTGTAATTATTTACAAGACGTAGAATTTTGATTTGTGGATCAAGAAAAAACCAAACTACGGAACGAACTCCTCAGGCCGCAATCCATAATATATACATATATATTTATGTAATTATATATATTTAGGGGAGAGTGGGAGAAGAGTAGCCAGAAATCGTTTCAGTTAAAATAAATTTATACAAATTTATATAAATAGTAAAAATTAATTTTTTGTCCGTTCAAATAAATTTACTCCTTTTTTCAATATTTCCAGTATTGCAATTTTCTTTTTTCACTATTCTTGCCCCACTCTCCCCTATCTATGTATACATTATTTATAATATCTATTTTTTCGATATAAAGATAGAACCGTATATTGTGTAAATTTACTTTACGTAATTTATAAATGAATATCACTATTACGGTTTTTACATTCAGATTTAAATCCAAAAACTGAAGTGTTAACTAAATTTTAAGTTTTAACTAAATTTTATACAATTTTTTGTGTTACAGAACTCATGAATACAAAAAAAAGCACAAGTGCTTGAGATTAAAAAATTTTACGTATCAAAAAATACGAATTTAAATAGTTATTTAAATTTAATTTAGACTGTAGTTTCGACTGGCAGTGATTGAAAAAGATTTTTTTTTCCTAATTCGAAGTTTTTTTTTCTATTTAAAATTAAAGATAATTTGAAACTGAATGTAAGAGACTGGACCCCAGGTGTTGAGCCCTGTGCGGAAACCAAATCAAAATCGACGCTGTCACCTGGAACGTGACTCGCGATTTCTACCTGTTCACGTATTTCGATCTCATTCCAAATATTTTATAAACCCCAGAGCATATATACTCCTAATTCCTGTATTCCTAAATATTGTCGTAAAGTTGTCGCAAGTCTCCGCAATAATAAGTCAAATTTCACTTTATTCGAAGGGAAGTATAATTAAAAAACAAGTGCATTGTTCATTCAAGAAATTTAATTTTTTAAAAACATTTTCTGCAATTTTAAATTGTAATTTAAATTATATATTAAAAAATTTTGCAAATTTGCAAATTTGAGTTAATAGTCTCAATTGGCTTCCCTTGACTACTGTTCATTTAAAAGTATCAAATGTAAAAGATTTTGTTAATGGATTATATTTCCATTTAGTATATTTTTCGATTTTCAATAATGAAAAATTTTTAAGAGAAAATTGCTAATTTATTTTGTGGCGCTACTACTTCGGTTGGCAAAATTTACAACTATAAAATTAGCAAATTAACAAATTAACAGATTAACTATAAATTTCACTATATTAGGGAAATTTTTAGTTATTGCATCGAATCATTCGCTATTTTAACGAATACTATCGCTATTTTAGCGATAAAATAAATTTAATAAATTTAATTTAAAAAAATAATAAATTTAATTTAAAAAATAATAAATTTAATTTAAAAAATACCTAATAAATTTAATTTAAAAAACTTAATAAATTTGTTGCGATAACTTTCGCTAAAATAGCGATAGTATTCTATCTACTATTTTATTACTATTCTATTACTACACTGAAAAAAATTTTTTTTTTGATTCCAATAACGGATTATTTGATTATTATCAAATAAATATTTACTTAAATCAAATAATTTTTATTTGAATCAAATAAACTGTATTTGAATCAACTAATCGGTTATTTGAATAAAATAAATTTTTTTTCAGTGTATTTTAGGGATAAAATAAATTTAATAAATTTAATTTAATAAATTATAAATTTATTAATTTTGTTACGATAACTTTCGCTAAAATAGCGATAGTTTTTCATCTATTATTTTATTACTATTCTATTACTATTTTAGTGATAAAATAAATTTAACAAATTTAATTTAATAAATTTAATTTAATAAATTATAAATTTATTAATTTTGTTACGATAACTTTCGCTAAAATAGCGATAGTTTTTCATCTATTATTTTATTACTATTCTATTACTATTTTAGTGATAAAATAAATTTAATAAATTTAATTTAATAAATTATAAATTTAATAAATTTAATTTAATAAATTATAAATTTAATAAATTTAATTTAATAAATTTAATTTAATAAATTACAAATTTAATAAATTTGTTGTGATAAATTTCGCTAAAATAGCGATAGTATTCGTCGAAATAGCGAATGTATTCGTTGCAATAACTAAAAATTTCGCTAATACAGTGAAATTTGATTTGAAATTTAAATTTGAAATTTGAAATCCAGGTGAACTTTTTTTTTGTGTATCTAATTAATCTGCAAGTTTTTTTTCGGAAAGCTTGCGGCAAAATGAATGAAACATGCAACAAAAAAATAATATTGAACTTTAATAAATGTGTAATTTGATCCAATAGTTTTTGTGGTTACTTTATTATAGTTTTTGGTACGAAAATTTCTCTTATTTCCTATTAAAAAAATATGACAAAAATTAACAGTTGTCATAATTTTGTCGTTTGTAGTCAAATATGACTCATCTACTCTAAATGAGAACAGAGTAGCAAAAATGTCAGTGATTGGCGTTTGATACATGGAAGAATTCAAAATATGACTAATTCTATCATTGTCAGTGTGTACAGTGAGCTTTATTATCACTGCAACATCAATTGTATTTTGTATGTTTGTGTGTGTGCGCGTGTGTGCTTATATAAAAATTATAGCAACGTCTATAATATATATATTTACTTATTATACATAACAGTTTTTTTTACGTAAATCTGCATTAAAAAAAAAATATAATCATTTTCCAGGGACACGAATAGGATTTAGTGTTTTTTACTCGAGGTTTTAGTAAAAGATTTTACTGCAATTTTCAGTGAAAGATTGTACTGAAAATTCCATTAAAAGATTCTACTGAAAATTTCATTAAAAGATTCTACTGAAAATTTCATTAAAAGATTCTACTGAAAATTTCATTAAAAGATTGTACTGAAAATTTCATTAAAAGATTCTACTGAAAATTTCATTAAAAGATTCTACTGAAAATTTCATTAAAAGATTCTACTGAAAATTTCAGTAAAAGATTCAACTGAAAGTTTCAGTGAAAGATTTTACTCAAAGTTTCAGTGAAAAATTCTACTGAAATTTTCAGTGAAACATTTTATTGGAACTTTCAGTAGAAGATTTTATTGCAACTTTCAGTTGAATCTTTTACTGAAATTTTCAGTAGAATCTTTTAATGAAATTTTCAGTAAAATCTTTTAATGAAATTTTATTGAAACTTGCAGTAGAAGATTTTACTACAACTTTCAGTAAAAGATTCAAATTTTCTAAATGAAGTTGTAAAATTTTACTAAAAAAATTAGTAGAAAAAAATTTTAACTGATCTGAATTAGTAGACTACGTTTCACTAATTCAAATTTACATCAGAATAAACAAAAATTAAACGTCAACTAATCCAAAACGTGTTCTTAAGCGACTGGACCGTCGTTCTCGAAGCTTTATCGCAACCAACTTTTAGCTCAAAAAAAAAAAAAAAAAAAAAAAATTACCTGTCTTGCTTATAAAACATATTGCATGACTTGTGCTTTTGTTGTAGATTTCGTTTATGCGATTGTTTGCATATGCCTCACACGTGTTTCTAATTGAGAAACTTTCTCCATTTGACAGTATCTTTTTTTATTTCGAAAATTTTTTATTGTCTATTTATCTCCTTTTTTTGAAAAGGGTTGCGCCTTTTTATGCAGATGTTCTAAAAATAACTATTACAGAATTATTAATTATTATTTATTATTATTGCGGAATTATAACATAAAAAAGTTTTTTTGGTATTTATTATTATCACAGAATTATAAAATAAAAATTTTTTTTTATTATTATTATTACAGAATTATAACATAAAAAAAGTTTAAATTTTCTAAGAATTTTTTCACGAAACAATTGTCAACTCATAAAAAAAGTTTTTTTTGTTATTTATTATTATTACAGAATTATAACATAAAAAAAAGTTTTTTTGGTATTTATTATTATCACAGAATTATAACATAAAAATTTTTTTTATTATTATTATTACAGAATTATAACTTAAAAAAAGTTTAAATTTTCCCAGAATTTTTTCACGAAACAATTGTCAACTCATAAAAAAAGTTTTTTTTGTTATTTATTATTATTACAAAATTATAACATAAAAAAAAGTTTTTTTGTTATTTATTATTATTACAGAATTAAAACATAAAAGAAGTTTTTTTGTTATCTATTTTAACAGAATAAATAAATAAAATTTTATAAATGTGTCACGCTCCGAAGAAAGGTATACCTAAGAAGCAGACAATTTGAGGTTATGTTTTTACTTTTTTGAGTAAAAATACAAAAAGAGAATTAATTGTTAATTACAAATTATTCATCTTCAAGTCTTCGTTGTATCGAAAGTATTTGAAAATTGATTTTAAATTCAAATATCTAAAAAAAAGACCTTTAAACAAGATAAATCTGAGACAATCCTAACCTTTAATTCATTTGCTTCTTAGGTACCTTCCCTCGAAATAAAAAAATCACTGCGTCCTATTGTTTCTTCTGAATTCTTCTTCTGACTTGGAAAAACTAAAATCTTCTTAAAAATTTAAAAATTTTTTCCTCCCTGCAAATAGTGTTGTAATATCCGAAATAACTTATTTTGTACAAAAAATAAAGAATTAATTAATAATTAAAATTAAAATTCATATTATAATAATTATATATTATTTATATAATAATAATATAGAATTTTTTTCGAATGACACACGTTGAGGTATCGGCAAATATTCTGCATGCCAAATCCACGAATTTCTTGTATTATCATAAATTTTGAGCAAGCATGTAGCATGAATATTTGTTTAGAATAATAATGCTTCCTTAAAAAACACCAAATCTTCTATCCCATTACTTTTTCAAATGAAATTTCCTCTCTTATTCCTAAATTCAATGATGAATTTATAACTATTTAGAAATATTGCTGTCGGTCATGTTCTGCTTATTTAATATACGATACACTGGACATTTATACAAATATACAAATATCACTTTAATCTAGTCATGTAAATAAAAATCTATACTCTCACTCATTTTTTACTACGATTTCTATTTACTTTTTTCCTTCTTTTTTTTAATTTACTTTTCTAAACATTTTCTGCTGTTTTATAGTCATTTTAGTTTTAGATCTAAAAAATCTATATAGTTATAACCAAATTCTATGTTTAGTTTTGTCTGTTAGCGATCACTGGTTTTTTTTTCGTCTCAATGACAACAAATGTAAAGACATTGGAAACTAAAAATATTTTCTTGTCTTGAAAACTACAAGGGAATTAGTTTTTTTTAAAGCAAAAAACAATTTTTGATTTTTAAGCACTGAAAATCGTAAATTGTAAAATTTAATTTATTTTACGAAATAATAATTATTATTATTAAATAATTATTATTATTTTTTTTTAATAATTCTTTTTGGCAACAATTTTTGAAACTTGTATTCAATAAGAACAATAGTTTACAATGTCTTTTCATTAAAATTCGTCTCGATTTTTTTCTAAATATATAGACATCGTAAATGAAGTTCATGTGAATCATGCCATTCAAACTCGACTTTAATTCCATCATTCTACTTTAATTTTCATTCAATGGATCAAATAATTTATTTAGTCATTCTTTATTCTATGTCACAAAATGCGAAGTGGTTATCGATTTTCCAAAATCATTCTTATTAATTTTTTTTAATGAAAATAGAAATGTTTGCCTGTTACAATATTGTGGTAATACAATTTTGTAATATTACAATTTGCAGTAATACAATTTTGTAATATTAGAATTTGTAATAATAATACAATTTTGTACACTGAAAAGAAATTTATTTGATTCAAATAACCGATTATTTGACTATTATCAAATAAATATTTACTGAAATCAAATAATTTTTATTTGAATCAAATAAACTGTATTTGAATCAAATAAACTGCATTTGAATCAAATAAACTGTATTTGAATCAAATAAACTGCATTTGAATCAAATAAACTGTATTTGAATCAAATATTTCAGTATTTGAATCAAATAAACTGTATTTGAATCAAATATTTCAGTATTTGAACCAAATATTATTTAATTGATTCAAATAAAAATTATTTGATTTAAGTAAATATTTATTCTTGATAATAGTCAAATAATAATCGGTTATTTGAATCAAATAAATTTTTTTTTCAGTGTAATATTACAATTTGTAATAATGCTATCAAGTATCAAATATCACTATGTAATATCAATGGTAATATTAATGGTAACATTAATGGAGCATTGTAGTAGCATTACGGTAATTGAACCCCTTGATGCAAGAACAAGACAGGCCATTGAAATTAATTAACTGCGTCTGTTTCTTGCATGAAGAGGTTCAATTGTGTCGCAAAGAGTTCCTGAATATTTCCAAAGAGAATATTCTCCTAAATCCTTAAATTATTCAGTTACCTTATTACTTTCAGATAACTTGTAGATTAATTTTAGATTCAGGAACTTTTTTCGATGGTCCAATGATGACAAAAAGAAAAAAAATTCCCAGGAAGTCCCAGAAATGAATTTTTGGAAAAAAAAATAAACTAGACTTTATCGAGAGATCACTTCGTTTATTTATTTTTTTTATTTTTGAAATGTGCAGGCAAAAATATTTCTTATAACGGATTTTTGTAAATTTTCCAATTAGGATTTTACTTTGGATTTTTACTTTCGTCAATTCTGGAAGGATCCGAGACTGGCTTTCAAGAAGAGGACAGGCGTTGAGACGTTGAGCGTTGGGTCGGAGTTTATCAAAAATATTTGGGTACCAGACACATTTTTCGTCAACGAGAAGCAATCTTATTTTCACATCGCCACCACTAGTAACGAATTCCTTCGTATTCAGCACACGGGAAGCATAACTAGAAGTATACGGTAAGTTCATGATTTAAATGATTCTCCCATTTGGGGAAAAAAAAATATTGCTAAAATATTTTCTCTTGAAAACCAAAAGCGAATAATAGACTATTTTTTTATTTTAAAGCACTGAAAATCGTAAGGTTTCATAAAATTTAAATTAAATTTAATTTAAAAATTAAATAAAAATAATAATAATAATACTTAATTAAATTAATAAAAATTAAGTTATTTATTAAAATATTTACAATTATTCGTTTTATTAAATTAACTGTTAACTGAATTAGTTAATAAAGTTAATTTAGTTAATTTAATTAATAAAGTTAATTTAGTAAATTTAATTAATTTAATTAATTTGGTTAATTTGGTTAATTTCGTTAATTTAATTAATTTTGTTAATATTGTTAATTTTGTTAATTTTGTTAATTTTGTTAATTTAGTTAATTTAGTTAATTTAGTTAATTCTGTTAATTTAGTTAATTTAGTTAAGTAAAATAATTTAATTATTAAAGTTAATTAAGTTAACTAAATTAATAGAGCATTGAATTGAAACAACAGGCAATCAACCTGTTACTACAAAGCAATATAAACATCCCCCTAAGTTACAGAAAGAAGTTTACCAACAAATTAAAAAAAAAAATGCTAAAGGAAAATATACTTTGAAAAAGCATGTTTCTTTGTAATTTGCCGTTGTGGAGAGTTACGAATAATGAATCGCAAGGACAAAGAGAAAACAGCTTTTAGCACAAACGAAGGTCATTATGAATATAATGGAATGCCTTTTGGTCTTAAAAATTCCCCTCCAACGTTTCAAAGAATGGTAAATAATGGATTATAAAAACTAATAGGAAAATGGATGATATCGATATTGTCCTTTAGGAAATAACATTAAAAGAATATGATTGTTTTTGACTTGTTGGATTATTACAGGAAATTCATTAAAAACTTCTCTAAAATAAAAAATCCTCTGTAAGTTAGTTAGTAGAACCTTGAAATGTTAGGAAATTTTATAAGAATTGAAAAACGTGGAAAAGTCGGGGAATTTTGATAGAAATCCTGGAAATTTGTTGTTCTCTAATTGTATTTATTCTTAATTATTTATTATTGTAAATGTATTTATTCTTGACATCTAATTTTAGTTAAATATTTCAAAATTAACTCGATTTTAAAAAAATTGCGTTTACGATTTTCATAATTAAATGAACTTTTGAAAAAAGTTTTATTAAAAATTTTGTAAAATTTCAATTTTAAATGAATTTGATTTGAAATTTAAAAAAACCTAGATTTTTAATAAAATTAGTCTCAAGAATTCAATTATTTTTAAAAGTAATTTACAAAAAAATTTAGTTAAAATTTCAATTATCTTTATAAATAATAAAATTCTTCTCCGAAATTCAAATATTCAGTCAAAATTTCAATTACCTTTATAAATAATAAAATTCTTCTCCGAAATTCAATTATTTAGTCAAAATTTCAATTATCTTTATAAATAATACAATTTTTTTCCGAAATTCAAGTATTTAGTCAAAATTTCAATTATTATTATAAATAATACAATTTTTCTCTGAAATTCAATTATTTAGTCAAAATTTCAATTATCTTTATAAACAATACAATTTTTCTCCGAAATTCAAGTATTTAGTCAAAAATTTCAATTACTTTTATAAATAATACAATTTCTCTCTGAAATTCAATTATTTTGTCAAAATTTCAATTATCTTTATAAATAATACAATTTTTCTCCGAAATTCAATTATTTAGTCAAAATCTCAATTATCTTTATAAAAAATACAATTTTTCTTAGAAATTCAATTATTTTGTCAAAATTTCAATTATCTTTATAAATAATACAATTTTTCTCCGAAATTCAATTATTTAGTCAAAATTTCAATTACTTTTATAAATAATACAATTTTTCTCCGAAATTAAATTATTTAGAACAATTTTAAAAAAAATTCTTGAAACAATTTCAATTATTTTTAATATATTTTGTAAAATTAATTTCTTTACATTTCTCGAAAACTGAAAGTATTCTTAAAAATTTTTTTTTTAATTTTGTTAGGGGAATTCAATTTTTATTGAAATTTTCAACAGGTTTTAAATTAAAATCTTTGGAAATTTGAATTTTTTTATACTTTTAACGAACAATTCTGCAGAATTAATTTTTTTAAAAAAGTTTACTTGATACTTTTTTACTGTAACTTGTTCAAAAATTATTTTCATCAATGCGATTATTATTTCTAGAATTTTAAACTAAATTTCTTCTTTAAATCAATTAATTTTAATAATTTTCGAAAAAGTACTTTGACAATTTTTAAATTCATTTGTTCCCAATATTCAATTTTTGACGAAATTTAAATTATTCGTAAATTCTTCAATGAAATGTATGTAAGGAATGAAAAACTTGAAATTTTATCTAAAATTTTGACTGAAATTCATTTTAAAAATCAATTTTTATTAAAAAATTCTGCGAAAATTGAATAATTTAAATTGAAACAAAGTTTCTTTATTGAATAATTCAATTTTTCTCAAAATTCAATTCTAATGAAGAATTTAACCAACAAATTTCTTAAATAATAGATTTCTTTCGACGATTTTTAATAACATTCTGAAGAATAATTACATTTTTTGTGAAATTCTATTTAAATTGTATTAAAAATAATTGAATTCTTGCAATGAGTGTTTGAAATTCGAAATTTTTATTTTTTGGGAAAATAATTGAATGTTAGTGTAGAATATAAAAATTCTTGTTTAATAATTGAATTTTTTGCCTATAAAAATAAATATTTTATTAAATAATAGAATTTTTCTTAAAATTGAATTTTTATGTAGAATTGTATTAATAAATTTTTAATAATTGTATTCTCTTGACAAATTTTACGAAAAGTTTTAGGAATAATTTCATTTTTCGAGAAATTTGATAAAAATTGTTTATATATTTCAAATAATTGAAATTCTGCCTAGAATTCCATTAAATTTTTTCAGAAATATTTGAATGTCGGAGACAAATTTTTTTTTATAAAACTAATTGAAAATTGACGAGAATTTTTTATAAATTTTTCAACGAAATTTGATTTTTGCAAAGAATTATATTACATTTGAAAATAATTGAATTTTTAAGACGAATTATTTATTAAAATTACTTTTTAAATAATTTAATTCTTTTGTTAAAATCTTTTTAAATACTATAGACATTGAAAATAATTGAATTTCAACAAATTATTTTGAAAAAAAATTTAATTTTTAAAAATAATTGAATTCTTTGAAGAATAAATAAAAAAAACATATTTTAGAAAATCCTAATTTCCATACGAAAAATAATAATGTTTGAATATTTATTTAAAAATATAGTTATTAATGTTTTCGAATAAGTTTTTTAATTATTCATAATTTATTATTATAATAGATGTAAATGTTTTTTTGGATTATTATTTAAATTTAGCGTTTAATATTTTTGTTTTAAATTTAATTCTCTTCTTTCACTTCTCATAATAATTTATTATTGCAAAAATTATTTGTTACAGTTTAACAATCACAGCTTCGTGCCCCATGAATCTGCAATACTTTCCAATGGATCGTCAGCTTTGTCATATTGAGATCGAGAGCTGTAAGTAACACTACTTTTAATTTTCAAATATTCACCTAACTTTTATAAAGCTTTCATGTGACAGTTTCACACAATTGATTTAGTTGTAAACACGCGATACACATATATGAAACAAGCCGAGGTTGATTCTTCCAATATTCACTTCTTCTAACATTAAAAATTCTAACAAAAAAAAAATTTTTTTAATTCTCTAAGTTTCTTGTTTAATAAAAAAAATGTTTTGTAATAAGAGCATAAGCATAAGTCTTGCAATCTTTCAAAGCTGCAAGAAATTTTTTCTTAATATTAATATATTTATTTTCTTAATCACTGACAGCTGCAAACTTGCTTCTTTTGCTAAAAAAAGATCAATAGCAAAAAAATTTTTACTCAAATCTTCTTTTTACACGGTTTGTCAACAATTTTTAAACACACCAGCACATTTATTTCAAAAAAAAAATGTAATGCGGAAAATTCAATCATGAATAATTCCCATGTTTTTTTAATAAAAACGATCGATTCACACTGTAAATCTGAACAATGTCAAAACATATACTTATTATGTTAAAGTAAAATTATTAATAATTAATTATAAATTGTTAATTATAAATTATTAATTATAAATTATTAATTATAAATTATTAATTATTAATTATAAATTATTAATTATAAATTATTAATTATTAATTATTAATTATAAATTATTAATTATAAATTATTAATTATTCATATAACTATTTTATACGTATCTACAAATAAATTTACTATTCATAGGCAATATTTTAGTTCGCTAACATAATAACTCGATAATAATAAATGGAGTTGCATTAGTAATTAGATTCTTCATTCTGTATTTAATTTTTCAATAAAGTCAAATGGGAAGCCGGACATTAAATACTAATGCTGTATATAGCAAATTTCTCTAAAATAAAAAAAGCTGAAATTGTTAAGGATACTAGAGAAAGCAATAATGAAGCAGGTTTCCTAAGATACTAACTTCTTCCTTCTTTTTAATTTAAAAGAAAAATTACAAATCATTACTTTAATGTTCGACAAATGCTTCATAATTTTTAAATGCCTCGTTTATCATATAATGAGGCAAAAAATAATTTTACTTGTCTAATGAAATGCGATGAAATTAATTTACGTTATTCGACCCCCTTGTTCCGATTATTATTTAGAAGTTTCTTTTTCAAAATCACAAGAAACCTGTTCCTAAAATTCTCAAATCTTATTTATTTTATAGAGACGGTTGTAAAGTTAAAACAAACTTTCTATTTATTCCCATTTTGGCTTTATTGGCAAAATTTACATTGTCACATTTTGAAATCCGTACGAACTCTTATTTTTACGACGAACGAATTTTTTTGACCTCATATTATACTATTAAACTATCATCTTTATTTTCAATGATAATTTTCTTTTCATTACTAAAACTCAAACAAGAATTTTTCTTGTGATAGTTTTTAAGTGTTTCTTTTACACACGAATCTGAATTTGTGTTAGTAATTAGGGATGGTTTCTCAGTTCTCACTAATCCTAAAATCAAACCTAAAATCAAACCTAAAATTAAACCTAAAATTAAATAATGTTATCATCCCAAACATTTCGATTCAGATTCGAGTGTAAATTGTCGACAATTAGTCGATTTTTGTGTGAAAATTTTTTATTTTCACATGTTAGTCGCAAATACGTAATCTCTCAAGGGCCTCCACTAAAACCAAGTATTATTGAATAATAGTTCAACAATGAAAACAATACAACTTTCATAGCGACTTCAAGGAATTCCTCTTTGATCCAAATTAAAAAAACAAAAAAAAAGGTTTTTTTTGTGACAAGTTAGAAATGTTTCATCTTTCATAACGAATAAATAAAGTATATTTAAATAACAAAATCATTAAAAAAAATGATAGTATATTTAAAAAAACACCATTTTTCAATCTTAAAAGTAAAAATCAAGTTGAAGATAAAAGAATTCCAATTCAGAATCAAAATGGATCAGTTGTTGTTGTTGTTGTTGTTCAGTTCCAAAGTTGGATTGTTTTCTCTGGCATAAGCTATAGAAACTATACATAATTTAATGATTAGAGCTGTTTTGCTGAATCTTTGATCTTTAATAAACTTTTTATTTCGACACATTCGAAAATAATCCCGAGGACCTCCGATATACAGCACTGAGCCTCGTGCCTGGGGGAACGTTGGCCCAATGACGGGCAAACCCTATAAGGAGGCTAAAAAGCTAAATATTAAAAAAAAAAGCTCACGAGCGACCGAATTTTGACGCATTGTGCATCTAGCCAGGGCATGTGAATAATTTTTGTTTTCATTTTACTATCATAATAATTAATATTAATCATATTAATTAATGGAGCATCATAATTAATCGTACGACCTTCTTTTGAGAAGATGTCAATTTGTACATTCGAATTCACTTCGCGAATGTTTATCCGAAGTATGCGCTATGTAAAAATAGTATAGGTAAGAGAAGAAGCATGTTAAAAGCATAAATTTTGTTTCGCCTATTATAACACGGTAAATCGTCAGGTATTAAAATAACACCAAAATGGATTATAATACACTGAAAAAAAAATTTATTTGATTCAAATTAGCGATTATTTGTCTATAATCAAATAAATATTTACTTGAATCAAATAATTTTTATTTGAATCAAATAAATTGTATTTGAATCAAATATTTCAGTATTTGAAGCAAATACTAATTAATTGATTCAAATAAAAATTATTTGATTCAAGTAAATATTTATTTGATTATAGACAAATAATCGGTTATTTGAATCAAATAAATTTTTTTTTCAGTGTAACACTAAATTGGATTATTTTAATCCTTTTTGGTGCTATTTTAATACCCAACGATTTACCGTGAATGTGACATGAGTAATATTGTAGAGTATAACCGCTTTGTCTATATTATGTACCTGATTAAAAAAAATGCAATTGCTTTGTGTATCATGGATGATTATTAACTTTGAAAGCTTTTTATCCTAACTTGTCGAAATGATTATTATATTCTTATAATATAGATGAATAATTTATTACATTTAAAGCTCAATTATATTATTAAATATCTAGTTATATATTAAATATACTAAATACATTAAATATATTTATATTTATATTATTAAATCTCAAAAATGGTTCAATTATTTATTTATTTTTACAGAGTCGATATTATTGTCTACGATAAATTGATGAAAGAATATAAAATAAAACGAAATATTCTCCTAAATTTCCTGATTGTATTAACCGATTTTTTATATGTCAAAACAAGTAAACAATTTCTGTTCATAAAACATAAATCATTAGTTGAAGACAAATTTTAATTTTACCCCAAAAATCAAGTTCTATGAACCTTTAATTGCTCTCGGTGTATAAATAGAAGAAGTTCTATAAATCTTTGAAAAAAAAGGATAAAAAATAAAGAAAAAAAAGAATAATAATAATGATAATAATGATAATAGTAATAATGATAAAAATAATGATGATAATAATAATAATAATGATAATAATGATAATAGTAATAATGATAAAAATAATGATGATGATAATAATAATAATGATAATAATGATAATAGTAATAATGATAAAAATAATGATGATAATAATAATAATGATAATAATCTTTTACTAATAATACTGTTTGTTCATGTATTAGTTTTGTTATAGACCATCGCATAATGCATATTTCGAAAAAAGTCCAAATTTGTGCTAGTTGAATAAACTAGAATTTTGGTTTGTTTATCCGCATTACTAAATTACCTTTTTATTATACTGCACGCCTGCACGGACACCTTCTTATTCTCTATGTCCCTTTTCTAAATTACTTATGTGTGTTTATTTGTTTTCACGCTGAATATCACGTTTTTGCGTCATAGCATTTTCGTTTATGGAAACGACGACTTATTTCCATAAAAAAAATATCAGGGTTCAATGTATTTAGCTTGTATGTATGGTAAATTTTTCATATTTCTCTTCAAATTGTACTTTTTTATGCTTGCTTACATTGAACTTTATTTTTACTTTATTACTTTATTACTTTTTTATTTCTATACTTTTTTACTTTTATACTTTTTTACTTTTATACTTTTTTACTTTTTTACTAATTTACTTTTATACTTTTTTACTTTTATACTTTTTTACTTTTTTACTAATTTACTTTCATACTTTTTACTTTTTTACTCTTTTACTTTGTATTAAAGAACGGATTCTAACTTTACATTAAAGAGATTAAAAAAAAAAATTTTACTTCAATCTCACAAAGTGTGAATACTTGCATTTCATTGGATTAAAGTTTGTAATCCATTCAATAAATTTAAAGTATTAAATTAAATTAAACTATTAAAATTATATTAAATTAAATTTTCTTATTCAAATTTACAGATGATAAGTTTTATTATTATTATTTCAATAGGTGCTCTTATGTTGAAGAATAAATATGTTAAGTTCTAATATCTAGATATCAATTTTTCTTCTATGAAAATATTGCAGACATTGCACTCGATAATTAATTTTAAGAAAGTAGCAAAAAGTAGCTTTTAGACTAAAAAAAAGTAGTAAAAATGTAGCTATTGAAAAATTAAACTTGACGACCAAAAAAAATCGTTTTAGAAACATTATAAAACTGACGAAAATTTCATTCTATATTTTATTTTCCTGAAATTTTCCTAATTTTTATAAAAAAAAAATATTTACTTCATTCTTATCCTAATGCTAATAAATTGAATTCCTGCAACGAATTTTATTATTCATGAAAGAATTTCAATGTTTATAAAAATCATTTATTTCTTGCAAAGAATTAAAGAAATTTTATTAACTAATTCATTTCTTTCGACTAATTTTATGGAAATTCTCATTTAAGTAATTAAATACGGAAATTATTATTAATTTTTCGAAAATAATTTTGTTATTTAAGAAAATAATTGAATTTTGCAAAAAATTTTACTCAAATGACTCAAAATAATTGAATTTTCGAAAATAATTTTGTTATTTAAGAAAATAATTGAATTTTGAAAAAAATTTTACTAAAATTACTCGAAATAATTGAATTTTCGAAAATAATTTTGTTATTTAAGAAAATAATTGAATTTTGCAAAAAATTTTACTAAAATGACTCGAAATAATTAATTTTTCAAAAATAATTTTGTTATTTAAGAAAATAATTGAATTTTGCAACAAAGTTTACTCAAATGACTCAAAATAATTGAATTTTCGAAAATAATTTTGTTATTTATGAAATTATTTGAATTGTTTTAAAGAATTATTTATCCATAAATAATTGAATTCCTGAGAAGAATTTTATTAAAATCTTAAAGAATAATTGAAATATTTTATAAAACTTTAATTCAAATTGTGTTTAAAATAAGTGATTTCTTTCGAACAATTTTATTAAAATATTTGAAAATAATGTAATTCTGAAAGTAATTAAATTTTGTCTAAGAATTTTCTATTTATAAAGATAATTGTAATATTCACAATTCTTTTTAGTTTTTTTTGAAAATATTAGAATTTCTACGAAAAATTCGTACAATGATTTTATTTACAAAAATAATTAAATCCTGGAAAAGAATTTTTTGTGTAGAATATTATAAAAATTTTTCTTTAATAATTAAATTCGTTTGGAAATTTTGATGAAAATAGTAGAATACTGAAAATTATTATTGAGTTAAGAATAATTTTTAAATTTTTCTAAAATTTTTTCATTTAATTAAATTTTTACCATGAATTTTATTGACATTTTTGAAAATAGTCGAACTCCTTTGAAGAATTTTATTATATTTATGAAAATAATTGAATTATTGGAAAAAGTTTTATTAAAATATTTAAAAAGAATTGAATTTCTGTGAAAAATTGTTGTTATTTTTGAAAATAATTGAATTTTTCATAAGAGTTTTATAAACATTGTTTCAAACAATTAATTTTTTTCGAAATCTAATAAACATTATGAAAATTTTATCTTAAATAATTGATTTTTCGAAATTTTTTGAAAATACTATTTTAAATTAATTAAATTCTTGTGAAATTTTTATTATTTATAAAAATAATTGGATTTTAGATAAATTTTATCAATTTTTTGTTAAATAAATGAATTTTAAAGCTGTGAAATTTGATGAAAATACTAGTTATTGAAAATAATTGAACTTCGAATATTTTTTGAAAATCATTGAATTTTGAATAGTTTTTGAAAATAATAGACTAAATTTTAGACAATGCTTCTAATTATGCTACAATCCAAAATCCAAAATCTCAGTGAATATAAAATATTCTAGTTAATTACTATTAAAAATCTAATCCGTTGTGCAAGTATCAAAAATTATTTTAAACTTCTAGATTAATAAGTAGATTAGAATAATTTTTCTTCTAGTAGATTATATTGTTCTCGTCCATTTTACTTTTTTTCTCAATTTTTTTTCCTATCTTTTTAAAGTAATTTTTCACAAAATTTTATTTCTTTTTCAAGTAATTTTTCAAAAATTTTATTCATCTTTTTAAAGTAGTTTTTCCTAGTATTTATTTATCTCTTCAAAAAGTCTGTATTTATTATGAATCCTTTTAATTATAAGTAGATGTTATTTAAATCATATATCAGCACATTGAAGCGATTGCAACCGTAATTATTGATAAATTTGGTACTAATTAATTTCCTATATATCGAAATAACTAATCTCTTTTGCAATATTCTGCAAATTAAATTTAGATATAGCAATCTAACATATATAATTATACCGAATTTATTTTCAATTTATTAAAGAAAAAATTGCATAGAAATGTATATATAAATTAAAATTCTTCCTCTGATTCACAAAATCAAAGAACTTGTTAACTGTTCTCGCATCAAAGTGCTGGGAAAATAATGCCTATTAGTATAATATCAAAGTTTTAAATTTTCATTGAGAGTATAATATTACATATGTGTATTGTTTGTGTTAGAGCCAAGATTTTTGTGTTCTTGTTTTTTCTCGGCAGTTGGATACACAATGCGCGATATTCGGTACAAATGGAACTCCGGCCTACTATCGGTCGGCATCTCAAACGAGGTGGAACTACCGCAATTTCGTGTGCTCGGGCACAGGCAACGACAGACAACCATACACCTATCTACAGGTAGATATCCCACAATATTCATCTTCCAATTCTCAGTTCTGACTTTTTTTCCGAGTCATTGTGAGAAAATATCCACCATACGCACTAAAAACATACACATTACAACCATATTTGTCAAAGAGACCACAACACCTTCTCACGATATCTTTAATGATTCTCAATTCAATGATTCTTTCCTCACGAGTACTTTCTTTCTTTCTTTCTTTCACGTGTACTTTTACAATTTGCTCTTCAATTTCGAATCTAGTGAATGAAGAAATCATTTTTTCCGATGATTTACTCTCTAGAATAGTGAATCGGTGATGTTTTTACTTACGAATCAGTGACTTACTTCTGTCTAGCTGAATCTCTAGGATTTTACTATGATTTCTGTTAATTATCGGTAAGATTTCTGTTAATCGATTATGTTTTGTCAGGTAGGAAGAGAGTCACTGATTGGTAGCTAATAAATCGTTTTTAATGATAAATATACTTGGAAGTACTTTTGTCACCTCTACTTATGAAGTGAACTTCTGCTTTATGAAGACCTTCCATTCCGTATTCTTTGTGGTAGGAAATGTTGCACTTTTGCACTTTATTGATGATGCAGATCCTTTCATGCTTTAAGGAAGAAAGGACATCACTTTCTCTTTCATCCACCAAAACAACACTCATTCACTTTGAGTGAACATTAGAATTCACATTGTACAACTTAAAAATCCTTGCACCTAAAGGGATCGACCTCTACATGCCACGTACTCTTTAGGATAGTACAGAAAATTCAAAAAATGAAATTACCTGCAATTAATTTAAATAAAATAAAATCATTCAGTAATTTTCCGTTTCTACATTTTTCTACTTTGCTTGAATTATTCTGAACAAGAATTTAATAGGCTAAACTCATATTATTTTATTTAACGAGTGTTCAAGCGGCCTTTCGCAAAAAAATCAAAATAATCAATGATGATTTTTCACCCATCAAGTAGAAGCCTATTGCCAATGCAAATACGTGCTTTTCCTTTGTTTCCGAATCATTAAAGAAGTGGATCAACAAAGAACGTACAATTTGCTACCTTGTGGGTACCAATAGGTCTCTTGAAGAAATATTAGAAAATTTTAATTCCCTAGAGGAAAGAAAATTTTTGGCTCTTCTGCCTCAACGCTCTGAATCTATTTCTAAAACAAAGGGATACACAATGTGAATTAAAAACAAAACAGAATATTGTGGTATTAGAGAAAAGTCAGGGTAAGTGGAGGCCCCTCTGAGGCTACGTAGACTTTGATGGTTCGACAAGGTACGTACCAACCGCAAGAGGGGACTCTTTATTTTCAGTCGGATACACGATGACGGATATCCGGTACAAGTGGAACGAAGGAATGCACAGCGTTGGCGTCAGCAATGAAGTTTCTCTACCTCAGTTCAAAGTTCTTGGTCACCGACAGCGGGCCATGGAGATTAGTTTAACCACCGGTAATGTATCTCTTTTAATGTCAGATCTGATCTACTCGCGTGGAGTGAAACAGTATTTATTAAAGCCTTAACAACAAATTTTTAGAGTCACTGATAAAACACATTTATAAAGTCACTGGTAAAATAAAGAATGTTTCCTGTCTTATCAAAAATAGTCACAAGTACAAAGAAAAATTAATGACTTACTTGATGATGTAGGTTCTGGTGATAGTCACAAGTACAAAGAAAAATTAATGATTTACTTGATGATGTAGATTCTGGTAATAGTCACAAGTACAAAATTAATGATTTACTTGATGATGTAGGTTCTGGTAATAGTCACAAGTACAAAATTAATGATTTACTTGATGATGTAGGTTCTGGTAATAGTCACAAGTACAAAGAAAAATTAATGATTTACTTGATGATGTAGATTCTGGTAATAGTCACAAGTACAAAATTAATGATTTACTTGATGATGTAGGTTCTGGTGCTTCTTCCAATGGCTGTTTTCAACGTTTACTCGGTGTTAATACCGAGTGGATCGTGATTTGTCAGTTCGACTACAATGTTAGTAAATACTATTGATGATTGGATCTTAGGAAACTTGGTGTTAACACCGAATGAGCACTGAAAACAAACCCATCTGTAAAAACCCATCTTAAAAGGGAAAATGTTTGTTGCTAGCCTAACAGTCAAACCAAAAACCATGTTTTTGGAATAGGAAACATTACGGGAGCCTCAAACGGGAAAATGTTTGTTGCTAGCCTACAGTCAAACCAAAAACCACGTTTTTGGAATAGGAAACATTACGGGAGCCTTAAACGGAAAAATGTTTGTTGCTGGCCCAACAGTAAAAAAAAGACCATACGTTTCGACTGAAAGTAAACCTGGAGAGGCTGTAGTTTTTGCCTTTCCTAAAAAGGACTCTAAAGACACACCTAAGGGTAGTCTAATTTTAGGTTTATCTTGGCTCAACTGATCCAAGATCCCCATCATAGATAATGGGTTACTCTCCCAAAAAGCAACAAATACCCATTTATTCAGGCTCAAAGATAAATTTGCAGAAACTTGAAGCAACTTTTGAAGAAAAAACGATTCTAAAATGAAACAGATTTGCCACAACTGAGACGTGTTTCTTCTTCGCAGGTAATTACTCGCGTTTGGCATGTGAAATCCAGTTCGTTCGCTCAATGGGATACTACCTGATCCAGATCTACATTCCCTCTGGACTGATCGTGATCATATCATGGGTGAGCTTTTGGCTAAACCGAAACGCAACCCCCGCTCGGGTCGCCCTCGGAGTAACCACTGTGCTCACCATGACGACCCTTATGTCCTCGACCAATGCGGCCCTTCCTAAAATCTCCTACGTCAAGTCCATCGACGTCTATCTAGGAACATGTTTCGTAATGGTCTTCGCATCCTTACTCGGTAAGTTGGACAACGTCAATTTGAGAAAAACGGAAAGGCGGCTCTTCAATTCGCGTCCACATATTAGAGAGCGGACTTTTCTTATCACAGATTGCCAGAATTATAGTAAATCAATGACGCGTTTATCTTTCTTCCAAACTTTACCAAGGACAGATTTCTTACACATTAATTTGATGATTTGAAGCAGTAAATTCTTCTTGAAAAATGATTACGTGTTGCAAAAGTTACTTTTCAGATGATCAATTTCGAATGACAAACATTCGACAAAAGAATTTAAAATTTTTGGTATTGTTCAACTTATCCGAAAGGTTTATTCATCAATTATTGAATAAATCACAAACTATAAATGTACTATGAATGTATTCAATTTTTTCAAATGATCCGAAAATACGCGCGTTTGATGAAAATTCACAGCATTAAGAAAATCATTTTGATAAAATCAAATGAACAGTGGATATTAATCGGTCCTGTACAGTAAAGTGAATTAAAATCATTTTCAAGTGACAGCTTTATTTCCTCTCGAACAAGAGACAGAGAAAATATTTTACTGAACTTAGTACTGAACTTAGTACTGAACTTAGTACAATACTTAGTATTGAACTTAGTAGTCAAAACATCATTGAAGTATAAAAACAAAAAATTATTATCACATCTATTAAAACTTTGACAAATGTTACTGTATGTTGTTAACTATAAGAAGAACATAAAAACAATTAGACCTACTTTGAAGAAAATTGTTTTCAACTATTGCTTAATGTATGAGTATGTTCATAAAATTTAGACATTCTGATAAAAATCCCAACAAAAGAATTCCGATTTTTTAATTTCACTTTCTGTTTCTCTTGTAGAGGGAAATAATCGAAATGTTACCCTAGTAATGCAATCTATTTTCTCGGAAGAAGGTTTTTATGCGTCTCTCACTTACTATGACACTCAATATGTGATAAAAAACGTTTCTTCTCACTTCCCGAATTTTACTGAAACATGAAAATTGAAAGAAGCTTACCGATATAATTTAAGTTTGTAGAAGACACGTCTACAACTTAAAAAACAAAATGTTGCATACGTTTTTTGTTACTCGAGCTAAGTAAAGCACTTTTAAACGATTAAATATGAAACTATGAAAGTGAAAATGTGTGAAGAATTTTTAACAAAAATCGTAACTCTACCCACGAGGAAATTATTATCTGGCCTAATTAAAACAGACCAAATCTGAAAAATAAAAAATAAAATAAAAACAAGAAAATCCAGTGTGGTTGAAACAATGGAACTTAATTCCGGCTTTGAATTTTGAAAACTACGTTGAGAAAAAGAAACAATTAGACTTAACGTCCGGACAAGCAGGAATAGATAATTTTACAGTTACTTATCAAAAAGTGAAAAAACAAATGTCATTAAGACGTCCAAAAGTCGTCTTGGAGTTGTAACTTAAAAACATCCTTTCGGATGATTTTTAGACGACTTCTGGACCAAAAATAAGGTGTCTTATGTAGACATCGTTGTAGACGTTAACTATTAACATTATCAGTTAAAATAATATTTGTAAATTGCTTCATGTATTTATTACATTTAGTACAAATTTTTCTAACAGTGCAACACTGTCCGGTAATGTTGTAACTTATTAATATATAGTAATATAATAATAAATACACAGCCACTCGTTGATCATGGATTTACTCGAATCTTCTTAAAGGCCGTTTAGAAAATACTTTTTTTTTTGGAAAATTTAACTTTCTTCTCCCACCTCTTAAGATATTTTACATTCATTAGCAACAATTTTTTCCATTCTTCATAAAAACTGCGGCTAGACCCACTCAAAGTCCCTAAATTTTCCAGCTTTTTCAAACTATATTTATTATTAATTAGAAACTTATTCAAAAACATTTATAACTGTGTCAGAATTCGTGAAATTTTCAAAGAAAACAAAAAGTTTTTTTTTTAAATCAAAATGGTGAAAAAACATTTCTATTTGGTCTTAGGAATGTGTCCACCAAAGAACAGAAAAAAATATTATTTTTTATAAGAGTTATTGCAAAATTAATTTTTTTGCAACTTTTTAAACAAAACCATATTTCTCCTAAATGTATGAACCGATTTAAAAAATGAATGAATTTAAAAAAAAATTTTTAAGGCGCAGAACATTAAAAAAAATTAATTGTTTATAAAAAATTTATTAAATAATTATTAAAATGTAAACTTTTTTAAAATTTTCTAATTCTAAACGAAAGTATTTTTTATTCCCTTAATATTCCCGCTTGGTTCATTCATTTTTTAAATCGGTTCATACATTTAGGAGAAATATGGTTTTGTTTAAAAAGTTGCACAAAAAATAATTTTGCAATAACTTTTATAAAAAGTAATATTTTTTTCTGTTCTTTGGTGGACACATTCCTAAGACCAAATAGAAATGTTTTTTCACCATTTAAAAAAAAAAAAAATACTTTTTGTTTTCTGTGAAAATTTCACGAATTCTGACCCAACTTCATTTTGAAATAAATATTTAATCATTATTATTTTTTCATATGGAAATTAGAATTTTCAAAAAGTCAATTCTTTTTTTATTTTTCCATCAAAGAATTAAATTACTTTCAAAAAATAATTTTTTTTTTTTTGCAAAATTTGTCAAAATTGAATCATTTTAAAGGTCTACTATTTGAAAATGTTTTAACAATAAAATTTAATTATTTAAAAAGTAATTTTAATAAATAATTCGTCTCAATAATTCAAATATTTTCAAAAGTACGGTAACTCTTTGCAAACATCCAATTATGTTGAAAAATTTACAAAAATTCTCGTCAATTTTTGAATTACTTTTATAAAAAATAAAATTTGTCACTGACATTCAAATAGTTCTGAAAAAAATTTAATGAAATTGTATGGCAGAATTTTAATTATTTTTAATATATGAACAATTTTTATCAAATTTCTCGAAAACTGAAATTATTCCTAAAAATTTTCGTAAAATTTGTCAAGAGAATTCAATTATGAAAAATTTGTTAATAACATTCTTTATGAAAATGCAATTTTAAGAAAAATTAGATTATTTAAAAAAATATTTATTTTTATAGTCGAAGAATTCAATTATTAAACAAGAATTTTTATATTCTACACAAACATTTAATTATTTTTCAAAAAAAAATAAAAATTTCAAATTTTAAAAACTCATTGCAAAATTTCAATTATTTGTCATACAATTTCGATCGAATTTCACAAATAATGTAAATATTCTTTTGAATTTTATTAAAATTAATTAAAAGAATTCTATTATTTGAAAAATTTGTTGATAAACTTCTTTACCAGAATTGAATTTTAAGAAAAATTGAATCATTCAATAAATTATCTTTGTTTGTATTTAAATAATTGAATTCTCGTAGAATTTCTAATAGCAATAGATTTTTAAAATGAATTTCAGTTAAAATTTCAGATAAAATTTGAAGATTTTATTTCCTTACATTCATTTAATTGAAAAATGTACAAAAAATTTAAATTTCGACAAAAATTGAATATTGCAAAAAAATTGATTTTAAAATGTGAAAGAAATTTTTCGAAAATTATTAAAATTAATTTATTTCAAGAAGAATTTTAGTTAAAAATTCTAAAAAAAATAATAGTAATGATAAAAATAATTTTTGAACAAGTTACAGTAAAAAAGTATCAAGTAAACTTTAAAAAAAAAATTAATTCTACAAAATTGTTCGTTAAAAGTATAAAAATTTAAATTTTCAAAGAATGTGATTCAAAACCTTTTAAAAATTTAAATAAAAATTGAATTCCCCTAACAAAATTAAAAACAAAAATTTTTAAGAATACTTCCAGTTTTCGAGAAATGTAAAGAAATTAATTTTACAAAATATATTAAAAATAATTGAAATTGTTTCAAGAACTTTTTTTAAAATTGTTCTAAATAATTTAATTTCGGAGAAAAATTGTATTATTTATAAAAGTAATTAAAATTTTGACTAAATAATTGAATTTCGGAGAGAAATTGTATTATTTATAAAGATAATTGAAATTTTGACAAAATAATTGAATTTCTAAGAAAAATTGTATTTTTTATAAAGATAATTGAAATTTTGCCTAGATTTTTTTGTAAATTACTTTTGAAAATAATTGAATTTTGGAGATTAAAATTATTGAAAATCTGTTTTTTTAAATTTCCCATCAAATTCATTTAAAATTGAAATTTTACAAACTTTCAAATAAAAATCTTTTCAAGTTCGTTTAATTATGAAAATGGTAAACGCAATTTTTTTTTAAATTTGAATTAAATTTGAAATATTTAAGTAATTTAGATTTCAAGAATAAATACAATTAAAAAACAACAAAATTTCCAGAATTTCCCTGTTAACGAATTTTTAACATCTAAATTTAGGAAGATCCTAAAGTTCTGAACGTTCAAATGAACGAAATTTATTTATTTCTTCTGAAAATCAAATTTTTATTGCAAATATTTTGCGTCGCTAACAAAAAAATTAATTACTAAGTTTGTAAATGTAAAATTTTAGTTTTTAACTTTTTTTATGATTAGTAATTTATTAAAATACCTTTAACAAAAAATATTTCGTTCATTTGAACGTTCAAAACTTTGGGATCATAATTTAGGTTCATAATTAGCGAGCAGAAAAACTTTTAGTTATCAAGTTGTATAAAAATCGAATGCTTTTTTAAAAAATCCATATTATAGCCGCCATTTTGATTTTTAAAAATCTGACTCTAGATTTATATTTTGAGGTGAGGAAGAATCCTGTCGTAGTGGAACAAAATAAATTTCCGATTCGTATTCACTATTTTCAGACACTTCAATCTCCAATTTAGACAATTTTATTTTTCTTGTGTGGCTGTGATATTGAATTAATTTTATAATATTACAATATTTCTTAACTTATTGCAAAGTAATAATAATGTTATCTGACTGTAGCGAGGCAACAGTGTTCCCCCAGGGGGATGTATACTGCGAAAAATGGATATTAATCCTAATTATCTAGATATTAATATTAATATTATCAATACTTGTGACAGTGAAATGAATATTCACGATGTTCAAATTTAGATGGATATGAATTAACTATTTCTCTTAATATCAAGTAAAATTAAGATTTTTAATATCAATTTTTCTCCGTGTAATCAATGTTGAGACATTTTTTTCACCATTCTCGATTAATGTGGGGCAATATGGTAGAAGCGGCAAATTTCTCCAATAGTTAATATTTCTTGTAATTAATTTAAACAAACACTTCAATTTTTTTATTTAATTAATTTTATTTAAGTATTTTACTTAAGAAAAGACATAAAATTGGATAGTGCTATGTTATTATAATATGATAAATATTAAATAATTAAAATTTAATTTAAATAAAAATAAAATAAATAAATAATAAATAGAAAAATTAAATAAATAAAATTAAATATAGAAAATTAAATAAAAATGAAACAAATGTAACCAAAACTGGAACAATAGCCAAAAATTGTACATCTACCATATTGCCACATATTATTGTCACAACATTGAGCTGACATGTTTTGCTAATTGGATCAACGATATGATGACCTGAACATATCGTTTAAACAATGTTTAAAAAATATTTTGAAACTTACCCACCTTGTACGTTGGTTTAAAAATCACGTAAGTTAAAGTATTGTTTTGGAAATAACGTAACTTTTTTATTCTGTAATTCACTTACATGATTTTTAAAAAAACGTAGAAAGTGGGTAACTTCAAAATTCTTTTTAGACACACGTTCATTAAACTTGGAATGAACGATCTGCTTTTGAACTCCTAGGAATATGCCTGCCATACATTTAATAGCTTTTTTTAGTACACTTTTTACAAAATCCAATAGTGTATCTTGTAAATTACCTAAATTTAAAAGATTTTTTTGGTCTATGCAGAAACTTGATTACTCAATGATTTATGATCATTGTATGCTTCTGCTTGTGATGCACTTTTTACCAGCTTATCATTACATTGCTATTTTATTTTTCATTTCAAAACAGCGTTTCTATATACTTAAAAAAATCTTTTCGATTTAAGTAACTTAAGAGATACACATGTACCCATTTTACTTTGTCAAATTTTGTAAAAAGTGCTCAGGTAGAACGTAATCTTGCAACAAGCTTGTTTCATCACGTAAGTAAATGTTCAATTTTAATACATTCCTTAATCAATCAATCAATCAATCAATCATTTAATATTTAATTTATACTTCATTTAAAAATTTTAAATAATGTAAATTTACATTATTTAAAATTAAAAAAAAATTTTTTTTAATTTAAAAAAAAATTAGAACCAATTTTGGTTTTTCGTAATTTCGTTCGTAATTTAACCAATTTTTTCGTAATTTTGTTCTAGTTTAATACCGAAATCAGCTCTAATTGAGAACCTTTTTTTATAGTGAAATTATAACAATGTTTTTTACAAGATCCTTTAATAACTTTTGTGAATAAGTTCAAAATTGCAAAAAGGCGCAGCACTACTTTCTCTTCCGTATTATTTTCAATTTTTGAGCAACCACTGAAAAGAATAAGAAAAATGGTTTTAAAAAAGTTTTGTTCAAACATACATGTAAGATAAAAAGAATAGTTTACTAGTAAGCACAAATAATTTATTTTCATTGTTCTTATTTAGTCAAATAAAAAAAAAATTAAGCAAGTTTTTTTTTTATTATTAGAGCAAAAGCTTAAGACTAAAGTTTCAAAAAGACAGAAAAATACATTATCAAAGTATAAACAGTCAAAGTATAAACGGAAAATGTTAACATAGAACGGAATATTTTAATAGAAAGAATAGATTTAAATTTTATAAACGTAAATGGTTTTCAGTGATGTTTTGTTTAAAAGCAAAATATTGAATGTTCTTGTTTTCTAAAACGACACAATAAACACTCGATATTAACTGATTATGTTAATAGTTAACTTTACGATGTTAAAAACTTTTAATTTCTCTCCATTGTTCACGGATCTTATGTAGTTTGAATTAACTACCGAACTGGTACCTGAACTTCATCCGGCGTTGCAAATCATTTGGTATAAAAATTCAGATCATTACAAGTTAATAAAAAAATACTTTAAATATTTTAAATACCTTAAATATTTTAAATACTTTAAATGTGACGCGATCTGAAGAAAGGGACCTTAGAAGCAAAAAATTATAGGTTATGTTTGCAATTTTCGAAATGAAAATACAAAAAAATGATTAACTGTTAATGTTAATCATTAATGTTTAAGTTTTCATTGTAACTGAAATATTTAATTAATACTGATTTTAATTTGCAAAAAGTAAAAAGAAACTTTAATCAACAAAAAAGCAGCACTAACATAGCCTTAAAGTGATTTGCTTCTAAGGTCCCTTTCTTCAGATCGCGTCACAAATATTTTTAATACTTTAAATATTTTAAATACTTTAAATATTTAAAATATTTTAAATACTTTAAATACTTTAAATATTTTAAATACTTTAAATATTTTAAATACTTTAAATATTTTAAATACTCTAAATATTTTAAATACTTTTTTGCTTATTTGTCAATACTGGGAAAGTAGCACCAAATAATAAAACCACTATGGGAACATTTGTGTCTGCCAAAAATTACAATTAACATCAAAAATTCACAAGAGTCAGACTGTCTGCCAAGACTCGGTGCCAAGTTTGACAGTCCTGGGAAGTTATTTTTTTCCCCCAACAATTTTAATACTTTTTCAAAAGCGTC
Organism: Leptopilina drosophilae; assembly: GCA_032873175.1. NCBI lineage: Eukaryota > Metazoa > Arthropoda > Insecta > Hymenoptera > Figitidae > Leptopilina > Leptopilina drosophilae. Next base: position 3,957,706 of record CM065485.1, on the reverse strand, counting down.
AATTGTCCGATATAGGTTTTTAGATGAATCGTTTTTGACTCTTGATGCAAAAAGTGTAAATCAAATAATGGCAATTATTTTATTATCGGTAATTAGTAAATATCTAAAACATTTCAAATTTTTTTAACAAGTTTCAACTTGATAGACTTTTTGGGGGAAAAATATTAATGTACTTTGCACGCAAACCGAAACAAAAAGTATGCATGGAAAATAATTCTAAACCACTTTCTTTAAAAACAGATTATCTAAAAAAAATCTGTATTCCAAACTAAGGAATAATGGTTGAAAAATTGTATATAGTTTACAATAAAAACGGGTCAATTAAATGCACTCGAAAACAATTCGATTTCGTGATCTGTATTTAAATGAAAAATTTGCATGTCATATTAACATTGTAGCACATTTGCAGATAGCATAGCAGATAGTTAGCATTACATGTTTCCTTAAATATTGTTTCAACATTTTCTAAATGGAATTTTTTTTCTTGATTTTCTTAATGGAATTTTTTTCTTGATTTTCTTAATCAACAGTTAATGTTTTTAAGAAGGCATTGAACAATAAGTTACAATTTAATCCTCATATACCACTGGGTTGTTTAAACCCAAATGATTTTAAAAGTCATAGATATTTTTTTAAGTAGTCACTGCATACTTGTCCGGAAGGGTCTGTGAAAATTTTGTGATACCAACTGTCGGTAAATTTTTTGTTTGTCGGTAAATTGTCGGTAAATTGTCTGTCAAATTGTCTGTCAAATTTGTCAAGTTCTGTCAAATTCTGTCCAAGTAACGCAGAACGTACAATAAACGTAAATAAATAAATACGTGATAAATAATAAACGTAAATAAATAAACGTACCACTTTTATATAGTACACGGAGGTTTAAAATTTTTTTTTTAAATACTACCTTAAGAAGAAAACATAACCTTAGTTTCAACTAAATAGAGAAGATCCTAAAGCACAAAAGTGTTGGTAGTAGAAAATCCGCTTTAGTGATTTCGCTAAATGGGCTAAAAAGAAAAAATATAGATAAAAAAATAAACTTGTGCTTTGGCAAATGTATTTTTAAAGAAATATTTGTACTTTTTGTAAATTTGTACCACTTTTATAAATCATTTGAAGATAGGACACATGAAGGTATTACACGTAATAGTTTTAGAAAGAAGAGCGTGTTCATTGCTTGCTGAAGCTGTAAGTATAACATTTTCTAAACAGCATTGACGTCTATATTTGCATATATTTGTATATTTAGATTGCCTTTAATGCTGTGGACTTGTGGAATAAATAAAAACAATGTATATGATTTTTTTAGAATTTACTATTGCTGAAGCTTTAATACAGCATTGGCAAAGTTCAATTAACGAGGCATTAAATTTTCAAGGTTCAAGTTTAATTATTTTAGTTTTCGAATAGTTTTTTTGGAAATTATAAATAGACACAAACGGCAAAGATGTTTGTTTAATTGAATTAAAAAAAAAGCCTAAAAGAATTCAGTCATGTTGGGGATAAACGCTTCTGAACACAAAGTTCGGTTTGGTTCCTAAACCTAAAATTCAAGGTTTCACCATTAATTTTCAATCAAGTTTTCTTAAACTCTGGAGCTGATGAAGAAAAGTACAAGCAATAATTAATAGAAAGGAAATTTTTCTTGTCGGGAACGTAATTTTTTTTTAGACATTTAAGAAAATAAATTAAGCTCAAAACCTAATTAAATGTTCAATGCGCAATAAGACTTCTTTTAATTAATAACTTTCTTTTAGTTCCAGATTTTTCTTTACTTCAAATATTCTCCTTTGCTTCAAGTGGGTAAAATTTGTGACTACATATATAATCAAGCTCAATATTGGGACAATATTGTCTCAACAATTATTATGTCCGCCCTGTGGGAACATTGCCATGCAATATTGACACAATATTAAGTTCAAATGTTTTTTGCTATATTTTTGGGTAGAATGTCGAGTGCACCTAGCTCTAGGCGCTGAAAAAAAAAAGAAATTGACAATGGCGCAAAGATCAAATCTGATTAAGGTCATTTTTCTTTTAACAGAATATGCCACAGTAGGGTATATGGCGAAAAGGATCCAAATGAGAAAGAATCGCTTTCAAAAGATAGCAGAGAGCATGAAGGCAGCCAGGGAGAATCCAGGACCGCCGGGTGTTCCAGGTGATCCACACGACCATGCACCCAAACAAACTGTGAGTAACGAAAGCTAAAAATGGAAATCATCTTTAAATTACAATTCATATTTTTTCTAAGACGTTAATTGTGAACAATTCATAGCGTACAAGAAGATTAAAAATGATATCGCATTCTTTTCTTCCAAATGATCTTAATTTCCCACTTTGGATGGTAAATACTTAATTCACTAAAATACTACCAGGGCTCGGATCGTCTTTAAGACACGAAAAAAATCGCTTTAGTCGCATAAATTCACAACAAAAGTCACAAAAAGTAGCATAAAAAAAACAAAAATTTTTTAATAATAATAATTTTTTTTTTTTTTTTGAAAAATTTTTTTTTTTTATTAAAATTTCCAAAAGAGTCGGAAAAAAGTCGAATGAAATTTTATGAAGAAAAATCCGAAAAGAAAACACGAAATTGTCAAAATTGTAAAAAAACAAACATTTCTCGCCAACTGATACTTTAAGATCAAACAATCTGGAATAATATTTAATAAAATTTAATAAAATGCATGACAAAATTTTAATTTGGTATTTTTAACATTTTTTAAAAAATCTCTTCAAAATTTCATATATTTTTATAAATAATAAAATTCTTTTCCAAAAATCAATTATTTAAAAAAAATTTTATAAAATGCCTGTCATAATTTCAATTATCTTTATAAATAATAAAATTCTTATATAAAATTCATTTACTTTCAAAAATAATGAAATTCTTTGCAAAAACTGAATTAGATTCAAAAAATTTTTTTAACTTTCTCGTCAAAATTTTATAAATAATAAAATTTATGATGGAAATTCAATTATTTTCAAAAGTAATTAAAGTCTCCGCAAAATTGTAATTATTTTCAAATATTTTTTTAATTTCTCGTCAAATTATCATTCTCTTCAGAAATAAAAAAATTCATCATGGAAATTTAATTATTTTCAAAAGTTCTGATAAAATTCTTTGCAAAATTCATATATCTTCAAAAGTAAAAAAAAATCTTCTCGGAAATTCAATTATTCTCAAAATTTTTTTTTAAATTCTCAAAATTTCATTTATTTTTATAAATATCAAAATTCTTCTTCAAACTTCAATTACTTTTAACCATTTTTAAAAAAAATCTGTTCAAAAATTCAATTATCTTTATAAATAATAAAATTTTTCTCTGTAATTTCAATTATTTTCAAAGAATTTTAATAAAATTCTTGTCAAAATTTCAATTGTTTATTTATTTATTTCTGTACATTTGTAATTATCTTTATAAATAATAAAATTCTTCTCTAAAATTCATTTATTTTCAAAAGTAATAAAATTCTTCTCTAAAATTCATTTATTTTTAAAAGTAATAAAATTCTTCGCAGAAATTCAATTATTTTCGGATTTTTTTAAATTTCTCGTCAATATTTTATAAAAAATAAAATTCATGATGGAAATTCAATTATTTTCAAATTTTTTTTTAAATTCTCAAAATTTCAATTATCTTTATAAATATCAAAATTCTTCTTCAAAATTCATTTACATTTAAAAATTTTTTAAAATAAATCTGTTCAGAATTTCAATCATCCAAAAATAATGAAATTTTTTGCAAAAATTCAATTACATTCAAAATTTTTTTTTAATTTCTCGTCAAAATTTTATAAAAAATAAAATTCATCATGGAAATTCAATTATTTTCAAAATTTTTTTTTAAATTCTCAAAATTTCAATTATCTTTATAAATATCAAAATTCTCCTTCAAAATTCATTTACTTTTAAAAACTTTTTAAAAAAATCTGTTCAGAATTTCAATTATCTTTAAAAATAATCAAATTTTTCTCTAAAATTCATTTATTTTCAAAGAATTTTAATAAAATTCTTGTCAGAAATTCAATTATTTATTTATTTCTGTACATTTGTAATTATCTTTATAAATAATAAAATTTATCCTAGAAATTCATTTACTTTCAAAAGAAATAAAATTCTTTGCAGAAATTCAATTATTTTAAAAATTTTTTTTAAATTTCTCGAAAAAATTATCATTATCTTCATAAACAATAAAATTCATCATCTTTAAAAAATAAGAAAATTCATCGCAGAAATTCAATTATTTTCAAATTTTTTTAAATCCCCCCACAATTTAAACTATTTTGAAAAATATAAAAATTCTTCTTCAAAATTCAATTACTTTTGAACAGTTAAAGAAAGTCTGTTCAAAAATTCAATTATCTTTAAAAATAATAAAATTCTTCTCTGAAATTCAATTATTTGCAAAGAATTTTAATAAAAATCTTCTCAAAATTTTAATTATTTATTTATTTCTGTACATTTGTAATTATTTTCATAAATAATAAAATTCATCCTAGAAATTCATTTATTTTCATAAATAATAAAATTCTTCGCAGATATTCAATTATTTTCGTATTTTTTTAAATTCTCCCCACAATTTCAACTATTTTTAAAAATATCAAAATTCTTCTTTAAATTTCAAATAACTTTTAAAGAATAATAAAAAAAATGTGTAAAAAGTTTCAATTATTCTTATAAATAATAAAATTCTTCTTTAAATTTCAATTATTTCCAAAGAATTTAAATAAAATTATTGTCAAAATTTTAATTATGTTTATAAATAAAAAATTCATCCTAGAAAATCAATTATTTTTAAATTTTTTTTTAAATACTCAAAATTTCTATTATCTTTATAAATATCAAAATTCTTCTTCAAAATTCAATTACTTTTAAACATTTTTTAAAAAAAGTCTGTTCAAAAATTCTATTATCTTTATAAATAATAAAATTCTTCTCTGAAATTCAATTATTTGCAAAGAATTTTAATAAAATTATTGTCCAAATTTTAATTATCTTTATAAATAAAAAAATCATCCTAGAAAATCAATTATTTTTAAATTTTTTTTTTAAATACTCAAAAAGTTCTATTATCTTTATAAATATCCAAAATTCTTCTTCAAAATTCAATTACTTTTAAACATTTTTTAAAAAAAGTCTGTTCAAAAATTCTATTATCTTTATAAATAATAAAATTCTTCTCTGAAATTCAATTATTTGCAAAGAATTTTAATGAAATTTTTGTCCAAATTTTAATTATCTTTATAAATAAAAAATTCATCCTAGAAAATCAATTATTTTTAAATTTTTTTTTATATAATCTTATAATATAAAATAATGATTTCTTCATGTTTTATATCAATTTTTTATAAGTAGTTTAATTTAAAAAAGGTTTGAATTTAAATCTTTTAAAGAATTTTAATTCTTATGGAAAAATAATATTTAAATATTTATTTAAAAAAGAAGTTATTGATGGTTTTTTGAAAAATTTGAAAGAAATTTGTAAATAAACATAACAGAACATTTTTTTGACTAAAACTTTTTCCTTTAATTTTAATTTTCTGAAAATTTAAAAAAATTTTAGTCGCTTTTTACTAAAAAAATCTCGAAAAAGTCGATTAGTCGCATCTTTTCACAAAAAAGTAGAAAAAAAGTCAAATTTCCTTAGAAAAGTCGAAAAAAAGTCGAAAAAGTCGCACAATCCGAGCCCTGTACTACTAAAATACTAAAAACGGTATTTTTGTGCACATTGGCTACAAAAAATTACTGTCCTTCTTATATTTTTTCAATTCACTTCAATCCACTATTTTCCTTAATTTTTTAAAAATACCTCTTGTAGCGCAAAATAAATAAAAAATTATTCCTAAAATCAAAAAGCCGCGAAAGGAATTATTGTTTCGGTGATAAATTCACGTTGAATTGTTTCTTTGAACGTCTTAAAACAACTTTTACAAGTTAAAAGGGTTATCCTGAAAGGACAACCCTAAGCGAACTGCCGTGTCTCTTGTAAGTGGTGCCGTGTTGTCCAGGAGGTGCGGTTCAAGGTCCACGACCCCAAGGCACATAGTAAAGGTGGAACTCTGGAGAACACAATAAACGGAAGGGCTGACGAAGAAGCTCCACCAGTACCACAACATCTCATTCATCCTGGCAAAGATATCAGCAAACTTTATGGTACGTTCTTACTGACATTTTTGTTTTTTCTTCAAAAAAAAAAAAAAAAAAAAAATTAATCTATACTAATTTACTTGATCGATGGTTAGCGAATACAAACATAAAAAAATGTTCTTACATTTTTTTTACAACCATCAATCAAAAGGAACATAAATAGAAAGCAAAAAATAACTTTGGATTTAATAATATAAGGAATTGAGGTATAAAGAATATGATCTAATGTAGGATTAGGGGAATAAACCCAAATAACGTCCCCCGAAGTAATTTTCAATAATGAAATTTTAAAAAGTATTTGAAAATTTTTTTTTAGAAATATACGAATTTTTATGTACAAAACATTTTTATTGAGATTACAATCACAATAACAGGCTTCGCACTTATCTACTAAAACCTACTGTTTACTACTTTTTTTAAGTTACGCTACTATTTTTAGATTTCGACCACTAAAAGCTACTATTTAGGTTTTTTTAGTATTTTCGCTACTTTCAATTCGCTAATACTAAAAAACGAAAAACTATTATGGTAAATTATGATCAAATTCTTTGAAACGATTCAATTATTTTCGAAAAATATTCGAAATTCAATTATTTTCGATACTTAATATTTTCATCGAATTTAGCCTTTAAAATTCAATTATTAAACAAAAAATTGATAAAATTCATCCAAAATTCAATTACTTAACCAAAATTGATAAAATTTATCCAAAATTCAATTATTTAACAAAAAATTGATAAAATTCATCCAAAATTCAATTATTTAACAAAAAATTGATAAAATTCATCCAAAATTCAATTATTTAACAAAAAATTGATAAAATTAATCCAAAATTCAATTATTTAATCAAAATTGATAAAATTCATTCAAAATTCAATTATTTAACGAAAAATTGATAAAATTCATCCAAAATTCAATTATTTAACAAAAAATTGATAAAATTTATCCAAAATTCAATTATTTAACAAAAAATTGATAAAATTAATTTTTATAAATAATAAAAATTTCACAAGGATTTAATTCATTTTGAATAGTATTTTCAAAAAATATAAAACATTCATAATATTTATAATATTTCGAAAAAATGAATTGTTGAAAACAATGTTCACAAAATTCTTAGGAGAAATTCAATTATTTTAAAAAATAATAAAAATTTGTAACAGAAATTCAATTCTTTTTAAAAATTTAAATAAAATTATTCAGAGTAATTCAATTATTTTCATAAATAATCAAATTCTTCATAGGAGTTAAATTATTTTTAAAAATATCAATAAAATTCATGGTAAAATTTCAACTTTATTAAAAAAAATATTCCTAATTTAATAATTGTCAATATTCTACTATTTTTATAAAATTTCCCAAAAGAATTGAATTGTAAAAGAAATTTTTTTGATAATATTCTACACGAAAGTTCAATTATTTTTCCGAAAGAAATAAAAATTTCACATAAATTAAAATATTTAAAATAGAATTCGCATAGATTTTCTTGACAAAATTCAATTATTTTGAGTCATTTTAGTAAATTTTTTTTGCAAAATTCAATTATTTTCATAAGTAACAAAATTATTTCCAAAAATTCAATTATTTTCAAAAAATTTCCTTAATTCAATGATTTTTTATATTTGTTTTAAATTAATTTTCCAAAAGAATTGAATTAATTCTAATTAATAAAATACCACACAAAAATTCAGTTATTGTAAAATATTTTAAAAGAATTCTTTCTAAAATTTAATTATTTGTAAAAACTTTTCTAAATTCAATGATTTTTAATATTTTATAAAAATTTGCCAACAGAATTCAATTATTTAAAAATTTTGTTGCAAAAATCTTCGTAGGAATTCAATTTTTTTCATGAATAATAACAATTTATCAGGAAATTTATTATTTAAATAAGAATTTGCATAAAATTAGTCGAAAGAAAGGAATTAATTAAAAAAAATTTTTTAATTCGCAAAACTTTTTTTCATCGCAAGAATTAAATGATTTTCAGTATTCTACTATTTTCATCAAAATTTCCAGAAGAATTTAATTAAGAATTTAATTATTAAAGAGAAATTTTTATAATATTCTTCACAAAAAATTATTTTCCAGGGTTTAATTATTTTTGTAAATAAAATCATTGTACGAATTTTTCGTAGAAATTCTAATATTTTCAAAAAAACTAAAAAGAATTGTAAATGTTACAATTATTTTTATAAACAGAAAATTCTTAGACAAACTTTAATTACTTTCAGAATTACATTATTTTCAAATATTTTAATAAAATTGTTCGAAAGAAATCACTTATTTTAAACACAATTTGAATTAAATTTTTATAAAATATTTCAATTATTCTTTAAGCTTTTAATAAAATTCTTTTTAGGAATTCAATTATTTATAAATAAATAATTCTTTAAAACAATTTAAATATTTTCATGAATAACAAAATTATTTTCGAAAAATTAATTATTTCGAGTCATTTGAGTAAAATTTTTTGCAAAATTCAATTATTTTCTTAAATAACAAAATTATTTTCGAAAATTCAATTATTTTGAGTCATTTAAGTAAAATTTTTTGCAAAATTTAATTATTCTCTTAAATAACAAAATTATTTTCGAAAAATTAATTATTTCGAGTCATTTGAGTAAAATTTTTTGCAAAATTCAATTATTTTCTTAAATAACAAAATTCTTTCCGAAAATTCAATTATTTTGAGACATTTTAGTAAACTTTGTTGTAAAATTTAATTATTTTCTTAAATAACAAAATTATTTTCGAAAATTCAATTATTTTGAGACACTTTAATAAACTTTGTTGTAAAATTTAATTATTTTCATAAATAACAAAATTATTCCCAAAAATTCAATTATTTCGAGTCATTTTAGTAAAATTTTTTGCAAAATTCAATTATTTTCTTAAATAACAAAATTATTTCCGAAAATTCAATTATTTTGAGACATTTTAAGTAAACTTTGTTGTAAATTTCAATTATTTTCTTAAATAACAAAATTATTTCCGAAAATTCAATTATTTTGAGACATTTTAGTAAACTTTGTTGTAAAATTTAATTATTTTCTTAAATAACAAAATTATTTTCGAAAATTCAATTATTTTGAGTCAATTGAGTAAAATTTTTTGCAAAATTCCATTATTTTCTTAAATAACAAAATTCTTTCCGAAAATTCAATTATTTTGAGTCATTTTAAGTAAACTTTGTTGTAAAATTCAATTATTTTCTTAAATAACAAAATTATTTTCGAAAAATTAATCATAATTTCGGTATTTAATTATTTAAATGAGAATTTCCATAAAATTAGTCGAAAGAAATGAATTAGTTAATAAAATTTCTTTAATTCTTCACAAGAATTAAATGATTTTTATAAATATTTAAATTCTTTCATGAATAATAAAATTCGTTGCAGGAATTCAATTTTAATAGGATAAGAAGGAAGTAAATATTTTTTTATAAAAATTAGGGTCAAGTTTAATTTTTCGGTACAGCTACTTTTTACTGCTTTTTTTTTAGTCCGAAAGCTTCTTTTTGCTACTTTTTTAAAATTAATAATCGAGTGCGAAGTCTGCAACAGTAAAGTAAAGACTAATTTCTTAATGTAGGTTTAAATTGAAATAAATTAATCCTTAAAATCTTAGATAAATCCTAAAATCTTCAGATTTTTGAATTGGACTACTTTGTATTTATTGGACATTCGGAATAGCAATTTCGTGTTTTGAAATAACGCATATTTACTAATACCTACATCACACCATATTTTTCGCTCCGTGACAATAGAACCATAGGGGGTTTTAGGCTTTTCGAAAATCATTATTTAAAAAAAGTACTAGAATTCTTAATTTTTTCCTTATATATGAAATTTGAAACCTGACTTACAATATATTTATCTAAGTTTTAAAACAGAATTTTTGTTTTTAAATAAAAGTGATACATGTTGTTGTGTTAATGGTACTAGTTCCTGAATATGTGACTATTTTTTTCCAATTCGAGTTATTGGTGCAATAGAAAGAGATTGAACAATAAGAAAATAGTAAAGAAAGAAAAAAATTTTTTTAAATTCTATAAAAATTAAATAAAAAATTATAAAAAATTTTAATTCTATAAAAATTAAGTAGAAAATTATAAAAAATTTTAATTCTATAAAAATTAAGTAAAAAATTATAAAAAATTTTAATTCTATAAAAATTAAGTAAAAAATTATAAAAAATTTTAATTCTATAAAAATTAAATAAAAAATTATGTGTATATAAAAAAAAATTGTATAAAAATGAAAAACTTTTTTGGTTAAATGTTTTGCCTTTGCTTGAAGTAACACTATTTTCCGATGTTTCCTTCTCTACAGCTTCAAAGCCCAGGGAGACGATATTAGGTAAGGGGACGATAACAGGTACCTTTCTATAGATTTCTGTAGCTAGAATGCGGGATTATTTAATAAAAAAAAAAACTTAGAGCAATATGGAACGGGTTTACTTTTTATGCAAGTAGATGTATACATCCAATTACTCTCCTGCCTATTGAAAATGAAAAAAAAAACGTTTCATCTGACATTAAATTCGCCATATGTTACCTGCGCTAGACATATTCTGTACACCTATCTCAATTGCCGTCAGCCAAATTGCTCCTTCAAGTGATTACTTTCAACTTATACGAGATTTAATCAAAAAAGCTGATACAGAATCGTAAGAGAGAGACTTTTCCACTTTCGTTACTGTATCAGTATAATTATACCTTGTATTTAAAATAGACTTCAGCTGTAGCATGTCTCATTTCCATTGAGTGTTTACATTTTATTTGTGTAGCTCCTTCTTCTTCGTCTTTTTTTTTTTATTGCCAAACAAAAATCTATTAATCTAATTTAAAAAATCTATTCAACAGGTATCACGCCATCGGATATTGACAAATACTCACGCATAGTATTTCCAGTATGCTTCGTCTGTTTTAATTTGATGTATTGGATAATTTACTTGCACATCAGCGATGTTGTAGCCGACGATCTTGTGCTCCTCGCAGAGGCCAAGTAAACAACAATTCAACAATTCAAACATCATCAACAACAATTTTCAAATTTCAACAAGAAAGTGATTTTCAAAAGCGAAGTGAGAAAAAAAAATAATTCAGTTCAGCAAACTTTGTGTTCTTGTGCGTCATACACGAATAGAACTGTCTGGACATGTTTCAATTTTCAGTAATTTTAGACAATGATTTTTAAATATAGTGAGTGTTTCAACTATTGTCCACGAACTAGATTGTGACATAAAAATTTTTTTAAAAAAAACGCCTCGAATGTTCATCCTCTGATTGAGAAAAGTCATCGTTTTCTCCGTGGTCTCTCTTCCTTTCAATATTGCTAATTTTCTCGTATCTATAGTATAAAAAAAAATCCTTAAAGGGCTTCTTCCAACACAAACGAATGCTGACAACTTTTCTCTTTCAGATAACTACACTAAAAAAAAAAATAGTAAGAAGTCCTAACTAGTCAGAAAAAATAGGACAACTTGACTATAGGCGTTAACTCTAAGCAGAAGACGCTTTAAAAATCATCATAAGGCAGATTGTTAACTCTTTAGGGAATATAACTGTAAAATTTAGACGACAACTGTAAAAGTTGACATCTCAATAGTAAGTAAAAAATTCGGATAAGTAAAAAAGTAAGTTACATAAAAAAATCAACTGTTCCGTTAAGAATGGGTGGGTGAATTTCTGTAAAGACAAAAAAAAACACGTCAATTTAGCCACACTAGCAGTTACTAAAAAAAAAAAGTCGAAATTAATTAAGCAGATCAAAGTGGATTTAACAGCAAGTGTTTGCAAGTGCACAATAAGTGAACAAAAAAAAAATGAAAACATTTTTTGGATATCGAAGGACTCTAATGTCAACTTTTAATAATATATAATAAACAGGTTAAATGAGCCAAGCCTTTAGGACAGACGCCAGAGTACTAAATTCGTTTTTAAGTTACGGGAAAAAATAAATACATTTCCAATTGTTGAGACATAAAAAAAAAATACTGTGTGGCGGCAGATTGAATGATGGAGACTGATGCTAATTATTAACATAAGTAGTAGCGTATCATAATTACTTATAAATATAAATGTGCGGGTAATGTCGAAAAAGGAATTCAAGAATTCGCTAGAGTCACGTTTGTTCCAAAAAGCCTAAAATTAATATGGCACACATTTCCAATCATAAAATATCCCAATCTTCATTTTTGAATTTAGAAAAAAAAATCCTTATTTTCGAGCAGTTTCAATCAATTTCAATTATGTACAATATTAATCGAGATATTAAAGTGAACTGATTAAAATAATACCTACATAATCTTTTATATTTAACGAAGAAGAATAATTTTAACATTAATCGTATAACCCGAAGAAGAATAATTTTAACATTAATCGTATAACCCTTTTGTTAAGAATATGAATTTTATAAATTTCCTTTAATTACAAAAGTCGTATAATTATTAACTATTATTCAAGCAAGATAATTTAGACGATACGAAATGTTAAAGCTGCTAAATATACGTGTTAAGAAAAAATATATATATATTTTTCAATTATTGTACATATACGCAAATTTAAATTTTGTTGTCCATGATAAATAATTTATTACCTAGAAAATTCTAATATTTCAAATATATTTCAAATATAATAAAAATTATTGAAAATTATTGAAAATTATTGAAAAATATTAAAAATTATTGAAAATTATTAAAATTTATTGAAAATTATTTAAAATTATTAAAAATTATTAAAAAATATTAAAATTTATTAAAAATTATTGAAAAATATTGAAAATTATTGAAAAATATTGAAAATTATTGAAAAATATTAAAAACTATTAACAATTATTAACAATTATTAACAATTATTGAAATAATGTTAATATCGCACATTAATACTATAATTTTCAAAATTAACTACTATCTTCCCATTTTTAAATTCTAAAAAGAAAAATAATTAGCTAACGATAAATAATTAGCTAAAGATTAAAAATTTAACTAACATATATAAATATATACTTAATCACAAACAATATCTTATATACAAATTCGATTCATAAAAAAACAAAGTGATTATAGCAAATAACTATAAAAATCCAAATATTGCAAAACGAGAAACATAGACACATTTGAATTACATTATGTTCAGAATGTATAGTAAAAAGAGCTTCCACACTCTATGGAATAAACTATAAAACACTAAACTTTTTTTTGGAGGGAAAACAACGCTGTACCTAAATGGCTCGTGCTGCTTTTTTATCACGACAAATCTGACACGAATATTTTGCACGAAGTATGTATACATATTCAGTAAGTTGGAATTAAAGGTCTGGATCAAAATATCGTGACTCACGCTCGAAAGCACAGCTCCTAATGCCAGTGGTTACTATTACTGCTGACTGGTATTAGCGAGTCCGTCCGAGAATCGGCCGAGTTATACTCTTATTCGTATACTCACAATTCTGATTGGGGCGATTTTCCTAACTATCACATCTTACGTATTTCACTCAAAAAAAAAACGATTCAGACCGCACTAAACAATCATTTTTAATCACACAATTTAGTAGACTTGAGTAAATTAAAAAAAAAAAAAACCTCTTTCTCTCAGGGTAATATATGCGATTCTAGTAAAAAATCTAAATCGAGTACAATACTGATTGGAAAAAGTTTGAACAAGAATACACTCGGAAAGTGAATAAGAAAATCAGTAAGCAACAAAGGACCCAAAGGTGATTGAAATTAAAATATCATTTTCATGAACTGTTGGAAAATTTTTTGAAAACTTGTTCCTTATCTTGTTCCTTAACTAATTGCTTGTGAAAAAAATTAAATGATTCAATAATAACCGATTAATTGACTATTATCAATTAAATATTTAATTGACTCTAATAAATATTATTTGATTCAATTAAATATTTAATAGATAATAGTCAATTAATCGGTTATTTGAATCAATAACTTCAGTATTTGAAGCAAATATGAACTGAACCATTTAATTGACTCCATTAAATATTATTTGATTCAATTAAATATTTTATTGATACACTGAAAAAAAAATTTATTTTACTCTAATAAATATTATTTGAATCAATAACTTTAGTATTTGAAGTAAATAACATTTAATTGACTCTAATAAATATTATTTGAATCAATAACTTTAGTATTTGAGGTAAATAACATTTAATCGACTCTAATAAATATTATTTGAATCAATAACTTTATTATTTAAAGTAAATAACATTTAATCGACTCTAATAAATATTATTTGAATCAATAACTTTATTATTTGAAGTAAATAACATTTAATCGACTCTAATAAATATTATTTGAATCAATAACTTTAGTATTTGAAGTAAATAACATTTAATTGACTCCATCTAATATTATTCGATTCAATTAAATATTTAATAGATAATAGTTAATTGAGTTAATTTAATTATTGAGATAATAGTTATTTGAATCAATAACTTTAGTATTTGAAGCAAATATGAACTGAACTATTTTATTGACTCTCATAAATATTATTTAATTCAATTAAATATTTAATTGAAAATAGTCAATTAAACAGTTATTTGAATCAATTAAATTTTTGTTCAGTGTAGAATTATAAAATTACTGTCCCGAAGAGTGTCACTAGGATTAAAAGGCAACTTTGGAAAGACGTCATCTGGAAAAAATACTCAAAATACTAAAAATACTCAAAAACATTCAAAAATTAATTTTTTTTTCATTTATTCGTTAAGGAATTAAATTAATTTCTAAAAAAATTTTTTTTTTCTAAATAATTTGTCAAAATTCAATTATTTTCAATATCTACTATTTAAAAAAATTTTAACAAAAGAATTTAATTACTTAAAAATAAATTCTAATAAAATTCGTCTCAAAGATAAAATTAATTTCATAAAATTTTTATTTTTGCCAATTAATTTGTCAAAATTCAATTATTTTCAATGTCTGGTACTTAAAAAGCTTTTAACAAAAGAATTTCATTGCTTAAAAAGAAATTTTAATAAAATTCGTCTCAAGGATTAAATTAATTTCATAAAATTTTTATTTTTGCCAATTAACTTGTCGAAATTCAATTATTTTCAATGTCTAGTATTTAAAAAGATATTAACAAAAGAATTTCACTGCTTAAAAAGAAATTTCAATAAAATTCGTCTCAAGAATTAAATTAATTTCAAAAAAATTTTATTTTTTCCAAATAATTTGTCAAAATTCAATTATTTTCAATGTCTAGTATTTAAAAAAATTTTAACAAAAGAATTCAATTACTTAAAAAGAAATTTTAATAAAATTCGTCTCAAGGATTAAATTAATTTCATAAAATTTTTACTTTTGCCAATTAATTTGTCAAAATTCAATTATTTTCAATGTCTAGTATTTAAAAAAATGTTAACAAAAGAATTTAATTACTTAAAAAGAAATTTTACCGAAATTCGTCCCAAGAATTCAATTATTTTCAAAAGAAATATAATTCTTGGCAAAAATACAATTATATTCACAAATTTACAAAAATTCTCGTAAATTTTCAATTACTTTTATAAAAAATAAATGTTTTCTGTGACATTCAAACATTTCTGAAAAAATTGAATAATATTCTTTGGCAGAATTTCAATTATTTTTAATATATCTACAGTTTTTATCAAATTTTTCGAAAACTGAAATTATTCCTAAGAATTTTCGTAAAATTTGTCAAGAAAAGTCAATTATTTAAAAATTTATTAGTAAAATTCTTTATGAAAATTCAATTTTAAGAAAAATTGTATTATTTAATAAAATATTCATTCTTATAGTCAAAAAATTCAATTACTAAACAAACATTTTTTTAACATTCTACACGAACATTCAATTATTTTTCCAAAATATAAAAATTTCAAATTTCAAAAACTCGTTGCAAAAATTC
Source organism: Leptopilina drosophilae (assembly GCA_032873175.1). Classification (NCBI taxonomy): domain Eukaryota; kingdom Metazoa; phylum Arthropoda; class Insecta; order Hymenoptera; family Figitidae; genus Leptopilina; species Leptopilina drosophilae. Next base: position 3,941,654 of record CM065485.1, on the reverse strand, counting down.
AATTATTTTTAATACAATTTCAATCGAATTTCTCAAAAAATTTAATTATTCCTCCGAATTCAATTGAAATTCATTGAAAGAATTATATTATTTGAAAAAATAAAAAATGTTCATAAAATTCTTTACAAGAATTGAATTTGAAGAAAAATTGAATTATTCACTAAATTATCTTTGTTTGAATTTAAATAATTGAATTCTCGTAGAATTTTCTGATAATAATTGATTTTTAAAATGAATTTTAGTTAAAGTGTTAGAAAAAATTTTAAATTTTTGATAAAATTTAAATTTTTCCGTTCCTTACGTATATTTAATTGAAGAACTTACGAATAATTGAAATTTAGTAAAATTGAATATTGCAAACAAATGGATTTGAAAATTGTGAAAAAACTTTTTCGAAAATTAATAAAACGAATTGATTTAAAGAAGAATTTTAGTTAAAAATTCTAAAAATAATAATCGTAATGATAAAAAAATTTTTTGATAAACTTACAGTAAAAAAAGTGTCAAGTAAACTTTTTAAGAAATTAATTCTACAGAATTGTTCGTTAAAAGTATAAAAAATTCAAATTTTCAAAGATATTAATTTAAAACCTTTTGAAAAATTAATTATTTCGAAAAATTTAAATAAAAATTGAATTCTCCTAACAAATTTTAATAAAATTTTCAAGAACACTTTCAGCTTTCGAGAAATTTAATGAAACGAATTTTATAAAATATATTAAAAATAATTGAATTTCTGCCAAGAATGTTTTTAAAATTTTTCTAAATAATTGAATTTCGGTTAAAAATTGTATTATTTATAAAGATAATTGAAATTTTGACTAAATAATTGAATTTCGGAGAAAAATTGTATTATTTATAAAGATAATTGAATTTCGGAGAAAAATTATATTATTTATAAAGATAATTGAAATTTTGACTAAATAATTGAATTTCGGAGAAAAATTGTATTATTTATAAAGATAACTGAAATTTGACTAAAACGTTTGAAAATAATTGAATTCTTCAGACTAATTTTATTAAAAATCTATGTTTTTTAAAATTTTCTAATCAAATTCATTTAAAATTGAAATTTTACAAAATTTCAAATGAAAAACTTTTCAAGTTTATTTAATTATAAAAATCGTAAACGCAACTCTTTTAAAATCGAATTAATTTTTAAAAAATTTTTAGGTACAATTAGATTTCAAGAATAAATACAATTATAGAAAACAACAAATTTTCTGGATTTCGATCAAAATTCCCTGACTTTTCCAGGTTTTTGTCAATTTTTATAAAATTCCCTGCCAACCAAAAAAAGTGTCAATAAGTTTAAACTTTTGGAATTTAAATTAAAAAATCGAAAAATGAAATTTTAATTTTAATCACCCATGTACACCTGGCGTTTGCAGTCTCAACAGATTTTGTAACTTTTTCAAACCTAAAAATAGAAGGTTTTTGAAAAAAAATTCCTTGCTTTATAAGAATTATAATTATAATTATGATCAAATGTTTATACATCTAATAATGTATGTCAAGAAATATTTATTGCCTATTGGTAAATATTATTTTCATACACACGGTTACCACACTGGCTCAAGAAATTTTCAAAATGATTCAAATGGCTCTCTAGCTTTAATGGCAACCATTTTGAAGAATAGGGTTTTGAAAAAAAACGCGTATAATGAATTCTAAATGAATAAAAATTCTAAATAGCAAATCCATTATGGCGGACAAAAGTATTTTTAGTTTTGACGAATTTTTTTTTGAAATTGATTTCTTCGACAAGTCCCCGAGTCGCTAATTACAAATTTGACTGAAGTTTGATACTAGGGGATTCGCCATTTTGGATTTTTTTTAAATCTGACACTAATATATTCGTAGTGAGGAAGTCAAAAAAAAACCTCCATGTCACGAAGACGATTTTTATTTTACTTTCGAAGATGATAAATTCGGACAAATTTCCAATGTTCTTAAAAAAAATTGGTTCAAATAATAATTATAAAGATAAAAAACGTTCAAATAACATTATTGGACTTGGAATTAGTACAGAACATACTGTAAGAAAATTAAACTGTACAAGAAAAATAATGACAAATTTTATGTCACGCTCCAAAGAAAGGTATTTAAGAAGCAAAACAATTTGAGGTTATGTTTTTCATTTTTTAAGTAAAAAAACAGAAAGAGAATCAATTATTATTTAAAAATTATTGATCGTCAAGTTTTCAGTACATTCAAAATATTCCATGACAATTGTTTTCAAATTCAAATAGTTAAAAATAAACTTTTAATCAAGATAAATCTAACACGAACCTAACCTACAATTCCGTTGCTTCTTAGGTACCTTTCTCGAAAGCGAGACACATATAGTGTTCAAAAAGTGTAAATAAATGTGAAAAGTAATTTTTTTATTTACTTAAGTATACGAACTGTTACTAAAAAATAAGAGGCTTGGAAAAGAAATTGAAATGCGTCAAATCAAAAACCAAATGTAGTGAAATCAAAATCAAATCAATTTACAAAATCGATCCAATTTTTTGCTAAATTCCGAAATTTTTTATGTTTATAAAAAAGGTTAATGAAAAAGGTAATATTTTATCGAACAAACAATTAAATTTTATCCCTCCAAACAAATTCTAAATTGTTCTAAACCCATTAAATGTTACTTAAATTTTTTTATCCAATTTTTTTTTTAAGAAAAGTTGGAAATTTATCAAAAAGTTTTTTTTTCTTGAGAAGGGGGAGATTTTAGAGATAGATTCCATTACTATTGATGATAAAATTAGAAAATAAATTGTTCTTAAAAATTTTACTTTAGAATTATAACGAATTTGATGAATATTACTCGTAAAATTTATAACAACAATAATTACTTAATGTTAGTAAATATTTGCACAATTTTCTATCTTTTTAGGGTACCAAGAAATTTACTTTTCTACGATAATAATAAAAAAAATTGTAATATACATATAAATATATTGTTAAACAATTATGTTTATTAACAACAATCGATGTAAGATATTGTAAGCACAAATTCTTGACATATAGTGGAAAATTTCTGTCACTGTCTATGTGGAAAAATTAAATTTTAATTTGAACGATTATGATGTCACTTTTAAAGCTCATATGCTTTTTACACACTGAGACGTCGTAGTGGTTCAAATGCCCTTAAAAGAGTTACAAAATCTCTTAAATTGTTAATTATTAATTATTCTAGTATTAATAAAATTGATAAAAGTGATAGTAAACGTCGAACACGGTAAATCGTTAGGTATTAAAATAACACCAAAATGGATTAAAATAACACTAAATTGGATTATTTTAATCCTTTTTGGTGTTATTTTAATACCTAACGATTTACCGTGAAGTGAATAATCTTCGGTCCGGTGTTGCTTACGATACCGTTTCTTTCAGTAGCACACAAAAATGGCGATTTTATTAAGAAGATATTGTCATCTTTTACAAAAAGTATATTTAACAAAAAAGTATCATTCCCTTTGTTTGGCATTTATGAATTTGGCGTCTATTTAACCTTCGGGCAAAAAAAGTCTATGGGACCAAGAGTCATTTTTACCTATGGGCGAAAATAACAGCCATTTGCATGAAATATTTGCTCGAATAAACGAATGATACTACATGCTTGGGATCCTTAAACTGTAACGTTCATTTTGGCCACATTTGAATCCTTTATCGTGTCGTATTTTTTCAAAACAACTAAAAGTCTTCATTCATTACCTATAGGACAAAAAAAACTATTGAATTTAGCTCTGAAAATAAATCCTGATTTTTAAATACTAATTACATTAACTATCCATGCAGAAAATCGATTTTTGAACCCTAAAATGTGGTTTTCTTCCTTTAAAAATCAATTCGCGTGGATAGTGAGTTTTTATGTTTAAAACTAGGTTATAGAAATATTTTCAAAGCGAAATTCGATGTGCAAGGTAATCAAAGCTTCGCATCCCTTTGACGTTACGATGAATTTTTCTTATCCCGAACATCATTACCTCGGTCTTATTGGTTCAAGTACAAGTATAACTGATTTGATTTTCTATAAATCAAACGACTGTCTGTTATAAATTGCAAAAAAAAAACCCAAAATATATGTGAAATTTTGTAAAAAAGTGAAAAAATTAATTGCAACATGCACAATAAATATTACCACTGGATTATTCTAAAAAAAAAACATTTTTGTAGATAACGGTAAAATTATTACCACGCTCAATTCGTTTAATCAAATGAAAACATCTATCGTACCTGTCACTTAATTTTTTTCAGTTTTTTACAAAGTTTCTAATCGGTCAAACTATAACGATCACGAATTTTATTTGTATTTTTTATTTGTATTTTATTTTGAATTTTATTTGTAAAGCAAACTTGGATCAAAGAACGTGAGTTAATAAAAATTTGAAAGAAAAGAAAATTATCGTAACGTCCAAATTCGGTTTAAACGCCAAGCCGAATTCAGTTTCTAATTCCTCGACGAAGATTATTTATACATATCGATTTAAAAATGCAAAGACATGATTCTTTTCAAAAAAGGGTCGATTGTTAATCAAATAAAATTATGACGTTTTTTTCATTATAATTCAGACCCCTACAGAATAACATTCAATTAAAATATTGACAACTTGGAAATTTTATCTACATTGTTGTATGTTTCAAAGTTGTTTAGAAAACTTGTTAAAACATAGTATAAAATTTGTAATTTCCAAATTCTTATTGTCAAATTTTTAAATATCACGAAAGAGTGAAATCCGTCTTTTCTCCAAATGAAAAAAAAAATGTTTTTTCACCTCTGACTTGAATTTGATTTCAATTTTTTCCAGAGACAAGTTTTTCGTGTTTCAAAATCCTATTCACTACCAACAAGTTTACATTTTTTACTAGAATAAATCCTTTTTAACCCAAAATCATTTTCACGACAATCATAACCAAGTGAACACACAAATAACAGACACATAAACTGTTAAGACGCTTTTAAAATACACAATTAATTTTTCACTCCACAAAGTATCTGTAATTCTGTAAAAGTCAATTTTTCATTAGAAATTCTTTTATGTAACAGGTTTTTTTGAAGAAACCAAACATTTGTTACGATCACGAACCTAAATGAGGCTAAAAATAAGAAGACTTTAGTGAATTCTTTGAAAGGTATGTTTGTTTGATTGTGTGAATACCTAATATTTACATATAGTACCTATTTAAGTTTAAACTAAATACTCGCCCGTCTGTCTATTTGTATGTCTGTGTGTTACTGGCTGTGAGTCAAAGTTTGAGCCAATAATCAATCGCTCGAGCCCAAACTAAATACATGCACTACAAAAAAAAAAAAGAAAAAAAGAAAAAATAAAAAATACAACCGTTTTTTAGATCTCGAGAACGTGCAATGCGTTCAAAATGGTAGCCTTTATAAATTATATCGTACCTTCGCTCCTTAATTTTATATGCAAAATGTAAAGATAAAAACGAAAACAAATTGCCAACTGTTTTCTTCATAAAAAAAAAAATCGACACGAGTCTTCTGACAAAAATATGAACACTTTTATAAAAAAAAAAATGAAAAAAGACAGTACTTTTAAAATAAATATTATTTCCATTGTTAAAAGTCATTTATGAAAGAATAAATTATTTTCAGTGAAATGTTATTTCTAACTAAATATTATTGGTACATAAAAAAAAAAGTTATTGGATATAACTGAAAATTATTTATAGCTATGGATTATGAATATATATATATATAACCATTTGTAGATGAAAAATATTTGTATATACTTGAAAAGTATTTATTGATAAAAACCATTTACAAATAAAGAATTACGTATTAAATTTATTTACGAATTCAAAAATTAATTGAAATTACTGAATTTTAGAAAATATGTATGTTAATAGTTGTGACGCGATCTGAAGAAAGGGACCTTAGAAGCAAAAAATTATAGGTTATGTTTGCAATTCTTTAAATGAAAATACAAAAGAAGGATCAACTATCAATTGGATTTATCATTGTTTAAGTCTTCAGTACAACTAAAATCTTTAATAAAAAATAATTTTCATTTGCACTAAGTAAAAATAAACTTTCAAATAAGAAAAAAGTAATGCTACAATAACCTTAAAGTGATTCGCTTCTAAGGTCCCTTTCTTCAGATCGCGTCACAGTTGATTCTTTTAACTAGCTTATTGTGTAAAATTATTTTATTTTCTACTACGTGTATTTTAAGTTCGTTATTAAAGTTTGATATAAACGTCTGTAAGATTTTAAGAAACAATTTCAAAAGGTTTCCTTTAACACCCATTTTTCTCAAGACACTAAATTTTCACTCCTGTCAAGTATTGTTTTTTTATGTTTGAAACTTACATCGCATTGGGATGTTAGAAAGGTAAGTAGTTACGACGTTACGACGTAAAGAAATATTTAAATTTTCTATTTTTTACACGACCAGAATTTTTGTTATATCCGATTGCATCTCTTCTGCAGGAGAATATGATCTGACAAATAACTCTTGGCTTAGCTAAAGCAAAAGTTTTTAAAATATTAACAGCTATTCCTTTGATCATGGTATACATCGCAGAGCAATTAAACATCTATTATATTATTCTAAGTGTACAGAAATAAATGCGTTATAAATTTCTTTGTGCAACCCCTGCTGGAAAAGAGCTACTTTCCTTTGACATAAATGCAGCAGAAAGTGGTAAATTTCTGCACATTTAAAAGTGTGCAGGAAAGTGTACTTTCCCGCACACTTTTGATAAAGTGTGCAGGAAAGTATACTTTCCTGCACACTTTTTTGTAAACAGTATAATATACACTATAATCAACATAAAACTATATTTATTGATTAGAAATGTATAAAAATAACTTTTTTCGGTAAACAGGTGTTGCACAAAGTACTGTGTGCAACACGTACGAAAGAAGATTTTCCGACTTCGTGCAAATTGCTGCCCTCGCTTCGCTCGGAGCAGCAAACTTAGCACTCGTCGGAAAACAGCTTCTTTCTGTACTTGATGCACAATATACTATTTCGAACTTGTACATTGCAGTTGATAGTAATTACTAAGTTTGCTGAAAAATATGACACTTTCTTTGAATCAAAAGTCTCCAATCGTATAGTTCCATCTATAACCCATTTATTTATTCATATTACAATGTTCTACAGAGATATTAAGTGCAAAGGGTGTAATTTTCGCGAACTTTACTATTTAAAAAGCAATTATATTTTTGCAAACGCATGTTCTTAGAAGTAGCTTTGAAATTGCACCTTAGGCAATTCATTATTGATATTTCAAAATATATGTTCTATTAAATTTATTTACAAATTCCATTAATTGTAAAATTATTCAAAAAAACATCAATAACTAAATTTTTAAATAAGTATTTAATTATTACTTTTGCACAGGAATTAATTAATTAGAATAATAATTAATAATAATTAATTAGAACATTTAAATTCAAACCTTTTTGAAACTCAACAATTTATAAGAATATTATTAGAAAACATAAAGAAGGCAATCATGTTTTGTTAAAATTTAAATAACCATGAAATTTTTCAACAAAAATTTAATTATTTACAAAAATCCCAAAAAAATCCTTCGCAAGAATTCAATTACTTTTTAAAGTAGTAAAATTTCTCAAAAAAAATCAATTATTTGAAAAAATTGTAATAAAATTCGTTGTAATAAAATTAATAATTCAATTATTTTCATAAACAATAAATTGATTATTCGGTAATTTCATTTTTTCAAATCAATTTTTATTAGAAAATTCTAGAAAAATGCAATTATTTAAATGGGAAAATAAATAATTTATTGAATAATTGAATGTTTGTTAAAATTTAATTCTCATAAAGAATTTTATCGACAAATTTTTTAATAATTGAATTCTTTTGACAAATTCTAATAAAATTTTCAAGAATAATTACATTTTTCGATGGAATTTGATTAAACTATTGCATCCAAAATTAATTAAAATCCTGCGATGAGTTTTATTATTCATGAAAATAATTTTAAAAAATTTCCAAAAATTTTATTAAAATTTTTCTAAAATAATTGAATTTCGGCGAAGAATTTTATTATTTATAAAAATAATTAAATTCTTGTAAAGAACTTTGTTACATTTTTTTTTTTAATTAATTGATTTATGCGACGAATTTTGTAAAAATCTTTTTAAATAATTGATATTTTCCAAAAAATTTTATAAAATTTTCTATATTAAATAATTGAACTCACGTGAAAATTTTATTATTTATGAAAATAATTGAATTATTTCAAAGAAATTTATTAAAAATTTCATAAATTATTGAATTTCTGTGAAATTTTAACAAGAATATTATTCAACTTTTTGAATATATTTTAATTTTGAAGAAAAATTGTATTATTTATAACAATAATTAAAATTTTGACGAGAAATTAATTAATTTTTTTTGAAATAATTGAATATTGAAAAATTTTATTATTTATAAAGATAATTGAAATTTTGACAAAAATTTTCGTTCACAATTGTATTTTTGCGAAAAATTTTATTACTTTTGAAATAATTTAATTCTTCCAACGAATTTTATTCAAATTTATAAAAATAATTGAATTTCGGTGAAGAGTTTTACTATTTCTAAAAATAATTGAATTCTTTAAAAGAACTTTGTTTGATTTTTTAAAAATAATTTATTCATGCGTCCAATTTTATAAAATTCTTTTTAAATAATTGATATTTTTCGAAAATTTATTTAAAATTTTTTATATTAAATAATTAAATTCCTGTTTTGTTTATGAAAATAATTGGTTTATTTAGAAGAAATTCAACAAAATTTTTGTAACTTATTGAATTCCTGTGGAATTTTTCCAAAAATTGTATTACAGTTTTTAAAAATAATTGAATTTCGGTGAAGAATTTTATTATTTATAAAAATAATTAAATTTTTGTAAAGAACTTTGTTAAATTTTTTTTTAAATAATTAAATCAATTATTTAAATTCAATTATTTTTTAATTCAATTATTTATGTGACGAATTTTATAAAAATCTTTTTAAATAATTGATATTTTTCAAAAAGTTTTATAAAATTTTCTATATTAAATAATTGAACTCACGTGAAAATTTTATTATTTATGAAAATAATTGAATTATTTCAAAGAAATTTATTAAAAATTTCATAAATTATTGAATTTCTGTGAAATTTTAACAAGAATTTTATTCAAGTTTTCAAATGTACTTTAATTTTGAAGAAAAATTGTATTATTTATAAAAAAAATTGAAATTTTGACTCGAAATTAAAAAATTTTTTTGAAATAATTGAATATTGAAGAATTTTATTATTTATAAAGATAATTGAAATTTTGACAAAAATTTTTAAAAACACAATTGAATTTCTGCGAAAAATTTTATTACTTTTGAAAATAATTTGATTCTTCCAACGAATTTTATTCATGTTTATAAAAATAATTGAATTTTGGTGCGGAATTTTACTATTTCTAAAAATAATTGAATTCTTGAAAAGAACTTTCTTAAATTTTTTTCAATAACTAAACTCTTGCGACGAATTTTATAAAATTCTTTTTAAAATAATTGATATTTTTCGAAAAATTATATGAAATTTTTTATACTGAATAATTGAATTCCTGTGAAAATTTTATTATTTATGAAAATAATTGGTTTATTTAGAAGAAATTCATCAAAAATTTTGTAAATTTGAAATGAATTTGATTGAATTTTATTTTTTGAATTTTGGAGAAGAATTGTATTATTTATAACAATAATTGAAATTTTGAGGAGAAATTTAAAAAAATTTTTGAACATAATTGAATTTTGGAGAAGAATTTTTTTTATTTTTAAAGATATAATTGAAATGGCCAGAATTTGTTTTTAATTTTTGAATATAATTGAATTTCTGCGCAAACAATGTTATTACTTTTGAAAATAATTGAATTTCTGTAATTATATGTAACTTTTCTAAAAATAACATTTTTTTAGTATTTTTAACTAAAATTCTTTTATCAATCTAGTATTTATGAAAATTGTAAAAATTGTACATCACATAACTTATAAATCATAATTTTATGATAGTTCTTTAAAAATTAAGTTACTTAAAAAGAAATTATTGCCTGAAATAAAAAAAAATTCAAGGCTTTGTATTAAAATTCGTGGTTATTCTTATAGTTTACAAGGCAAACGAAAAATCATCAAAATTTACAGTTTTTTCATGAATTTTTCAAAATTAAATTTTTTCACTACTTTTATCAAAAATCCCTGACTTTTTCCTGACTTCCCTGACCAATTTTACTTTCCCTTAATTCCCTTGACTTCCCTGACCTGTGGCAACCCTGATATAAAGTTGCTTAAAATGAAAAAAAATCAATGTCAAGTATGAACTATTAAAATAAATAAATAACGATGACTTTCATTTTAGCGTCAATAATTGGAAGTGCTTCTAGTTTCTTGGCCATTCCAATAGCGTATAATGTTATGAGCTTGACAAAATCAGTAAATGAAACAAATACACACACTTCAATTTTTCTCACTGACTATGGAGTGAATGAGGGTATTCTTTTCCATTTAACCTTACTTCACGGTATTATTATAACTTACATCGTGATGATAATTATCGTCAATGCAGATACGGTATTTATGATTTGCAATCAGCATGCTAGCAGTATTTATGCAGCAATTGGGTATTTTTATACTATTAATATAAAAAATATTAATAATTTTTTATATTTCGAAAATTTTTTTTTTTTTAATTCACTTATCAAAAGAATATGAAGACATTAAAAATGACCTTTGGACGTTAAAGGGTTAATATGTTAAATTAATAAAACATCCTATTTTTTTAATGTCTAAAAAATTACTTCTTGCATATAAATAGAAACAAATTGTCAACTCTTGATTATAATAAAAGTCAATGGCCTAATAAAGGATGTAATACTCAATCGGAAATGGACCGGACTATAATTTTTTGCGTTAAGCAACACGAGGAAATATTAAGGTTAATAGATTTTACTCTCACAACATATTTTTATAAGTAGCACGCAGAATTTTACTTTTTATGTAAATAAAACATTTAATTTTTTTAAGGTTTTTAAAAGACGTTCACAAGTGTTTCTCGACTGCGTATTTGATGATAGTTGCAATTAATATGATGATTATAAGCATGTCCGGATTTGCAGTAAGTATTTAACAAACTATTAGCCCTCAATTATTCGTTATTTATTTATAAATTGCATTATTAAAAAACGTATTTTAAATTTGAATATATAGACTGTCCTGAACTTAAATCAGCCGTCAATTGCCTTCAGATTTCTAACTGCAAATTGCGGTCAAATGGTTCACATTTTTTGTCTTACTGCTCCCTGTGAACAAATGCGTGCTTCAAGTAGATTTATTTCTCATTCAGTGTTAGTTTTATTAATTTTAATTAAATAATTTTAATTAAATAATTTTAATTAAATAATTTTAATTAAATAATTTTAATTAAATAATTTTAAAAATTAAAATTTTCAATCTTTGTTTTAATATTATATACTGATTTTATTATTTACATAGGTATAAATCAGAATGGTACAGTTTTCCAGTAAGTTCTCAAAGATTATTACTTATGATAATGAAAAGAAGTTCGGAACCCTGTGAATTTGTTTGCGGCAAGTTGTATACATTTTCCATGAAAAACTTTGCAATGGTAAGTATAATGAAGAATATCAACCATAATTTTGTCGAAACCCTCCGAGTAAGAAATATTAATTAAAAAATAAATAAACATCGAATTTGAGTAACCACTGAAAATTTTTCTCTAAAATGAGTTGTTAATTTTTTTAATTTACATGTTTTGAAATTTTAAGGTTATCAAAACGTCGATTTCGTACTTCACAGTACTCTGCTCATTTAGAGGATAATATATTTCAAGCTACAAAATATATGTAAATCTGCAGATACATAAAATAATGTAATTAATACCTTCATTTCATTTGATTATTACTAGAATATTTAGAATAAGAAAATAATTTGCTTTCAACACTAAAACACTTCTTCATTAAAGAGAAAATTTACATCTGCTTCCTTCAGAGTTCAGTTTTATTTTTATCCTATTAGCTTAATATGGTTTGATGTATCGGAAAACATTAATGCAGGTAAGGCATTTTTAAATTTTAGAACACTGTGAAAAAAAATTTTTGCCCCTTCAATAATTCTGGTTACTTTCGATAGATTTTTTCACGTTGATTACGAATCAGAAAAAAAAATTCTTTACAAGAATTGAATTTTAAGAAAAATCGAGTTATTCACTAAATTATCTTTGTTTGAATTTAAATCATTGAATTTTCGTAGAATTTTCCGATATAATTGATTTTTAAAATGAATTATAGTTAAAGTATTAGATAAAATTTAATGTTTTAGATGGAATTTAAATTTTTTAGTACCTTACACATATATTTATTTGAAGAACTTTCCAATAATTGAAATTTAGTAAAATTGAATATTGCAAACAAATGGATTTGAAAATTGTCAAAGAACATTTTCGAAAATTATTAAAATTAATTTATTTACAAAAGAATTTTAGTTACAAATTCTAAAAATAGTAATTGTAATGATGAAAATAATTTTTGATGAAGTTACACTAAAAAAGTATCAAGTAAACTTTTTAAAAAATGAATTCTACACAATTCTTCGTTAAAAGTATAAAAAATTCAAATTTTCGAAGATATTAATTTAAAACCTTTTGAAAATTGTATTATTTCTAAAAATTTTTTGTAAAAATTGAATTCTCCTAACAAATTTTTAATAAAATTTTCAAGAATAATTTCAGCTTTCGAGAAATTTGATGAAACGAATTTTATAAAATATATTAAAAATATTTGAATTTCTGACAAGAATGTTATTATAATTCTTCTAAATAATTGAATTTCGGAGAAAAATTGAATTATTTATAAAGATAATTTAAATTTTGACTAAATAATTGAATTTCGGAGAAAAATTGCATTATTTTTAAACATAATTTAAATTTTGAAGAAATAATTGAATTTCGGAGAAAAATTGTATTAATTATAAAGATAATTCAAATTCTGACTAAATAATTGAATTTCAAAGAAAAATTGCATTATTTTTAAACATAATTTAAATTTTGAAGAAATAATTGAATTTCGGAGAAAAATTGTATTAATTATAAAGATAATTCAAATTCTGACTAAATAATTGAATTTCAAAGAAAAATTGCATTATTTATAAACATAATTTAAATTTTAAAGACATAATTGAATTTCGGAGAAAAATTGTATTAATTATAAAGATAATTCAAATTCTGACTAAATAATTGAATTTCGGAGAAAAATTGTATTATTTATAAAGATAATTTAAATTTTGACTAAATAATTGAGTTTCGATGAAAAATTGTACTATTTTTAAACGTAATTTAAATTTTGACTAAATAATTGAATTTCGGAGAAAAATTGTACTATTTATGAAAAGATAATTTAAATTTTGACTAAATAATTGAATTTCGGAGAAAAATTGTACTATTCATGAAAAGATAATTTAAATTTTGACTAAATAATTAAATTTCGAAGAAAAATTGCATTATTTATAAACATAATTTAAATTTTGACTAAATAATTGAATTTCGGAGAAAAATTGTACTATTTATGAAAAGATAATTTAAATTTTGACTACATAATTGAATTTCGGAGAAAAATTGTACTATTCATAAAAAGATAATTGAAATTCTGACTAAATAATTGAATTTCGGAGAAAAATTGTACTATTCATGAAAAGATAATTTAAATTTTGACTAAATAATTAAATTTCGAAGAAAAATTGCATTATTTATAAACATAATTTAAATTTTGACTAAATAATTGAATTTCGGAGAAAAATTGTACTATTTATGAAAAGATAATTTAAATTTTGACTACATAATTGAATTTCGGAGAAAAATTGTACTATTCATAAAAAGATAATTGAAATTCTGACTAAATAATTGAATTTCGAAGAAAAATTGCATTATTTATAAACATAATTTAAATTTTGAAGAAATAATTGAATTTCGGAGAAAAATTGTATTAATTATAAAGATAATTCAAATTCTGACTAAATAATTGAATTTCAAAGAAAAATTGCATTATTTATAAACATAATAAAAATTTTGACTAAATAATTGAATTTCGAAGAAAAATTGCATTATTTATAAAAAGATTATTGAAATTTTTACTAAATAATTGAATTTCGAAGAAAAATTGTGTTATTTATAAAGATAATTTAAATTTTGACTAAATAATTGAGTTTCGATGAAAAATTGTACTATTTATAAAAAGATAATTGAAATTCTGACCGAAACGTTTGAAAATAATTGAATCCTTGAAGCTAATTTTATTAAAAATCTGTTTTTTAAAATTTTCTAATCAAATTCATTTAAAATTAAAATCGTAAAAAATTTCAAATGAAAATCTTTTCAACTTTTATAAAATTTCCTGAGAACCAAAAAAAATATGTTAATAAGTTTAAACTGTTGGAATTCAAATTCAAAATCGAAAAATGTAATGGCAATCATTTTGAAAAATAGGGTTTTGAAAAAAAACGCGTATAATGAATTCTACATGAATAAAAATTCTAAATAGCAGATCCATTATGACGGACAAAAGTAATTTTAGATATAAAAAAAAAAAATTTTAAACTTCTTTTTGTTAATAGGTCTCGCAAGAATAATTTATCATCAAATATTGAAAAACCGAACGTAAAAATTTAGACAGATAATTAACATAAAAGTAATTTTAGTTTTGACGAATTTTTTTTTTGAAATTGATTTCTTCGACAAGTTCCCAAGTCGCTAATTACAAATTTGACTGAAGTTTGATACTAGGGGATTCGCCATTCTGGATTTTTTTTAAAAATTTGACACTAATATATTCGTAGTGAGGAAGTCAAAAAAAAAACCTCCATGTCACGAAGACGATTTTTATTTTTCTTTTCAAGATGATAAATTCGGTCAAATTTCCAATGTTCCTTAAAAAAATTGGTTTAAATAATAATAATAGTAATAATAATAATAATAATAATAATAATAATAATAATAATAATAATAATAATAATAATAATAATAATAATAATAATAATAATAATAAACGTTTAAATAACATTTATTGGACTTAGAATTAGTATAGAACATACTGGAACAAAATTAACATCTACAAGGAAAATAATGACCTCTACCCTGGAAACGTAGGTAGTACGACGTAAACAAATATTTAAATTTTCTATTATTTTTTACACGATCAGAACTTGTGTTATCTCCGATTGTATCTCTTCTGCAGGAGAATATAATCTGACAAATAACTCTTGGCTGCTTAGCTAAAGTAAAGGTTTTTAAAATATTAACAGCTATTCCTATGAACATGGTATACATCTCAGAACAACTAAACATCTATTATTCTATTATATTATTTCAACTGTACAGAAATAAATGCGTTATAAATTTCTTTTCGAACTTGTACATTGCAGTTGATAGTAATTACTAAGTTTGCTGAAAAATATGACACTTTCTTTGAATCAAAAGTCTCCAATCGTATAGTTCCATCCATAAGTCACTTATTTATTCATATTACAATATTCTAAGGAGATATTAAGTGCAAAGGGTGTAATTTTCGCGAACTTCACTATTCAAGAAGCAATTATATTTTTGCAAACGCATGTTCCTTCTTAGAAGTAACTCTTAAATTACTCCTTAGGGAATTAATTATTGATATTTCTATATACACGCTATAGCCAAGACCCTATACCGTTCTTATGAGATCGGTGCTTTAGAAACAGGGATGAAGGTGCTGCGCGGATCCTACTTCAGTTTCAATCATAAAATTTTATGCATCACTGGTCAGTGGCCTTCTCTTACCAACACACAAAAATGGATACGAGCTTGCATAATGACAATTTTACTTGTGTCCTTACTAATACCAATGGTAGGAAAAAAGAGGCGCTTTTACCAAACTCACGAAAACTATTCAGTAAAGCTATTTAATAATTTTAATTTTAAGATTTTTGGCTCGATTGAAGTGATAAACGTTGGAAATCTTAATGTTGTCGCTGAGAGTTTCTCACCACTTCTTATAACAGCAATGACTATCGTACTTCACATTAATTTTACAATTAAAAAACGTCAGGTACTTTATTATAAAATAAATAATCACAAATGCTGTAAGTAATATTTAACTACATTAATAGCCTCAAGACGCATTTTGCGCCCATTGGATTCATTTTTTTTTTATTTCGAAACATTCTATATTATATACGAACTTTGTTAAAGAATTATCGTACCTAATTACCTATGTTTAAAATATTTTTGAATTGTTAATTCTAAAAACTTTCATTTTACTTTGTTTGTTATTACTTTCTTTGTTATTACAATATTAAATTAATTACAGTTATCGGAATTGTTAGGAAAAATACAAAGAGACTGGGACTTATGGTCAACAGAGCCAGAGATTGAAATTTTGAAACAACATGCAGCGAAGGCCAAAAGATTTCGAAATATTTATGGTGGTAAGTTTTTTACATTGATATTTGAATAATTAATAAATTAATATTTAACGCTAGCTCTAGCAGATTCTTTTTGTTAATGATACATCATGTTGGTGGAAAAAAATTTTCCCGAAAAATAGCTTGCAATAAATAAATAATGATGATTCTCAATTTTAGCGTTAATTATGGGAGCTGCTTCTGGTTACTTGGCCATTCCAATAGCGTATAATTTTTTAAACTGGACAAATTTGGTGAATGAAACGAGTTCACAAACTTCGGTTTTCCTGACTAACTATGGAGTGAATGAGGGTATTCTCTACCATTTAGCCACATTTCACAGTATTATTTTAACATACGTCGCGATGATAGTTATCGTCAATGCAGATACGGTATTTATGATTTGCAATCAGCATGCTAGCAGTATTTATGCAGCTATTGGGTATTTTTATACTATTAATATAAATTAATATAAATAATATTAATAATATAAATTAATATTATTAATAATTTAATTAATAATTTTATGTTTCCAAATTGTTTTTCTTAAAGAATACGAAGACATTAAAAATGAAGATTATTGAATTTTTCTACTGATTTTTTAAGTACCACAACAAGGCCTCAAACATATCTCAAATGTTTGTTCTTTTGGACATTAAAGGGTTAATTATCTAAAACTTATTAGTTTAGTTTTTTTTTTTAAATAGTATAAATTATTATTTACACTATTTTATAATAATAAATTTATATTTATAATAATAGTTTTAAAAAATGAGCATTCAAAATGAAAAATAGTCTATATTTGATTCTAAAGTGTATTCTTCAGTACAGATTTTGTCATGATTCAATAAACTTGATTTTTTATTTTTAAAACAAGAATTCTTTTTTTTGGTATAAGAATTATTTTAACTACAATTAACACAAAAAATAATCCTTCTGTTTATGTCTAAAAAATTACTTCTTGCATATAAATAGAAACAAATTGTCAAATCTTGACTATAACAAAAGTCACTGGCCTTACAAAGGATATAATTCTCAATTGGAAATGGATCGGATTATAATTTTTTGCGCTAAGCAACACGAGGAAATATTAAGGTTAATATAGATATTTTTTTATAAATAGCACGCAATCAAGAATCTCACTTTTTGTAAATAAAACTTTTAATTTTTTAGGTTTTTAAAAAACGTTCACAAGTGTTTTTCGACTGTGTATTTAATAATAGTTGCAAATAATATGTTGATTATAAGTGTGTCAGGATTTGTAGTGAGTATTTAAAAACACTATTTTTATACAAACATTCATTCATTTTTTTTTGCACAACCATTCATTCATTTTTTTTTAGCACAACCATTCATTCATTTTTTTTTTAGCACAACCATTCATTCATTTTTTTTTGCACAACTATTCATTCATTTTTTTTTTAGCACAACCATTCATTCATTTTTTTTAGCACAACCATTCATTATCATATCAGCTCTACATTGTTTCCTATTCGTTAATCATAGTAAAAAGAAAATCTTATTTTAGACTGTTCTGAATCTAAATCATCCGTCAGTTGCCTTCAAATTCATGGCTGCAAATTGTGGTCAAATGGTTCACATTCTTTGTCTCACTGCTCCTTGTGAACAAATGCGTGATCAAAGTAGCTCTATTTCTCATTCAGTGTTAGCTTCATTAATTTATCTTTTCCAATAAATTTTTTTTTCATCTTTATTTTAATGTTTTATAATATTTGTAGGTATAAATCAGACTGGTACAGATTTCCAGTAAGTTCTCAAAGATTATTACTCATGATAATGAAAAAAAGTTCGGAACCCTGTGAATTTGTATGCGGCAAATTGTACACATTTTCCATGAAAAATTTTGCAATGGTAAGTAATGAAGAATTTCCACTATAGTTTTTTTTTGAAACCCCCGAGTAGGAAAAATTAATCAACGTAAATAAAATCTTAAATATGAAAGAAGCTATCAATTAATTCAAAATAAATAAAGTCACAACTGAATTTGAGTATTATTTACAAAAATTTGCTCTAAAATGAGTTCTTAATTTTTTTAATTTACATTAATTTACATTAATTTACATTAATTTACATTAATTTACATTAATTTACATTAATTCACATTAATTTACATTAATTCACATTAATTTACATTTAAAAAATATTATTTCATTTACGTTTAAATTTTAAGGTGATGAAAACGTCGATTTCGTACTTTACAGTACTCTGCTCGTTTAGTGGATAAAATTTCAAGCTACAAAAAAATATAATAAGACAGCTGCTAAAACTGAAGATACACAGAATAATGTAATTAATACTTTCATTTAATTTGATTATTACTGGAATATTTAGAAGAAAATAATTTGCCTGCTTTCAACGCTAACACACTTTTGCATTAAAGAGAAAATTTACTCCCGCTTCCTTCAGAGTTGTTTTGATTGTATTATTCTATAGCTTAACATGTTTTACTTGAACTATCGGAAAACATTAATGCAGGTAAGGCATTTTTAAAATTTCAATATAAACAAAACCAAAAACAAACTTTCTGTTTGAAATATTAATAAAAATGTGATTCGAATGTTCTATATTTTGTTATATTTTTATATTATATTTTTATTACATTTCTATATTTTGTTTCTATATTTTATATTTTTTAATTTTTATTTTCTATATTTTTTTCTATATTCTATATTTTTATTTCTATATTTCGAATGAACTTGTTTTTAAAGAAACATTAAAAACTTCTTTAAATAAAATTAATTACCTACTGATTTCACTCTTCAAACATTTCTAAAGAAAAATATTTCTTGTGACATGATTCAATAATTGTTTCGGTAATTTACTTCTTCGGCATAAGTAAAAAATTCTTATATTTTTCAAAATGAACAATAAAGATTGTACCCGGTAAATAAAATTATTGAAATAATTGAAACTTTATTAACTAAACCTGTCAGCTTAAATAATTTTTTTCAATTTTCAACTGGTTATGCAGTCTAACGTAGCCCATTTTTCGAAAACTCAGTATAAATCATTAAAAATAGAAATATAAATACTGATTTTTATTTTAATATACGTATATTTGCTAAATTCATCTAAGTAATCAAAATTTTAACGATTCATTTTAAACTTGATTTCTTTTAAAATTATAAATTTGTTTTAATTGTAATTTCCTTGGACACTCTACCCATTGATTATTTAATAAATATGAAAAATTTTATGAATTTAACTTGATTTTCATTGAATTTTTATTTTCAAGACTGTATTGAAGTTTTTTTTCTTTGAACGAACGATAAGGTGTTGTGTCAATTTTTAAAATGAGGTGAAAATGATGAAAATTCATAAAATAGAAAATCTGCAAAATTTTTTCTCTATTCTTAATAAAAAATTTGAATATTTTTAAAATCATTGTCATTGAAATAGAAAATCTGCAAAAATTTTTCTCTATTCTTAATGAAAAATTTGAATATTTTTAAAATCATTGTCATTGAGAAAGAGAAATTATGCAATTTTCTTTTCTTCATTCAAAAAAAATTTTTAAATCTTGTAATAATAATTGATAAATCAACATCACGCAAAGTTCTATCATTTTTTGTACAAAATTGTAAGCATGTATTTTGGAAATGTACAAAATACGAATAGACTGTATTATATCATAAAAATGAAGAAAGTCCTGACCAAATACAGGCCAAGAATTATTGTAAAAGTAAATGCTGATTTCATCACATACTTACCAAAACCAGATTTGCAAAACATTTCGAAGATGAACAAAATTCACTGTTAATAATACTCATTCAAAAAAAGTAATTTTTATTTGATGCGGAATTTGATTTAGAGAAATCTCTAAACTGAATGCATATTTTTCTCTTATGGTATCAAAAATAAGTCTTCACTTTAGAGGATTTTCCCCAAAGAAAGTCTCTTAACACAATTTTTGTTTTAATAACTTAAGTTTATTATTTTAAATAAAACTTGAGACATTGTTATATGAGAATCATATCTACAGAAAAAGGTACAAAGTTATAATTTATATGCAGTAGTCAGTAAATGTGTTTGCAATGATAATCTCATTTCAATTAAAATTATTATAACTGTTTTTCAGTTTTCGCTTCTTCCCCTTGTCGAATTTGCTTTTTTCTTTTTGGTCAGCAATTTTTAAAATTGGCCTCTAATCAATTAAATTATTTAATAAAGAATAAATTAATCTATAAAATAATGTTTTTGAAAATAAAAATTCATTTTAACTATTTTTTAAAAAGTTATTTTTACTTAAAACAACTGTTTATTGCCTTCATAGAGTTTTTAATATTTATAATTATGTAATTTATAATTTTACATTTATATTATTAAATTATTCATATATGTTGAAATTAAAATTATTCCAATCATCAATAAATTAAAATTCAGTAAAATAAAAAATACATTTTTTCTTCTCTTTAAGCAGAACTATATTTTTAACTTGTTGCTTTAAGTACGAATTTTGACTATTGTGATTCGATTTTGAAAAAAAGATATTTTTATTTAAAATTGTGAATTCTGAAATTCGACAAGAGGAAAAATGGCAAAGATACAAAATAAGTATGAAATTGCCGAAAGCTGCCAACGATACAAGGCACGACAAATTGATGCACATAAGCAAAAAATTGTTTTTACAGATACATTTGACATAACATTTTTTTTTTGACGATTACACAGTATGTTGGTAATTCTTTCATATTCTTTTTGTAATTACAATATGTAAACGCTTTTGATGATACATATGCCTGTGGCACTAAGCCTCGTGAATAAATTTTCATTTATTTTTTTAAAAAGTTTGTTAGAAATATGCAAAAAGTTTGTTTCATTGTAAAAAAAGACTCGAAACATTGCTGTTTTTGTATAAATTTATAATCAGTCCATTTAATTCAATTCTGTGGCTTTAATTTTAAAAAAATTCGTTTTATTTTCATTTTTTTTTTTATTTGATGATTTTTTTTACAATTGGAAAAAAATTTAATGACAATTACTTTTTTTTCATCATGAATTAAGAAAACAAATATAAGTCTTATTTAATTAACAATATCAATGTAAGGTTTAATTGGTACATCAGTTCAAGTTAGGCATTATTTTTAAAAATTCACAATCACTTGTTGCCACGAGCTGAGTATCTGCGTGCCTTAAATCTAGTTAATAATCAATCTTACTCATCTTAGTGTAATACGGATAAAAAATACAAATCTTCGGTTCATTCGCAATTTTCAATATATATTTTTTTTTAATTCAACTTTTTTTTCTATTCGTTTTACAAACAGAATTTGTTTTTTTTAAAAATTAAAAAAAAACAAATTAAAATATAACGACTAATCTCAACAATAATTTTTTCCACTCTTTTTTACTTTTTAAAATCAAGCAAATTTTTAAGTAGTAATTTTTTAGAAAAATTAAAATTTTTTTTCCTCATAAAGTGACGACAATAACAACAGATTATCACGGCGTGTGCGATGTATGTTAATTTTTACGTACGTTAGCTTTGAATCTATGCGTACTACCTACAATATATAAATAATTTCTATGCATATTTATAAGATATTTGGCGTGACTCGTAAAATTGGTGAATTGTATAAACGTGAAGGAGTCTTGGAAGGGAAATGTTTCTGCACGACTCGATCTTCACGATGTTACTTTTCTATATGTATGAAAATTATTCGAATTGAATCATTGTCAAGTTATAATTCACGAAGAAAACAAAATTCAACGTGAATTTTCTATACAATTTTCTCCAGGGAAATAAAATCGTTTGACAGATAGAAAATATGGGGAGAGTATTATTTCCAAGTAAATTTATTTACGATAATTAAAACATTTTTTTTTTTAAATGGAATTTTTGGGGGAAAAATTAATTTGACAATTGAAGGCTCATTAGGTCTTCAATTACAAATTGGCCAATAACAGAGAGCGACAGGAAATTTATTTATATTTATTTTGTTTGTTCATGTCTGTCATGATTGGGCTTTTTGAATCATTTCACATTTAACATATTTACAATTGCACAATCAAGACAAATTTTACCGTGTAATTAAATAATACAAAAAAGAATAGAATCTCAAGACACAAGTACATATCGCTCCGTGTTTAAAAGACACGTAAAAATATAATTATTTAGCCAATTAAGCATTTTTTTAAATGTATTCGGTCCCTGCCATTTGAGGCACAAAACATTTCTCGATTGTTAAATTTGTCTTCAATCACAACGAGATACGTCGATGGCCTTTTTAATATTTCACTTTTTACAAGTAGAATTCAACACTTCATTAAATTTTCTTTCTTTCTTTTTTCATCGGTGTTGTATTAATAACGGTTAACGAAGTGAATTAATCTACATTAAAGGCATTTTATTTAAAAATCAATTCAAGTAAATTTATAGAAATATAAACGTACTTTCTTGATTATGATCAATTATCGCGCGAATATCGGAGATTAATCAGTTTTTCTCATGGATGTAAGATGCAAGGATCGATTTTTCTTTCTTTTGAAAAATGTAAATAATGTTGAAAGAAACATTAATTGTAAAATAAATGATTTATAATTATAAAATTAGGTGTCTGTTAGAATTCGAGAAAAGTAGCAAAATTAATTTGAGTATATTTTTGGATTAATTTTTTTTAAGGAAAGATTCGGTTTAATGCAATGATTTTCTTTAGCTGAATTGATTTTTCGTTTTAAAAAGCGACCCTTGGAACGATTCTTAAACTAAAATGAAAAACAATAAATAAGGAAAGTTTCTGAAAGCAATATTAAAATCTCGATGGGGTTGGGGGTTTGTTCTAAATTGGCGGCAAAGCCCAAAGAGTTGCCGTTTTGTCGGCGGAAGTGCTCAGGAATGAGAATTCGGTCGGGTGCCAACGTCCGGAAATCACTTTATCCTGATGTTGAGCAACAACGACACTCGGTAGTGGCATCGTTAAGTCACCTAGAACAAATTTAATTTCTTGATAACATTTAAAGTTTAGATTACGATTTTTATATAGCGTGAAAGGCAAAACTATAGACAAATCTTTGAAAATTTATTTTTGAATAATTTTTTAAATTAAATTTTCAAAGTTTACAATTGCAATTAAACAAAATTTTGAATAATTGAAATTCTGTAAAATTTAATTCAAACTAAATCATCTTTTCAAGTATTTTGTTACAATTTTTTCAAAAATTAACTTTTCCAGAATTTTAATTGAAAATTTTGGAAATAATATTAAATTCTCAAAAATTTTAATGAATAATCTTCAAGTGTAAATTCAATGAAAATGAAATTTAATGAAAAATAAGTTTCAAAAATAATATTAAAATAGTTTTGAAATAAATTAATTTTCTTAATTATTAAGTCTAATTTTTTAAAAATAATTTTTTAAAAATTCAATTATTTTCAATATTTTCATATTTTTGAAAATTTAAATTCAAACCTACACAAAATAATAAATTTTAAATTTTCTAAAATTTATTTTAACATTTTGAAGAAAATAATCATATGGGAAATTTTTAATTAAAATACTTAAAAAAAATTATTTTCTTTTTAAATTATACAAAAATTCTTTAATTATTTTCGAGAAAATACATTACAATATTTATAAAAAAAATTAATTCTTAGAATTGTTTTATAATAATTTTCTTAAGATTCGAACAAAGTAAATTAAAATTTTTTAAAATTGACTACTTCAGAATTTTTCAGAAATCATTTATATAATTAATATTCTTCGAAAAGTTTGAGTAATTTTTTTTAATACATTTTTAAAAATCTCAATAACTTGTTGAAATATTTTATAAAATTTAAAATTACTTTTCAAAAGATTTTATTAAATTTAAATTATTTTTTAAAAGATTTTACCAAATTTTAATTTTTTCGACATTTTTTAGTTGTAATTAATTATAAAACTATTGTATTTCAAAAAAATTATTTAGAAATATTTAAAAAAAAATTAATTTTAAATTGTACAAAAATTCTGCAATTATTTTTAAAAAATTATATTATTATACTTATAGAAAACTAATTCTTAGAATTGTTTATGGTTTTTAAAGATTCAGATACCTTCGAATAAAGTAAATCAAAAATTTTGTAAAATTTACTATTTTATAATTTTTCAGAAATCATTTATAATTAAAATTCTTGGAGAACTTTGATGAATTTTTTTATATTTTGAAAAAAAATCTATTTTTAAAAGATTTTATCAAATTTTGAAATATTTTTCAACTGTTTTACTAAATTTAAATTATTTTTTTAAATATTGTACCAATCTTCAATTTTTTTTGGATATTTTTAAATTGTATGTTTAATTGTAAAACTTTTTGTATTTCAAAAAATGATTTAAAAATTTTTTGAAAAAGTTAATTTTTCGAATTTCTTTATTAAAATTTTCGAAAATACTCTACCTTAAATTAATGTCTTTAAAAAGAAAATATTGAATATTAGAAAAAGGTTTGAATATTATAAAAAATTGTATTTTTTGTATTTAAATAATTGAATTTTAAAAAAAATTGCAAAAAATTATTAAAAATTCACATAGATTATTTGATTATTATTGATTTAGAGATAAAATTTAGTTAAAAATTGTAGAAAATAATCGAATTTTTGGTATGATTGTAGTTTTATTTTTCCGAATTTATTAAATTTTAGAAGTTAAATTTTTGTTATTTTATTTTCTGTGAATAAAGAAATAGGAATTATTTAAATATTTATTTCGCAAAATTATGCATGTTTTGATTAATTTGAATTTTTGTGACAACACTGAACGACTTTTTCGATTTTTTTTCTATTTTTAATCGTCTAAAGCGACTTTTTTTGCTCGTTAAAGTCGATCTGAGGCATGTGTTTAAAAAAGTGTTTAAATATCGAAAATAAAATTTTTAGGGTATTTTTATTGTTTTAAATACAAAAAAAAATTGACGAAGATTGAAAAGAGAAATTACCCTGTAAATCCGTTAGGACGAGTTTATTATCATATCCTCCAGTGAGAAGATAATAGGCCGAAGGTGAGAAGCGTATACTTCTGATATCCGAGGAATGAGGTTTGAAGCATTGAACTGTTCTACCACCGCGAATATCGAAAAGAACGCAACTGCTGTCCTCGTGGCCTGAAACTAAAAGCCGACCAGAAGGATCCACGCATACTGCAGCCACTGCACTTCCAACCTGAAATTATTATTATTATTATTATTATTATGATTATTATTATTATTATTATTATTAAAATTAACCAAAAAATTACATAAATAGAAAAGCAAAAATAATAAAATAAAATAAATTTACACAGAAAAAAAAAATTATTTGGAACAGTGATAAGTTTCGCCAAATTAGCGAAAGTCTTAACTAAAATAACTAAACATTTTACTAATCTGGCAAAATTTGTAGCTGTTCCAAATGAATATTTTTATCCGTGTAAAATAAAAAAAAACAAAATAAATAATAATAGAAAAAATTTCTTCAAAAACAGACTAAATTTATTTGAAAATTTATTAAATAGTAAAAAAAAATACTGTTTTAAGTGCTTGGCTAAAAAATAAATCACGAATATTGATAAAATTAGAAATTACCTTGCTGCCGGGAACAGTTGCAGGTGTAACCATATTGACACAGCCCCTCGTTCTGAGATCCCAGAATCTCACTGTTTTATCCTGAGCTCCACTGACAAACATTGCACCTCCCCAATTGTAAAGAGACAAAACGTGTCCGCTGTGACCACTCAGAGCCTGGAATGGTGTTCCCGTTGCGCAATCGGTCACATAAATCTTGCAATCTCCAGCCCCTCCGCTGATAAGGAGACTAGATTTGTTTGAGGTATCTTCCAAAAAGCAGAGGTCACGAACTGTTCCGTCATGCATTGTCAACTCCACTTCTTGGCCTGAAAATTTACAATTTTTATTTATTTGCTAATTTTCAACCATAAATTCATTAAAAAAAGAAAAAAAAATTCATAAAACCACTATGAAAACTCTCTAAACCTGAGTTAGCCAAATTTCTCACTGGATAATCAATAAATTTCACTAATTCCTCTATAAGAATTTTTTAGGGCTGATTCCAACAAACTCAATTAAAAGTTAATCAATAACTCGATAATTAATTTTACAAAAAGTATCTTTCAAAGATACTTATTAATTATTAATTAATAATAATTAAGTTGTATTAAGTTGTATTATCGTTTTCGTAATTTTATTATTTTATTAAACTCGACAACATTAACAAAAAAAAAAATAATTTTAGACACTTTACAGAACAGAAAAAAAAATCCATTCTATATTTTATTTTTCCGACTTTTTCCGAATTTTAATTAAAAAAATATTTACCTCTTTCTTACCCTACTGATAATAAATCGAATTCCTGCTATTAATTTTATTATTCAAAAGTCATAAATGAATTTAAATATTTGTAAAAATTTAATTCTTTATTCTCAATAATAATTTAATTCTAATAATTACTTTATAAAATTTTTTAAATAATAATTGATTTCCTTCGACTAATTTTATGCAAATTCTAATTTAAATAATTGAATTCCCAAGAAATTTTTGTTATCCTTAAAAAGAATTGAAATCTTAAGAAGATTTTTTCAAAAAAAATGTTAAATAATTCAATTCTGTTTGTAAATTTCATGAAAATGGTAAATATTGAAAATCATTGAAATGCCAAAAGTTTCTAAAAATAATTAAACGTTATAAAGAAGTCTATTAAATTTTTTGACAATAATTGAATGTTAAGTGATATTTTATATAATTTTTTTTTCAAAATAATTGAGTTGATAAAAAGAATTTTATTTTTTCTTGGAAATAATTGAATTTACAAGAGAAAATTTACAACTTTTAAAAATAATAATTGAATTCTTGTAAGGAATATTCTTATTTATAAAAATAATTCAATTTTGCAAAGAATTTCATTAAAATACGTCAAAATAGTTAAATTTTCGGGAATAATTCAATTATTTATAGATATAATTATTGAATTCATGGGAACAATTTTATTAAAATCTAAAAAAGGATAATTTAGTTAATTCAAAAAATGTATTTAAATCGTATTTTTTATTTTGTTTTTATTTTTATTTATTTATCTATACACTCGTCTTTTTGCCTAAATTGTATTTAAAATAATTGATTTCTTTCGAACAAATTTCATTAAAATATTTGAAAATAATTGAATTCCTGTGAACGGTCTAATATTTTTGTAAATAATCGATTTCTTGCAAAGAATTTGAAAATCTATACCATTTTTCTAAATAATTCATTTATTTGAGGAATTAATATTAAATTTTTTAAGAATAGTGACATTTTTTTATCAATTCCCATAAAATTGTATTAAAAATAATTGAAGTCTTGCCAGGAATTTTTTTTATTTATGCGAAAATACTTAAATAGTTGCTCAGCATTTTATTAAAATTTCCAAAACATATTTGAATTCCTCAGAAAAATATTATTATTCATGAATATTATTTGATTATTGCGAAAAATTTTATCAAAATATTTAAAACGAATGTTTAAGAAAAGAAAAATTTTGTTATTTTTGAAAATAATTGAATTCTTTATGAGAACATTTTATAAGCTATGTTGAAAAAAATTAATTTTTTCAAAATACAATAATAAATATTATGAGAATTTTCTTTTTTTACTTTGAATAATTGAATTATCTAGAAAAATTATTTATGTGAATAATTGGATTTTTCCAAAGAATTATTTATGTAAATAATTGAATTCTTGTGAAGAATTTTATAAAAACCTAAAAAATAATTGAATCATGGCAAAAAAATTTAATTTAAATTGTACTTAAAATAATTGATTTCTTTTGAAGTAATTTTATTAAAAGCTTTGAAACTAATTGCATTCCTGTGAAAATTCTAATATTTTTGTAAATAATTGAATTCTTCCAAAGAATTCAATTTTTTAAATACATTTTTTGTACAAATAATTGATTTTTTCTAGGAATAAAAATTCAATTTTTAAGAATAATTACATTTTTTGAGCAATCTTGCCATGAATTTTATTATTTATATTATTTTGAAAATAATTGAATAGCTTGCTAGAAAATGTATTTTATCTGAAAATAATTGAATTATTGAGAAAAAAATTTTGTTGGAATGTTTAAAAAGAATTGAATGTCTATGAAAAATTTTGTTACTTTTGACAGAAATTGAATACTCTATAAGAATTTTCTAAACATTATTTAAAATAATTAATTTTTTCGAAATATAACAAATATTTTATTTTAAGTAAATTGAATTCTTGTGAAATACTTTATTTGTGAAAATAGCTAAATTTTTCGATTAATTAATTTAAAATAGTATTAGAAATAAATAATAATTGAAAAATCTTGGATGAGTTTTATTATATTTGAAAAATAATTTAGTTCTCGCTTGGAATTTTATTAAAAATATTGTTAAATAATTGAACTTCCATGAAAAATGTTATTATTGGTGAAAGTATTTGAATAATCGCGAAGAATTGTATAACAATTTTGTTAAATAATTGATTGTTTTGAAATTTTTCTAAAAAATGCTATTTTAAATTAATTGAATTTCTGTTGAAATTTTATTATTCGCAAAAATAATTGAATTTCTGTGGGAATTTTATTATTCATGAAAATAATTGAATTTCTGTGGAAATTTATTCATGAAAATAATTTTATTTCTGTGGAAATTTTATTATTCATGAAAATAATTGAATTTTTATGGAATAATAAAATTTCCACAGGAATTCATAGATTTAGATTCACAGATGATTTAGAAAACTCAATTTCGAACAATATAGAGTTTAAATTTTATTTTAGACATTTTGTTGACACTATTTTTTCTCTATTTACTGAATCTTAAATGTTTATTAAAGAAAATTCATAAAGTTTACTTTAAAATTAAAAATATTGAGATTTGAGCGAGCGCAGAAGTTTTTCCAATTTTTTATAATTATTTCACAATAATTTCACTCAGATGACTCGTAAAAGTGAAGTTAATGTTTTTTTTACACATAAAATGAGTGAAAGTTGTAGATTTGACATGAGTATTTGAAAAATTATTGTATCCACACAAGTGCAATGTAAATTGTGTTATTATTCTGTTATTTTGAACGAGTAACAGCTGAATCTGAACTTTTGAACTCGGATTCATCTGCGGGAATTGCTATTTCAATAAAGACACTTTCTAAAAGTTTCACGATTTTAAAAAATCAATTACTATACGTCACCTTCGAGATTCGATGTATCGGCATTAAAGCGCATTAATTTCACTGTTTTGTCATTACTTCCGGTCGCCATCAGATGACCATCCGGAGTCCAAGCCAAACAATAAATCGAGCCCTTGTGATGTTTTGTTCTTTTAAACAAAACCGTCGGTTGGTAGGTCTGATGATCTTCACTAAAAAAACAAATTTTAATCAGATAACATTTTCTTTATTTTAATAAAAGTTTACTTAAAAGTTAAAATTAATATTTCATCGTTTAAAATCATTTAAAATCATTTAAAAGTTAAAATTAACATTTTATCGTTTAAAATCGTTTAAAATCGTCTAAAATCGTTTAAAATCATTTTAAATCATTTTAAATCATTTAACAGTTAAAATTAACATTTTATCGTTTGAAATCGTTTAAAATCATTTAAAAGTTAAGATTAACGTTTTATCATTTTAGAAGAAAGAAAAGAAGAAAAACTACGCGTATGGTTTGAAAATAATTTCGATTTAAAAATTATAAATATAATATATATTTAAATATTTAAATATTTATAATGAAATTGTAGTTAATAATTAATAAATAATTTCTTAAAAGCTTTCAACTTAAATTTTAGTATGGTAATTATTATTCCTTTCACTATAAAGAGCATCTCATTTTTCTAAAATCTTCTATACGCACCGGATATTCTCAGCAATTACTTTCAACAAGAATCGAGCATATTTTCCCAACCTTTCCCTTGTTTAGCTCAATGATTAAAACAAGTTCAATTTTCATATTACTTTTCCCATTTAATTTACAACTCTTACGTTAACTTTGAAATTATAATTTCTCTAAAATTCTACTTAATCATTTTCTTCACTTTTTCCAAATAATATTAACCAATAAATTCGAAATTAACAATAAATACAAAAACATGAGAAAAAAATACTCTTTCTTATTCAAAAAAAAAATTTACGCATAAAATTATTACTAATTGCATAATTTTTTTTTTGAATTAGAAAAAACTTGCATGCATTTTACATTGTTTTTAATTTTTTAAACAATTTTTCCTTCTTTAACAATCTTTAATAATCTTTAATCATCTATAAATAAGAAACAGGTAAAAGTTACAAGAAATTATAAATTTAACGATCACAATATTTCCTTCGTTCTTTTACCATCACTTATTAATATTAATTCCCCCAAGATTTATAGATTATTATTAATCTCTAAAATAGAAAAAAAAATAATTTAAAAACAGTATGAAATTTATATACAATTATAAAATTATTTTATACGTCTAATAAAAGAAAAAAATTGTATTTATCACGATAAATTTAAAGTGAATTTTTTTTATAGGTGCATTACAGAAACATAAATTTTGCAGAAATGAATAAATCATCATTATTTAGTATTTTTGTACTTTCTCCATTATATAGTTTCGTACTTCTGCATTATTGTGTATATGTCAAGTTTGAAATGAAGAATTTAGATCCTGGAACACATTAAGGAAAAAATTTTTTTATTAATGTCCCCCATTCTCCCTCCACCTAAGAGAAATCGGAGACAATCAATGAATCTAATCGATTTTAGTGTGGCGTAACGTAATGATTACACGGATCGAGGAATCCACAATTTCGAAGAAAATGAAAGTCTAAAATTTCCCTTTTTTCTATAATGTCCCAAAAAAAAGAGATTCAATTTTAAATAATAGACAAATATTATCGTTTTAAGTGTCTAGTATTTTAATTTAAGAATCTTTTAAAAGTAGGAAATTGGAAATAATTAAGTTGTACATTTTTAAAAATAAAAATTATATTCATCATGCGTGTAATTTCATTTTCGAGTAATGTTTATGTTAATTTGATGTTTTAATGTTTGGCAAAACTAGTTTTTTATCGTTTTCATTTTGCAATTTAAAAGAAAGTTATTATGTCCATAAATTCGAATATGATGAGAATAAAAAGAGAAACATAATATTTTGAAAGGATGAAAATAATTAACATTTGGTAATTTTTATTGACTTTAACAAATTTGAAATAATAATAATAATTTAAATAATTTAAATAATTTAATTAATAATTTTAATAACTAAATTAATAATTTAAATAGTTTAATTAATAATTTTAATAGTTTAAAATAATTAAAAACCTTGGGAAATTGGCTGAAAATGAAGAAATGATATTTTCAAAAAATAAAAGTGATCAAATTTTTGAATAATTTTAAATATAAATATGAAAATGATTTCTTCGAAATTTTATAGAGTCAAAAAAAAGAAAATTTTTATTTTTATTTGCTTCGTTTGAGGATAATTGAATCTTAAAAAATTATGATAAAAAAATTTCAAGAATTAAGTAGTTTTCAAAAATATTTAAATCTATTTTACGAAATCCATTCAATTTCTTAAAAAAGTTAAAAATTGTGATAAAAAAATTCTAAGATTTACGTAGTTTTTCAAAATATTTTAATATAATTTTTCGAAAACAATTGAATTTCTTTAAAAAAAAAAATTATGATAGAAAATTCTATGAATTAAGTAGTTTTTAAAAATATTTAAATGTCATTTTTCGAAAACAAATTGAATTTCTTAAAAGAGTTTTTGTAATATTTTAAGAAAATAATTAATTTTTTGATGAATTTTACTGAAATATTAAGAATATGATTTTTTTCTCCAGAATGTTAAAAATAATTCTAAAATAATATTTTTTCTTTACTGCATTTAAATTTTCGCAAAGATATGTTAATTGAAATTACTGAAAATACTAAACTTCAAAAAGCTAGAAGCTAATTTGTATTAATTTTTTATTTCTAAATTTACGTTTAAAGATTTTTTTATTAAAATTGTTGATAATTCAAATATTTTAAAAATTTACAGTTAGAATTCTTTAAAAGCTGATTTTTAAAAAATGTAACAAAATACTTGAAAAAAATTAATTATTTTCAATCAAATTTTACAAAATTTCAATTATTCCAAATCTTCTGAATTGTTTATTACTAAAATTTAAGCAGAAAAATGATTCAAACATAATTTTTCAAAAGAATTGTTTATAGTTACATTTTTCGCACTATAAAAATCGAAACATTTAATACTAAAAAAACTAAGTTTCATTTATAAAAAAAATATTAAATTGTTAAATTCAAAAAATATAATTATACATTCCGTAAATAAAATTAACGGAAAAAAATAAATAAAAAACATATTGAATAAAACTATTGAATAAAACTATTGAATAAAACTATTGAATAAAAAATTTAATGAAAAATCTTTTTTAACGGGAATATACAATGATTTTCTAATAATTGACATCATTCGCAAAACATCAAATCAACAATGATTGATTTCTCTAAACAGCAGCTGCCAAATACAATTTTCAATAAATTTTAAATATAATTCTTCAATGAAATCACTAAAAGTATAGCATTTCACGTAGTCTTTTACTTTGTTTTTAAATTTATATTCAACTTTCTCTTTAGCAGAAAATTTCTCCGTTGTTGCGATTCATCCTTTAAAAATTTTAAATTCTTATCATAAGAATAACATTAAAAAAAAACACTTTTCAAACATTGTCAATTTAAAAATCAGTTTCAACACACTTCGAGAAATGTTTTATGCGAACTGTTATAGCAAAATTTCTCTTATTTTTTGTTTCCGAGTAATGTTTATTTTTTTAGAAAATATATTTAATAACAATACTTATTAAAATACAAAAAATTAATATCAATTTCATATTTTTTTATAACTTTTGTAACAACAAAACATAAAAATGTTAATAATGTTAATAATAATAATAATAATAATAATAATAATAATAATAATAATAATAATAATAATAATAATAAAACAATAATATTTTTCCGTTGTTTCTCAAAACAAAAACTTTAAGTAGATTTTTCTAGATGAATTTTGTGAAAAGAATGAACATTTATTTATAATTTTTATTACTAATTATTTAAAAAGTATGAAACAAATATTAATTTTTACAATTTTAATAAGTTTTTGTACTAAATACGCATTTTTACATAAATGAACATTACTCGGAAACAAAAAACAAAAGTTTGTATAAAAAATTTCTTCTGTAATTAAATTGTTTATAACAAATAAGAAACATTTAATTACTTTTCTATTGCTGACAAATATTTGGAAAACATTTCTAACCTACTTATTACTTTAGTTTACTAATAAATCTAGTGAACTTTACACGAAGTATTCCATGTATAAAAAAACAATTTTTTTCAATTTTTATTAACAAATGAAAAATTTTAGTTATTATTTTTTAAAAAATCGACCCAAGGAATCGATTCGCACTTTAATAGGCTTTAATTTAAAAAATAGTTTATTAAATTTCGGTAAAAATTACTCTATTTTATTTCTATTTGTTTCTAACAATTGTTGCTACTTTAAACAAATTATAATCGAAATCAAACAAATATTTTTTTGTTTAAAAGCACGAATAGTGTATATTACTCATACCAAATTTTATCAAAAGCCATCAAAGAAAAAAGTAAAAATTTTTTTTTTAATAATTTGAAACTAAAAAATTGTTTAAACAATATCTCTTAAAAAATTGAAATTATGAATAACAAGTCTGGGATTATATTTTCATATGAAAAAGTCTCTTTATCGAAAAATTATTGGCTCACTTCCTAAATTTTGACCTATTTTTGTTTTTAATTTCTAATCGTTTAATAATTTGTTTAAACAATTATTGAATTGTTTAAAGGTTTAAACAAATTAGTAAAAATTTTAAAAATGTTCAAAACTGTTAACGCTAATCAAATTTCTATGTGAAAAATTAAGAAAGTTAATTTTGACCTATTTTTGTTTTTAATTTCTAATTGTTTATCAATAATTGTTTAAACAAATTATTAAAAATTTAAAAAATGTTCAAAACTGTTAACGCTAATCAAATTTCTATGTGAAAAATTAAGAAAGTTAATTTTGACCTATTTTTGTTTTTAATTTCTAATTGTTTATCAATAATTGTTTAAACAAATTTTCAAAAATTTTTAAAATGTTTAAAACTGTTAACGCTAATCATTTCTATGTGAAACATTAAGAAAGTTAATTTTGACCTATTTTTCTCTTTAATTTCTAATTGTTTATCAATAATTGTTTAAACAAATTATTAAAAATTAAAAAAAATTTTGGAAACTTAACGCTAATCATTTCTATGTGAAAAA
Source organism: Leptopilina drosophilae (assembly GCA_032873175.1). Classification (NCBI taxonomy): domain Eukaryota; kingdom Metazoa; phylum Arthropoda; class Insecta; order Hymenoptera; family Figitidae; genus Leptopilina; species Leptopilina drosophilae. The sequence continues at coordinate 3,906,872 of CM065485.1, read as the reverse complement.
TTAAGAAAATTTTGTATGGATAATAATTTTTTAAAAATAAAAAAAATATATTTACCGAACATCGTTGAGTTTTGGATAGGCGCATATTCTAAGGGTTTTTGAATTTGATCCAACTGCGTAGAGTTTCCCATGGGGATGAAATTCTGCACAACGAACGGCTTGAACGTCTTCCAGAGCAGTAATCGGGATAAATCTTGGTCGACCCCCATTGCTACTTCCGTTGCTTATGTCCAAATCCTGTCTTGGCTCTTGCTGAAAAAAACCAAAAAATCCCATTAAAATTCAATTTCATCTTTTTTTATTGAAAAAAATTAAAAACTTGAAATTATATAACGAACTAATACATAATTAATTTATAAAAAAATTTTAACGTAAAAATCTTTATAAAAATCTCCATAAAAATCTTTACCCTTTACGTTATCAAAGTTCGTGTATAAAAATTTGATTATGAAAAATTACAATTTAAACGAGAATTATTCTTTTAAAAAAAAGTTCACCGTTACAAATATGGACTCCAATGTTCATTATACAAGTTCGTTCGACTGTGATACTTAATATCGCGAAATTAATTTTATAATTCAATTTTGCTTTAATTAATTCTTTAGATTCTAAATTTACACTTTATATAAATAAACCAATGAATTCGTTTTAACAAAAGGGGTAAGATTTTATTTTTATTAACTTTATGACAAACGAAAGGTTTGACAAATAATTTAACGTGAAGGAAATTCTATCAAATAATTATATAATAATAATTATAATAATAATTTTAATAATAATTTTAATAATAATTATAATAATAATTTTAATAATTATTTTAATAATAATTTTAATAATAATTTTAATAATAATTTTAAGGTTTGACAAATAATTTAACGTGAAGGAAATTCTATCAAATAATTATATAATAATAATTTTAATAATAATTTTAATAATAATTTTAATAATAATTTTAATAATAATTCAATTAAAATAAATAATGTCTTTTGGTTCAAAATTCGTACAAAATTCGTTTAACTGCAAATTATAGTAAATAAAAAATCGCAGACCGAAAATTCGGTCAAAATTCGGTCAAACATATAAAATTCTGTCCTTGAAAAATAAAAAAAAAGTTTTATAAAATAATAATGCGCCCCCCGTTAAAAATAAAAAAGGACAAAAAACAGAAGGAAATGAAATACATAACAAATGTATTTTTTAATGCAAGAATGCATCCTGAACTTTGATTTTGTACAACGGAACTTGGGCACGCTTTTACTTTCAATTTTTCTATTACTGTATTCACATGAACTGACCAGCCTATCAGATATGCGATTATCATCTTGGCGAGTCCATTACCAAAGCAAATGAGAAGCAAGTTGTTCTCTTGGCTGTCAGTGCAAAACGAACTTTTTAATTCTCTTCTTAATAACGTGTACTTCAATAAAAAAAAAAAAAAGAAAAAACACTCCATGTTCTCATCGAGTATTAACGGTATTCCCTGCGAGCCAAGTTTTTATAAAAGTATACATTATTTTCATAATTTATTTTTAGAAAAATTAAAAAAACTTTTTAAATTCAAAAACGACCAATGTATGTTAAACATCATGTGACAGAAATTCAATGATACTTTTTCCTTCTACTTTTTTCTTTAAATATTTTATTAATTGAGCTAAAACTTTATAGGAAAGTCTAAAAGATAATAAAGAAGGGCAAAGAAGTGAAAAAATTTCAATAAATCAAAAATAAATCATAATAGAACACTTTGAATTCGGTATGTGACTCAGAAATTCAATGGTAATTTTTCCTTCCACTTTTCTCTTTAAATATTTTACAAATTGAGCTGAAACTTTGCAAGAACGTCTACAATATAATAGAGAAGGGTAGTGATTTGGAAAAAATTTAATAAATCAAAAATAAATCATAAATAGAACACTTTGAATTCGGTAAATACGAGAAGTTGATTAGAAGCGATCGCGACCGCTTTTTTCTTTAAATATTTTTATAAATTCAGCTGAAACTTCGTAGGAAAGTCTAAAATATAACAAAGAAGGGCAAAAATTTGGAAAAGTTTCAATAAATCAAAAATAAATCATAATACAAAACTTTGAATTCGGTAAAGACGAGAAATTGATTAGAAGTAACTGATAATTTTTAGTCGTGACCACTTTTCTCCTTAAATATTTTATAAATTGAGCTGAAACTTTGCAGGAAAGTCTAAAAGATAATAAAGAAGAGAAAAAATGTGCAAAAGTTTTAATAAATCAAAAATAAATCAAAATAGAACACTTTGAATTCGATAAAGACGAGAAATTGATTAGAAGTAACCGTGACCACTTTTTTCTTTAAATTTTTTTATAAATTGAGCTGAAACTTTGTAGGAAAGTCTAAAAGATAATAAAAAATAGCAAAGAAGTGAAAAAGTTTTAATAAACCAAAAATAAATCACAATAAAATACTTTGAAGTCGGTAAAGACGAGATCTTGATTAGAAGTGACCGTGACAACTGATAATTTTTAGACGTGACCAGTTTTCTCTTTCAGTATTTTTTAAATTGGCCTGAAACTTTGTAGGAAAGTCTAAAATGTATAAAAAAAAGAGGAAAGATGTGCAAAAGTTTTAATAAGTTAAAATAACTCAAAAATAAATCATAATAAAAAACTTTGAATTCGCGGTAAAGACGAGAAGTTCATTAGAAGTGACCGTGACGGCTGATAACTTTAAAGTAATTTAGAAACAAATAATTTTTTAATTTTTCAAACTTTTGCAAGTCATAGCCCTTCTTTATTGTATTTTAGACTTTCTTACAAAGTTTCAGATAAATCCGTTAAATATTTCAAGAGAAAAGCGATGGAAAAAATTAACACTGAGAAGCTAAGAAGACTGTTAAAAATAACTTTTAAATAAATTTTAATAAATTTTAAATAACCAAAATAACTTTTCTGTCAAAAAGGGAAAAAAATATTTTTTTTTTAAATTCAAGTGAACTTTCGCTTTTGACAAATAAAGATGTAAAAAAATAATACAGTTCACATTTTCAAAAAAAAAGAGAAGAAAAAAGAGAAAAACTTCATTATGACCTACGGTACGAATGCCTCTAAAGTTCCAGAAGTGTTTTCGCAGCTCGATTTTTGAAACGAAAATTAAAAAATTACCAAACTGGAACCGGTAATATAGCGATCTTTCGTCCTTGTCTTGAACATATAGAGGCGATTATTAATTCTACTTTCACTGGACCGATTCCGAAATAGCAAATTCGCAACATACCTATAGGTATATCCAAGGCATAAATTCGTTTGCAAATTCTAATAAATATTAGACCATGTAGGGCAGTTTGCATAATAATAATAATAATAATAATAATAAAAATAAAAATAATAATAATTGGAGACCTGTTATAGGAAAGAAATGTTATGCTATTATAATCATAGGCCATCGTCATCGGAAGTACTTCAGACTCATTCAATGTAACAAACAAACGGACCTCAGGCGCAACAAGTTTATACAATTTTTACCGTTAATTATTATTATCATTATTATCTAAGGATAAGAGGACGTGTAGGATGAAAATTTATATAAAAAACAGTGACGACTTTGAATTTTCCTAGAAGTAGGCATAAATATACTTGTATCTTCGATTCTTCTAAAAAATTGTCTGCGGCGCCTTATATTATTCCCATAAAACAATTTTTTTTCGAAATAGACAGAATTTTTTACGTTAGAATTTTTCTTTAACCTAAATTTCTTTCTTTCCATTTACTATAGTAAATTATAATTTATAATAATAATAATAATAATAATAATAATAATAATAATAGTAATAATAATAATAATAATAATAACAATAATGATATTAATAATAATAACAATAATTTAATAATAATAATAATAATAAATAATTTATTATAATTTTCAATCTAAACGATTTTTTACAAAACGAATAATTTTTTCATGGTCAAAATTTTATTTGACAGAATTTCCGATACGTTTCTTAGGAATAATAAGACGCCTCTGTTGTCCTAAAAATTAAATTTTTTTTTCTGTAAATAAAATGAAACATTTCCAACGGATTTTCTTCCACTCTTATAAAATTAATAATTAATAATAAATAAATTATTAATTAAATAATATTTATTATTAATTAATAATATTAATATAATAATATAATAATTAATAATAAATTTATCAATAAATTAAATTAATTTCAATTATTACTTGGATATTGAAATTGTTGCCATTTTCACACTTTTCACCCAATTTTAGAATTTTAAAGTTTCTGAAAAGAATAAATTTAAATTAATTTAAATTTATTTATTATAAATTTAATGATAAATAATTATAATAATTATTATTTAAAATTTCAGAAAAAGAAACTTATTTACAAATTTTTTTATAGGTTCCTTCTGAGTAATTCACTATTTTAATAAATAATAAAAAAAAACTTTGAATAAATATATTATATTCTAAATTAATTTTATATTTTATTATTAAATTATTATATTTCATTATTATTATTAAAAATAAAATATTATTAAAAATAAAATAGTCATTTTCACAACTTTTGCCTGATTTTTGGAACAATTTTAGATTTTTTTGTTTTGCCGAACGGTCTTACAATTTTTCTTCTTGTATTCTCTATCAATAAAAAAAATTTTCTGTACATTCTTTTAAAATAAAATATAAACCTTTAAAATTTTTTTTGAGTTGGAAATTGAAATTGTTGTCATTTTCACACTTTTTACCGAATTTTTGGAATTTTTAAGTTTCTAAAAAATATTTTTTTTGACACTATTAAGTGTTTCAAACAGAATTCAATTATTAGAAAAAAATTTGTAAAAATCTTTGTAAGAATTTAATTTTTTTCATAAATAATACAAATGTCTAAGGAATTCAATTTTTTTGTCTTTATTAAGTGTTTCATACAGAATTCAATTATTAAAAAAAATTTGTAAAAATCTTAGTAAGGATTTAAATTTTTTTTTAAAATAATACAAATTTCTCAGGAATTCAATTTTTTGTTGCCTTTATTAAGTGTTTCGAACAGAATTAAATTATTAAAAAAAAATTTGTAAAAATCTTAGTAAGGATTTAATTTTTTTTTTTAAATAATACAAATTTCTCAGGAATTCAATATTTTTTTGCCTTTATTAAGTATTTCAAGCAGAATTCAATTATTAACAAAAAAATTTGTAAAAATCTTCGTAAGAATTTAATTTCTTTCATAAATAATACAAATTTCTTAGAAATTCAATTTTTTTGTCTTTATTAAGTGTTTCAAACGGAATTCAATTATTAAACAAACAATTTGTAAAAATCATCGTAAAAATTTAATTTTTTTCATAAATATTATAAATTTCTTAGAAATTCAATTTTTTGTTGCCTTTATTAAGTGTCTCAAACAGAATTCAATAAGTAAAAAAAAAATTTCTAAAAATCTTTGTAAGAATTTAATTTTTTGCATAAGTATACAAATTTCTCAGGAATACAATATTTTTTTGTCTTTATTAAATATTTCAAACAGAATTCAATTATTAAAACAAAAATTCGTAATAAAAATTTAAATTTGCATAAAACTAGTCGAAGGAAAAAAAAATTATTCACAACTTTTTATCAACTTCTTCACAAGAATTAAATTATTTTTATAAACATTTTCAATTCTTTAATGAATAGTAAAAAATCATTTGCAGAAAATCAATTTACTAGTAAAATAAGGAAAAAGTAAATATTTTTGATGAAAATTAGGAAAAAATCAAAAACTCTTTATGGTTAATTTTCAGCAAAGTTTTAATATTTTTCAGTCGGTCAGAATCTATTTTTGATTTTTCAAGACCTAAGGATATTTTAGTACCTAATTAAAATTAAAGAATTTTTTAAAAAAAGAAATTAAAATTTTTGCCATGGACTACTATTGTAAATGATCTATGACAATAAGGCAATTTACAATGTTCATTAAAAAAAAAATTCCTTGATGGAGCAAAGTTATATGTGTCAAATATATAATTTTTTTCTCAATTCGATTACAAAAAAAAGTAGGTCAAAGCGGATGTCATTTCATGAATGACGAAGAATAAAAATTATAAAGAAGTAAAAAGAATTGAAAGGGTATTATCGTAATTGTCTGCTTACTCATCTTTTTCAGCACTGCAATCAGTTTTACGATCACATTTCAAAGTTGACTAGTTATTATTGTCGCTCGCGATTTATTTAAATAGACTCTCAACACTTCAATTTCGTTTTATTGCCATTGTGAGGAAAAATTTGTTTACCTGCTATTCATTAAAAAAATATTTTATTAAATTAAAAAATATTTTATTAAATTAGAAAACATTTTATTAAATTAGAAAATATTTTATTAAATTAGAAAATATTTTATTAAATTAAAAAACATTTTATTAAATTAGAAAATATTTTATTAAATTAGAAAATATTTTATTAAATTAAAAAATATTTTATTAAATTTAAAAACATTTTATTAAATTAGAAAATATTTTATTAAATTTAAAAAACACCATTTAAAACAAAAATAATAGAGAATGATTTTCTAACACAAGATGTCTTTTTCTTTCCAATTTTGAAAACAGAAAAATTTTCATAAATTGAAATATTATTTTCCAAGTTCAACTAAGACTTAGAAAATCCTAAAAGTCAATGATAGAAAGGGATAATGGTCCTATAAATATTATTTTTAATTTTAACATACAGTGAGAGATTATTTTAACAAAAAAAGTCTCACTGTACAGAAAAATAAAATTCTTGTTTAATCTTTTAATTATTAAAAAAAATTTGCGATTTTCTAGATTAAGTATAGGAAACAATCTAAATCTGTTACAGGCGATTATTTTAATGATGATGCAATTTAAGAACGAACCGTTTTTACAATATGTAGAAGAAAAATAAAAACAAATCATAGTATAATAATAAAAATAATAAAAATAATAAAAACAATAAAAATAATAAAAATAATAGAAATAATAAAAATAATAAAAATAATAAAAATAATAAAAATAAAAATAATAAAAATAATAAAAATAATAATAATAATACTAATAATAATAAATAATAATAAAATAATAATAATGCCTGAATTTCAAAGAAACTGCAATTATTTCGTGTCGATACATGCAATCATTACAGGGCTTCGACAGTAATATAAAATTACCCTGATTACTAAGTACATTTATTATTTTCTTATTATAACCGTGCATTAAAATTGCCTATTTCCGGACACATGCAAAAAATTTTGTGCCTCGAGTGTTTATTGTGACATATTTAACGATATCGGAATTTTACTTTACCATTGGCAAATTAATCGGACCAATATTGTCATAAAATTCTATTCAGTAAAAATTATATTTTTTATTCCACGTTTAATCTAATCTATACACTAAGAAAACGATTTATTTGATTAACTCAAATTTTGTTAAAATCTAAATTAAAATAACTGCTATGCAACTAAACATATTTAAGTTTATAATTGAAGCATATTATTTCGTTCAATTAAAAAATATAAATATATATATTTTCAATTGAAACATAAGATATGGTTGAATTTAAATTAGTAAGAATCAACTTTTCAGTTTGAATGAAACGTAAAAGTTTTAAACCAATTTTTTTTGTTTTTAAACCAAAACGAAAAATATGTTTGTATTAAATTTATAAATATTCTGGCAAAAAATACTTTTAAATCAAAGCAGTATATCGAAAAAATTTTTTTAATTCAAAAAAGAATTTAACTATTTGTAAAAATATTTTAATTTTATATATTATTAAATTATTATACATCATTATTATTATTATTAAAAATAAAATAGTCATTTTTACAACTTTTGACCGATTTTTGGAACAATTTTAGGTTTTTTGGTTTTGCCGAACGGTTTTACAATTTTCTTTTTGTTTTCTTTATCAATAAAAAAATTTTTCTGTACATTGTTTTAAAATAAAATATCAAACTTTAATAATTTTTTTGAGTTGAAAATTGAAATTGTTGCCATTTTCACACTTTTTACCCAATTTTTGGAATTTTTAAGTTTCTGAAAAATATTTTTTTTTGCCTTTAATAAGAATAAGAACAAATGTTTTTAATTCATAAAAGAATTTAACTATTTGTAAAAATATTTTAATTCTTGCGAAGAATTTTAGACAAATTTTTTTAATAATTCACATCTTTCGACGAATTTCGAGCAAATTGTGATTTTAATATTTGAATTCCTGTGAAATTTTGTTATTATTCATAAAAATAATTAAATTCTCAAGAAAAGAAAAAGTTTTTAAAAATAATTAAATTTTACAAGGAATTTGTTAAAATTTTTGAGATTCAACGTTTGTGTCGCATTTTATTAATTTTTTTTTTAGAAACTAATTCAATTCCTAAAAAGAATTTCTAAGAAAAAAATTATTAACTTTTAAAAATAATTGAATTTATGTAATAAATATTTATGAATATTTATGAAAATTGAAAAAAATAAAATTTTGCAAGAAAAATTATTAAAATATTTCACAATAATTGAATTTTTGTGAGGTATTTTATTGATATTTAATAAAAAAAAATTCAATTCCTAAAAAGTTTTTTATAATTTACAAAAATAATTGAATTTTTGGGAAGAATTTTATTAAAATTTAAAAGAAATAAAGAATAATTGAATTATTCCAAAAAAATTTCACTAAAATTGTATTTAAAACGGTTGATTTCTTTCCAACAATTTTTATTAAAATATTTGAAAATAATTTGAATTCCTGTAAAAAATTCTAATATTTTTGTAAATAATTAAATTTGTCCAAAGAATATAAAAAACATTTTTTTGTAATTCTTGATTTTTTCGGGAAATCGAAATGAAATTTTTAAGAATAATTACACTTGTTCAGCAATTATTGTAAAATTGTATTAAAAATAATTGAAATCCTGCCATGAATTTTATTTTTTTGCGAAAATAATTGAATTAGTTGCTAAGAATTTTATTCTCTATTAAAATAATTGAATTCCTGAGCAGAATTTTATTAAGAATAAAATTCCTGAGCAGAATTCTTTATTAAAATAATTAAATGCCTGCGCAGAATTTTATTTATTAAAATAATTTAATTATTGCGAAAAATTTTATTGAAAGGTTCAAAAAGAATTGAATATCTGACAAATTTCGTTATTTTTGAAAACAATTGTAAAAAACTTGATTTGCGAAAATAATAATAATAATAATAATAATAATAATAATAATAATAATAATAATAATAATAATAATAATAATAATAATTTATTATTTATGAAAATAATTGAATTCTTACTTATATTTCATCAAAACTTTTTTCAAAAATTGAATTTCCCTAAAAATTATTATTTGTTAAAGCAATTGAATTATTGCAAAGAATTTTCTAAAAATATTGTTAAATATTTAATTTTTTCATAATTTTTTGTTGAAAATGCTATTCTAAATTAATTGAATTCTTGTGGAAATTTTATTATTTATGTAAATAATTGATTTTCGGATGAATTTTATAATTTTTTTTGTTAAATAATATTGAATTTTAAAGGCGAAATTTGATGAAAATAGTAGATATTGAAAATAATGGAATTTCGAATATTTTTTAAACTAATTGAATCGTTTTAAAATGTAAATAATTGATTTTTAGATGAATTTTATAATAATTGAATTTTTTGCAAAAATTTATGAAAATACTATAAATATTGACAATAATTGAAGTTCGAATATTTTTTAAACTAATTGAATCGTTTAAAATGTAAATAATTAATTTTTAGATGAATTTTATAATAATTTAATTCTTTTGCGAAATTTTATGAAAATACTATAAATATTGACAAGAATTGAATTTCGAATATTTCTTAAACTAATTGAATCGTTTTAAAATGTAAATAATTGATTTTTAGACGAATTTTATAATAATTGAATTTTTTTGAAAAAATTTATGAAAATACTATAAATATTGACAATAATTGAATTTCAAATATTTTTTAAACTAATTGAATCGTTTTAAAATGTAAATAATTGATTTTTAAATGAATTTTATAATAATTGAATTTTTTTGCAAAATTTTATGAAAATACTATAAATATTGACAATAATTGAATTTCGAATATTTTTTTTTAAACTAATTGAATCGTTTTAAAGAATTTGATTATAATTTTTGAGAACAGTTTATTTATTTCTAATTATTATTATTATTATTAATAATTATTAATATTTATTAATAATAATTATTAATAATAATTATTAATATTTATTAATAATAATTATTAATATTTATTAATATATTGAATTACTAATAAATTAATAAACGAATTCCATTACTATTAGACCGGATTCAATAACATTTTCTCATAAAAAAAAATAAAAACAACTGTTTACATGGAAAACAAACCAAAATCTACACGTAACTTCTATTTATTTTCCTAATTCTCTAATAAAACAATAATTTATGCAAAGTTATCTCAATCAAAATAAAGTACGATTCAAAACAGTTTTTCAGAAAAAGATAATATAAAATGCATTCATTCACAACGCGGGATAAAAGTAAGTAAAAGTTGCGTAAAGCGACAGTTCCCCAATGAAACCTTTCTAATGCATTTGTCGCTTAGATTTCCTTTCCGCGCTTATCTTCATTTTTTTATCTTTCTTTTTTTTTCTTTTATAATTAATTTGCTACGTCATTGCAAGCCATATCTGGAATATCTGCTTTTCAACGAAAAACTAGTTCAACCGGACAGATCATTTGCAATTTACGTCATTTGTAGATAAAGCCAATAGAATATGCAGATAAAAATCTCCCTAAAGTTGTGTGTATATATAGTTGTGTGTATAAATATAGTTAAGTAAGAGTAAATAATAGGTAACACTTGTGGCTTGTCAATTTTCGTCAAAAAAAACCGGAAAATCAAATATTCACACTGACTATAATATAAAATATAAATACTGAATTAACTAGAGTATTGAAATCTGGAGAAACCTGCCTTGAGGTGTGACACACTTTTTTCGGTCATTCATCTTCATATATATAAATATCCCTCACATCAGAAGTGGGAAACTTTCGCACTTTGCGGATTTTAAAAACATTTCTTCTTTCCAGAGTTGAAAAATAATAATGTTTCCAAATTGGGTCCGAATTTGTTATTTTTGTTTACTATTTATACTCAAAATAAACTTTTAATAAAAAATTATTTTATCTTCTCTTATTTTTTTCATCGATGAAAAATAATGTTTCTAAATTGGGTCCGAATCTGTTATTTTTGTTTACTATTTACTATTTACTATTTACTATTTACTATTTACATTTACTATTTATACTCAAAATAAACTTTTAATAAAAAATTATTTTATCTTCTCTTATTTTTTCCATCGTTGAAAAATAATAAAGTTTCTAAATTGGGTCCAAATCTGTTATTTTTGTTTACTATTTACTATTTACTATTTACTATTTATACTCAAAATAAACTTTTAATAAAAAATTATTTTATCTTCTCTTATTTTTTCCATCGTTGCAAAATAATAAAACTTCCAAATTGGGTCCGAATTTGTTATTTTTGTTTACTATTTAAATTTATACTCAAAATAAACTTTTAATAAAAAAATATTTTATCTTCTCTTATTTTTTTCATCGTTGAAAAATAATAAAGTTTCTAAATTGGGACCGAATTTGTTATTTTTGTTTACTATTTACTATTTACTATTTACATTTACTATTTATACTCAAAATAAACTTTTAATAAAAAATTATTTTATCTTCTCTTATTTTTTCCATCGTTGAAAAATAATAAAACTTCCAAATTGGGTCCGAATTTGTTATTTTTGTTTACTATTTAAATTTATACTCAAAATAAACTTTTAATAAAAAATTATTTTATCTTCTCTTATTTTTTTCATCGTTGAAAAATAATAATGTTTCCATATTGGGTCCGAATTTTGTTATTTTTGTTTATTTTTCACATTTACTATTTTTCTCAAAATAAACATTTAATAAAAAATTATTTTATCTCCTCTTATTTTTTCCATCGTTTGAAAAATAATAATGTTTCCAAATTGGGTCCAAATCTGTTATTTTTGTTCACTATTCACATTTACTATTTACACTTAAAATTTGGGTCCGAATTTATTATTTTTGTTTACTATTCAGTATTCACATTTACTATTTACACTTAAACAGCTCGAATTTATTATTTTTGTTCACTATCCACATTTACTACTTATACCAAAAATTAACTTTCAATAAAAAATTATTTTATCCCACTTTTCTTTTCAATGGAAGTTAAAACAAAAAATTATCAACTACATCCTAACTTCTTAATGTTCCGTTTTTTTTTTAATTTCAATGTTTACCTAACATTCTTTTGTTTCTAAGTTCAAACAAAATATTACACTTTTAGAACGAAACAGTTTTCTTCGAATTGTTTATTTTTTCACCGAGATTCAAAAGAAAAGATCTGTTATAATATTAGGAAAAAATAAAGACGATCGGAATAAAATAATCACTTCCTTTAGGCGAATTTATGTTGACAAAATACATTTGCCGATGTTTCACTGTGTTTATAGAGATTAGAGAAGCGAAACTGATGATCATAGTTTTTCTCAAGTGAAAAATAAAATAAAGTAATAGTAAAGAAAAATAAGGTCGTGAAAATGAGGACATGAATTATTCACTTTTTAATACAACAGAAAATAATTTCAAACAACTCTTACTAAATTCTTTTTTTGCCACCCAAATTACTATTGTTGTTGTTGTAATACTTTTATTCTTTGTACAATAAATTCTAAATAAAAGGCCAAAAAAAACGTGTAATATTTATTGCAGTGATAAATTAATATTTTTTTATCATTTCCACTAGGGGGAAAAATAATTCAAGTCAGACATTATTCACGTTTTTATTTTTTAAATTGTTGGCGAATTTAAATTAAAAATAATAAGAACAAATGCACTTGCTACAGCGCTACAACCCGACCTCCTTCTATAACTTTCTAATTTTTATCCTAATTAGGATTTTACGTTCGTTTCATGTTCTATGAACTTGGAATTATTTTTCCAATTTTAATTACAAGTATTTTAATTTTGGAATAGCGAAAGCAATTGACAGTAAAAATTAAATGCGCCATCGATTCAAAATTTAACCAAACAAAAAATTTTAAATGCCTTATAAATTAATTTTTTTTCTAAATTTCATTTAGTTGCCTTTTATCAAAATGTAGTCAAACTATTTTTGTCGCATAAAATTTTAGATGCCTTAAAGAATAATTTCTTTTTTCGAAATTTAATTTACATCAGTATGCCTTTTATCAAAATACAGTAAAACTATTTTTGTCGCATAAAAATATAAAATAACGAAATATTAGCAATAATCGGCGTAACTATTTCTTTTTACTTAATTACGAGTAACATAAAATCGTATTTACCAATTAGTTTTTACAATCACAAAATAATGTAAATGAATATTGAAAATTTACGACTTATTTTATTGAAACCATAATTGACTGATAATTATCATTGTTACGAAAAACCCACTGATATAATAAAACAAAATTATGTTCGTCAACTTTCTATTAAGTGATTAACGTGATGTCACAAAAGATTCATTATAGAAAAAATAAACCTCTTTTATATAAAATTCAACATCTTTTTTTTTATAAAACAAGTTTTTTACTATACAGAAATTTAATTTTTTTCACCAAACAGACCTTTCATAACTACTTTTTTTCCCCTTCTAACAAATATTATGAATAGTCAAAGTTTTCCCATAAACTTTTTTTTTCCATAAACTTTTTTTTCTATAACTTTTATTTTCCGTAAAATTTCTTTCTATGAAGAAAAAATATTATTCTCTTCACAGAATTAATGTTATTTCTTATTTGCATTAAATGCCGAATTATTCAGTTATTATGGCTAAAAATTGCGTGGATATAAGAATAATATTTAGAATTTATAATAAAATTGGAAAGTACTTTCGAAAATAAAATTAATAAGAAACTGTTACTTTCTATAATAACGATATATTTCATAAGGAAAAAAATGAATTTATTTTTCTAAACATTCGTAAAATCAATCAAAAATAAATAATAATAATAATAATAATAATAATAATAGTATTTGAAATAGTTTAAAAAATATTGGATATTTGTATTATTAAATAAAATCTTTCCTCTCAGTTTCAAAATAAAAATCTCTTTGACATTTATCGATCGATATTTAATGGAAAAATTGTCAAAAATTATTATTATTATGGGAAATTTTTCTAAACGGTATAATTTTTAAGATTTGTGCATAAAAAGTCGAAAAATATTCGGAAATTAAATTATTAAAAATTTAGAATACAAAAATAATTAATTTATTGAATAATTAAAAGTTTTTTTGAAATTTAATTTTCATGAAGAATTTTATCAAAATTTTTGTAAAATAATTGAAATTTTGTGATAAGTTTTGTTATTTATGAAAATAATTGAATTCCAGCAACGGATTTTGTTAAAAAAAATTTTTTTAAGGAATTAAATCGCAAAGAATAATTTTATTTGTGAAAATATTTGAATCCCAGAAAAAAATATTTATTTTTGAAAATAATTACTTTCCAGTGAAGAATTTTATTCAAATTTCTTTCAAATAATTGATTTTCTCAAAAGTTTTTGTTAAAACTTTTTGAAAATAATTAAATTTTTTAAATTTTTTGAAAAAATTGTTTAAAAATGAAATTTTATCAAATAATATCATTAAAAAAAAAACTGAAAATAATTGAAAGCTGACGAAGAATTTTATTAAATTATTTTTCAAATAATTTAATTCATGTGGAAAATTTTATTTTTTGAAAAAAATTGAACTCTTAAGAAGAATTTTATTGAATTAGTTTTCAAATAATTGAATTAATGTGGAAAATTTTATTTGTTAAAAGAATTGAATCTCGGAGAAAAAAAAAATTTTTGGAACTAATTAATTTCTAGTGAAAAATTTTATTCAAATTTTTTTTACTTAATTGAATTTTTCAGAATTATTTTAAACTTTTTGAAAATAATTGAATTTCACAAATTTTTTTTAAACATTTTTTGAATATTAAATTTTATCGAAAGATTTTATTAAAGAATTGAAGATAATTGACATCTAACGAAGAGTGTTATTAAATTGTTTTTCAAATAATTGAAATAAAATAATGTGGAAAATTTAATTTTTGAAAAAAATTGAATTCTTGGGAAGAATTTTAGTAAATTGCTTCTCAAATAATTGAATTTATGTGGAAATTTTTATTTTTTGAAAAAAATTGAACTCTTAAGAAGAATTTTATTAAAATTTCTTAAATAATTGAATCGCTTCGAAGAATTTGATTTTTTTATGAAAATAATTGAATTGTTTCAAAGATTTTTACAAACATTTTTGACAGTAATTGTATGTGTAGGAAAATATATTTTATTTTACGAAAATTATTGTATTTTATGAGCATTTTTATTATAATATTTGAAATTTACACATCATTTTCTTATAATTTTTTTTTAAATAAATTGATATCTTGAGAAAAATTTTACTCAATTTTTTCTAAATAATTGAATTCTCTTTAAAAAAATTATTATTTGAGAAACTAATTGAATTTTTAAGATGAACTGCATTCGAAATAATTGAATTGTATTGGGAAATTTTATTAAAACTGCAATTCTATTCACTACATCTTGTAAAGAATTTTGTCAAAATTTTATCAAATACTATAATTTTTACAAAAACATTTATTTAAATTTTCCGAAATAATTCTATTTAAATTTGATAAAAATTAAAAGTTTCTATTTAAATTTATTAAAAAATTTTAATTTTCAAAATTTTTTATTTAAATTCATTATAAATTGAAATTTTCAAAACTTTCTATTTAAATTTATTAAAAATTGAAATTTTCAAAAATTTCAAATGGAAAAGTGAGAGTAGGAAAATTTACCACCTTTGGAAAAGCCATGAAGATAATTAAGCTTTATAGAAGGTGGTACTACATTTTACGCTTGCCTGCTTTGCTGATTTTCGTATACAATTTGCAAAAGATTTTGTTTTAATTTTAAAAGGAAATTTTAGTATAATTACACGAAATAAAAGAATTTTTAATATAGATCTAAAAAATTTTTCCTTATCATTGTTACAAATTTTTTATGTCCCTAATGTTCCGGAACGTTCAATTGAACGAATCTTTTTTTTCACGTTTGAATTTTGGTAGAAAACAATAATTTATAAACTAAAAAATGAATTGTTTTCTTACTATTTAGATAAAATTGAACATAAATAGCAAGAAAACAATTCATTCTCTAATTTATAAATTATTATTTTTATTATATTGAAAAGTATTGGAAAGAAAAAAATTTCATTCATTTGAACGTTCGAAAGTTTAGAAAAATAATTTTTTGCTATTTTTGCTAATTTTTAGTAGCTACTTTTTTGCTATTGAAGATTTATTGTTATTAGAAAAAGTTTAAATTGTTAGGGCAACAAAGTAAGTTTGTTAGTTCTTTATTAACAATCTTTTTGTCAACGCATCAATTCACTGAGAACAGAATATATTTGAATCAAACATAATTATCCTTGTTATACAGTTAATGAAAAATTATGTTTGATTTAAACATAATAATTTTGATTCAAATAGTAAGTTTGGTTGAATAAAAATTACGTTTAATGCAATAATAAAATATGTTTAAATCAGGGATGGCTTCGAAACTAAATAAAAACGAAAAAATAATTTAGTTTTGGAGTAGAAAACAAAACTAAAAGGACGGTGTATTTAGTTTTGGTGCTGGATACAAAACTAAAAGGTCCCAGTATTTAGTTTTATTGCGCTATTCAGAACGGAAATGAAACTAAAGTTTCGAAGCCAACCCTAAGGATGGCTTCAAAACTGAATAAAAACATAAACATAATTTTGTTTTGATGCGCAGGAATCGAAACTAAAACATCCTTGAATTATGTTTTCATTCTGTTAACAACACTAAAAGGTCCCTGTATTTTGTTTTGTTGTGATATTCGAAAATAAAATGAAACTAAACTTTCGAAGCCATCCCTGGTTTAAATTGAACTTTTTTTTTGGATGACAGGTTATAGTCAAATAGTAAGTTTAATTGAATAAAAATTACGTTTAATGCAATAATAAAATATGTTTAAATTAAACATATTTTTTTGGTTGACAGGTTATGTTTGGTTTAAAAAAATGTGACGCGATCTGAAGAAAGGGACCTTAGAAGCAATTTAAGGTTATTTTAGCTTTCCTTTTTTCTTGTTTGAAAGTTTCTTTTTACTAATTGCGAATTAAAATCAGTGTTTATTAAATACTTTAGTTGTCAAGAAGACTTAAAAATCAAAGAATTGAATTACCATAGTTGATCCTTTTTTTGTTTTCATTTCAAAAATTGCAAACATAACCTATTTTTTTTTGCTTCTGAGGTCCCTTTCTTCAGATCGCGTCACAAATTTATTTTCTCAGTGAATACTGAAGCTACTAAAGTTTGAAACAAGTAACAATATTAATGTTATTGATGTTAATATTATATTAACATTATATTAATGTTAATATTAATGTTATTGCAAACATAACCTATAATTTTTTGCTTCTGAGGTCCCTTTCTTCAGATCGCGTCACAAATTTATTTTCTCAGTGAATATTGAAGCTACTAAACAAACAAACAACAAACAAAAAGATTTTTTGTTTGAAACAAGTAACAATTAATAATAATCACAAGGGCCTTTGTTCTTAATTGATAAAAACGTTTAGCTCCTCTTTGAAGAATACGTAAAAATTTGAAATTTGAAATTAAAATTCGAAACGTACCATATAACTCCCTCTTCGTTTTCCCAGGCACTTGTCACTTCTTCGCTCATCAATTTTTTTACCCTTCCCCGATTTCCCCGTTCCATTGCCACCACACTCTCCTTCCACCTCGAGTAAATTCTCCATGGACCTTCGATTACATTTCGTGACGCCATTTTTCGGATTCGTCCTAATGCGATTTCCATTTTCATCATGATACTCTTCCCATTCGCTAATTTCACTTCTCACATCCTCCAGTGATCGTGTTCTGCCCACGGAGCATGTGCAAGGTGGCCCGCCACCACTTTTGACACCCGAAGTGCCACCTCCCGAACTCTTGGCCCTTGTCCTCGGCCTCTCCATCAGCATCAGTCTCGGTGGCATTGCCATTTGTGAAATTTGCATCGGCGGCATTGCCTGCGCCGGCGGCGGTGGCATCGCATTTCGATACATTGGCGTTAAATAATAATAATCACGTCCCTTATTGCAGGAATTCGATGGCATTCTTGTCGGTACGTAATTGTATTCCGGTACGGGTGTTATCCACTGGGTCAAAGTTTCCATGGGCATGGGACGATAGCAGAAGGACGGTCCTCGCGAGGACGCTGGACTTCGGTATAAAGGGGGCCAGGGTCTGTGCTTATTGTCCATTCCAAAACGTGGATCCATTCTTGGATCGAGAATTCTGATGTCTCCCATTATTTTTTTTTTTTTGGATTATAAAAGTTTTCAAGGAGGGAATAATTTCACTTATTAAGTTTAATTATTAATTATTTCACTTATTAAGTTTAATTATTAATTATTTCACTTATTATTATTATTATACGGAGCAAACTTTTCGAATTTCCAGCATACATTATGGACCAAAACAAGTTTTGTCCGTAGGAATAATTATAACACCAACTTTGCCAAACACGTTTTTCATTATGCAATGTTGTAGATTATTACCATTCTACTATATTTCTAATATGGTAATAATAATATTTCTAATATGGTAATAATAATATTAATAATATGGTAATAATATTATTAATAATAATAATAACAATAATAATAATAATAAAAATAATAATAATAATAACAATAATAATAATAAAAATAATAATAATAATAACAATAATAATAATAAATATTATTACTATTTAATTCTTCTTTAAGAATTCAATCCAAAACCTTGTTCACTTTTCAACAACTGCGAAGAATAATAATTAGGATGATTACGATGATAACTAGGATGAACCGTATTTATTCAAATCCACACACTAAAAATTGGTTCTAAATTACAACTGATTTCGGTATTAAAATAGAACCAAATTTAGTACCAAAATTGGTACCAAATTAGTACCTTTCTTTTTACAGTGGCACCACACTTGATTCACTTTTCGATTTCCAAGAGGGAAAATACTTTTTTATTTTATTATTTATTGTTACGTTTTTATTTTATTTTATTTATTGGTACGTTTTTATTTTATTTTATTTATTGTTACGTTTTTATTTTATTTATTGTCACGTTTTTATTTTATTTTATTTATTGTTACGTTTTTATTTTATTTATTGTTACGTTTTTATTTTATTTTATTTATTGTTACGTTTTTATTTTATTTTATTTATTGTTACGTTTTTATTTTATTTTATTCATTGTTACGTTTTTATTTTATTTTATTTATTTTATTGTATTTTTAGAAAAAATTTTCCTTTTGTCCAAAAATAATAGACAAATTTGAATTTTTTGAATTTTACTAAGAGAGAGAGAGAGAGAGAGAGAGAGAGAGAGGACTGAACTCAACTGCGAGAGGCGAAGGAGTGCGTAGGAAACGTTCTTGCCGAGTGAGCTGGAATCGTTGAGAGAAACGACCCACTTCTCTCCTCAGTCTCCCCTTTCCTTCTCTCCCACTGAGTTACAAATTACAATGAATGCAATTTATCCCCAATTTCTCTCCTGCTTATTTAACTGATTATGCTATTATTCCACTAACATAAACATGTCGTCTTCAAAGCAAAAAATTGCTCTTGATTTGAAAAACGACTTACAAATTACTTTAAAATTTTTCACTTCTCCGCGTGCAGAAAATTGATCAAAAAATAAATAAATAAATAAAGTGCAATTTTTCTTTAAATTTTTCTTCAGTTCAACGTACTTTTAAATCTAACCAGTACTTTTTTAGCAACGCATTTGATACATTTTATTTTTTATAAGCAATTTAAAAAAACTGAATAATAAAATGAAAATTTCTGTTTTCGTTTAATTTCGAACTCAATTAATTAATCTGATTCCAATTATTTAATTATACCTTATTTTTGTTTGCATACTGAAAAAAATGAATTTGATCCTAATAACCGATTTTTTCTATTTGACAATTATCAAATAAATATTTACTCGAATTAAATAATTTTCATTTTAATCAATTAAATAATATTTGCTTCAAACGTTTATTATTAATTAGAAACTTATTCGAAAACATCAATAATTTCATTTCTAAATGAATATTTCATCATTATTATTTTTTCACACACAAATTCGGATTTTCAAAAAATCAATTATTTTTCATTATTTATTCTTTAAGGAATTAAATTATTTTCAAAAATTTTCAATTTTTTTCAAACTACTTTGTCGAAATTCAATTATTTTCAATTTCTATGATTTCAAAATAAATTTTAACAAAAGAATATAATTATTTAAAAAGAAATTTTAATAAAATTCGTCACAAGAATTAAATTATTTTCAAAAGTAATTAAATTCTTTTTCAAAATAATTTGTCAAGAAAATTCAATTATTTTCAATGTCTACTATTTCAAAAAATTTTAACAAAAAGAATTTAATTATTTAAAAATAAATTTTAATAAAATTCGTCTCAAAAATTCGATTATATTAAAAAATTTACAAAAATTCTCGACAAGTTTTCATTACTTTTAAAAATAATAATATTTTCATCCGAAATTCAAACATTTCTGAAAAAAAAATTCTTGGCAGAATTTAAATTATTTTTTATTATGTACAATTTTTATCAAATTTATCGAAAAATGAAATTATTTCTAAAATTTTATTAAAATTTGTCAAGAGAATTCAATTATTTAAAAATTTATTAGTAAAATTCTTTATGAACATTCAATTTAAAGAAAAATTGAATTTTTTAATAAAATATTTATTTTTATAGTGAAAAAATTCAATTACTAAGCAGATAGTTTTATAATATTCTACACGAACATTAAAATATTTTTCAAAAAAAATAAAAAATTTAAATTTCAAAAAATCATTACAAAATTTAAATTTCAATTTCATTTTTAATACAATTTCAATCAAATTTCTCAAAAAATGTAATTATTCTTAAGAATTTTTTTAAAATTCGTCGAAAGAATTCTATTATTTAAAAAATTTGTTGATAAAATTCTTTACCAGAATTAAACTCTAAGAAAAATTGAATTATTCAATAAATTATCTTTATGTTTGTATTTAAATAATTGAATTCTCCTAGAATTTCTAATAATAACTGATTTTTAAAATGAATTTCAGTTAAAATTTTAAATAAAATTAAAATTTTTTATTTCCTTGAATATATTTAATTGAAGAATTTACGAATAACTGAAATTTTGTAAAATTAAATATTGTAAACAAAAGAATTTGAAAATTGTCAAAGAACTTTTTCGAAAATTATTAAAATTAATTGATTGAAAATTGAACTTTAGTTAAAAATTCTAAAAATAAGAATCGTAATGATAAAAATAATTTTTGAACAAGTTAGAGTAAAAAAGTATCAAGTAAATTTTTTAAAAAAATTAATTCTACAGAATTGTTCGTTAAAAGTATAAAAAATTCAAATTTCTAAAGATTTTAATTTAAAACCTTTGTAAAATTTAATTATTTCTGAAAATTTAAATAAAAATTGAATTCTCCTAACAAATTTTAAGGAAACGTTCTAGAATAATTTCAGTTTTTCGAGAAATTGGATGAAACGAATTTTCATAAAATATATTAAAACTAAATGAAATTCTGCCAAAAATGTTATTAAAGTTTTTTAATAAATTAATAATTTTTCAATAATATTATTAATTTTAATAATAATTGAATTTCGGGGGAAAATTGTATTATTTATAAAGATAATTGAAATTTTTACTAAAACGTTTGTAAATTACTTTTGAAAATAATTGAATTCTTGAGACTAATTTTCTTAAAAATCTAGTTTTTTTTTAAATTTCTAATCAAATTCATTTAAAATTGAAATTTTACAAACTTTCAAATAAAAATCTCTTCAAGTTCATTTAATCATGAAAATCGTAAACGCAACTTTTTTAAAATCGAATTAATTTTGAAATATTTGAGTAAAATTAGTTTTCAAGAATAAATACAATTAGAAAAGAACAAATTCCCAGGATTCCGATAAAAATTCCCTGACATTTGCAGGGTTTTTTCAATTTTTACTAAATTCCCTGACATTTTCAGGTTTTTCAGATTTCCAAATTGAGTGTCAAGCCTTTTTAACGAAAATTTTTGTTTTCACACCTAGTTTTTAATAAAAGTATAAATCTCGTAACAACAATTTAATGAACTTAATTTTACTACCAATTTTTAATTACTATTATTTCTATATTAACATAAATTATAACAAAACCTTAAAAAAGTACATTTAAAAGTGAAGCATTTAAGTTTTTTTTCGTCTTCTAGGCGTAAAATTCAATTTGTCACATACATTACACTGTCATTACATTTCACATATTAAATTATTAATAAAATCCGGTTGATTAACGCAAGGAAGGGCTGTTCTTCGCTTCTAATCGCATTAAACTTTCGCTGCAACTTATTTGATTTTTTTTCGCTCCCGTTTTTCCCATCTAATCGCCGTAAATTATTGTAAACTCTCTAGAAATCGCCGGATATGAGAAATACAGTATAGGCGTTAAGAAACATGTTGCAGCTCCCCCATTATTCACTCGAAACGACCGCAAAACAAAACAAATTCCTCCATAACACACAACTAATAATCCGAAAGTAATTTTCAATCACTAAATCATAATTTACTCGGAATCGTATTTTACTTTTTTTTTAAAAAATAAGGTGTTCGAAACGATCATACTTTATTATTTATGAAAAAGAAAAATAATTTCGGAAATAAGTTTTAATGAGTCTTAATTCTTGAATGCAAGTATAAAAACCTCGCACTCGTTAATCAATTTTAAAAAAGAAAAAAATTAACTCTCTTTAATTTAAAAAAGTAGTAAAAAGTTTCTATTGAAACTACTTAATTTCATATTCACAGGGCTCGAAACAGTGAAAGTATTTAAAAATACGGACTTTACGGACCAAAAATGAAAAATTACGGACCATTTACGGACCAATTACTGACAAAAATATATAAGAGAACATTTTACTTAAAACTGTAAATTAGATTTTTTCATAACTGAAAAAAAACATGAAGATATCGATAACTCCGAGTCTTCATGTTTTATAATAATTAAAGATAAGAGTTATAAAATCATTATCAATTCAATTATTATTTTCAAGAATTTTTAACTAAAATTCTTCTTAAAATCGATTATTTTTAATAATTTTCGAAAAAGTTCTTTGACAATTTTTAAATATATTTCTTTACAATATTCGATTTTTCAATTATTTGTAAATTCTTCAAATAAATATGTATTAGAAAATAAAAACTTCAAATAATATAAAAAAAAATTCCTAATTAAAATTTCTCAAAAAAATTAGTTCCACAGTATTTAGTTAAAAATATGAAAAATTCAAATTTTCAAAGATTTGAATCTGAAACCTTTTTAAAATTTAATTATTTCTAAAATTTTACTCTCTAATACTTTTAATATTCAATTATAATCTAAAATTTTAACTCAAATCCATTTTTAAATCAATTTTTATGAGAAAATTCTGCTAGAATTTCATTATTTAAATACAAAAAAAGCAATTTATTGAATAATTACATATGTTTCTTAAAATTGAATTCTTTTAAAGAATTGTATCAACCAATTTTCAAATAATTTGAATTCTTTTGCAAAATTTTATTAAAATAGATATTAAAAATAATTAAATTAGGGAAAATTTTTGAAAATAATTGAAATTTTGCCAAGAAATCTATTAAATTATTTTTAAATAATTCAATTTTAGAGAAGAATTTTATAATTTATAAGATAATTGATAATTTACGCAAAGAATTGCATTAAAAATTTGGAATGCAATAATTTTATTCTTTAAAAAAATTTAATCAAAAATTTGTTAAAAATAATATTTAAATTCTAATAAATAAATTGTAGCAAAGGTTATTAAAATAATTAAATTTCTTTGATAAATTTTAATAAAATTTTTTTAAGAATAATTACATTTTTCGAGGAATTCGATTAAAATTGTATTAAAAATAATTGAAATTCTGCAATTAGCTTTATTATTCATCAAAATAATTGAATTCCTAATAAGAATTTTATCATTTGCTAAAAAAAATTATATACCTGTAAAAATTTTATTATTTATAAAAATAATTGAATATTGCGAAGAAATTTATAAAAAAAAGTTGTAAATAATGAAATTCCTGTAAAATTGTTATTATTTTTTGAAAATAATTAAGGGTTTTGTGTAGAATTTTAGTAGATTTTTTTTTTAAATAATTGAATTCTTTTGGAAAATTTTATTAGAATAGTATAGAAACCTATTAAAAATCATTAAATTGAACGTCGGTGAAGTTCGCAACGTTTATGATCAACGATTGAAATAAAAAAAATTATTTTCTACCAAAAAGAATAAAAATTTTTGTTCACAAATATTTTTTTTGTAAATCATTATTAAAATTATTAAACGCACTATTTTCTGTACAAAAATTAATAAAAATTTGCTTAAAAAGATATTTTTCTTCAGAAATCGTTGATTATAAACGTTGTGAACTTCACCAACGTTAAATTGAGGAAAAATTATATCGTATAATTTACGTACTTTACGGATCTTTTTTAAACCGAATTACGGACTTTACGGACCTTTTTTTAAAAAAAACGGACTTTTACGGACTTCAAGCAAAGTTACGGACTTTTACGGGATTTACGGACCTAGTTCGAGCCCTGTAATGATAGAAAAAACATTGTACTTTCTGACAATATTTTTAAAAAATTTATGAGAATTTGAAAAAAACCATGAAAATTTAATTTTATTGTAGAATTTAGTTATTACGTAAATTTGGTTGAATAAAATTATTTATTTTTCTTTTAAAAATGATAAATAAGTGCTAAATTTTCACTATGGAAATTGATAATAATTATTAAAGAGTAGATTTTGTAAAATTAATCGAGACATAAAAAATGTCACTTTCAGAAAATTCACCCATATACTAATTTAGAAATAAAATACTTTTTTATTCTGCGAAATTACGTGTTTCAGGACAATAAGATGGAGTTGCATAATTTTTTCGTTATTTCTCCTAGAATTTAATGCAAAAAGTTTGATACGTTTCATTTTTTCTTTCTACAATTTTGAAAACTTGTTTTTTTTCATGGGGCAGTTAAATTAGTGTATGTGCATGTTCACTTTGATTTTTCATCAAAACTTTCTCCGATACGCTCCGTTTATAATTTCTCTCTTTTTTATCAAAGTCTTTTACTCTATCTCATTGATCCGCAGTGGAAAATCAAAATGTTACGATTGGCTTTCGCCTCTGGGAGTACTATACGTGACCAATTACAAAACGAAGAATGACAATATGATTACAATGATTCAGATATCTATAATTATTTCTGTATATAAGCTTAAAAAATGCGAGAAACAGTTTATGCAAATGTTCAACACGGTAAATCGTTAGGTATTAAAATAACACCAAAAAGGATTAAAATAATCCAATGTAGTGTTATTTTAATCCATTTTGGTGTTATTTTAATACCTAACGATTTACCGTGAATCGAAAATAATTTCCTAAACAAATATACAAAACAATAATAGTGCTTACTACGGAAAAAAACAGATTTAAATGATTGAATATTTTTATTTCTATACAATTTTGGAAATTCATCATGATTATGAAATGATCGAAATAATTAAACAAAAAGACAGGACAAGAAGTTTAAAAATCAGCAATTTAAAGCGCAAAAGCGAAAAATTATGTGGTACCTTGTAATCTAGTTAATGAAACCAAAAACAAAAAACGAAAAGACTATAATAACTATATTTTAATGTTTAGGTTCTGATAATTTTAGGAGCCACTAAGTTTAAGTGAAGTCATTTCAATTCTGTTTAAATTACATTTTCTCTTGTATATTTTAAATATTTCCCTATAATTTGCATCCATTTGCATGTTAGAAACAATTTTAAAAAGAACGTTCTAGCATTTCGGTCCATTGTTCTAAAAATTATATTAGGACTAGGCAAACAAATTCTTTATCCTATTTTAACCCTCTAAACTCCCACTTCTTAAAAAGAACTTCTACTTCAAAAACCCTTTATTAAAACACATTTTGAGTAAAAATAATGTTTCTAACTCTAAAAGTTTTACCGCAATAACAAAGGTTCTGTTATTTTTTTTTGTAATTTTTGTTTTTGTTATTCTGTAGTTCTGTTATTTTAAAAAATAGTTGAAAAATTCTATTTTCAAGTTCTATTTTCAAGCAGTAAAAAGCCAAAGTATGTAATTTTAGAATTTAAAGATTCACATTGAACTATATATACCGTGAAAGGTATCATCGAAATTTCTCAATAACATCTATATGATAATAATGTGAACAATATGGATACCCATAAAGATACAAATCAAACGATGCGGTTAAGAGAAAGTTAGACACAAACTTTAGAAACAAGAAGAAAATGCAAATCGATCTGATCTGGTTTTAAGAAGATGGAAAGTAAAATCAACCACGATGTACCCAAGACGTTTGAATTTTTGCACTTTATTTATATTATACACATTTCGTCATTTATGTTCATAGCGGATCTCGGCGATTACTTCTCCTTAGTTTCATCGATAGCTCTAGATAATTTTCCATCTATAAGAACCAGTCTCCCATTAAATGTGTATGCCATAAACAGCGCGAGCACAAAAAAGCAAATGATTTGTACAAAAATAAAGAAAAAAATGCTTTGGCAAATAACAAAAAGAAAGAAAAAATTGTATCACCCAGTGGGCGGTATGAAGCTTTATATCTTCCTTTGGGAGCGATTAATTTCTACCAAAAAAAAAAAAAAACAAAAGCTGCTGTGAGTGTAGAGACAGTGTCTTATTTTCATCTATAAGAAATAGAAATTAAATTAGGACATCCTCCGATAAGCATTCTATTCAAGCATGACGAGTTTTCTCGTGTAAATCATTTATTCTGTCTGGGAATCTGTTTCTCAAATCGCATGAAACTATAGCAGTCGACTGAAAATCAGTATTTTATTAAATATTTTTTATTTAAAATATTCAACGAAGACCTAAACATTGGTGATTTAAATTGTCACGAAAAGTCGTAAAAAATTTTCGAAAAAGTCGGAAAAAAGTCGAATGACATTTTCGGGAAAAAACGCCAAAAAGCAAACACGAAATTATCAAAATTATAAAAAAAATCACATTTCTCGCCAACAGATACTTTAACATCAAACAATCTAAAATAATATTTAATAAAATTTAATAAAATGCATAGCAAAATTTTAATGAGATATTTTTAACATTTTTTAAAAAATCTCTTCAAAATTTCAATTATTTTTATAAATAAAAATTTCAATAAAATTCTTTTCCAAAATTCAATTATTTAAAAAAAATTTACTAAAATGCCCGCCATAATTTCTATTATCTTTATAAATACAAAAATTCTTCTCTAAAATTCATTTATTTTCAAAAATAATGAAATTCTTCGCAAAAATTCAATTACATTTAAAATTTTTTTTTAATTTCTCAACAAAATTTTATAAATAATAAAATTCATCATGGAAATTTAATTATTTTCAAAAGTAATAAAATTCATCATTGAAATTTAATTATTTTCAAAAGTAATAAAACTCTCTGAATAATTTCAATTATTTTCAAATTTCTTTTAATTTCTCGTCAAATTACCATTATCTTCATAAATAATAAAATTCATCATGGAAATTTAATTATTTTCAAAAATTCTGATAAAATTCTTTGCAAAATTCAATTACCTTCAAAAGTAATAAAATTTTCCGCAAAATTTCAATTATCTTCAAATTTTCTTTTAATTTCTCGTCAAATTACCATTATCTTCATAAATAATAAAATTCATCATATAAATTTAATTATTTATAAACATTTTTTTAAAAAAATCTGTTCAAAAATTCAATTATCTTTATAAATAATAAAATTCTCTGTATTTCAATTATTTTCAAAGAACTTTAATAAAATTCTTCTCAGAATTTCAATTATTTATTTAATTCTGTACATTTGTAATTATCTTTATAAATAATAAAATTCATCCTAAAAATTCATTTATTTTCAAAAGTAATGAAATTCTTCTTAAAAATTCAATTTTTTCAAATTTTTTAAAAATTTTCCCCACAATTTCAACTGTTTTTAAAAATATCAAAATTCTTCTTCAAAATTCAATTACTTTTAAACATTTTTTTAAAAAATCTCTTCAAAATTTCAATTATTTTTATAAATAAAAATTTCAATAAAATTCTTTTCCAAAATTCAATTATTTAAAAAAAATTTAATAAAATGCCCGCCATAATTTCTATTATCTTTATAAATAATAAAATTCTTCTCTAAAATTCATTTATTTTCAAAAATAATGAAATTCTTCGCAAAAATTCAATTACATTTAAATTTTTTTTTTTTTTAATTTCTCAACAAAATTTTATAAATAATAAAATTCATCCTAGAAATTCATTTATTTTCAAAAGTAATGAAATTCTTCTTAAAAATTCAATTTTTTCAAATTTTTTAAAAATTTTCCCCACAATTTCAACTGTTTTTAAAAATATCAAAATTCTTCTTCAAAATTCAATTACTTTTAAACATTTTTTTAAAAAATCTCTTCAAAATTTCAATTATTTTTATAAATAAAAATTTCAATAAAATTCTTTTCCAAAATTCAATTATTTTTAAAAAAAATTTAATAAAATGCCCGCCATAATTTCTATTATCTTTATAAATAATAAAATTCTTCTCTAAAATTCATTTATTTTCAAAAATAATGAAATTCTTCGCAAAAATTCAATTACATTTAAATTTTTTTTTTTTTTAATTTCTCAACAAAATTTTATAAATAATAAAATTCATCCTAGAAATTCATTTATTTTCAAAAGTAATGAAATTCTTCTTAAAAATTCAATTTTTTCAAATTTTTTAAAAATTTTCCCCACAATTTCAACTGTTTTTAAAAATATCAAAATTCTTCTTCAAAATTCAATTACTTTTAAACATTTTTTTTTAAATCTGTTCAAAATTTCAATTATCCTTATAAATGTTAAAATTCTTCTCTGAAATTCAATTATTTGCAAAGCATTTTAATAAAATTATTGTCAAAATTTTAATTATCTTTATAAATAAAAAAATTCATCCTAGAAATTCAATTATTTTCAAATTCTTTTTTTTTATAAAATCTTCTAATATAAAATAATGATTTTATCACTCGGTCATCTTTAATTATTATAAAACATGAACATCGATTTCTTCATGTTTTATAACAATTTTTTATAAGTAGTTTAATTTCAAAAAAATTTGAATTTGAATCTTTTTTTTGAAGAATTTTAATTCTTATGGAAAAATAATAATTAAATATTTATTTAAAAGAGAAGTTATTGATGTTTTTTTGAAAATTTTGAAAGAAATCTGTAAATAAACTTAACAGAACATTTTTTTGACTAAAACTTTTTCCTTTAACTTTAATTTTCAGAAAATTTTAAAAATTTCAGTCGCATTTTACTAAAAAAAATCTCGAAAATCCTAGTTCTATTTTACTTTACTTTCTTTCAAATGTCAATTTAGAAAACATTTATTAAACCAATCTTCAAGGATTAGTAATACGGAAATTTCCATAATATACAAGAAAATATTTTTAAATCTCTTTAAATTTCCCCATGGAGGTGAAATCTTTAAATAATTTTCCTACCAATGAACGTATAAGAAAGTCCAGAAACATTAGATTCGCTTGGTTTATTCATCCTCATGATCATCGCCATCCAAGAAAATTTTGTCTCGTGAAATATTAATTATTTGAAAAGCTTGTTTTAAGATACCTTAAAATAAGTTATCGAAAGTACAAAACAAATAAATTTAAATTTACACTAAGAAAATATTATATTCGTTTTAAGTAAAAAAAAAATAATTTTAAGTGATTTTCATTGAAAGTACTTAGTAGGTTTAATTCCATAATATATAGAACAAATATATTAAAAAACTTATCTTAACCATCAAA
Organism: Leptopilina drosophilae; assembly: GCA_032873175.1. Lineage (NCBI taxonomy): Eukaryota > Metazoa > Arthropoda > Insecta > Hymenoptera > Figitidae > Leptopilina > Leptopilina drosophilae. The sequence goes on along the minus strand of CM065485.1, from coordinate 3,876,826 downwards.
AAGTAGTTAAAATAATTAAAAATGTTATTGGTGCAACAAGATTTTGTAGTTATTTTTAAAATTTAACTACTTTTCTAAATTGCTGCAATTCTAAATTTTTAACTACATAAGAAGTAGTAAAATTTATTATACAAACAGTATTAGATTAAATGAAAAAGTAATTAACTTAACTACTTGTCACTTTACTACCCAATAGTAGTAGAATTTCTCCAACAAATTTTTTTCTATGCATATTTTCTGTTTTAGTTTAAACAAAAAATATGTTTAAAAATTTCGTGTTTGATTCAAACTTAAAAGTTGATAATAAATAATTTAAAAACAACTATAAATTGAATTAAATATATTATTTCTATAAATGAACCAAAAAATATGTTTCAATGAAACTTAAATTTCTCTGACTGAATAGCAAAGATATTTTAAGTTTGATTTAAACAAAATATGTTTGAGTCAAATAAATCGTTTTCTCAGTGTATAATTTTAAATACCAAAATGTCAGAAAAAAATTATCATCCATAAACAATAAACATTTGGTTAAGTTTAATGTTTATTGTTCCCTTTCCTTTAAAGTAACTAGTAAAAATAGTAATTAATTTTTTTTTTTTTTTTTTTGAATAACGAAGAAAAAGTAGAAAGAAACGAAAAAAATTTAATTTCAATCGACAACAGAAACTGTGAGTTCGTGAACTAAGAAAATACTTTCTGTACGACAGCAAATGGTATATTAGATTTCTACTTTTGGTGGAAGCATAAAAGAGTTTCACTCGTAGTGCTACTTTAACAACTGACAGTAAATTCCCTCTTACCGACAGTCGTTCAAATTAAATGAAAGTTCATTCAATGAAAACTTCATTTATTTCTTAATATCAAATCTCACAGTAAAATTATTTACGCAGTAAAAATATTTACAAACTTAATACATAGATGTCTAAATTAACATCTAATGTCTAAATTAGCAAAATTAAGTTCTTTACCAGCTGATAATTGGTGTAATATTTAAATAAATATAAATATTTTTTCCTAGAATTAGAACAACAGAAATTTGGGTGGAAATTAGTTATATTTTTCATTTTAATTTTCATGAAAATTTAAAATCCTCTTTTCACCCTTCAACAGCCTGTGATTCTTAGTTTCTTATCATTTTAATCCTTTCCATCACTTTTCACTTTAAATATTTGAAAAATTGAGCTGAAATTTCGAACGAATGACTAAAATACACTGAAAAAATAATTTATTTAATTCAAATAACCGATTATTTGTCTATAATGAAATAAATATTTACTTGAATCAAATAATTTTTATTTAAATCAATTAATTAGTATTTGCTTCAAATACTGAAATATTTGATTCAAATACAATTTATTTGATTCAAATAAAAATTATTTGATTCAAGTAAATATTTATTTGATTATAGACAAATAATCGGTTATTTGAATCAAATAAATTATTTTTTCAGTGTACTTATTGTATTTTAGTCATTCGTACGAAATTAAAAAAAAAAGTTAAAAATTTTTTTTAAATTAATAATTATAAATTAAAAATTATCAGTTGTCACGGTCACTTTTAATCAATTTCTCGCCTTTACGGATTTCAAAGTGTTTTATTATAATTTATTTTTTATATATTAAAACTTTTGCACATCACTGACAATCTTTATTGTATTTTAGACTTTTTTTTGCAAATTTTCAGCTCCATTTTTGACGCGATCTGAAGAAAGGGACCTTAGAAGAAAACCACTTTAAGGTTATGTTAGTGTTACCTTTTTGTTGATTAAAAGTTTCTTTTTACTTTTTGCAAATTAAAATCAGTATTTATTAAATATTTCAGTTATACAGGCTTCGCACTCCATTATGAGTTTAAAAAAAGTAGGAAAAAGTAGCCTTGATGACAAAAAAAAGTAGGAAATAGTAGCCTCGATGACAAAAAAAAAAATTAAAGAATTTCATTAAAAACTTTTTTAAAAAAAGAACACTAAAGACAAAAATAGTAATAAAAGAATAGGAAAAAAACAAATAGTTAAGAAAAAAGACAAAAATAGTAAAAAAATGAATAGTAAAGCCAAAAATAAAAAAGAGAAAATAGTAAAAAAAAATTGGACAAGTGCGAGTTGTACTCGCACTGCAATGGCAGGTTTTTATAAAATTATTTTTTTTAGCAAAGCATGTAGATAATTAAAAAAATAAAGTGATTTTCAAAAACCCAAAAATAAAGAAGCAAAACTAGAAAAACAAGTAGAAACAGATGAATTTTAAGAATTTCGGTTATTTAAATTTTTTATAAAATTAGTTTTTTTTAGCAAAGCATGTAGATAATTAAAAAAGTAAAGTGGTTCTCAAAAACCCAAAAATAAAGAAGCAAAACTAGAAAAACAAGTAGAAACAGATGAATTTTGAGAATTTCGGATTTTTAAATTTTTTATAAAATTAGTTTTTTTAACAAAGCATGTAGATAATTAAAAAAGTAAAGTGGTTTTCAAAAACCCAAAAATAAAGAAGCAAAACTAGAAAAACAAGTAGAAACAGATGAATTTTAAGAATTTCGGATTTTTAAATTTTTTATAAAATTAGTTTTTTTTAGCAAAGCATGTAGATAATTAAAAAAGTAAAGTGATTCTTAAATTTTGTCTAAGGAATTCAATTATTTCAATTATTTTCATAAATACCAAAATTTTTTCGATTTACTAAATTCTTTTAAATATTATTTTTGAAAAATATTCCTCATAAGATTTCAATTCTTTTCATAAATTTTCATAAAATTAAAAAAATAATTTAATTATCTTCAAAAGTAATATAGTTCATCGCAGAAATTCAATTATGTTTAACATTTTTTTGAAATTCTCCGAAATTTTAATTATCTTTATAAATTATAAATAATTAAATTGTTCTCTACAATGCAATTATTTTCAAAAATTTTAATAAAATTCTACGCAAACATTTAATTATTTTCATAAATATGTAATAATATTCTTTTGAAGGATTCAATTACCTTTATAAATAGTAAAAATCTTTGCACAATTTCAATTAGTATCAATAAATTTTAATGAAATTGATTTAATCAAATTTTTCAATTATAATTATGAACAGTCAAGATTGTTTTTTGAAAAATTGAAAAAATGTTTAAAAAAATTTGTTTAATTCAATTATTTTCCAAATTGTAGATTCATGTTCGAAATGAAATAAATAAAAATTTGATGAGAAAATAAAACCGGGAAAAACAGGGAATTTAAAGGTTAAACAAATTTTCTAATCAGTCACTATTGATAGAGTAAATGTAGGTAAAATTATTTCCTATTATCTTATTGGCGGTCATTTTTCGTTAACGATTTTAGTTTTAACACTATTTGTTGAGAAAAGTAGCTTTTAGTAGCATTAGGTTCAAAAAAGTAGCCAAAAAGTAGCCTCGTATCGAAAAAGTAGCAAATAGTAGCTTTTAGTAGAAGAGTGCGAAGTTATAATAAAAACTTAATCATCAATAATTTATATTGTCAGTTGATCATCTTTTTGTATTTTCATTAAAAAAATTGCAAACATAACCTATAATTTTTTGCTTCTAAGGTTCTTTTCTTTATATCGCGTCAGATTTAATTAAATATTTAAAGCGAAAAGTGGTCGAAAAAATTACGTTTGAAATTTCTAACATTCATATGGTGTTAAAACATCGGAATACGAATCTTTCTCTTAAAAAAGATTAATCACAGCAAATAATTCAAACTTCTAAACAAAATATTAAAAATTGTTCCCTACTTACACGACAAATGGGAAAAAAATATTTCTCCAAACAGGACTCACCTGAAACAAAAGAAGAAAATTATGAATAAATTTTGATACACAATAAAGAAAATTGTATTTAACTTCAAACAGGAAAATGACTTAATGTTTACTCGACGTCTTATTCATCATTTTAAAAAAGAGAAAAAAAAATCAAAAGGATTCAGTAAACTGTAAATTGATATATTTATTCATATAAATATCTTCAGGCTATATTACGTATCGGAATAATAAGCCTATATCATTTATTCTCAATGGTTCTTAAACACTGTTGTTTTCAAACTGTCCACCCACGTCACATCAATTTTTTTTTTTTTTGACACACATTTTTAATTATAGCTGAACCGGAAAAAAATTTTGAATAGGGCTAAAGGTAAAATGTAAACAATGAGGAAGAAAAATGCCGACATATATCGATATTTTTATATAATATAAGAATTATAAACTATAATGTAATAATAAACAATAATACTTTTTATTATTAATAATTATAAAATAATATATGAAACAAATCAAATGTGTTTTGTTATACACATGGAAAAAAATCAGTTTCTCTTTATGAAAAAAAAATTGTCATTAGAGCTGCAAAACTTTCTCTTTAATAAAAACGCCAAATAATGTAGAATCATTTTATCATTTCACCTCATGGAGTGCGTACCATAATTATCGTGATTATTGTCCCAATGGGAACAATTTTGTACTTTTCAATATTTCTTCAACTGCCAAAAAAATTGGATGTGAATATTTTAAACTTAAATAATATTATTGTATAAACTTTTGTAAATATTGTTATTTAATAATTAATACTACACTGAAAAAAGGTCAATATTAATTTTTGTATTATTTTATTTTTTATTATATTTCATATTATATTTTATATTTCATATTATATTTTATATTATATTTTAATATATTTTATATTATATTTCATTATATTTTATTAATTTTTGTAAAAGCATTTTTCAATTTGGTCAAAAAGTGCAACAAATCGAAATTGTTGATATAAAAAATACCAAACTTTAAAAAAAATTATGTGGAATTTAGTAAAGTTATTTTAAAATTGAATTAAAATTCTGGATATTCGATACTAAAATCCACATAATTTTTTTTTATGTTTAGTATTTTTTACATCAAAATTTCAGTTTGTGGCACTTTTTTTCAAAAATATATAAAAATACTTTTACAAAATTTAATATACATTTTCTTCCAGTGTATTTATTAACTTTTCTGCCAACAGCAACAATAAACGATTATTCCTTTTCAATATTATATAATAATTAAATTTTCGAATACACTTTGTTGAGAGTTTATAGTTATTATAATTTTTCCTTTTTCCCACAAAAATTGAAGTTAACCTTTATATTTGATTAATTCACTTTCACACATTTTTTAATTGTAAATAAAAAAAGTTATAAGTCATAAAACTGATGGATAAAATAAACAATGCAAAGATTGTGAAAAACAAAATAAATATTTTCATAAACAATAACTTGTTCATTTCACACCATTATCTTTAGTTTTTTTTTATAATAGCTACTATATTGATTCTTTCCACTATGAATTTAAATTAACTTCACAATATATATCTTTTATCTTTTTTGTTTTCTTTTTATATTGTGTGCAAACATGCTTTTAATTATTTTTTCATATTTTAATTTATTATTATTTTTATTTATTTTTATTTATTAATTTATTTTTTATTTATTTTTATTTTATTTATTTTTTATTTTATTTATTATTATTTTTTTTTTATTTATTATTTATATTTTATTTTTTATTTATTTCATTATTCAATTTTAGATAAAATAAAATAATAAATTTTTAAAAAGATAATTTTATTATTTATATTTTTTCATATTTTAATTTATTACACAATTTTAAATAAAATAAAACACAAAATAACTTTTAACCGGAACAGCGATAATTTTCGCTAAAATAGCGATAATATATTCGTTGAAATAGCGAAAGCATTCGTTGCAATAACTAAAAATTTCGCTAATTTAGTGAAATTTTTAGTTGCTCTAGGTGAACATTTTTTTTCGTAAATAATAAATTTTTAAGGAGATTATTTTTTTTTTGTTTATATTTTATTTTATATTTTAATTACACAATTTAATTTTATTATACAATTTAAAAAAAAAATAATAAATTTTTAAGGAGATAACTTTTTTGTTTTTAATTCCTTTTTCATATTTCAATTTAATACACAATTTTAAATGAAATAAAATAATAAATTTTGAATGGGACAATCTTTTTTTTTGTGTTTTCGTTATACTTTTTTTATCTATACCTCGATTTCTGGTGAATCTGTTACTCGAATTCTGTGTCTCTGATGATTTGATGAATTTAACACAGCTAGTAAATTTTTAAAACTTCTTTCAAAATATGGTAAACCGCGCATTTTTCTAAATATGAGAGAAGGAAGTTAATTTTACTTTTAGGAAAGAAATTATGAAATGTAATTTAATTGGTGCCGGTCAAATTAAATTATTAAACAATTACTAATAAATGATTAAATCAATTAACAAATTACTAATAAATGATTAAATAATTGAACAAATTACTAATAAATGATTAAATAATTGAACAAATTACTAATAAATGATTAAATAATTGAACAAATTACTAATAAATGATTAAATTAATTAAAAAATTACTAATAAATGAATTAATCATTAAACAAATTACTAATAAATATAATTATTTATACCTTTATTTATTTATTTTATGATTTAATAATCATTAAACAAATGACTAATAAATTATTAAATTATTAAACAAATTACTAATAAATAATTAAATCATTAAACAAATTACTAATAAATTATTTAACAAACTACTAATAAATGATTAAATTACTAAACAAATTACTAATAAATGATTAAATTTACAATTCTTTAAAAAAAAGTCGTAAAGTTCTGTAAAAAAGAACGTTACAACTTACTTCTGAAAAAAATAATAATTAAATAATACTAAATAATAATAAAACTGTGTAACAAAAGGATAACAATAGTGTTTCTAGTAAATCAATTTTAAAATGAAAATAGAAGGTAAAATTTTTGATTACAAAATTTTTGGGAAGGGGAACAAAACTTTTAATGAATTCACTTCCGAATGGCACCCACGCGATGGGGCGCTATGTTTAAAACTGACAAATTGTGTGGCTAAATAACAGAATGGCCCCTTAATGTTAACTTCGAGTGGGGCATGACCAATGTTACTTGGTACTCCTTTCTACATTTGAAAATATTACGACACTCGACATCCACGTGAGTATAAATGTATCGTGATAGGGATCCAGAAGACAACTTTCCATTTTCATTTCATGATCTACGAATAAATGCGCACGCAACTTGTTGTTTTATTACTTTTTTTTACTATTTTTAAACTATTTTTAAACTATTTTTAAACTATTTTTAAACTATTTTTAAACTATTTTTAAACTATTTTTAAACTATTTTAAAACTATTTTTAAACTATATTTACTACTTGTTTTATATTTTCATTTATAGTCGAAAAAAATTGTTCTTCAAAGTCCTTTCTTGTACACTCTGAATATTTGCCAAAAAAATAAGTGAAATTATTCTATTTTTCAAAGCAGAAAAGAACAGGTTATTTATCATGTGTTTATAACGTGTAGAACGAAACTTTAACCTAAACTTTAAAACATTTTTTTCTATTTGTAATAATTATGCATAAAACCCGTAAAATAGTTTCGATGAATTATAAAAATATTATATTAAAAATATTTTGAAAAGTTGGAGTAATTTTTGTATTAAAAACCACTTGTCCGAATGTATTCGTGTAAAAATTTTTATTTTACCTATTAATTTAAAAAAAATGAATTTAAACATTTTTTTTAATAATAATTTATTTTTTCTACTCTAAAAATTGAAATGTCAGCAAAGTTCCGAACGTTCAATGGAACGAAACTTGTTCCTTGTTTGATTTCCGATTTTATTATATAATTTAAAATAATATTGCTCAAATATCAAAATCAAAAAGTATCAAAAAGTATTAATTATAAAGTTTCTTAATTTCTAATTAACGTTCTTACTTTTATTTCTATAATTAGTCAATAATTAACTATAATAAACTATCATGACTCGAAGTGATCGTTGACTTCGGCATTTAATTATAATTTGACAACCGAGTGATGAATTCATTTATATTATTCAAATATTGAAACTCATTCTTTTCTTTTAGGAGAAAAATATTACATTATTCCCGTTTCTTAATATTTTTAATGAAAATTCTCAACTTTCATAAGGAAATAATTTGCATCATTTTTACTATTTGATTACATTGGCTTTATTATTAAAATTCAAAGTTTCTTTAAAAAAAATAAATCCCAAGAGTTTGAAAAAATTCTTTTAATAGGTTAGCAAAATTCCCTTATAAAGATAAAGGAAAATTAATTCTTCAAAATTACCAGTTAAAAGTATAGAAAATTCAAAATTTTAAATATTTTAGTTTAAAACGTTTTGAAAATTATTCACTCATTAAAATACAAAAGAAACTAATTTATAGAATAATTAAATGTCATTTTTAAATTTATTTCTTATAAAGAATTTTGTCAACAAATTTTTAAATAAATAATTAATTTAATTAATAATAATAATAATTAATTCAATTCTTGAGACGAATTTCAATCAAATTTTGAAAAATAATTACGTTTTTCGAGGAATTCGATTAAAATTGTACTAAAAAAAATTAAAATTCTGGGATGAGCTTTATTATTTATGAAAACAATAAAATTTCTAAAACAAATTTATTATTTATAAAAATACTTCAATTTATGAAAAAATTTATTATTTATCTACTTAATTGAATTATTGAGAAGAAATTTATGAAGTATTCGTTAATAATGGAATTTCTGTGTAATTTTTAATATTTATGAAAATAATTTGTAAACATTTGAGTACAATTCTATAAAGTAATTGAATTCTTTTAGAAAATTTATTAAAATTTAAGAAATAAATAAAATTTATTAAAATATTTATATAATTATTAAAAATCAAAGAAAGTAGGAAAAATTTTTTAAGTAATTGAATTTTGTTATTTATAAAGATAATATTGTGATTTTGAGAAAAACTTTTTTAAAATTTTAAACATAATTAAATTTCTACGAAGAATTTCAGTTTTATTAAATGTTCCTAACTACAATTAAAATATAAATCCATCATTTGTTATAATTTATTAAACATACATTGAAAATTTTATAAAATTTCAAATAAAATTTTATAAAATTTTTAATTAAATTAATTAATTAATAAAAATTTCAAATTAAATTCATTAAAAATGGAAATTTTATAAAATTTCAAATGAAATTCATTAAAAATGGAAATTTTATAAAATTTCAAATTAAATTTTATAAAATTTCAAATTAAATTAATTAATTAATAAAAATTTCAAATTAAATTCATTAAAAATGGAAATTTTATAAAATTTCCAATGAAATTCATTAAAAATGGAAATTTTATAAAATTTCAAATGAAATTCATTAAAAATTGAAATTTTATAAAATTTCAAATTAAATTTATTAAAAATGGAAATTTTAAAAACTTTCAAATGAAATTCATTAAAAATGGAAATTTTATAAAATTTCAAATCAAATTAATTGAAAATGAAAATTTTATAAAATTTTAAATTAAATTAATTAAAATTTCAAATTAAATTTATTTAAAATGGAAATTTTAAAAAATTTTAAATAAAATTCATTAAAAATGGAAATTTTATAAAATTTCCAATGAAATTCAATAAAAATGGAAATTTAAAAAAATTTCAAATGAACTTCATTAAAAATGGAAATTTTATACAATTTTATATGAAATTTAATAAAATTTCAAATTAAATTAATTAAAATTTTAAATTAACTTAATTAAAAATGGAAATTTTATAAAATTTCAAATGAAATTCATTAAAAATGGAAATTTTATAAAATTTCAAATGAAATTCATTAAAAATTGAAATTTTATAAAATTTCAAATTAAATTTATTAAAAATGGAAATTTTAAAAACTTTCAAATGAAATTCATTAAAAATGGAAATTTTATAAAATTTCAAATCAAATTAATTGAAAATGAAAATTTTATAAAATTTTAAATTAAATTAATTAAAATTTCAAATTAAATTTATTTAAAATGGAAATTTTAAAAAATTTTAAATAAAATTCATTAAAAATGGAAATTTTATAAAATTTCCAATGAAATTCAATAAAAATGGAAATTTAAAAAAATTTCAAATGAACTTCATTAAAAATGGAAATTTTATACAATTTTATATGAAATTTAATAAAATTTCAAATTAAATTAATTAAAATTTTAAATTAACTTAATTAAAAATGGAAATTTTATAAAATTTCAAATGAAATTCATTAAAAATGGAAACTTATAAAATTTCAAATTAAATTTTATAAAATTTCAAATTAAATTAATTAATTAATAAATATTTCAAATTAAATTCATTAAAAATGGAAATTTTATAAAATTTCCAATGAAATTCATTAAAAATGGAAATTTTATAAAATTTCAAATGAAATTCATTAAAAATTGAAATTTTATAAAATTTCAAATTAAATTTGTTAAAAATGGAAATTTTAAAAACTTTCAAATGAAATTCATTAAAAATGGAAATTTTATAAAATTTCCAATGCAATTAATTGAAAATGGAAATTTTATAAAATTTTAAATTAAATTAATTAAAATTTCAAATTAAATTTATTAAAAATGGAAATTTTATAAAATTTTAAATGAAATTCATTAAAAATGGAAATTTTATAAAATTTCAAATGAAATGTTATAAAATTTCAAATTAAATTTTTTAATATTTCTAATTAAATTCATTAAAAATGAAAAGTTTACAAAATTTTAAGTTAATCCCTTTTGAAGTTAATCTATTTATGAAAATTGTAAACTTAATTCTTTTAAAAGTCAATTAATATTGAAATATAATTACGAAAAATTACTCTTAAAATTATTTACATGTAATAATTGCGCGTGATTGTTTTTCAACAATAAAATTATTTAAAAAGAAATTACTGTCAAAAATACGTTTTTCTTCGGTTTATGACTAAAAAAAATATTGTCAACAAGTTTTTTTCTTCTTTAGTGAATGAAAGAAGTGAAATTGTAAAACTTTTATCACTAAAAATAAGAAAAAATAGTTTTTTGGTGCTGAGCCTCGACGTCATCTTTAGGAACGTTTTAATTAAAAATTACCGTTTAGATTTAAAAATACAATCTACAAACAAGCTATAATATCTTCAAACAATCAAAACATAAATTCTCACAATTTAAATACTAAATGACAATTCCGCAGAATAAGAGGAAGAAGATAAAACAAATTGCATTTGAATATTTTTCGTCGAGAGCTTGTGTTGTAAAATGATGCAATTGTCATTTTTATAGAACAAGTCTATTGGGATGATCGAATCAATCCATATGAAGAAAACCGCGTAGGTCTATCATGCGAGAATTCATCAGAAGCAAGTATAAAGTTTGTGCGATTTTTACATAGAGATTTAAAAAAAAAAACAAAATAATCTAGGAAAAAGAATATGAAGAATATAATAAAGAAAAAAAAGAAGAAGGGGATATTATACACGACGAACTTGAGCCATGGTCGTCAGGCAATTTGAAAGCGTAGGTAGAGAGTAAGAAATTCAGGGCCAATCGTCTTGAGTGGGTGCACTTGCCTTAACGATCATATTCAGGAAATAAACATTATCATAAACAATGTGAAAATTATTACGTTTCGTTGGTGAGCTTCTGCGTCAAACTTTTAAAAATTCATTGAATTTTTCAATTTTTAATACTGACAATTAATTACAATTGATTACAATTTAATTTACTGACAATATGCCGTGTGTATTTTTCAAGATTAATTCGATTGTCTTCTTTTGGATATATTATAACAATAATTTGCGTATTTTTCAAAATTCAAATTCTTACATCACGATTTATGTCTTAAATTTTAATGTACAAGTAGGAAAAATTAATATTGATAAAAATTTCAAAATCGAAAAAATTCAGACAGAAGACCCGTGTTAATCATCACAAGTTCTACAGAATCAAGGAAAAAGATTAAAATTAATTCAACTAAATCTGAAGAAATCAGTTTTTTATCTTAATTTTTATTCCCAACTCAAAATTACGTTACCGTACGATAAAAAAAATTTATATTCGAAATATTAAAAATTCCATGAATAGATTGCTAAGACTATGCAAACTTGAGACAATGTCAACAATAGACGAACTTCCGGTATGAATTAAATCTTCGCATTAAGTAAAATTAATGTTTAATTTCATACATTAATTTCGCAAAAGATTTTTTTATTTTTTTGATATAATTTATTGTCATAATACACAAGATTGAAATTATAACACACAAATTTTATCAAATTCAATCTCTTAAATTTTTAGTGATGATAAAATCTTGAACGAAACTAGAAATTAGAAGAATGAACGAAATTTTTTTTCTATTTGAATATTTTAAAAAAATTGCATCTAAAAAAGAAAAAAATTAAAATTAAATATTTTCATAGTTAAGAACTTAAGACATTAATCTTTTTTAATAAACAAAAAAATTTTTTTTCTAAAATAAATTTAAAAAAACAGAAAAACTTCGTCGTTCACTTGAACGTTGAAAACTTTAGGTTCATAATTTTTAAACCTTATTTAATTTTATTTCACTATCAAATTTAATCTTTTAAATTTTTAGTGATGATAAAGTCTTGAACGAAATTAGAAATTAGAAGAATGAACGAAATTTTTTTCTATTTGAATATTTTAAAAGATTTGCATATAAAAAAATAAGAATTGAAATTAAATATTTTCTTAGTTAAGACATTAATCTTTTTCAATAAACAAAATAATTTTTTTTCTATAATAAATTTTAAAAAAAACAGAAAAACTTCGTCGTTCATTTGAATGTTGAAAACTTTAGGTTCATAATTTTTAAACCTGATTTAATTATATTTCACTATCAAATTAAATCTTTTAAATTTTTAGTTTAAAGTTTTGAACGAAATTAGAAGAATGAACGAAATTTTTTTTCTATTTGAATATTTTAAAAGATTTGCATATAAAAAAATAAGAATTGAAATTAAATATTTTCTTAGTTAAGACATTAATCTTTTTCAATAAACAAAATAATTTTTGTTCTAAAATAAATTTAATAAAATAGAAAAACTTCGTCATTCATTTGAACGTTGAAAACTTTAAGTTCATAATTTTTAAACCTGATTTAATTATATTTTACTATCAAATTAAATCTTTTAAATTTTTAGTTTAAAGTTTTAAACGAAATTAGAAATTAGAAGAATGAACGAAATTTTTTTTCTATTTATATATTTAAAAAGATATGCTTCTAAAAAAGAAAAAGAATTGAGATTAAATATTTTCTTAGTCAAGACATTAATCTTTTTCAATAAACAAAATAATTTTTGTTCTAAAATAAATTTAATAAAATAGAAAAACTTCGTCGTTCATTTGAACGTTGAAAACTTTAAGTTCATAATTTTTAAACCTGATTTAATTATATTTTATTATCAAATTTAATCTATTAAATTTTTAGTTTAAAGTTTTGAACGAAATTAGAAATTAGAAGAATGAACGAAATTTTTTTTTCTATTTGAATATTTTTAAAAATTTGCTTCTAAAAAAGAAAAAGAATTAAAATCAAATATTTTCCTAGTTAAGACATTAATCTTTTTAAATAAACAAAATCATTTTTTTAAATAAATTAAAAAAAACTAGCTTTAACTTTTGTTTTAACTTTGTCGTTCATTTAAACGTTCAAAACTTTAGCTTCATAATTTTTAAACCTGATTTAATTATATTTCACTCATTCCTTTAAACAGAATTTAGGTAAAAATTAAGTTCAGTCCAAATAATGTTCGAGCACAGTAATTAAAATCAAGCAAAAAAATAATTTTTACAAACAAAACAATTCGTAAAAAGGACTCACAACTTTTAACGCTAAGTCAGTTAAATACAAAATTTAAAATCATCCTTGAGAGGAACGGTATTTTTTCCTATCTATATTTATTTAGCTAAAACAGTTAATTTTCTCCCAACCATATTCTTCTGCGAAGGGCAAAAATTTTGCAAAATGTAAAATTTCCATACAGTGTGAAATTTCCCAAATTTCGAAAATCTTCCCTTCTGATAATTCTCTGGAAAAGAGAAGTTATTTAGAACGATGTCTTGAATAGTAAAAAAAAAGTTGTTACTTTTTTACGCATTTTAGTGCTGTGACTAAGCGCCGCATGACTTGTTCTTACCATGCATGGCATACCAATGACGTAAACCAGACGATAGATAGGTTTCGATAGGTATATAATAATAAAAGTGTGAACGCACCTTAGTAAGATCTTTTATAGAAATTAACACAGGAAAAAAAAAGTTGCCATAAATTTTCAAAACATAATAACTCTTTTAAAAAGTGTAATTACTTTTTTAAATTTATAATCTTTTACAAAAGTAAAATTAATCGAAATTAGAATCTACTTGTCAATATTTTTTAATTATTTTTCATTACATCTCAAAAATTTTAGTTATAGTTAATTTTTTATTACATATTCTCTTTGTATTAAAGAAAAAAAAATTACTAAACTTAAAATTTCTCAATTTCTATTCACGATTTCTTGAAAAAAAAAATGGAAAAAAAACTAGAAAAGAAGGCAAAGAACATTACATATATTGTGAAAGATTTGAACAAAAAGCTTTTCTATAAATAAACAATTGACAAATAATTGGTTTCAACTTGTTTTCAGTCCATTTTGATGATTAGTTTTTACGACTTTAAAATTGTTATAGTTATCTCTAATGTGAATAGTGTCAGGTTACTTATTGTACTTCCTAAATATTATTTTTGTTATATTTTTGTTATTATATTTCTCGTTTGTTACTATTTTTCTAAATAACTTAATTCTTGACCAGCTATCATAAAATTATTACGTAAAAATTATTTAATGAAAATTTTACTTCAATATTTTTAAATTAAATCAATTTTAAGAGTTGTGTTTACAATTTTCATAATCAGATCAACTCTAAAAGATTTTAATTTGAAATTTTATAAAATTTCAATCATCCATAAATTTAGTTAGAAATTTTAAAAAACCTGGTTTTTTGCTTAATGTCAATAATTCAAATTTTTTTTGCAATCAGTTAAACCCGTCAAAATATATTTAGTCAATTATTAAAAATAATGGATTTATGGAAAAATTTTAGTTAAAAACATTTTAAAAAAGTGAATTTTTGAGAAGTTACAAATTATTGCAGAAATTCAATTCTTTTCAAATGTAACGACTAAATTATTTTGAAAAAATATTCGAAATCCAATTATTTTTTATATCTAGTATTTTTATCAAATTTCGACTTTAAAATTCAATTATTTGACAAAAAATTAATGAAATTAATCCAAAATTCAATTACTTTTATAAATATAAATTTCACAAGGATTTAATTAATTTAGAATTGAATTTTCAAAAAAATTTCGAAAAATTAATTATTTAAAATCAAATTTCCATAATATTTACCTTGTTTTGAAAAAATTAATTGTTTAAGGGCCGATTTCACCACCTGTGATTAGTATAATAATTCGTGATTAAAGTATCTTAACCATCAGAAAGCGTTTCACCATAATCGATATGATGATTAATGGAAAGTAATCACCGATTAACCTAATTATCCAAATTTGACTCGTTTAAGAACTTAAACAGCGATTTAACAGAAAAAATATTATTTTAACACCATATGTAGTGTTAAAATTACACGCAATATTTTTAACTGACACCTATTGAAAATAAACACGAGTAATTATACGTGTAGATTTGGACACATGTAAATACACGAAGAAAAGTTTTTACAAGTATAATAATTTTTGGCACTTATCAGGACCCTAACCACTATCAAATTATAAAATATAAGTAAAATCAAAATTTTGTCAGTGCACGAGCCATGGAAGGCCCCAAAAAGTAAAAGTAGGAGAGAGAGAGAGAAAAAAAATTCAAGACTGTGTTGAATATCCAATCAGATTTTACCAAATCGGAAAAAGTTGTGGTTAAATAATTATGTTTATCTTTTAATCGACAATCAAAATAAAAGTAATTTCCATTTTGTTCCACGAAATTTGATAACACATTTTTAATCACTGTTTACATAATCCTATGTACTTAATTCTCAAGAACCCATATATTTCTACTGAGACGAATTGTGATTGGCTATTAAAAATATTCATACTAGAAAAAGTTGTATCATTGGTGAAATCGCGTGGTTTTTGTAAAAATATAAAAATAAAAATCTCTGTAGGGGCGCTGGATGTGCTTTAGGATGAAATTCAAAATACTATTTTTTAAACATAACCTACAAATATATTAAAAAACTCACTGCGCAGACTCGAGAATTATATCGAAGTCAAGAATCGACTACCCCGAGTCTGCGCAATGAATTCTGTAATGTATTTGGAGGTTATGTTAAAAACTCTATTTTTGTAAAAAAGTGGAATTAAACAATGTTTCTCATTAATATAATGGTTTCAAAAATTGCTACAAATTTTACAGTCTAACGTAAAATCAGAATATATGTAGACAAGTAGTCCTTCAATCCAGGAGAATATGTTCTGAAAAACTTCCCATGCATTATTTTTAATATTGGCCTTGATGACATCCAGCGCCCCTTCAGTTTTCAGTCAACATTCAACACACCTTCAACTCAAGAGAACCTATGGGCTGTGTTAAACGGAAGCGCACAACAAAATCTACATCGAAAACGATGACAAAATTGCATCGTAAAACTCGGCCATTTCTAATGATTACAAACCATTTCGATTTGAAGGTTAAAATTTCCATGTCAATATCTTTGTATTAATCGCTGATTAACTTATTAAACGGTCAAATTTGGGCAATTAAGTTAAACGGTGATTACTTTCCTTTAATCACCTCTAGAATTATGGTGGAATGCATTCTTATAATTTAGATTGTTTAATCAAGAAATATTACATTAATTAAAGGTGGTGGAATAGTAGTAACTGTTAATCGTCGTTCAAAATATAATCCTAATTATTTAATCACGACATTAATTCTCCATGGTGAAATCGGCCCTAAGACAAAGTTTATGAAATTCTTATGAAAAATTCAAGTATTTTCAAAAATAACAAAAATTTTTCCCGAAAATTCAATTATTTTGAGTCATTTTAGTATAACATTTTTTGCAAAATTCAATTATTTTCAAAAATAACAAAAATTTTTCCCGAAAATTCAATTATTTTGAGTCATTTTAGTAACATTTTTTGCGAAATTCAATTATTTCCGTAAATAATAATATTCATCACAAAAAATCAATTATTTTTAAAAGTATTAAATTTCTTCTGCTTAATTAAATTATTTTGTAAAATTCTAATTAAATCGCTCTCAAAAATTCAAATATTTTCGTAAATTATAAAATTCATTGCAAGATTTTAATTTTTTTTTAAATACCATTTTACCGGAATTGCTCAAAAAATGTATATATTTTTAAAAAATGAGTTTAAATTTCTTAAAAAATCAAAATCATCTAAAAAAATGTTTTTTCAAACTTCTTTTCAAAAATTTAATTATTTACAAAAACTTTTCACAGAAATTCAATTCTTTCAAATATTTTAATAAAATTGTTCGGTAAAATCAATTATTTTAAATACAATTTCAATTAAATTTTTTTTTTAATAATTCAATCATACTTTTAGATTTTAATAAAATTCTTCCCAAGAATTAAATTATTTACATAAATAATTCTTCGAAGGAATTCAATTATTGAAGATAAATAACAAAATTATTCACGAATATTAAATTATTTTAAGTTTTTAAGACATTCAACTAAAATTCTTTGCAAAATTTATTTCATAAATAATAATATCCATCGTAAAAATTTAATTATTTTTAACAGAAAAACATTTCTTCTAGGAAATTTAATTATTTAAAAAATTTCTATTTCGATTGTAAGTAAAAATTTAATTTTTTTTATTAATAATAATATACCTTTTAAGAATTCAATTATTTTGAAAAAAAATTTAATAAAATACCACTTAGACAATGAATTATTGTCAAAAAATTTAACTTTTAATAGAATTCTTTGTAAAGATTAAATATTTTTACAAACTTTTTACAATTGGATGATTTTCAAACTCTACTATTTTCATTAAATTTCCAAACAGAATTCAATTACTTAATAATTTTGTTTTAAAAATCGCCCTAAGAATTCCATTTTTTTCATGAATAATAACAATTTGTCTCGAATTTAATTAATTAAATAAGAATTTGCTTAAAATTAGTCGAAACATATGACAATAAATTATTGTCAAAAATTTTAATTTTTAATAGAATTTTTTGTAAAATTTAAATTTTTTTAAAAAACTTTTTGCAATTGAATGATTTTTCAATGTCTACTATTTTCATAAAGTTTCCAAACAAAATTCAATTATTTAAAAATATTTTTTCTGTAAAAAACTTCGTTAGAATTTTTAATGCTTTTCATGAATATAATATAAATTTTTTAAAGAACCCGATGTTTTAAATTAGAATTTGCAATGAAATTAGTCTCGTGAAATCAATTATTTACAGGTTGTTTATAAAATTCTTCGCAAGAATTAAAATTCTTTTTATAAAATTCCTCGGAAGAATTAAAATTTTTCTTATAAAATTCTTCGCATGAATTAAATTATTTTATAAGTTATGACTATTTAAATTCTTTTACGAATAATAAAAATCGTTGCATACATTTAATTTATTATCAGAACAAAAACAAAGAAAATATTGTTGATAAAAATTTTGAATTGTTTTGTCGTGGAGTTTAATTTTTCGATAACTACTTTTTTCTCGTTCGAAAGCTACTTTTTTACTACTTTTTTTTAGAATTACAATTTTTCTTATAAAATTCTTCGCATGAATTAAATTATTTTATAAGTTATGACTATTTAAATTCTTTTATGAATAATAAAATTCGTTGCAGGAATTCAATTTCTTACGCATAGAGAACTGAGTATTGTTTAAAATCCGGGTAAATTTCCAAAGGGTAACTTTAGTGAGGATACATTTTCTACAACAGAAAATTCACCTCATTTTCAGTGTTAAAATAACACTCAATTTTCTCTGTGTAGCTACACACAGAGTTGTTCAATTTTCAGAAACATTCTTTTCATTGCTGATCATTTGAATTGTGAATTGTGAATTTCAAAAAGAAAAGCTCAACTCTGAAAGTCGTGAGAGTCATTTTCACTGTCATTTGTTACATAAAAATGCCACTTACGGTTTTTAGAGTTGAGCCCTTTTCGAAATTCGCGATTCATTTGTTTTGTCAAAAAGTACTAATAAAAAAAAATGTTCTTCAACAAAGAGAAATTTACACTCAAAAAAATTTTTAGTAGGTTTGACTACTTTTTAACTACTCTGCGTGATTCAATTAGGTCCTCAACTGAATTTCAAAAGTTATATTGAAAATATAGTAAAAAGAAAAGAAAAGAAAAGTAGTAAAAAGAACTAAAAATGTAGTTGGTGTAATCAAATTTTGTAGTTGTTCTTGTAATTTGTAACTTGTATTTGTAACTATACTTTTTTTTAGTCATCTGAACTATTATTAACTACATTAAAAGTAGTAAAATCAACGACGATGAAGTTCGCAACGTTTATGATCAACGATTGAAAGAATAAAAATTATTTGCTACCAAAAAGAATAAAAATTTTTGTTCACAAACATTTTTTTTTGTAAATCATTATTAAAAATATTATACGCACTAGGGTAAGTGTACCAATTGCCGAGGGTGTCCCATTTGTCGATGTTACCATGGTAATAACCAAAAAATATTGTCTAAAACGTCTCATTTGTTTGTGGATATAATATTAATAAATTTTTTTTACATTTATAATGCATAAGCAAATTAATATTTATCACTTTTTTCCATTTATAATGTGCTACAATGTTTAAATAAATTTCGAAGTTTGTTTACTCGACAATAGGAACCACCCTCGACAATTGGTGCGTTTACCCTATTTTCTGTACAAAAATTAATAAAAATTTGTTTAATGAAATATTTTTTTCAGAAATCGTTGATTATAAACGTTGTGAACTTCACCAACGTTAAAATCAACTATAGAAAAATTGTTCGCAAAACTAAAAAAGTCATTTAACAACTTTCCACTCAACTATAGGTAATGGTAGTTGAAGATTTAAATCAATTTTTTTCCGTATACCTGAGTAAATTTATCAAAATATCCCTCCTCCCAAATGGGATCATCCCATCCACACGAGGAACCTGCCGATCCTCTTCTCGTCGAGTCCCAAGAGTTTCGTTTCAAATTTTCCAGCGAATCTGTTGAAAAACGTCGTCTGTCATATGATCCCCGTCTACCAGTGGTGTAACATCCACCAAGCGATGATATCCTGTCCTTCTTCCCAGCCGACTCGCTTGGCAAAGTAACATTCAAGTTACTCCTCAAATTCCCCTTGGATCCAGCCAAACAACTCTTCAAAGTCGACGACGACGTTGTTGTATTACTTCTATTCCTCAAGGGCTCATACACCGAAGACGTTGTTGTACTCAAATCACGCGAATCAAATAGGGAATGTTTCACCGGTCTATGCAGACTTGACATCGATTTAGCCACATAGTCCCGTCTCAATGGTGAATTATAGCTCACAATTGTGTCCTTCTTCAAACTACCAACCGATTTGCCGAGACTGTCACGTCGCAGGGCCAATCCACTGAGACTGTTCGTACACCAATCCTTACGCGAGTAATCAATTGCTCCACTCGACAATCCCATCGAATCTTTTCGCAATGAACTTGGAAATGCCGAGGGATGGAAATCCCGTTGCGGTGGTGATTTCGGCAAACTCAGCGATCGTGTTGGTGAGTAACTTCTCTTACTACCACCACCGAGCATGCGAAATGCACAGTTTTCCTTGAAATGCTTTCCATGAATGTCACAACATTGTCTCGTTTCCATTAGCACGATTTCCGGTTCAACCTTCACATCACGAAAGAGTTCCTCTAGCCGTTTTATTGCCGACCTTTGACTTGACATAATCACTTCTTCTTCTTCTTCTTCGAAAAAAACACTTAAGAAAATTTAGTAACAATAGCACCACACTGTAAAAAAAAAAGATATCAGGCTCAAGTCCACAACGTTTTTAAAAAATGAAAACAAAAAAATAATGAGATGGTACTTTTATTTTTGATTGTAAATAGTACACCCAGAGAAAATTATTATTTAAACCAAATATATTTTATTTGACCGTATATTTGCCTCAGAACCAACTAGACTTTTTATTCGTTTAAAATAAAATTTATATTTGACATAAATAAAACACATATTTGAGTTAAATAAAATTTATATGGCATAAATAAAACATATATTTGAGTTAAATAAAATTTATATTTGACATAAATAAAACATATATTTGAGTTAAATAAAATTTTATATAAACCAAATAAAATTTATTTGAAACAAATAAAAAGTCTAGTTGGTTCTGAGACAAATATACCATTTCTCTGGGTGTATTTTTTGATAACAAAATTTAATTCAATTTACTCTCCGAGAATCAGACAACACTTTTTCGAAGGATTTCGACCTGCTGAATCTGAATCCGACCTCAAAATGGACTCATCAACGTCATGTTTTCAAGATATTTTAACCTAAAAGCAGGGCTCGGATTGTGCGATTTTTCGACTTTTCTAAGGAAATGTGACTCTTATCGACTTTTTTGTGAAAAGATGTGACTAATCGACTTTTTCGAGATTTTTTTTTAGTAAAATGGGACTGAAATTTGTAAAATTTTCAGAAAATGAAAGTTAAAGGAAAAAGTTTTATTCAAAAAAATGTTCTGTTAAATTTATTTACAGATTTCTTTCAAATTTTTCTAAAACACATCAATAATTTCTTTTTTAAATAAATATTAAATTATTATTTTTCCATAAGAATTAAAATTCTTCAAAAGATTCAAATTCAAACCTTTTTATAATTAAACTACCAAGTGATAAAGTCATTACTTTATATTATAACAGTTTATAAATAAAAAAAATTTGAAAATAAATGGATTTCTAGGATGAATTTTTTTTTTATAAAAATAATTACAAATTTATAGAAATAAATAAATAATTTAAATTCTAACAAGAATTTTATTAAAATTCTTTGAAAATAATTGAATTACAGAGAAAAATATTATTATTTATAAAGATAATTTAATTTTAGAACAGATTTTTTTTAAATGTTCAAAAGTAATTGAATTTTGAAAAAGAATTTTTATACTTTTAAAAATAGTTGAAATTGTGGGGAGAATTTTAAAAAATTTGAAAATAATTGAATTTCTAGAATGATTTTTTTTTATTTATAAATACAATTAAAATTTTGACAATCATTTTATTAAAAATCTTTGCAATTAATTGAATTTCAGAGAAGAATTTTATTATTTATAAAGATAATTGAATTTTTCAACAGTTTTTTTTAAATGTTTGAAAGTAATTAAATTTTGAAGAAGAAATTTGATATTTTTAAAAATAGTTGAAATTGTGGGGATAATTTAGAAAAATTTGAAAATAATTGAATTTCTAGAATGATTTTTTTTTATTTATAAATACAATTTAAATTTTAACAATAATTTTATTAAAATTCTTTGCAAATAATTGAATTTCAGAGAAGAATTTTATTATTTATAAAGATAATTGAATTTTTCAACAGTTTTTTTAAATGTTTAAAAGTAATTGAATTTTGAAGAAGAATTTTGATATTTTTAAAAATAGTTGAAATTGTGGGGAGAATTTTAAAAAATTTGAAAATAATTGAATTTCTAGAATGATTTTTTTTTATTTATAAATACAATTTTAATTTTAACAACAATTTTATTAAAATTCTTTGCAAATAATTGAATTTCAGAGAAGAATTTTATTGTTTATAAAGATAATTGAATTTTTCAACAGTTTTCCTTTAAAATGTTTAAAAGTAATTAAATTTTGAAGAAGAATTTTGATATTTTTAAAAATAGTTGAAATTGTGGGAATAATTTAGAAAAATTTGAAAATAATTGAATTTCTAGAATGATTTTTTTTATTTATTAATACAATTAAAATGTTACAATAATTTTATTAAAATTCTTTGAAAGTAATTAAATTACAGAGAAGAATTTTATTATTTATGAAGATAATTGAAATTTTGAAGAAGAATTTTGATATTTTTAAAATAGTTGAAATTATGGAGAGAATTTAAAAAAATTTGAAAATAATTGAATTTCTAGGATGAGTTTTTTTATTTTTTTAAAATAGTTGAATTTTGCAAAGAATTTTATCAGAACTTTTGAAAATAATTGAAATTCTGCGAAGAATTTTATTACTTTTGTAAGTGAATTAATTTCTAGGATGAATTTTATTATTTTTAAAGATAGTTACAAATGTACAGAAATAAATAAATAAATAATTGAAATTCTAACAAGAATATTATTAAAATTCTTTGAAAGAAATTAAATTACAGAGAAGAATTTTATTATTTATAAAAATAATTGAATTTTTGAACAGATTTAAAAAAAAATGTTTAAAAGTATTTGAATTTTGAAGAAAAATTTTTATATGTTTAAAAATAGTTGAAATTGTGGAAGAATTTAAAAAAATTTGAAAATAATTGAATTTCTGACATGAATTTTCTTATTTTTTTAAAATAGTTGAATTTTGCAAAGAATTTTATTAGAACTTTTGAAAATAATTGAAATTCTGCGAAGAATATTATTACTTTTGAAAATAAATGAATTTCCAGGATGAATTTTATTATTTTTAAAGATAATTACAAATGTACAGAAATAAATAAATAAATAATTAAAATTCTAACAAGAATATTATTAAACTTCTTTGAAAGTAATTAAATTACAGAGAAGAATTTTATTATTTATAAAAATAATTCTATTTTTGAACAGATTTTAAAAAAAAAATGTTCAAAAGTAATTGAGTTTTGAAGAAGAATTTTGATATTTATAAAGATAATTGAATTTTTGAACAAATTTTTTTTTTTTTTAATGTTTAAAAGTAATTGAATTTTTAAGAAGAACTTTGATATTTATAAAGATATTATTAAAAATTTGAGAATTTAAATAAAAATCTGAAAATAATTGAATTTGTGAGATAAATTTTCCTATTTTTTAAGATAATTGAATTTTGCAAAGAATTTTATCATAATTTTTAAAAATAATTGAATTTCCATGATGAATTTAATTATTTATGAAAATAATGATAATTTTGACGAGAAATTTAAAAAATTTTTTGAAAATAATTGAACTTCAGCGAAGAATTTTATTACTTTTGAAAAGAAATGAATTTCTAGGATGAATTTTATTATTTTTGAAATTCTAACAATAATTTTATTAAAATTCTTTGAAAATAATTAAATTACAGAGAAGAATTTTATTATTTATAAAGATAATTGAATTTTCGAACAGACTTTTTTTTAATGTTTAAAAGTAATTGAATTTTTGAACCAATGTTTTTTTTAAATGTTTAAAAGTAATTGACTTTTGAGGAAGAATTTTGATATTTATAAAGATAATTGAAATTTTGAGAATTTAAAAAAAAAATTTTTGAAAATAATTGAAATTTTGCAGAGAATTTTCTTATTTTTGAAGATATATAAATTTTCATGATGAATTTTGTTATTTACAAAATTTTGACGAGAAATTTTATTATTTATAATGATAATTGAAATTATGACCTTTTAGAGAAAAAAAAATTATCTCTTGATGTTACATGACATCAAATGTATCTAAAAACACGTTTTTTGCACTTTTAGGTTAAAATATCTCGAAAACATGACGTGATGGGTCCATTTTGAGGTCGGATTCAGATTCAGCACGTCGACATCCTTCGTAAAAGTATTGTCTCATTCTTGGAAAGTAAATCTTGTCGGCCTCTGATAATTCAATCCTTAGTAACAACTGATTTCTTAAAAATTAAGCTGGACACGAAAATTAGAGATGAATTTTATTTCTAAAACAACCCTTTTTTTTGACTTTTTGTTTTTAAAAACGTTGCTGACTGCTGCTTTCTGAAGTCCACAACGTTTTTGAAAACGAAAACAAAAAAATAATGGGATGGTACTTTTATTTTTGATTGTAAATAATGGTATTTTTTGATACTTGAATCCTTAGTAGCAACTGGTTTCTTAAAAATTAAGAGACACGAAAATTAGAGATGAATTTTATTTATAGAAAACTCTTTTCTGATTTTTCGTTTTTCAAAACGTTGCAGACTTGCCACTTTGTAAAAAAGATTCTAAGTTAGAGCTGATTTCGCGGTATTAGAATAGAATTCAAAATTACGATTCAGTACCAAAATTGGTTCTAAATTGGTACCTTTCTTTCTACAGTGCAACTGTATAAATCAATGAGAAATTTATCACAAGTTTTGGTTCTTAAAACTGTTCCAAAATTGATCCTAAAACTGATGCTAAAACTGTTCCAAAACTGATCCTAAAACTGATGCTAAAACTGTTCCAAAACTGATGTTAAAACTGATGCTAAAACTGATCCTAAAACTGTTCCAAAACTTATCCTAAAAGTGATGTTAAAACTGATCCTAAAATTGATGCTAAAACTGTTCCAAAACTGATCCCAAAACTGATGTTAAAACTGATCCTAAAATTGATGCTAAAACTGTTCCAAAACTGATCCTAAAACTGATGTTAAAACTGATCCAAAAACTGTTCCAAAACTGATCCTAAAATTGTAACTAAAACTGTTCCCAAACAACAAACCCAGTATTCCGTACACAATCAAAATGATGTCACTAGCAACCGTTAAAGATTCGCAATTGAAATGCGTCTTAATACACGTTCGATGAGGCACTGGGGTCCTGAGGAGAGTGAGAAACCCGAAGTCTGTGTCCATGATCCCCCTCTCTTCTCTTTATCTTTTTTTCTCTTTCTCTCTCTTACTCTGTCTCTCTTGCTCACTCTTTATTTACATGATTAAATCGCATTCGTTATAAGTCAAGTCTCCATATTAGGTCAAACTTATGGTTTGTCGCGCAAAACCGCGAAAGAGATATACAGAGGTGCATAAGGTTGTTATGACCCTGGCATACTCGTCGTCTACGCCGGTAATACTGGGTCAGATATGTTCGCCCGGTATTTTCGCCCATATCAATGCGCCTTTCAGCCACGTGACTTTCTCAAACGACAACATTCACGAGCGTGCGAATCTTTCACGGGAAGGAATTCTCCACTACTACTATTATTATCTTCAAATCACGATCATCTTAATTCATTGTTTTGTTGTTGGCTAGACTTGTTGCACTTAAAAACTTTCACTTTTTCTCCATTTTCATAGAACAATTTGGGTGCTTTATTGGTATTTTAGGAAAATTGTAGTGTTTATTAGTCGAATTTGCGTACCATTTAAAATTTTAAAGTACCGGTGATTCACCCAGAGAAATGGTATATTTGTCTCAGAACCAACTAGACTTTTTATTTGTTTCAAATAAATTTTATTTGTTTCAAATAAATTTTATTTGGTTTAAATAAAATTTTATTTGACACAAACGTATGTTTTATTTAAGTCGAATAAAAATTTTGTTTAAAACAAATAAAAAGTATAGTTGGTTCTGAGACAATTATACGTTTATTCAAGTCAAATAAAATATATTTGGTTATTTAAATAATATTTTTCTCTGGATGTAAATTCTTTATGGGTTTAGATTCACAAAAAACCATTGTCCAAAGATGAAAAAAGAAAAGACTTCTCACTCACCCAGAGAAAAATATTATTTAAACCAAATATATTTTAATTGACTTAAATAAACGTATATTTGTCTCAGAACCAACTAGACTTTTTATTTGTTTTAAATAAAAATTATATTTGACAAAAATAAAAAATATATTTGAGCTAAATAAAATTTTATTTAAACCTAATAAAATATATTTGAAATAAATAAAAAGTCTAGTTGGTTCTGAGACAAATATACCATTTCTCTGGGTGCTCGATAATTAATTTTCAAAAAGTAGCTTTCAAACTAAAAAAAAAATAGTAAAAATGTAGCTTTCAATTTCAATCTAAAAAAAGGATGATAAAAAAGTAGTTTTCAATCTAAAAAAAGTAGTAAAAACGTAGCTTTCGAACGAGAAAAAAGTAGTTATCGAAAAATTAAACTCGACGACAAAACAATCCAAAAATTTTAACAACAATATTTTCTTTTTTTTTTGTTCTGATAATAAATTAAATGTATGCAACGATTTTTATTATTCATAAAAGAATTTAAATAGTTATAACATATAAAATAATTTAATTCTTGCGAAGAATTTTAAAGGAAAATTTTTGAATTTTTATAGAGAATTTTATAAAAAGAATTTTAATTCTTGAGAAGAATTTTATAATCAATTTGTAAATAAATGACTTCAATCGACTAATTTTGTTGCACAATCTAATTTAAAACATTGGGCTCTTCAAAAAATTTACATTATTCATGAAAAGAATTAAAAATTCTAACGAAGTTTTTTACAGAAAAAATATTTTTAAATAATTGAATTATGTTTGGAAATTCTATGAAAATAGTAGACACTGAAAATCATTCAATTGCAAAAAGTTTTTAAAAATATTTAAATTTTTCAAAAAACTCTATTAAAAATTATAATTTTTGACAATAATTCATTGTCTAAGTGGTATTTTATTAAATTTTTTTTTAAAATGATTGAATTCCTAAAAGGTATTTTATTATTAATAAAGATAATTGAATTATTGCTTAGAATCTAAATGGAAATTTTAAATAAAAATAAAATAGAAATTTTAAAATTTTTTTCCACAAAGAAATGTATTACTGTTAAAAATATAAGAATTTCTAATGATGGATATTATTATTTATGAAATAATTGCATTTTGCAAAGAATTATAGTTAAATGCCTTAAAAACTTAAAAAAATTTAATATTCGTGAATAATTTGGATATTTATCTTCAATAATTGAATTCCTTCGTAGAATTATTTATGTAAATAATTTTATTTTAGGAAAGAAATTTATTAAAATCAAAAAGTATAATTGAATTATTAAAAAAAAATTTAATTGAAATTGTATTTAAGATAATTGATTTTTCCAAACAATTTTATTAAAATATTTGAAAATAATTGAATTTCTGTGAAAAATTTTTGTAAATAATCAAATTCTTCAAGAGAAGTTTGAAAAAACATGTTTTTAGATAATTATGATTTTTCAAGGAATTTAAATTCATTTTTTAAAAATATATACATTTTTTGAGCAATTGCGGTAAAATCGTATTTAAAAAAATTAAAATCCTGCAATTAATTTTATAATTTATGAAAATATTTGAATTTTTGAGAACGATTTAATTAGAATTTTACAAAATAATTTAATTAACAAGAAAAAATTGAATACTTTTTAAAATAATTGAATTCTTCTGATTATTATAGTTATTTATGGAAATAATTGAATTATGCAAAAAATTTTACTAAAATTACTCAAAATAATTGAATTTTCAGAAATAATTTTGTTATTTATCTTTGATTATTAAATTCTTGAGAACAATTTTATTAAAATTTAAAAGTATAATTGAATTATTTCCAAAAAAATTTAATTACAATTTTATTTCAAATAATTGATTTTTACGAACAATTTTATTAAAATATGTAAAAATAATTGAATTTCTGTGAAAAATTTTGTTATTTTCGTAAACAATTAAATTCTTCAAAAAATTTTTTGAAAAAAAACAATTTTTTAAATAATTGCTTTTTCGAAAAAGTGAAACTAATTTTTTAAAAATATTTACATTTTTTAGCAGTTTCTGTGAAAATGTATTAAAAATAATTGAAATCATGACATGAATTTTATTATTTATGAAAGTAATTGAATTATTGAGAAAAATTTTATTGAAATGTTGAATAATAATTGAATTTTTTTGCAAAATGTTGCCATTTTTGAAAATAATGTAATTTCTGTGAAAAAAATGTAATTTTTGCAAATAATTGAATTTCTGTGAAAAATTTTGTTATTTTTGAAAAAAATTGAATTTCTCTAAAAAATTTTGTTAGTTTTTTAAATAATTGAATTCTTTATAAGAATTTTTCTAAAAATTGCTTAAAATAAATAATTTTTTTTTAAATATGATAAATATTATGATAATGTTATTTTAAATAATTGAATTTTCGTGAAAAATTTTATTTGTGAAAATAATTGAATTTTTCCATTAATTAATTTAAAATAGTTATTACGAATGTTTTTAAAATAGTTATTGTAAAGAATGGGCCAAAAATTTTATTGAATGATGGTTTTTCGAAATTTACATAAAAATTCTATTCTAAATCAATTTAACTTCTGTGAAAATTTTATTATTTATAGAAATAATTGAATTTCTGTAAGAATTTTATTATTCATAGAAATAATTGAATTTTAGATGAATTTTATCAATTTTTGGTTAAATAATTGAATTTTAGAGCCGAAATTTTCTTTTCTCGACGTAAATTTTTATTGTAAACAAATGAAAAATAATTGAACTAAAAATTATCTAAGAATTAAACATAATAATTTTGATTCATTATATAATAAATTTGATTCATTAAAAGTTATGCTTAATTTAATTATAAGGTATATTTAATTAAAAACTATTTTTTTGCCTGACTACTTATTTTCACGGTAAATCGTTAGGTATTAAAATAACACCAAAATGGATTAAAATAACACTAAATTGGATTATTTTAATCCTTTTTGGTGTTATTTTAATACCTAACGATTTACCCTGGTATATTTAATTCAAAGCTATTTTTTTGCTTGACTACTTATTTTTGAATTAAAAAAAATTGTTTCTCAGTGTAAGGAATGCAACCAATAACTAAAATACAAATTAAGTTAGATTTAAAAAATAATTTTTTTCTAATAATTAAAAATATTCCCTTCAACAATAATTTATTGCCGATAGTTATCACTAAGTTATAAAACGTAATTCGCCTCTAACTGGAAAAAGTTTCATATATACTCTGATTCCATATATTTAAGAAGAAAATGTTTTGCAACCGCTTCGAACAAGTTTATAAGGAGAGCATCTCAAGATGATACTCAAGGACCTCAAATTACACATTCAAGAATGCTGTTTCAGATAGTCATACACATATAATGATTCATAAAATGATATGTAAAATGGCTAAGTGACTATATTCATGTAAATCGAAGAGATAGAAGGCCCCGAAGCTGAAACTGCAACACACGTGGTGAAAAGATGTATAATACAGTACCTATCTATATATTTATTATATCCACGTGCGCGGAACGATCGTTCGCCAAACCGTTAACAACCATCTTCAGAAACCGTTAAAATACTCACTCTTCAAATAGTTTGACGACCTTGTCGCTGTCAATTTGTCCCGAACAAACAATAATACTTGAATTTCAAGAGTAAAAAAATTCGAATTTAATAGGAATGCAAATTTTGATAAACAATTTATTGCCTAGACAATATTTTTCCCCGTGAGAACTGTTTTATCGACTTTATTTTTTCAATCCTTGGATCGTGGCGCAGTCTAACGATAATTAGCTGAAGTTTATCTAACGATAATTATCCGATCGTTCAATGTTGAATTTAAAATTTAAATTTTAAAATTTTAAATTCAACTTGAGTCAGTTATGTCATTAATTAACAGTTTGTTAATGCATTTAATGTGTTTGTCCACATTTTAAGATTAAACTTTGAGATTGCTTTTGTTTTATTTTGTTTTTTTTGTCATAAAAAAATTTTACTTGACAATTAATTGACAAATCGAAAATATGCAGGTACTTTTCATGATTTATAATAAAGTAACATTCGAAATTGTAAAATTGGAAAATTTAAGAAAAATTATGATTAATCAACATTTGCAAATTTTCAATTGACAAATAGAATTTATAAATTTATTTATATTTAAATAGAATTTTATTTTATTACAAAATATAAATATATTTTGTTTTTTATATAAATGTTTATAAAACAATTTTTTTAATTCAAAAATAAGTAGACAAGCAAAAAAATAGGTTTGTATTAAATATAGTTCATAATTGAATTAAACATAATTTTCAATGAATTAAATTTATTATGTATTGAATTAAAATTATTATGTTTAATTCAAAGATAATTTTTAGTTCAATTATTTTCAATTTGTTAACAATTAAAATTTATATATAGCAAAGAAAATTTCTGCTCTAAAATTCAATTATTGAAACAAAAATTGATAAAATTCACCTAAAATTCAATTATTTCTATAAATTATAAATTTTCACAGAAATTCAATTGATTTAGAATAGAATTTTTATAAAAATTTCGAAAAATCAATCATTTAATAAAATTTTTGTCCTATTCTTTACAATAACTATTTTAAAAACATTCATAATAACTATTTTAAATTAATTAATGGAAAAATTCAATTATTTTCACAAATAAAATTTTTCACAAAAATTCAATTATTTTAAAAAATAACAACATTTTGCACAAAAGTTCAATTATTTTTCAACATTTCAATAAAATTTTTTTTGCAATAATTCAATTATTTTCATAAATAATAAAATTCATGACAGGATTTCAATTATTTTTAATACATTTTCACAGAAACTGCTAAAAAAATTTAAATATTTTTAAAAAATTAGTTTCAATTCTTCGAAAAAGCAATTATTTAAAAAATTGTTTTTTTCAAAAATTTTTTCGAAGAATTTAATTGTTTACGAAAATAATAAAATTTTTCACAGAAATTCAATTATTTTTACATATTTTAATAAAATTGTTCGTAAAAATCAATTGTTTTAAAAAAAATTGTAATTAAATTTTTTTAAAATAATTAGATTTAATTTAGATTTTAATAAAATTGTTCTCATGAATTCAATAATCAAAGATAAATAACAAAATTATTCCTGAGAATTCAATTATTTTGAGGAATTTTAGTAAAATTTTTTGCATAATTCAATTATTTCCATAAATAACAATATTAATCAGAAGAATTCAATTATTTTCAAAAGTATTAAATTTCTTCTAGTTAATTATACATAATTAATAGTATTTTCAAAAAAATTTCGAAAAATTAATTATTTAAAATAAAATTTTCATAATATTTATTTTATTTCGAAAAAAATAATTGTTTAAGACAATGTTTATGAAATTCTTATGAAAAATTCAAGTATTTTCAAAAATAACAAAAATTTTTCCCGAAAATTCAATTATTTTGAGTCGTTTTAGTAACATTTTTTGCAAAATTCAATTATTTCCGTAAATAATAATATTCATCACAAAAAATAAATTATTTTTAAAAGTATTAAATTTCTTCTGCTTAATTAAATTATTTTGTATAATTCTAATTAAATCTTTCTCAAAAATTCAAATATTTTCGTAAATTATAAAATTCATTGCAGGATTTTAATTTTTTTAAATACGATTTTACCGGAATTGCTCAAAAAATGTATATATTTTTAAAAAATGAATTTAAATTCCTTGAAAAATCAAAAATATCTAAAAACATGTTTTTTTTAAACTTCTTTTAAGGAATTTAATTATTTACAAAAATTTTTCACAGAAATTCAATTATTTTCAAATATTTTAATAAAATTGTTCGGAATAATCAATTATTTTAAATATAATTTCAATAAATTTTTTTTTAATAATTCAAATATATTTTTAGATTTTAATAATATTCTTCCCAAGAATTAAATTATTTACATAAATAATTCTTCGAAGGAATTCAATTATTGAAGATAAATAACAAAATTATTCACCAATATTAAATTATTTTAAGTTTTTAAGACATTTTACTCAAATTCTTTGCAAAATTCAATTATTTCATAAATAATAATATGCATCATAAGAATTCAATTATTTTTATTAATAACAAAATACCTTTTAGGAATTGAATTATTTTGAAAAAAAATTTAATAAAATACCACTTAGACAATGAATTATTATCAAAAATTTTAATTTTTAATAGAGTTCTTTGTAAAATTTAAATATTTTAGAAAACTTTTTGCAATTGAACGATTTTTAATGTCTACTATTTTCATAAAATTTCCAAACATAATTCAATTATTTAAAAATATTTTTTCTGTAAAAAACTTTGTTAGAATTTTTAATTCCTTATATAAATAATATAAATTTTTTGAAGAACCCAATGTTTTAAATTATAATTTGCAACAAAATTAGTCGATAGAAGTCAATTATGTACAAATTGTTTATAGAATTTTTCACAAGAATTGAAATTCTTTATATGAATTAAAGTTTTTCTTATAAAATTCTTCGCAAGAATTAAATTATTTTATAAGTTATAAAATTCTTTGCAAGAATTAAATTATTTTATAAGTTATAACTATTTAAATTTTTTTATGAAAAATAAAAATCGTTGCATTCATTCAATTTATTATCAGGACAAATGTTAATTAAAAATTAAATAATTGAACATTTTTAAATTTTTAGAGAATAAAGGCAAAAATAATTTTACCCAAAAAAAAAATGTTCTGTTACATTTATTTACGAATTTCTTTAACTGTAAAATTATTCGAAAACTTTATCTTAGTTTCTTAAATAAACATTTAATTATTATTATTTTTCCACAGGATTAATGTTTACAAAAAAATTCAAATTCAAACTAATTTGAAGAAAAATTGGAATTATTAGCATTTTTAAAAACTCAAGTTCTTTAAAATTTCTAATTATTAGATTTTAAATATTGCATTGGTAGTTGTGAAACATAATCATCTCAAACCGATCTCAGCGAAAAACACAAAATTTTTCCATTTTTTTGCAAATAAATTTTCACTCTGGTTATTAATCAAAAAAATGTCTATGGCAAACAAATTTTAAAACTACAAATTAAGTGATTTATGCAGATAGGCAAAAATCTAGTGAATGTACTATATGGTTAAAAAGACATAAAAAAAGACAGAAATATTTTCTTGAAGAGAAGACGTGAGAAGAAAATTCAGTGAAACTCTATATTCATCTGACATTCAGCAGAACGTATTATTTTCCATTTAGTATTTATTTATATATACATAATACGTTTACTAGGAAGCATTTGGAAATTATATAGTCTACACTTTAAAGTTTGTATTAGAATATTGCAAGTTTCTAAGTAATTTTGTTTATGCACTGCTCCCGTTAAAGCAAACTTAATTGTACTCTTTTACAATGTCTTATAAAAACATTTACTTTTTAAGTCCAAGTTGCGAGAAAATGTGCGTTTAGAAATCAGTTTTGTTTCTTCTCTTATTTTCATTCTGAAGAAAGGAGAGCCTATGTTTACGAAAATTTCCACCAAAGTGAAAAAAATAAAATAATAAAAAAAATTAAAAGTTTAAAATATATATTTCTTGAAAACATTATAGATTTCGCACTCGATAATTAATTTTTAAAAAAGTAACAAAAATCAGCTTTCAGAATGAAAAAAATAGTAAAAAAAGTAGCTATATCAAAAATTAAACTTGACCAAAAAAATCGTTTTAGAAACTTTATAAAACTGACGAAAATTTTATTCTATATTTTATTTTCCTGACTTTTTCCTAATTTTTATAAAAAGTATTTTCTTCTTTCTTATCCTAATACTAATAAATTGAATTCCTGCAACGAATTTTTTTACTCATGAAAGAATTTAAATATTTATAAAAATCATTTAATTCTTGCGAAGAATTAAAAACAATTTCTTTAAATAATTCATTATTTTCTTTCGACTAATTTTAATGCAAATTTTTATTAAAATAATTAATTTCCTGATAAATTGCTATTATTCATGAAAAAAATTGAATTCTTACGAAGATTTTTACAACGAAAATTTAAATAATTGAATTCTGTTTGCTAATTTTTTTCAAACATTAAAAATCATTGAATTTAGAAGTTTTTAAGAATAATTAAATTTTACAAAGAATCAGGGATGGCTTCGAAAGTTTAGTTTCATTTTATTTTCGAATATCACAACAAAACTAAATACAGTGATCTTTTAGTGTCGTTAACAGAATGAAAACATAATTCAAGGACGTTTTAGTTTCGAATCCTGCGCATCAAAACTAAATTATGTTTATGTTTTTATTTAGTTTTGAAGCCGTCCTTAGGGTTGGCTTCGAAACTTTAGTTTCATTTCAGTTTTGAACATCGCAATAAAACTAAATACTGGGACCTTTCAGTTTTGTATCCAGCACCAAAACTAAATACACCGACCTTTTAGTTTTGATTTCTACTCCAAAACTAAATTATTTTTTCGTTTTTATTTAGTTTCGAAGCCATCCCTGCAAAGAATTCTATTAAAATATTTAACAATAATTGAATTTTTTTTGTATTCTTTCATTAAAATTTAATAAAAAAAATTCAATTCCTAAAAAGTTTTTTATTTAGAAAAATAATTGAATTCTCGCGAAAGGTTTTTTATTAGAATTTTTCAAAATAACTGAATTAACTTGAAAAAATTTAATACTTTTCAAAACAATTGAATTCTTGTGATGAATATTGTTGTTTATGAAAATAATTGAATTATGCAAAAAATTTTACTAAAATGACTCAAAATAATTGAATTTTCGGGAATAATTTTTTTATTTATGAAAATAATTGAATTTGGCAAAAAATTTTACTAAAATGACTCAAAATAATTGAATTTTCGGGAATAATTTTTTTATTTATGAAAATAATTGAATTTTGCAAAAAGTTTTACTAAAATGACTCAAAATTATTGAATTTTCGGGAATAATTTTGTTATTAATGTTTAATAATTGAATTGATTAGAAGAATTATTTATTCGTAAATAATTGAATTCCTAGGAAGTATTTTATTAAAATCTAAAAGAATAATTGAATTATTTCATAAAAAATTCATTGAAATTGTGTTTAAAATAAGTGATTCCTTTCGAATAATTTTATTAAAATCTTGGAAATGAATGGAATTCTGAAAATAATCAAATTCTGTCGAAGAATTTTCCATTCATAAAGATAATTGAAATGTTAACAATTCTTTTTAGATTTTTTTGAAAATAATTGATTTTCTACAAAGAATTCTGAAAATGATTTTATTTGCATAAATAATTAAATCCTTGAAAAGAATTTTTAAATTTATCAAAATAGTCGAATTACTGCTAAAGATTTAATTATCAATTGTCTAGAAAATCTTAAACAATGAAATGCAAAATTATTACCAAAAAAAATTTTAAATCTACAAATTTTTTTATTTTTGATGAATTTTTTTTTTAAACAGTAATTTAGAAAAAGTAAAAATCAAACAATATAATTCTCCTCATTCTCCTTGTAAATGTTCTAATGACAGTTTAATTGCGTAAATAAGTGTTCTTAATTTTCAATTTAATGAATATGACGCAACTAGTCCAAAGAGATAATCGAATGAATTACAATGTCATCTAACCAAAAAGAGAAAAAGATGTCAATGGCTTTAAACAATTCTAATGATTTAAAAATAAAAAGTTGTCGAATGATTGCAATTCGTTATAAACTACGCATGAAGTGTCATTAAAAATCGAAAGATCTGGTATATTCCAAAACCAATTTTATGGCAACTGGTATTGAGGTTAAAGAAAAAAAATTGCTAATTGCTAGTTTTTTCTCAAGGAGCTCAATTTTCTCAAAATAATTTAATTTTCGAGTAAACTGTTGTTATTTATCTTTAATAATTGAATTCTATCAAAAGAATTATTTATGTAAATCAATTTAATCAATCAATTTAATTTAATCAAATTCTCGAGAAGAATTTAATTAAAATTATATTTAAAATAATTCATTTTAGGAATTAAAATTAATTTTTTCAAACTATTTACATTTTTAACCAATTTGATTAAGATTTTATTTAAAATAATGGAAATCCAACGATGGATTTTATTATTTGTAAAAATTATTGAATTATTGCGAAAAATTTTATGAAAAATTTTTTTTTAATTTAATTTTCATTAAAAACGTTATTATTTGTGTAAAAAATTGAATTTTTCCATGAATTAATAAGAAAAAGTAAAAGTAAAAAAAGTAAAAAGTATTAAAAATAATTGAAATTCTTCAATGAGTTTTATTTGTTATGAAAATAATTTAATCCTGGCAGTAGAATTTTATTAACATTTTTTTTTAAATTTAATTTTCATAAAAAATGTTATTATTTGTGAAAATAATTTAATGTTTCCATAAACTAATTAGTAATGCTAATTACTATTAAAAATAA
This sequence comes from Leptopilina drosophilae, assembly GCA_032873175.1. Classification (NCBI taxonomy): domain Eukaryota; kingdom Metazoa; phylum Arthropoda; class Insecta; order Hymenoptera; family Figitidae; genus Leptopilina; species Leptopilina drosophilae. The sequence goes on along the minus strand of CM065485.1, from coordinate 3,839,907 downwards.
TTGAAATTCTTTCAAGAATGTTATTATTTATGGAAATAATTGAATTTTGACTTAGAATTTTATCAAAAAAAAATTTTTTGAAACATTGAAATTTCATAAATAATGTTATTTGTGAAGGTAATTAAATTATTGTGAAGAATTGGATACAAATTTTGTTAAATACTTCGTTTTTTGTAATTTTTTTTGCAAATGCTATTTTAAAAATAACTGAATACTTGTGAAAATTTTATTTTTTATTTATTTCAATAATAATTCATTTTTTGATGAATTTTATAAATTTTTTTAAATAATTGAATTTTTTTGCAAAATTTTATAGGAAAATACTAAACATCAAAAATAATTAAATTTCGAATATTTTTCGAGAAACTAATTGAATCGTTTCCCAAAATTTGATTATAATTAATATTAAATAAAATTAATATAATATTTGAAAATAATTGTTTGATTTCTAGTATCAGCGAATTTAAACTAATTTAGTAAATCCTCAAAAAAAAAACAAGTTGTATATTTTAGTGCTTGAAATTTGAAAAAAGAACCCAACGATTAGCATAAAACGTAAAAAAAAAGTAGTATGAATAGAGTTTTTTTTTTGTAAATGACAATTGAAATTTAAAATTTTTTCGGTTTATTACTATTATTCTCGTGAATAATCTATTGAGAGATTGCGAGTTGTTTCCGTCACTCAAATATATATACACAAATGCACCTGTAATGCGAATCCGGTGACGCTATTATCCATTGTAACACAATAGGCCAGAAGTGTCGTTCTGCTTTTATCATTTTATTTTAAAAAAATAAAAAATTCTCTATAATTGTGAATATGTTTTCTACTCACATTTTTTTCCAACAATTTTTAAGCACAAAAGTTTTTTTTTAAAGCAAAACAAAATATAAAAACAAGGAAGCAAGATAAATATTTTATGCTTCACGTATGTTATCAATTCCAAATAATTTTGTGCGCCATTTCGAATTTTGAAAATTTTGCTTTGGATTTGTAATCAACGACTTCAAAAAAGACTAGAAATCAAGTTTCATCAAAATCTGTTAATTTAATAATTAATTAATAATTAATTATTGCTTCTTCATATAGAGGAAGTATTTATTATTTAATTTATTAATTATTAATTTATTATTATTATTATACTTATAATAATTAATTATTAATAATTGTTTACTTTATAATTGTTAATAAAACAAAACCAATAATATGTTAATAACAATTATTTGTTGTTATTCCCATTATTAGTTTTATTATTATTATTATTATTATGATCAATATTGAAAATATGTTATGATGACGTAACATTATTTATTCATTATTTATTTATTTAATATATTTATTATTTATTTAGTTGACAATTGTTTCGTGAAAAATTCTGGGATAAAAGACAATTATTTATTAATTATTTATTAATTATTTATTACTTATTTATTATTTAATTTACTATTCAACTTACTAATGATTTAGTACTTTTCAACTAGCAATTAGTGAAAAAAATCTACTAAAGATTATTAAAAACTGTAACTAATTAAAATTAGTAAACGAATCCTCACTATTTTATACAGAAACCTACTAATTCAAATTTAGAGAGTGAGAAAAAGCAAACTAAAAATTTAATAGAAAAATAATTCTAATTTTTTTCTCTACAAGTAAATGTCGAGTCAGCAATTTAGAGAAGAATGAAGATTTAAAAAAGAACACCGCCTGTTTTTAAATAAATCACCTCGGGAAAAATTTAATTGATATACATTGCTATTCTGAGATTTACACTAATTTAGAAAATAAAGAGAGAGACTTTGGTAGAAAAGTGAAGTTGTTCTCAATCCTTTTCAGAATAGTTAAGTCATTGCAAATCGTAACGCTCTCTTTGCACGTCTTTATGAATCAGTAATAATTGCGCGTTAGCCCTTGGGGCTTATATTTCTAATCTGTATGAATGAGAAACTACAACTCATCCTGTGAAAAGATTTCAAATGACGTTCTTTTGAAAAATGCTTTCTCTCTCTCTTTTTTTCTTTGTATATTTTAACATTTAGAAAGAAAGAAAAAAATGACAGCAATTTTTCAATGCGGGTAAAAAAAGTTGTTTGGAACAAAAAAAACATAGGGAAATTAACAAAGAATTTGTTCACTGTGTCGAAGAATATCAATTCGACAATATTTCTGCAAGGTCTTAATTAATTCAGGAAAATCCCGACCGCAATTATTCATCGATCTAATTGCTGGCCAATTATAGTGTTTAAAGTTTAAAATAGCTGTGTCATGTACAGATTTATATTTAATTTATATAAACTCCTTGAGAGTATTTATTTGTATTTTTTAACCTTGGTTCTCTGTTTAGTTTTATTTTTCTCAACATTTTGAAGAAGTTCAAAAATTTATTTTTCTATTGTAACTCAAAATTGTTGGAAGTTAAATAAATTGTCTATTAAATAAATAAATAAAGATGAAGTATTTCTTACCTTCACTGGTTTTACGATATCGTAGTGTCCTTCTGAAATTCTGGAGTCGTAGATATTTGAAGATGTTGAATTCTGCTTCCTGTAATAATAAATTTATTATTAATTAACTATAACAATCTTCGTATTTAATTACTTTGTCTGTTCACATTTTAAAGTTAGTTTTTGTGTACGCTTTTGATTTTTATTTATTTAGAAAATATTTTTAACAAATTGAAAAAATGCTGGTTTTTTTATTTTAGATTAAAATATTATTTGAAAATAGAAAATTAAAAAAAAAATTATGAAAGATAAATAAATTTTTCTTTTTATATGATTTTTTCATGACAAATTTCGTATGACTGATCTGAATTATACCAATTTTTTTCCTTTTTAGTTTTTTTTGTTTATTAAAAAAAGTAGAAAATAGTTCAATGTTTAAAAATTATGATTTCCATTATTTCAATTCAATTACTATTTTCTAGAATTTTTAAATAAAATTCTTCTCTAAATATTTAAATAAATAAATTTAAATATTTAATAATTTTTTAAAATTCTTTCCTCAGAACTTTTAAATGCATTTTAAAATTCAATTTTACGAAATTTTGATTATTCGCAAACTCTCTAATTAAATATCACTAGAAGAAAACATTTCTGGAAAATATCCGAAAAAATTTAGAAAGCAAGTTCCACTAATTATTTAGAAAAATTTACTAACATAAATAAGGATAACTAATTTTTTGAGGAACTGAAATTAAATTTTTCAAAACATTTACTTTTTTCAGCAATTTGATTAAAATTTTATTAAAAATAATGGAAATCAAGCTATGAATTTTATTATTTTTGAAAATTATTAAATTCTTGCTTAGAATTTTATGAAAAATTTTTTAGTTATGATAATAATTTGAGTCGGACTTAGAATTTTATCAAAATTTTTTTAAAAATTGAATTGTTATGAAAAATGCAATTATTAGTGAAAGTAATTGAATTATTGTAAAGAATTCGATAAAAATTTTGTTAAATAATTCATTTTTTGTAAATTTATTTGCAAATGATATTTTAAAAATAACTGAATTCTTGTAGAAATCTTATTATTCATGGAAATAATTTAATTTTGGATGAATTTTATAATTTTCTTTAAATTGTAATAAAAATAATTAAAATTCTGCAATAAGTTGCTTATTTATGGAAATAATTGAACTTTCAAAATCAAATTTATTATTTAGAAAAATAATTGAATTCACGAAAAAAAATTATTATTTAGAAAAATAATCAAATGTTTTGAGTACAATGTTTATTTAAAATTTTTAAAAATATTTAAATTCCTTTGTGAAATTTATTAAAATAAATACCTCTATTAAAAATCATTAAAATAAGGAAAGTTTTTTAAGAGAAATTTTGTCATTTATAATGATAATTGTGATTTTGTCGAGAAATTTTCTTTAAAATTTTTCACATAATTGAAATCTTGTAAGAAGAATTTTATTACTTTTGAAAATAATGATACTTCTGCAATTATTTGAAACTCCTCCAAAATTCAATTTTTCAAAAATGTTTTAACTACAATTTTTCTATGAATCCATGATTTTTTAGAATTAATTAAACATATATTGACAAATACAACTAATTTCATAAAGAATTTGAATTATCAACATTTTGCAAAAATCTAAGTTTTTTTAAATTTCTAATTCCATTTTTTGTAAAAATTGAAACTTTCTAAAATTTTAATTAAATCCTTTTGAAGTTCAATTATTTATGTAGATTATAAACGCAACTCTTTTAAAACTGAATTCATTTTGAAATATTTAAGTAAAATTTTAACACAAATCTTTTAAAACTGAATTAATATTTAATTTCGAAATAGTTGAATTATTGTCTGGAATTATTAACTTTTTGCAAAAATCTAAATTTTTTAAAATTTCTAATTACATTTAAAAAATTGAAATTTTCTAAAATTTTAATTAAATCCTTTTGAAGTTCAATTATTTATGTAGATTATAAACCCAACTCTTTTAAAACTGAATTAATTTTGAAATATTTAAGTAAAATTTTAACACAAATCTTTTAAAACTGAATTAATATTTAATTTCGAAATATTTGAATTATTGTCCGGAATTATTAACTTTTTGCAAAAATCCAAGTTTTTATGAATTTCTAATTAAATTTTTTTAATAATAGAAATATTTATAAACTTTCAGACTAAATCCTTTTGAAGTTCAATTATTTATGAAGATTATAAACGCAACTCTTTTAAAACTGAATTAATTTTGAAATACTCAGGTAAAATTTGAACATAAATCTTTTAAAACTGAATTAATATTTAATTTTGAAATATTTGAAATTTGCATTATTGTCAGCAATAGAAAAACATTGACGATAAATGCACTTTAATTTTCTATCGGCTCAACACTATTAAAAAATATCGTTAAATAAAGTTAAAAAAAACCAAAAATTTACAGATTGATTTTATATTAACTAAAATCAGTTTAAAATTTTGATTAACTAACAAAGAATTTAATTAGTTTTAAAAAAATCAGAAAAGTAAAATCTGTAAAATCGTACATAAAGTTTTCATACATTTTTTAAAAAAACATGAAATAAATAAAAACTTACGTGACTGAGTCTGATCCATTGATTGTTGGTTTGGGTGACTGAATACCGGATCTAGCTGGCGTGCCGGTATGCACAGGTGATGGTCCTTTATTTCCTAGGGGTTGTTTTATGCTGCAATAGAAAGCAAGTACAATAATTTTAGGTTGAGTACATAAAGGAAAAACGTCAGCTGGGAATAATGTTTTGCAACTTTTTCAACCGGTACTTTTCAAAAGTATATAAAGAAAAACACAAAGATTTCAAAAGCTTTAATCTTTTTTTTATAACTACATTAGTATTTTTACTCATTATGTAATTTTCTTTTTTTCTTTTTTTTTTTTTTTTTGTTAAAAATAAGAAAGGAATTTATTTTTCCTCCTCTTTTACTAAAAACTTGTTAATATGGTGAATTTGGTAAATGATGGTTCCTGTATAAATCGCGAATTATGGACATTAATGTTTCACGCAAGACGAAGCAGGTTAAACATATACATTTTCCGTTATGATCCAAGTGTATATAGCATACAAAATCATTAAGCGAACACCTATATAATTAAGGGAATTACCAATGAATAATCTTTGAAAATCCGTTTCATGTGTGTAAAATAACATGCAATAAGTGATAAATCACAGAAAAAAAAATTATTCATCGATTCGCAAAAATTAAATAGAATTAAAAAATTATCGTCGTAGCAACGATGCTAGCAAGTTTCATGAAAAAATAAAGAAACACTTTTTCAATCATTCAAGTTCTCGCCGAAATTTTACGTACCATGTGGGTGAATTTTCTGAAAGTGACATTTTTTATGTCTCGATTAATTTTACAAAATCTACTCTTTAATAATTATTATCAATTTCCATAGTGAAAATTTAGCACTTATTTATCATTTTTAAAAGAAAATTAAATAATTTTATTCAACTTAATTTACCTAATAACTAAATTACTTTCATCTCCGAAGCCTTTTCAACATGTCTCCAATAGGACTTCTACAATAAAATTCAATTTTCATGGTTTTTTTCAAATTCTCAGAAATTTTTTAAAAATATTGTCAGAAAGTACAATGTTTTTTCTATCATTACGGGGCTCGAACTAGGTCCGTAAATCCCGTAAAAGTCCGTAATTTTGCTTGAAGTCTGTAAAAGTCCGTTTTTTTGAATAAAGGTCCGTAAAGTCCGTAATTCGGTTTAAAAAAGATCCGTAAAGTACGTAAATTATACGATATAATTTTTCCTCAATTTAATGATTTTTAATAGGTTTCTATACTATTCTAATAAAATTTTCCAAAAGCAATTATTTAAAAAAAAATCTACTAAAATTCTACACAAACCTTTAATTATTTTCAAAAAAGAATAACAATTTTACAGGAATTTCATTATTTACAACTTTTTTATAAATTTCTTCGCAATATTCAATTATTTTTATAAATAATAAAATTTTTACAGGTATATAATTTTTTTTTTGCAATTAATAAAATTCTTATTAGGAATTCAATTATTTTGATGAATAATAAAGCTAATTGCAGAATTTCAATTGTTTTTAATACAATTTTAATCGAATTCCTCGAAAAATGTAATTATTCTTAAAAAAATTTTATTAAAATTTATCAAAGAAATTTAATTATTTTAATAACCTTTGCTACAACTTATTCATTAGAATTTAAATATTATTTTTAATAAATTTTTTATTAAATTTCTTTAAAGAATAAAATTATTGCGTTCCAAATTTTTAATTCAATGCTTTGCGTAAATTATCAATTATCTTTATAAATAATAAAATTCTTCTCTAAAATTGAATTATTTTCAAAAAATTTAATAGATTTCTTGGCAAAATTTCAATTATTTTCAAAAATTTTCCCTAATTTAATTATTTTTAATATCTATTTTAATAAAATTTTGCAAACGAATTCAAATTATTTGAAAATTGGTTGATACAATTCTTTAAAAGAATTCAATTTTAAGAAACATATGTAATTATTCAATAAATTGTTTTTTTGTATTTAAATAATGAAATTCTCGCAGAATTTTCTCATAAAAATTGATTTAAAAATGGATTTGAGTTAAAATTTTAGATTATAATTGAATATTAAAAGTATTAGAGCGTAAAATTTGAGAAATAATTAAATTTTAAAAAGGTTTCAGATTCAAATCTTTGAAAATTTGAATTTTTCATATTTTTAACTAAGTAACAATTCTGTGGAACTAATTTTTTTGAGAAATTTTAATTAGGAATTTTTTTTTATATTATTTGAAGTTTTTATTTTCTAATACATATTTATTTGAAGAATTTACAAATAATTGAAAAATCGAATATTGTAAAGAAATAGATTTGAAAATTGTCAAAGAACTTTTTCAAAAATTATTAAAAATAATCGATTTTAAGAAGAATTTTAGTTAAAAATTCTTGAAAATAATAATTGAATTGATAATGATTTTATAACTCTTATCTTTAATTATTAGAAAACATGAAGACTCGGAGTTATCGATATCTTCATGTTTTTTTCAGTTATGAAAAAATCTAATTTATAGTTTTAAGTAAAATGTTCTCTTATATATTTTTGTCAGTAATTGGTCCGTAAATGGTTCGTAATTTTTCATTTTTGGTCCGTAAAGTCCGTATTTTTAAATATTTTCACTGGTTCGAGCCCTGTCATTATGTGCATTTTAAAAATTTGTAGACTTCACTTTTATTTTTGATAAAAATGTTTAAACTTTGTCTTCAGTTTTAGGTTAAAATTGCTTTACAATGATTACTGACATATTTTATACTTTAAAAATATCTTAAACAAAATTTTAATGCACATTAAAATAAAGCTGAGAATCTGACGTTAAATTTTCCTATATTTTATCTACAAAAAGGAGAAAAATTATTACTGTTATAAATAATCGAAATTTATATTTTTCTCCGAGTAAAAATTAATTTCATCTCCGAAGCCTTCCTTTTTAAAAAATAACTGAATGTAGAAGTAAATTTAACGGAATATTTCGATGGTAATATAAAATGAGAGTGTGATTTGTATATTTTACTAAAAAACATATTTTAATTGCGCTCTAATGTACACAAATATGAAAGAAAATTTATTTTTCATCTCCGAAGCTTTTCATCTCCGAAGTCGAAGCCTTTTCCTTGAAATATGCTAATTTTTCTTTTGTTTTTAGTATTTACCTGCATTGCTTTGAAAAAATTAACCCAAATTACCATTAAATCAAATACTTTAAATACATTTATATTTTCATCCAATTGAATATATTTGGTATTAAAATATACAAATTATTAATTTTTAAGCAGTGTAATTTTATTTTCGATTTCGTGAACGCGATATTAGCGTGAATTTTTAATAGAAAAGCTCGCCAATTAAATAAAATGAATTTAATGGAGCAACAATAATATTTTTCAAATGAAAAAAACTTTAATATTTTTAAGAATTAATTTTGCACAACCTAAAAATCTTACTCTTGAGTATGAAATTAAGTAGGTTTAATAGAAAAAACCATATAATTGAAGAAAATTAATTGAAGAATTAATTGAAAAACTGAAATTTAAAAGTGTCACTTTCAGAAAATTCACTCGTGTACATTAATGTACATTAAACAATTAAATGTTTGTTTCGCCATATTTATTGAATATTTATAATTTTACACTATTCTAGAAAGGCGAAAAGTTTATTTAGGTTATTGGGCAGTAAATTTTGCTTTAAATAAAAATCTAGATGATGGGAAAAATGAAAATCTGTTGTCTGGGTGCGTGTAATATTTACCGGTTAACGCAAGGCGGTGTGCTGCCGGAACTCCTCAGACTGCATGTACTACTGTGATTGTTCTGTTTCATGTAAACCGGTCGATTATTCACAGACACACTGACACGTTCCGCGATACGAAAACGTGGAGTCGTTGGCTTATGATACAACATTTTGTTATCAAAATCTGATCACACACACGTCATATGACAACTTCTGGCGAAAAACATTTTAAGCCGAGGATGAAGTTTGAAAAAATTCCAGTCTTTTTTGAAATCCGCTAACAACTTTTCTGTATTTTGGAGTAATTTTTGTTTTATTTAAAGTAATTAATTACTTTCGTCAAGTTACAAAAAAAGATCGTTTTATGTTAGAAAAAGTTCTATAGAATTTCACTAGAATCATTCTATATAAATTCTAGAGAATATTCTATAGAATTTCAATAGAATATTCTATAGAATTTCAATAGAATGATTCTATAGAATTTCTACGTGAATTCTACTAAATTTTAGTGGTTTTTAATTAGAAGGAATGTAAATTTCGTGAAATAATTTTTTTAACATTATAGTATTATATGGTTATGAAGTTCAATGAATTTGATATATTTAAAGGATATAAACAATTATTTTGGCCTAAAATTTGTTGAAAAATATTATTTTACAAATTTAATGTCTTTCTAATTAAAAATAGCTAAAATTTCATTTATTTCACAAATTTAAAGTCTTTCTAATTAAAAATCACTAAAATTTCATTTATTTCACAAATTTAAAGTCTTTCTAATTAAAAATCACTAAAATTTAATTTATTTCACAAATATAAAGTTTTTCTAATTAAAAATCACTAAAATTTAATTTATTTCACAAATTTAAAGTCTTTCTAATTAAAAATTATTAAAATTTAATAGTATTCATGTAGAAATTCTACAGAATGCTTCTAGTGAAATTCTATAGAACTTTTTCAGCTGAGAACTTTTCTGTACTTTGGAGTAATTTTGTTTTATTTAAAGTAATTAATTACTTCCATCAAGTTACAAAAAAAGATTGTTTTATGTTAACAACTTTTCTGTACTTTGAAGTAAAGATTTTTATTTTAATTACTTCAATGAAGTTTCAAAAAATCGTTTCGTTTTGTCCCAGAACTATTAAAAAAGATTCACTGACTGATACTTCTTTGGATGTCAAACTTTTAATTTCCCGATATGATTGACTGAAAAAATTACATTCTAAATTTAAGAATTCATATTTTAGGCCTACTCTTCTTTAAACAACAAACTATAATTAATGCGAAATTTTTTTGTTACAGGAAAATTTTTTTTTGTTGTTTTTTTCCTCAAGCAATCTTTTAAGGAAAAAAATTCAAAAAAATCTGTAATTGCGTGCTCTTGAACAGAATAAAAGAATCGACGTTTGTAAACTAATTAAATTCTAAAAAACAAACTATGAATTAAGAAACGAAAATACAGAAAAATTTGAATCTTTAAAACACGAAAATTTTACAAAAATAAAATATAAAAAGTAAGTATAAATTCTTGTAAACTTCCATTATCTCTAATGTTTGTTTACTTTATAATAAAAATTAAAAAATTATAAAAATAATATTACAGGGTTGCCACGCTTTTGTTTTTTTTAAATTCTCCAATTTTTAAAAGTTATCGAGGTTAAAAAATGGAATTTTTCTTCGTTAAAAGTACAAAAAAAATTCAAATTTTCAAAGATTTTAATTTAAAACCTTTTGAAAATTTAATTATTTCTGAAAATTTAAATAAAAACTGAATTCTCCTAACTTAATTCTCCTAATTTTAATTCAATTTTTGGAGAATAATTTCGATTGTCAAAAAATTTAATAAAACGAATTTTTATCAAAAATATTAAAAATAATTGAAATTCTGCCAAGAAATCGATTAAAGTTATTAATAATTTTGTTATTTATTTTTTTTATTCATTAAGGATTAAAAATTGTATTATTTCTAAAGATAATTGAAATTTTGGCTAAATTTTTTCTAAATTACTGTTGAAAATAATTGAATTCTTGAGACTAATTTGATTAAAAATCTATTTTTTTTAAATTTCCAATCAAATTCATTTAAAATTGAAATTTCCCAAAATTCCAAATGAAAATCATTTCAAGTTCATTTAATTATGAAAATCGTAAACGCGACTTTTTTTAAATATTCAATTAATTCTGAAATATTTGAGTAAAATTAGATTTCATGAATAAATACAATTAATAAATAATTGTATTATTGTATTGTTTATTATTATAATTGTATTAATAATTGTATTATTGTAATTATTAATAATTGTATTATTATAATTGTATTGTATTATTATTGTATTATTATAATTGTATTGTATTATTATTGTATTATTATAATTGTATTGTATTACTATTGTATTAATTGTATTAATTAATTGAATTAATTGTATTAATTGTAAATTGTATTAATTGTATTTACAAGAATAAATATTTAAATATTTATTCATGAAATCTAATCAGGGACCGTCACGAAGCAAAGGTATCGTGTCGGTATCGTGTCACGATACGATATGATTCTACCACGGAGAAGAGTATCGTGTCGCGACACGATGCCGACACGATACCGACACGATAGGATTTTCGTATCGTGTCGCATTACAAAAATAGCTGATTAAATTACATAAGATGTGCACAATCATATTATACAAAATTACAAAATAATGTTGGGGACCATCCATAAATTACGAAAGATATTTTTTTTAATTTACCCCCCCCCCCCCTCCCATTAATGTAAGATATTTTACATACATTAGCACCATTTTTATTGTTTGTAAGAATTTACAGACCCCCATACCCCCTAAATGTCTTACGTAATTTATGTAATTACATTACATATAATAACTTAGTAACAAATTCAATATGGCGGACATGCGCAGAAGTACAATTTAGTATTTATTGTTGCGCAGTAGCAATTACATTACTCTTGGACATGCGCAGTAGGACAACTAAGTACTTATTGCTGCGCAGTAGCCTATCACTACACTTGGACATGCGCAGTAGTCCAAATTAGTACTTATTGCTGCGCAGTAACACAATTTAGTATTAATTGCTGTGCAGTAGTCTAATCTAGCATTAATTGCTGCGCAATAATGTAATTTTGTATTTATTACTGCGCAGTATGCAGGTTTAATATAATGCGCAGCAATTAATACTAAACTAGACTACTGCGCATGTCCAATTGCGGTGGTAGACTACTGCGCATCAATTAATACTAAATCACACTACTGCGCAGCAATAAATACCAAATCACACTACTGCGCAGCAATAAATACCAAATCACACTACTGCGCAGCAATAAATACCAAATCACACTACTGCGCAGCAATAAATACTAAATTACACTACTGCGCAGCAATAAATACTAAATTACACTACTGCGCATCCATTAATACTATATTAGTCTACTGCGCAGCAATAAATACCTAATTCCACTACTGCGCATCCATTAATACTAAATTACACTACTGCACATCCATTAATACTAAATTACACTACTGCGCATCCATTAATACTAAATTACACTACTGCGCATCCATTAATACTAAATTACACTACTGCGCAGCAATAAATACTAAATTACACTACTGCGCATCCATTAATACTATATTAGTCTACTGCGCAGCAATAAATACCTAATTCCACTACTGCGCATCCATTAATACTAAATTACACTACTGCACATCCATTAATACTAAATTACACTACTGCGCATCCATTAATACTAAATTACACTACTGCGCATCCATTAATACTAAATTACACTACTGCGCATCCATTAATCCTAAATTACACTACTGCGCAGCAATAAATACCAAATTACACTACTGCGCATGTCCAAGTGTGGTGGTAGTACACTGCGCAACTTAAAATATATATATTTTTGGTTTTACAAAATGGCCGAATATGCGTCATGTGCTGATAAAAAGCATTTTTTAATGTAACATGTGCGACACGTTAATTTCGTATCGTGTCGGTATCGTATCGTGTCGCAACACGATACTTTTCTCGACACGATGCATCGTGTCGGGCGTCGACACGATACCGACACGATACTGATTTTCGTGTCACATCGTGTCGGTGGCGGTCCCTGAATCTAATGTTACTTAAATATTTCGAAATTAATTCAATATTTTAATAAAGTTTCGTCTACGATTTTTATAATTAAATGAACTTAAAAAGATTTTTATTTGAACTTTTGTAATTTCAAGAAAACGACAATTTTCCAGGATTTCGATCAAAATTCCCTGACTTTTCCAGGTTCTTTCAATTTTTATAAAAAATTCCCCAACATTTCCAGGCTTTGCAGATTGCGTGGCAACCCTGTTGCCTCAAAAAAACAATTTAGACATAAAATTTAAAAAATTTTAAACTATTTAATTTACTCTTTTAATTTTTTTTGCTGTAATAAGTAATTTTTTTGCCAATATTTACACTAAGAAAGTATTTCACGTTACAACGTTATAAGAATTTTTTTGGAGAATAGATAAATTTCACAAATTTTGTTTCACTTCCACTCAAAACTCATGATCGCAACTTAAAACTTTATTTTACAGACAGTGAATTCTTTTACAGAAAGTTAAAACTTTATTATTTAAAACTTTATTATTTCAAACTTTATTATTTCAAACTTTATTATTTAAAACTTTATTATTTAAAACTTTGTAAATTTAATCCAAACACTTTGTTTCCATCCCGAGAGAAATCAAAAAACTGAAAGAAAAACCCGAATTGTCTAATTTTCCCAAAGGCACGAAGAAAAATTGTATAAAACACAACTGTATTTAAATAACACTACCGTTCTGTAAGTACGCTGTAGACTATCTGAGAGCACTGAGAGGCCCTCGCTTGTAACACAGCATGCGTTGTGTCCCGGTTACAAGTGTGTGTTTATGCATTTGTGTGTTTATGTGCACTCGAGTATGATAAAAGTGTGTAAAAATCATAAGCACACATGTATCCAAATGGCTTTTGTATGCTGGTACATATACGTGTTATGACTTCGGTCGGTAAGTACCGCGGGTATATATCGTTATTTTTCTTTTTTTTTTCTTTTTTTTCTAAAATCGCTCCTTTGATTTGCGCTCGCAATAATTGTGTAAAAAAGCATCACTGCATATATGCACTTTTCAATGAGCAATCAAACTGATAATTATAGAATGAGAAAATTTCTCCTGAATTCAATTCTTGGAGAAAATTATTATTGCTGGTCATTTTCCATGGAATTTGAATTTATCATCGTGAACAATTGAAAATTTCACTCTCTATTTTTTCTATTGTAGTTTCGTGTTCGTGTGTCATCTTTCCTCTTTCGCGTCTGCAAATCATCTTAATAATTAGAAATTAACGACTATAATCATCTTAATAATTAGAAATTAACACTTTAACATTGTGGTTTAAAAAATGCAAATTTTATAATAATGACAATTAAATTTAAAACATCTTTTTTATAATATTTTACACAAGTACTTGACGCCTGGTTTTTATCATTTTTTCGAATTTCCTGCTTCGCATCTGTCTTCTGAACGTGAGTCCAATAAAAGGGAAAATAAGTAAAGTATGTAGAATGAGGTAGAAAAAATTATCCCTTAAATTAACTGTTAAATTTCAACAAATTGATGGCAAAAATGTGGATAAAATAAAATATAAAATTAATTCAAACTTTTGGCATTAATTCGAGCATGAATTTGATACTTTTAACTTTTTAAGAAAACTTTGAACTTTTCTTAAAATTTATTTAAGATTCGAAGATTTAAGGCATCTTTGAAAAATTCGGTCTAAATTTAAATTTGAGTTAAAATTACTTATAAACTGTAATAATTAATAATATAAAAAAATTTAAATATTATAACAAAAAAAAAATTTTACACATTTTACCTAATTTAGCTAATTTTATTTAAAAACATTTAAAAAATTTTTAGAAACATTTTTTTTTAATTTTTTAAAATTTACTTTTTCTATAATTTTTTATTAAAACGCTGATTACAAATTTGAAGTCAGTTTTTAAGAATTCAAAATTGCAGATTCAATGTGGAGGAAAATTTTATAAAAATTCATCGGATTTGTATCTACAAAATAGAAAATAATTCCAGGCCTTGGATATTAGGACTTTTTCGATTTTTTCCAACTATTTTCTAAAAAATGCGACTTTTTCGACTTATTTTCAAAAATTGCGACTTTTTCAAAACAATTTTCACGTTTTTTTATCCACAAAAACATTTTTTGTATAAAATGTCCAATTTGTTACGATTTTTTTGCTGTACAACGTATAACTATAAACAAATCTTTTAAAAATTATTTTTCAATGATTTTTGTAATTAAATTTCTGAAATAAACAATTTAAAAATTAAAAAATTTCCAATAATTGAAATTTTCTGAAATTTGACTAACATTAATTGATTTTAAAAAATTTTTAAAATAAATTTTTCCAATTTTAAAAAATTAACGAAGTTTTAATTGAAAATTTTGAAAAATAATTCAATTCACAAAAAATTTGAATGAAAAATCCTCAAGTGTAAATTAATAAATAGGAAAATTAATAAAAATTAGTTTCTAAAATCTATAATAAAATATTTTTTTATAAAAGTAATACTTATAGTAATAATTATTAATTTTAATTTTAATTTTAATTTCAATTTTCAATTTTTAAGAATCAACTTTTGTGGAGTTTTAATTGAAAATTTTAAAAAATAATTCAATTTACAAAAAATTCCAATGAAAAATCTTCAAGTGTAAATTAATAAATAGGAAAATTAATAAAAATAAGTTTCTAAAATCTATATTAAAATATTTTTTATATAAAAGTAATACTCATACAACTAATTTCAATTTTAATTTCAATTTTCAATTTTTAAGAATTAACTTTTTAGGAGTTTTAATTGAAAATTTTGAAAATAATTCAATTCACAAAAAAATTTCAATGAAAAATCTTCAAGTGTAAATTTTGTAAATATGAAAATTAATGAAAATTAGTTTCTAAAATCTATATTAAAATATTTTTGAAAAAAGTAATACTTACAAAATTAATTTCTTCTAATTTTTTTAAATTCAATTACTTTTAATAATTTCAATTACATATTTTTAAAAATTCAAATACGTTCAAAAAAAACTTTAAAATTGTTTTATAATTATTTCTAACTCTTTTTGGAGAAAACAACCATTTTCAACATTTTTTAATTAAAATTCAACATAAAAATTAGTTTCCTTTAAATTGTACAAAAATCTCTTAAAGAAATTGAATTCTATTCGTAAAATTACATAGCAATTTTTTTCAAAACTGAATCTTACAATTGTTTCATTATATTTTCCTAAAATACATTTTTATTGGATTTACTTTTGTTCAAAAATAATTATCTTCGATAAAAAAATTTAAATTTTTCAAAAATTACCTTTTTAAACTTTTTAAAATTTTGGAGAAATCACGTTTATTTTTAAAATTGAAATTATTCATAGAAAAATTGATAATTACTTCATAAAAATTGATAATTACTTCATAAAAATTGATAATTACTTCATATGTTTTTCAAAAATTTAATTATTGTCAAAAGATTTTAATTTTTTTCATCAAAATTTCGGTTTTTTCCCTTTTTCCCCAAATAGTAAAATACTTTTACAAACTTTAACATACATTTTCTTTTCAAGTAGAAATTTTTCCTTTATATTAGAATTGACAAATTTGAAAAATTATTTTAAAAAATTTTATTATTTATTTATTTTATTTATTATTATGATTAAAAATTGTTAATTCTTTATAGCAATATACATTTTTTCACAAAATAGAATAAATTTGTGAGTGTTTGGAAATAAAGAATATTTTTATTTTTATTAATCTTATAAAGTTTAAAAGTCAAAATTGGTCAAAGAATTAAAGCGTTGAAAATTGTAGAAAATATTTTAATTTAGAAGGGTTATAATTTTTGTTTTGACAAATTGCTGAACAGAAGGTTAAAATTCAAAATTTTTCTAATTTTATTTCTCCTGGAAAAACAAATAAATGTTTAAATATTTATTTAACAAAATTATTCATGTTTTGAAAAATTAAATTCAGAAATCATCGAAAGGAGAAAATCGAAGAAGATTAAAAAATAAAATTCCTGTGATATTATGCATATAAATTAAATAAACGACTTTTTCCGATTTTTTTTTTTTTGTATTCTTAATCGACTAAAAAGACTTTTTTTTTTGCTTTTAACTCCTGAAAATCAATCCAAGGCCTGTAAATCGTAAATCGCAAAAAATTGAAAAAAGACCATAAATGTTACGACTTTAGAATTATTTTTAGTGTTTTCAATTTATAAGGGAAATAAATTAACAAAGAGTACCTTCCTACTATGCAAATTTAAAATATTTGTCAGAAAACAGTATTCTACGTGATACCGGGATATTCAACTTTTAACCGGCATAAAAATTCAATTATTTAATAATTAAAATTTTTCCTTCTAAAACTATAACTATAGGATTTTTCCAAACGCACATAAATATAGCCACGTATGTGAAAAACACATTCACGTGTCTGAATACATGACCATCTAGCAGATGGCATGAAGTATAAAATATAGCAAATAGACGACCGCACATCACAGCCGTTATTCTTCAAGTTATAAAGTATAATATATACTATATATAAACAGTAATATACTTCAATCCACGTGTCTTTAATTTTAAAAAATTTACAGGGAACTTAAAAAATACAAGTTTCGTAATTCTTTTTCATTTTTCGCAACCCTATAACTACTTTACGCGCAGGAGTATAACAATTATAAAATTCCTACCTTTCAAGTTTTTCTTGTTTCTTTTTATCTTTATTTTGTTTTTTCTTTGTTTTTTCTTTGTTTTGTTCAATCTTTGTTTCTAGTTCGAATGTATTCTGTAGGAATGAGTCAACTCGCATTTAAAATTTCCCTTTCCAAAAGATCCCTAAATTTTACTACACGTTTAGAAAAAACATTTTACCACAAAAACCTTCTAATAATAGGCGAAAAATAATACCAGAAGAGAAAAGGCAAGAAAGTGATTGTAATTACGAATTAAAAATAATTATATACTACTCTACTTTCAAATACATTTTTATCATAAATTATTTTTCATAAATAATAAACAATTCCTTTTAAGAAAATTACAAAGATCCGACATGCGATAATTCAAGAAGGAAATATTTACACCGTTCCAGTGGATTTTGACAAAATTTGCACTTTTTGTTTATTACTAAATCAATTTCTTTTTTCTACTCTAGTAACATTCGTTTGTAATCAGATCACTGGGAATATATTTCTTATTCTATCTCAAATTAAAATAACTCTATTAAAATACATAAATAAAATAAATGAAATAAATAAAATAAATAAAATAAATATATTAAATATATTACGTGGTTCTAGTATTTTTAGATAATATTTCTTTTCTCTTGAGCTAAAGATTAATTTAATTTAGTTAAATTTAACAATTAAACCATTAAATAAATGTCTTTAGATTAAAAATAAAAAAAATAGAAAATACAAATTTTTTTGTTATTATGGTGTGAAAAGGAACATTAATTATCATTTAGGGAAAATAAATCCCCGAAAAAAAAGAATGATAGATTATAGATTTTTACACGCAGGTAAAAAATCTCAAACAAATTTTTATCGACCACAAGCCTTGAAAACTCAGTCTCGCCATGACTGTGTTCCATACATCCGGTATCCGGTAATGGAGGTCTCGAAAACAATATCGTCAAAGGATGTCAAAGAACTATAGCCAATTTCCACTTTCGACTCTATTCATTCATTACATTTTGAAAACAAAAAAAAAACATTATGTGAATGTGAGAGAATTCTTTATCACTTATCATTTCTTTCTATTTTCTACCAGGCGAAATTTCTCTATTACATTATTATCAAACAATCACAATTCGCGTGAAAAAAAATTAAAAATATTTCATTCAAATTTCTTTTCATAAAAATTTAAAAATATTTCATTCAAATTTCTTTTCATAAAAATAAAAAATTTATCTTTCTAAATAACCAAATTCTTCCCCGAAATTTAATAAATTAAATAAAATTGCCTGATTCTAATGATTTTTAATATCTACTAATTTAACAAATTTCCTTCAATAATTCAATTTTTTAATAAAATTGTACATTTACAATTATTTTCATAAATAATATAATAAAAATTGCACCGAATTTGAATTACTAAGAGATTTTTTATAAATTACTTCTCAATAATTTAATTAATTGCAAAAATAATAATTTTTTTATGAATTCAATTATTTTTATAAATTCTAAATTTGTTTTAGGAATTCAGTGATTTTTCTATAAAGAAGGAGGCTCATCGCAAAATTTTTATTATTTTTAATACATTTTTAATCGATTTTCTCAAAAATGCAATTATTCTTAACAATTGGAAAAAAATTCGTCCAAAGAATTCAATTGTTTACAATTTTTTTGATAAAATTATTTAAAAGAATTTAATTATAAAAAACATTCAATTATTCAGTAAATTAATTACTTTTGCATTTAAATATTTAAATAATTTTGAAAATGTTTCAAATTAAAATATTTACAAGATTTTATTTTCTGTACTTTTAACTGGCAGTTTTGAAAAATTAATTTTTTTAATGCTTAAAAATTTTTATGCTTTTTTTAATGCTTTTAATTTTTTTTAATTCTTAAAAATTTGATTAAAATTCGTCGGAAGAATTCAATTATTTAAAAATTTGTTGACAAGATTACATAAAAGAATTTAATTATAAAAAACATTTAATCAATAAATTATTTTCTTTCGAATTTCGATATAATTAAATAATTTGTAAAAAGTTTTAAATTAAAATATTTAAAAGCATTAATTTTCTATACTTTTTAAATAATGATGATACTAAATTTTCTTCAACTTAGTTTTTTTGAAATTTATTTCATATTTAGAAATCTAAGTAAATAAATTAATACGTTTAAATAAAAATTTTTCAATAATTTAATACTATTTATCAAAAACTAAATTGTCACCAAATTCAAGTATAGATAAATAATATAATAGTTTTGAAAAAAATAAATTAATTTAATTCTGGAAAATATTCTAAAAAGTTCGAATTTACACGCTGTGAGTGAATCTAAAATAAAACCAAAAACCAACAAAATCGAGTGTTTCATTGAAGATTTAAAGCGGCGCCTCAAGGTTAATGTTTGGGGGGTTAAAACAATTTCTCATTTCTTTCAGTGGTGGTTCGTTTTGAAAGGGCTATTTTCATCGGTGCCGTATGTTTACGTCTAGACTGAGTCAACTATTTTTAACATTCCGTGTTTAAACCATAACAAGAAGTTGCACCTTTATCCGGATTAAAAAAAGAAACAAGAATAATAAATAAACTATTTCCAAAATTCAATTATTTGGAAAACAATTAAAATTCTTCAAAAGCTGATTTTAGAAAATTCGAACAAAATACTTGGAAAAAATGATTTTCAATTAAATTTTACAAGATTTTAATTATTCGAAATATTTTTAATTGTATATTTCGAAAATTTAAATAGAAAAATTTATGGAAATTCGATTAGAATTCGAAATGACGTAAATTCGGAAATAATTATGTAAAGATTTGTTTATAGTTATTTTTCGCATCAATAAAAATCAAAATGTACATTTAATACTAAAAAATATATTTTGTTTGCGATATTTCGAAGAAAAGTCGAGAAAGTCGCAATTTTTCGAAATAAGTCGAAAAAAATGTCAATTTTCTAAATTTGCCTCAAAAAAAATTCTTTCCTGACATTTTCCTGATTTTTACAAAAATTTGGTTTTTACTGCCATTTCTCTAATTTATATTCACGAATATTCCGATCTTAATAGAAAAATATTTCCATTCTACGATAAACTTGAAAGTTCCATTCATTTTTTAAGTGAATTTTCCAGAAATTTATTATTTACTCTGCTAATTAAATTTCTCTTTCCCTTTATAAAATTGAATTTTCATTTACCTTTCATTGTGCAATCGATTGTCTATGATTTGCGCAGAAACAGGGGCAGATAATTGTCTAACAAGTTCATCCCTCTCTCTCTCCTTTTGCTGTATTGTTTCTTGGAGTCTCTGCTTTTGTTTTTGATATTCTTTAAAGAGATCGCCATTATAGCTTTGCTCTAAATTGTCTCCAGACGATACCGGATGATTAATTACAGGTTCAGAGATTTTTGTTGGAACACCAACAGGTTTATCGGTTAAGGAATCCCTCCTAGAACTCCTGGCAGTCGATAAAGCAGGTGACTCTCTGCCAGGCATTCTTCGTTCAGGTGTCGACGCTGCTGATGGATTCATTTTCCCACCTTTAAAAAATAATAGTTGCAATAAAAATTTCATTTACTTTCAAGAACTTAAAAATTCATTCAATTATAAAATTGAATATTATTAAAGATAAGGTATAAATCTTATCTTTAATAATTGAAATAATATCACTGTTTCCAACACTGATTTTGCCCTTTAAATAATAACAATTCTGATCACTTTCGATAGATTTTTTTCTTCAAGGAAATTTTTGGCTGCTATTCAAGATTTTATTTGAAACCAAACACAAAAATCTAGCACTTCTTGTTTTTCTTTTAATCATAAGCAAAGATAGTAAAAATTATGATATTTTTTTACTTTTTAACATATTTTTCTCAAAATTTTGATGCAGGGCTCGAACCGTAGCGAAAGTATTTAAAAAATACGGACTTTACGGACCAAAAATGAAAAATTGCGGACTAATTACTAAAACTACTCAAACTAATTACTTAAAACTACAAATTAAATTTTTTGTTGACAATAAAACCGGAAGATATCGATATGATTATAATAATTAAAGATGACCGAATGATAAAATTTAAAATCATTATCAGTTCAATTGTTATTTTCAAGAATTTTTAACTAAAATTCTTCTTGTATTTGATTATTTTTAATAATTTTAGAAAAAGTTCTTTGACAATTTTTAAATCTATTTGATTACAATATTCAATTCTGCGAAATTTCAAATATTCGTGAATTCTTCAATTAAAAATCAATTAAAAATCAATTAAAAAATTCAATAACCTTTTTCAATAAAATAAATTTCAAAATTAAATTATTTATTTTCTAAAAATGTAATATTCAATTATTAAATCAAATTTTAACTGAAATTCAGTTTAAATAAGTTTTTAACAGAAAATTCGACTAGTTTACAATTATTTAAATATTAATTAACGTAATTTACTGAATAATTTAATGTTCCTTAAATTTTAATTCCCAATAAAAAATTCTATGAACAAATTTTTAAATAATTGAATTCTTTTTCGAATTTTAACAAAATTTTTAAGAATAAAATTACATTTTTGTAACTATTCAAAAATTAAATTTTCGAAAAAGTCCTTTGAGAATTTACAAAAGCACTTGTTAACAATTCAATTTTACAAAATTTGAATTATTTGCAAATTTTCCAATTAAATACATCTTGGAAAATAAAAATTTCAATTATAATACAAAAAAAAAATCAATTAAACTTTTTAAAAAAAATTTATTTCACAGAAATTTTAGTTAAAAAAATGAAAAAATTCAAATTTTCAATCATTTCAATTTGAAACCTTTTCAAATTTCAAAAAAATCAATTTGACTTTAAAAGCAAATTTATTTTACAGAATTTTCAGTTAAAAATATGAAAAATTCAAGTTTTCAAAGATTTGAATTTGAGACCTTTTCAAAATTCAATTATTTCTAAAAATAATAATTAATTTCCTAACAAGAATTTAATTATTTACAAAAAACATTGAATCTCTGTAAAAATTTTATTATTTATGAAAATAAATAGTAATTGAATGATTCCAAAGAAATTTATAAAAAAAGCGTGTAAATAATTGAATTCTTGTAAAATTTTTATTAATTTCTGAAAATACTTGAAGGGTTGCGTAGAGTTTCGTTAAATTTTTTTCAATAATAGGATTCTTTTGGTAAATTAAAATGAGGAAAATTTTGGAAAATAATTGAATGTTGCCAAGGATTTTATTAAAAATTTTGAAATTAATTGAATTTCGGAAAATAATTTAAATATTTCTAAAGATAATTGAAATTTTAACAAGAATTAAATTATTTCTAAAGACAATTAAAATTTTGTCAAGAATTTATAAAAATATTGGAACATATTTGAATTTCTATGAAGAATTTTATTATTTATGAAAACAATTGAATTTTTTAATACAATTTTAATAAAAATTTTGATATTCATAATTAAATTCTGTTGTAGAATGTCTTTGAATTTTTTTTCAAAACAATTCTTTAATAATAATTTTAAAGTGAATAATTTAAATTTAAATGTGAACAATTTTTTTCGAATTTTCCCAATAATTGCGTTTCTTAATAATTAAAAAAAACATTTAATTAGTAAATTTTATAAAAACTTTATTATTTATTTATTTTTTGGAAAAAAATTTAATTCTTTGGAAAAAATTTTTTTTGATTTATTGAATACAATCCAATTTGTTACTGATTGTATTAAAAGTAATTAGATTCTTGACTGTGCCCATGAAATTTTCTTAAAATTGTATTAAAAATAATTGAAATTTTGCAAAGAATTTTATTATGTATAAAAATAATTGATTTTTTGCAAAGAATTTGACTATTTATAAGAATAATTGAATTAACTTTCAACAATTTTGTTATTTCTCTGAATAATTGATTTTTTTTCAATAATTTTAGTAAAATTTTTGAAAATAATTGAATTTTGGAGAAGAATTTAATTATTTCTAAAAAGATAATTGAATTTTTGGAGAAGAATTTAATTAGTTCTAAAAAGATAATTGAAATTTTGGAGAAGAATTTAATTATTTCTAAAAAGATAATTGAAATTTTGGAGAAGAATTTAATTGTATTTCTAAAAAGATAATTGAAATTTTGGAGAAGAATTTAATTATTTCTAAAAAGATCATTGAAATTTTGACGAGAATTAAGAAAAATTTTGAACGTAAGTGAATTTCTGCGAAGAATTTTATTACTTTTGAAAATAATTTAATTTCTGCTTTTATTTTTAATTTATCTAAAATTTTACAAATTTTTTTGTACTATTTACGAACTTTTGTTCTTGTTTAATCAAATTGAGGACTTTTTTTAAAACAAATTGTCGTTTACGAACTTGGAAGTAAATTTACTGGTTTTTACTGAATTTACGGACATAGTTCGAGCCTTGCTTAATGTTTTATTTTTCTTTGTAGATTTTAAAATCAGCGTGAAAAAAATCTATCGAAAATTACCAGAATGAACTAATCTCCATTAAAGTAGAAAATTAGGTCCCTGAAGTTGCCATCGATGCTCAGCATCGAAAAATATTTTTTTGTACAAAACCAAAAAAATAACTCAATTTTTTCCAAATTTTTAAGTTAAAAAAATACTATTAAATTGTTTTTTACTTCTTAAGTGAATAAAAGGAGTAAAATTAGTAAAAATTTGTTTACTAAAAATAAGGAAAAATACTTTTCGATGCTGAGCATCGATGCCATCTTCAGGAACCTAGAAAATTTATCTTCTATTAATGAAGATGTAATTGTAAATAAAATGTATAAAAGAATATAATTGTCAGTGATTCGTCATCATCAGTAAAATAATCATCGATAAAATATTTTTTGATGAAATAAAATATAACTTAATAAAAAAACTAAAAAAAAACTAGTTAATAAAATATAATTTATTAACTATTTACCATCCGGGCTTTTCGAGCTAGCTCTCGCTCGAAGTTGCGCTCCTTTCGGTTGCGCTGCATTAATAGCCTCCTGAATCGAAGGCAATTGTTGAAACTCCGCATAACTCGAACTGAGAAAGACGTCGCTTTCATTTTCAAATAAACGATCAACACTTGTGTTCATTAGCTTATTATTCTTAAACCCAGTGAGATGAAAACTCGCAAACGACGATCTGGACATGGGATTAATGTCACCAGTCGACAATGCCATTAGAGCAGCCGAAGGAATCATCGTGCTCCTAGGGCCAGGACTTCTCGGTCCCAAACCAGCTTCCAATGCGGGAACTAAACTCCTCGACATCATGTCCGCTGCTGATCTCGGTCTCGTAAAGGGCATTGCACTATGAGGAAAGGTTTTTGGTTTAATTGGCGTAATTAACATATGTTCAGTCCATGAGGTCTCTAACGAAGGTCTCTCTAAACGCTCCACGTCAACGTTCAATGTTCGTTGAGCAAATGGAACAGCAAACGTATCAGAGGGAATGCTCTGCAACCAAGACAATAAACTAAGATCCGAATCGCTGAATCCCACCGAGCCATCAAGCAATCTCGAAAAACTCATTTCGATCTGAAAGAATAAAAAATCGTTACCATTAAACTGAAAAGAAAAGCAAAGAAAAGAAAAGAAAAGAAAAGAAAAAAAAGTGAAGACCAACCTGTTCGCTTTCTTTGGATCCAGTGGCTTTCGCCTGACAATAATTGACGCACGATTCATAGAGAATTCCCTTAATGATCAATTGAATTAACCTATCATTTTTCGCTGACGTCACCGGATGAGTGGGATCAGAACTCTTTCTGTCGCCAGGAAGAAATTTCTCCACAAGTGGATGCACCTCGCGAAAGCATTGCACACGGGCATTACTTGGATTCCAGTCTTTATATTGTAAATGATCGGTGAGACGAGGTAATGTTAAAAGTAAACATAAACTACTGTATTCTTCTTTCGTTGGTGCAACTTTTTCGAGATCGCTGAGCACTTTGACAACTTCCTCGACAGCATTGTCGACATTGCCATTAGTGCCAGTGACAATGACGTTTGCCTCCGATTTAATGCAAAGCAATTCAACGTATTTGTGTCTCATTATGGAGTAGGTGAATTTTCTCATATCAAAATCGGGTAACGCTTCCAACGGTTGAATGAACTCCAATACATCATCCCATTGACCATCGAGAATGAGTTGACGAAGAAAGAGAACATCGTCGCTGTACTGGCCATTTATCACGCCAGTCTCACGTTCCAAGGATAATTGGGAAATGTGAAGGTCTCGACCGTGCAAGAACTCCAATGTAAGTCGCACTACGTCCTCCTCACGCAGCGTTAGATGCGCTGCTGGCATCACGTACCGAATACGCAACCTGAAAACAGAAGATCCTTATTAAAAAAAATATTCATTTTCATCAACTTTAATTCATTTATTCATTTAATTTATTTTAATTATATTAATAAATTTATTTATTTATTTATTTTACTATTTATTTTAATTTAATTTGTGACTATCCAATCTTAAATTAACACTTTTTTCTTAACAAATATCAACTACTGTAAAGAAAGAATTTAAGAAGAGATTAAGTTAAAAATAATCTACAAATTTCTACTTTATTATTTCTGTTTTCTATATTAGTTTGATGTAAATACAGACTTGGCACTTGATTATTAATATTTAAAAAGTTTCAACTTTTTAAAAATTAATTATTAAAAATTCTATTTAATTTTGTTTATTTTCCTGCTTTTTTCTTAATTTTTTCATCAAAAAAATTGACTTCATTCTTGTTCTGCTAATAAATAGATTTCCTACAACGAATTTTTTTATTCATGAAAGAATTTCAATATTTATAAAAAAATTCAATTCTTACGTCGACTAATTTTATGAATATTCTAATTTAAATCATTAAATTCCTGAGAAATTTTCATTATTAATGATAAGAATTGAAAACATGCGAAAATTTTTACAAAACATTTTTAAGTAATTGAATTCCGGTTGGAAATTTTATGAAAAACGTTGGTGAAGTTCACAACAGTTTATAGTAAACGATTTCAGAAAAAAAATATTTTTTAACGTAAATTTTCATAAATTTTTCTTAATAAAATAGTGCGTTTATTTTATTGAATAATAATTTACAGACAAAGTTCTTGTAAACAGAAAATTTTATTCTTCTTGGTAGAGAAATAATTTTTTTGCTTTTAATCGTTTTTTTTTAAATAAATAAATAATTGAACTTTTAAAAAGCATTTTATTATTTATGAAACTAATTGAATTTTTGTGAACTTTTTTATTAGAATTTTTTAAAATAATTAAATTTCTAAAAACAAACTTAAAACTTTAAAAATTATGAAAATAATTCAATTTCTGATAAACTTTTATTATTTATGAAAATAATTAAATTTCGCAAAGAATTTTATTAAAATGCATCCAAATAATTTAATTTTCGGGAATAATTTTGCTATTTATCAATAATAATAATTGAACTATTTCAAAAAAAAAAATTTTTTAAATTTGTATTTAAAATAATTGATTTCTTTCGAGCAATTTTATTAAAATATTTAAAAACAATTGACTTCCTGTAAAAAATTCGAATATTTTTGTTATTATTTGTGAAAAATTGTTCTTTTTAAAAATAATAAAATTTCTCATAAGAATTTAATAAACATTATTTTAAACAATTATTTTTCAGAAATATAATAAATACGACAATTTTATTTTAATTAATTAAATTCTTGAGAAACTTTTATTATTTATGAAAAGAATTGAATTCTTACGAAGATTTTTATAAAAAAAATTTTAAATTATAGAATTCTGTTTGTCAATTTCATGAAAATGATAAATATTAAGAATAATTGAATTCAAAAGTTTTTAAAAATATAATTTATTTTTACAAAGAATTCTGTTGAAATTTTTGCCAATAATTGAATGTCTTTGTGGTATTTTATAAAATTTTTTTTTAAAATAATTGAACTTTAAAAAGGCATTTTATTATTTATAATTTATAAAAATAATTAATTTCTTGCTAACGATTCTATTAGAATTTTTATAAATATTTGAATTTTCAAGAAGAAACTCATTACTATTAAAAATAATTGAATTCTTGTGATGAATATTCTTATTTATGAAAACAATTGAATTTGACAAAAAAATTTACTAAAATAGCTGAAAATAATTGGATTTTCGGGAAGAATTTTATTACATATCGGTGTATTTGAATTTTTGGAAAAAAATTTTATTAAAATATAAAAAAATAATTAAAATATTCCAAAAAAATTAATTAAAATTGTATTTAAAATTTTAAATTAAATAAATTAAATAAATTAAATGAATTAAATAAATTGTATGTAAATTAAATTTGTAATTGATTTCTTTTGAACAATTTTATTAAAATATTTGAAAATAATTTACTTTATTTGCAAAGTTTAGTGAAAATTGTGTAAAATTTTAAATGTCCCACTGCATTTATATAATAAACTGTACATGATATTTTCCTCTTGTTTTTATGTTTTAAAAATTGAACAAAAAATCATGTCGAAAAATTGTTACAATTAATTACAAGATTCAACACCAATTTTATACTTTTCAACATTCTGAACAATGTAAAACGATATTTTGCTGAGTAGGGAAAGAATGTAAGAACGCACGATTATTAAATATTTTTTGCTAATTTTCAAAAAAATATTATTCATTTATAAAGGTAAGTTATTACATGATTAAAAATGAATTATATTTTTTTAATTACTTCTTTAAAAATATAATAAGTCTGGATTTTTTAATTATAAAAAAGTTTGAGTGGATTTATATCATAAGATCTTTAAAGATAATTATAAGTAATTTTCAAGTTATTCTTATAAAAAATTTTATTTCTTTACATTAAGGTTCATTGCACTTTAATATAATAAAAACGAGTTGTAATCAACGTCTTGAAACTAGAATCATAAAATTAGTTAAAAGGAACTTATAAAATTTTTTTCTAGCAACAGTCCAATAAAATCTAAAACAATTTAGATTAATTTGTAATAACATTTTAAACTATAAACAATTTTAGAATAATTTAATTATAATGATTTATTTAGAGTTTTAATGTTTTTGCCAAAAATTTAATTTTAAAAAACTTGCGATAAAAAAAGTATAAAAGAAAAATGACAAAAATTTGGTATCAAACGCTTCGTAAGAAATAATTCCACTTGTAAATTTCATCAGACTGTAGAATGTCACATCGTAAGGGAATAAAATTGCCAAATGGATAAAATTTCAAAGTCTGTAACAATTAGCAGTCAGCATTATTTTCATAACTTGACAAGTAATTTTCATTCTTATTTGCATCAGTTCGCACTTCATTCTCAGTGGATTAACAACCATGCAGTTCAAGTATTTACTGGTAATAACATTTCATTTATTCAATCGCAATAATAATAATAATAATAATAATAATAATAATAATAATAAATATAATAAAATTATTTAATCTTTACTTAGATGGTTACTTTTATCTTTAAATTAATAAAAACTACGAAATCCTGACAGAAATAAAGTAAATTACTTCTAGTCGATAGCAACAGAGTTTAATATACAAAAATTTGCTAATAAAAAAATTAAATTTGTATTTCATATAGAAATAAGAATTATGTTATAAAAAAAGTCATTTTGGAAAAAATAAAAACGTCGGTAGAAATTTTTTCTTAAGCATTTACAAGAGACTTTTTTTGAAAAAATTTTATATTGAAAAATCTTATTAGTTAAACTTGGTAAATGGAGTTAATGACAAAAAAAGATTTTGCCCTCCAATGAGACTTAATTAATTAAAAAAAATTTAGAATCGAGTTTAAAAATTCTAATTTCTGCTTCTACGAAAAATAAATAATAATAATAGATTTTAATTAATTTATTTATTTATTTGTAGTTTTCTGTAACGATACTATTATCGTTAAATTTTGGAAGGGGCGAGGAATTCAATCCACCTGCATATTATTATATTTTGACACAACCAATTCCAGTGGATTACAATAAAGTGAATCCATTGGGCCAAACAGGTGAAATTTGCTACATTAATGCGAATCAACAACAACAACAACAACAACTATATCCACAAGAAATATTAAATACACAACCTAAAAAAATAGTAAATGCAGAATTACTTCTCACTGAAAATGTAAATAACATTCAAGAGAATCAAATTCCAAACCAAACGACTGAGATTCAAAATCCGACTCCTCAGATTCATTCACAATCCAGTGAAAAAATTGTCACTGAATTTACTGATTCTAATCAGGTGAGCAAAATATAATTAATAATTATTTAAGGCTAAAAATATAATCTTCTATAATATTACATAGTACCGTTTCTTAATATTTTTGGTGATGCTAAAGTTTTGAACGATTAAATGAAAGACATTCTTTTCTATTTGAATATTTTTAAAAATTTGCATACAATAAAAAAATTAAAATTAAATATTATCTTAGTTGAGACATGAATCTTTTTAATAAACAAAATAATTCTTTTTATAAAATAAACAAATTTTCGTTTCTTTTAAAAAACAGTCAAATTAAATTTTATTTCATTCGAAAACATCAAAAACTTCTTTTTTAAATAAATATTTATTTAATATTATTTTTCCTAGGGGAATTAAGATTTTTAAAAATGTCAAATACAAACCTTTTTTGAACGTTTAAAAAAATTTTATTATAAAAATAGAAAAAAATTTCTTAGAATTTGGAATTAAATTAAACTTTTGCGAAAAAAATAATTCTTCAAAACTGTCAGTAAGTAAAAAAAAATACAAATTTTCAAATATTTCAATTTGTAACCTTTTCAAAATTATTCAATTCTTTCAAAATTAATGAATAAAAAATTAAATACAAAAATAAATAATTTATTAAACAATTAAATGTTCTTTACATATTAACTCTTATAATGAATTTTATCAAAAAATTTTTATGTAACGTCCATGAACCTTCAAATTATTAAAAAAATATTAAAATAAACTTTTTTAAAACAAATAATTCTTCAAAATTGTCAATTAAATGTATAGAAAATTGAAATTTTCAAATATTTTACTTTGAAACCTTCTAAAAATTTCTCAATTATTTAAATGCAGAAGTAAATAATTTATTGAATAATTGAATGTATTTTTAAACTTTAATTCTTATAAAAAATTGTATCATAACAAATTTTTAAATAATTGAATTTTTTAAATCAAATTCTTAATAATAATTGCATTTTTCGAGAAATTCGATTAAAATTGTACTAAAAATAATAAAAATTTTGCGATGAACTTTTTTTATTTATATAAAAATAATTGAATTCCTAAAATAAATTAATTATTTATTGCGAAAGAATTGATTATTTATGAAATAAATTTAATTATTGCGAAAGAATTGATTATTTCTGAAATTAATTGAATTATTGCGAAAAAATTTCTTATTTATGAAATTAATTGAATTATTGCGAAAATTTTTTTAAAAAATTGTTAATAATTAAATTCCAGTGCTATTTTTATTATTAACGAAAATAATTAAATGTTTAAGTTTAATTTCATTCAAATGTGTTTAAAATAATTGAATTCTTTAGGAAAATTTATTAAATTAGTCCGAAAAACCGAAACCGAAAATCATTGAAATGAGAAAAATTTTTCAAAATAAGTAAATTTTTTAGAAGACTTTTGTTATTTATGAAAATAATTGTGATTTTGACAAAAATTTGTCCTTTCAATTTTCAACCTAATTGAACTTTTGTACGAAGAATTTTATTAAATTTGTAAATAATTAAATTTCTGCAGTTATTTGTAACTATTCTTCAAAATTAAATTTTTTTAAAATATTTTTAAACTAAAAATTGAATATTCACATTTTATGTTATTTATTTATAAATTTAATGTTTGCTAGACAGAATCCAGCACCGATAGTGGGCGCATATTTATTTCCACGAACGCGCCCGTAAAAAATAATTCCAAAGTCGTTGATTTACACAAAGTTATTGTTCGAAATACTAATGATGATAATAATAAAGGTAAACAAATATAATTTTATTAAATTAATTATTTTATAAATATTAATATTAATAATAATAAAAATATAAATGAAAATAATAATAATAATAATAATAATAATAATAATAATAATAATAATAAATATAATTCTCCCAAAAAATATTTTTTTCTTTATATTCTGTTCAATTTTTTTTTTTTTGTTACTTTTGTAAAATTTTAAGTAAAATATTTATCAAATAAAATCAAAGAAGTTAATTAAATTATTAATTTTGTATTTCTCATATGTTATGTTTAATTTAAAAACATAAAAATTATACATTGTATAATAACAAAAATATTACTCTATCATTCATAGAATCTCCAAAAAGTAAAAAATCTTTCGACATCATATTTTCCCAAGAAGTTTTACAGCAAATGGCAAGGGACTTGGTCAACACTTTTATAAACAAAATTCCAGGTGGTGTAAAAAATCTCAATTTTACCCAATACGTTGAAGATGTGGAAAAAGTTATTAAGACCCATTTACCTTATGGAATTCTTTCCGTTGCTAATGGAGAAATCAGCAATTTAGTACAAAACGTTTTGCCGCAATTGGTAAGATTGACAATATTTTACAATATTAAAATTATTATTTAATTACATAAAAAATTACTACTAACGATTTTTTGCGGTTGAGTAAAATTAATAGAAAAATAGTAAAATTAATGGAAAAATAGTAAAATTGATAAAAAAAAATAGTAAAATTGATGAAAAAATCGTAAAAATAATGGAAAAATAGTAAAATTGATGAAAAAATATTAAAACTAATAGAAAAGTAGTAAAATTAATAGAAAAATAGTAAAATTGATGAAAAATAGTAAAATTAATGGAAAAATAGTCAAATTGATGAAAAAATAGTCAAATTGATGAAAAAATAGTAAAATTGATGAGAAAATAGTAAAATTAATGGAAAAATATTAAAAGTGATGAAAAAATAGTAAAATTAATGGAAAAATAGTCAAATTGATGAAAAAATAGTAAAATTAATGGAAAAATAGTAAAATTAATGGAAAAATAGTCAAATTGATGAAAAAATAGTCAAATTAATGGAAAAATAGTAAAATTGATGAAAAAATAGTAAAATTAATAGAAAAATATTAAAATTGATGAAAAAATAGTAAAATTAATGGAAAAATAGTAAAATTAATGGAAAAATAGTCAAATTCATGGAAAAATAGTCAAATTCATGGAAAAATAGTAAAATAATGAATAAATAGTAAAATTGATGGAAAAATAGTAAAATTGATGAAAAAATAGTAAAATTGATGAAAAAATAGTCAAATTAATGGAAAAATAGTAAAATTGATGAAAAAATAGTAAAATTAATGGAAAAATAGTAAAATTAATGGAAAAATAGTCAAATTGATGAAAAAATAGTAAAATTGATGAAAAATAGTAAAATTAATGGAAAAATATTAAAAGTGATGAAAAAATAGTAAAATTAATGGAAAAATAGTCAAATTGATGAAAAAATAGTAAAATTAATGGAAAAATAGTAAAATTGATGAAAAAATAGTAAAATTGATGAGAAAATAGTAAAATTAATGGAAAAATATTAAAAGTGATGAAAAAATAGTAAAATTAATGGAAAAATAGTCAAATTGATGAAAAAATAGTAAAATTGATGAAAAAATAGTCAAATTAATGGAAAAATAGTAAAATTGATAAAAAAATAGTAAAATTAATGGAAAAATAGTAAAATTGATGAAAAAATAGTAAAATTGATGAAAAAAATAGTCAAATTAATGGAAAAATAGTAAAATTGATGAAAAAGAGTAAAATTAATGGAAAAATAGTCAAATTAATGGAAAAATAGTAAAATTGATGAAAAAATAGTAAAATTAATGGAAAAATAGTAAAATTAATAGAAAAATATTAAAATTGATGAAAAAATAGTAAAATTAATGGAAAAATAGTAAAATTAATGGAAAAATAGTCAAATTCATGGAAAAATAGTAAAATAATGAATAAATAGTAAAATTGATGGAAAAATAGTAAAATTGATGAAAAAATAGTAAAATTGATGAAAAAATAGTCAAATTAATGGAAAAATAGTAAAATTGATGAAAAAATAGTAAAATTAATGGAAAAATAGTAAAATTAATGAAAAAATAGTAAAATTGATGAAAAATAGTAAAATTAATGGAAAAATATTAAAATTGATGAAAAAATAGTAAAATTAATGAAAAAATAGTCAAATTGATGAAAAAATAGTAAAATTAATGGAAAAAAATAGTAAAATTGATGAAAAAATAATAAATTAAATAGGGAAAAAATTAAAATCTAATATAAACAAAAACATTAATTTCAGAATGGACAGCCACTACAAAATCTTCTCAACAATCAAAATTTGGCAAATAATTATCCAAACGCACGAAATGGTTTCGATTCTTGGGGATCATTCTTCAATTACGTATTAAAGAACGGAGGACCAGGAGTAACACAATCAGAAAATGGAATGAATTACAATTCCCTATTTATGAACAATAATAACGGACAACCAGATAATAGAAATTTTCAAAATCCCAACACGAATAATAACAATAGGCAACCGTTGGAAAATCAAAATTACAATTCTCAATTTCCAAACAACAATCCTGGATTACAAGAAATGGGTCGAAATTTTTATCCTCCATCAGGACAATTTGAAAATCGAACTTTTAATTCACAATTCATTACTGGCGGGCAGGAGAGAAATCAAAATTTCCCTTTTCCATCGAACCAAAATTTTAACTCACCACCAGTTGTAAACAGCGGACAATTTAATGATCGAAATTTTAATTTTCCACAAGGCCAAAATTTCATTCCACCAAATATGAATAGTCAACAAATTGATAGTCGAAAATTTAATTTACCTTCGGGGCAAAATTTTAATTCACCACCGCCATTGGACAGTGGACGAAATTTCAATTTTCCTTTACCGAATAATAATTATAATAATTATAATAATTATAACAACAATAGGCAACCGGAAAATCGAAATTTTAATTCACAGTTGACAAACAGTGGCCAAACGGGATTTAGAAATTTTGATTCTCATTTTCCCTCGAGCAATAATAATAATATGCAAACTGGAGGTCAAAATGGAAATCTTCCGTTTACTAGTAATAATAATAATAATAATGTGCAACGCAGAATGATAAATTATCCGATTAGAAATATATTTAAAATGACTGATAAAGATTTTAGAAGCAGTTTTACGTAAAGTAGAATCAAATAAAGAAAATTAATAATAAATAATAAAAAAAATGAAACTAAATATTGAATAATAAAAAAATGACACTAAATATACGTTGGTGAAGTTTACAACGTTTATAATCAACGATTTCAGTAAAAAATTATTTTTTTAAGCAAATTTTGGTAAAGAAAAATAGTAAAATTATTCTTTTAAAGAATGATTCACAAAAAAAATATTTATGAACAAAAATTGTCATTTTTTGGTAGGAAAATAAATTTTTTTCTTTCAATCGTTGATCATAAACGTTGCAAACTTCACCGACGTCTAAATATTGAATAATGAAAAAAAATGAAAATAAATATTGAATAATAAAAAAATTAAAATAAATAATGAATAATAAAAAAAATATTTTAAAAATGGATTAGAAAAAATTCCATATAATGTAAATTATAATTTTTAACAATTAATTTAAGTTGAAAGTGTAAATCGACGACTTTTGTGTATGTAATATTTATGATAAATTTCGTACATAATTCCTTGATATAATTATTATTGACTCCTAAAATTATTAATAATTATTCATTACCGTAATCCGAAGTAATTATAATCTAGAGTTTAAAATACACAAATTGTTTTATATCTGCAACTAAAATTTCAAATGCATGTCATTTTAGTTGTAAATAAAAACACATTCTTAGAATAATTTTTTTTAGTAATATATAGCTAAAAAATTTTTACCACTTTCATTTATTGTAAAGAAAAGTGAATCTTATCATATTCCGTCCATTTCTTTATTTTTCATTACAATAAGTATGAAAAATTAATTTTTCTTAAAAGTATTCTTAAAAACAATAATTTATATTTAATTATTATAGCAATATATTAAGATGTTAATATTAATTAATAATGTATTATTATTTAGCGATAAATTAGAATGTAAATATCGTAGAAGAGTGCAATAAAATTATAAGTTATAAGATATTTTAGTAAAAAAATGTTTATTACGCCATTGCGTAAATTGTAAATTTTCTAAATTATTTTAAAGTTTGCTTTGTTTTTATACCTTTAAAGTCTATGAATTAAAAAGAATTATTTTATATGAGAGACTTTCTCTAAAAGTAAATAGAAATTTTATTTAAGACTTTGCACTCGAATCTCGATAATTAATTTTAAAAAATTAAAAAAAGTAGATTAAAAAAAATAGAAAAGAAAAATCATAGATATTGAAAAATCAGACTTCTTGGCGAAAAAAACTCGTCTTAGATGCTTCACAAAACTGACAAATATTCTATTCCACAATTTTTATTTTCCTGACTTTTTCCGAATTTTCATCAAAAATAGCAAATTCTTTATTCATGATAGAATTTGAATATTTATAAAAAATAATTTAATTCTAGCGAATGATTTTATATATAAGAATTTTTCTAAAATAATGGATGAATTTTGCAAAGAATTTTATTAAAATAATTGATTTTTACAAAGAATTTTAATAAAATAATTGAATTTTATCAAGAATTTTATTAAAATGCGCCTCAAAATTTAGAATAATTAATTTCTTTCGAAAAATTCTATTAAAATATTTGAAAATAATTGAATTTCTTAAAAAAAACTATAATATTCTTGTAAATAATTCATTTCTTCGAGAAATTGAAATTAAATTTTTAAAAATTATTACATGTTTTAAACAATTCCTGTAAAATCGTATTAAAAAACAATTTAATTTATTATTTATGATAATAATCGAACAGTCGCTAAGAATTTTATTATTTTTGTAAATAATTGAATTATTGCGAAAAATGTTATTAAAATATTTCAAAAGAATTATTAAATTCCAGTCCAAAATTTTGTATACTCTTGAAAATAATTTGAATTCTTCATAAAAATAATTGAATTTTGAAGAAGAAATTTATTACTTTTAAAAATAATTGAATTTTGAAGAAGAAATTTATTACTTTTAAAAATAATTGAATTTTGAAGAAGAAATTAATTACTTTTAAAAATAATTGAATTTTGAAGAAGAAATATATTACTTTTAAAAATAATTGAATTTTGAAGAAGAAATTTATTATTTTTAAAAATAATTAAATTCTTGTAATGAATATTGTTATTTGTAAAAATAATTAAATTTCGAAAAAAATTTTTGTTAAAATACGTCAAAATAATTGAATTTTCGATAATAATTTTATTATTCATCGACATAATTGAATTCTTTCGAGAATTATTTACGTGAATAATTGAATTCGTAGGATTAAAGTTATTAAAATCTAAAAGAACAATTGAGTTATTTTAAAAAAATTTTATGAACATATTTGAAAGTTGAAAATAATTGAATTGTTGTAAAAAAATTTGCTTTCTTTAAAAATAATTAAATTCTTCATAAGAATTTTATGAAAATTATTTTAATTAATTAATTTTAAGACTTAAATTCTTGTAAAAAATTTGCTATTTTTGAAAATAATTGAATTCTTTACAAAAATTTTATAAAAATTGTTTTAAATAATTAATTTTAAGAATTACATTCATGTGAAATTTGCAATTTTGAAAATAATTAGAGTCTTCATAAGAATATTTTATAAAAACTGATTCAAGTATTTAAATAATTAAATTTTTTCGAAAGTTTATGAAAATTTTATTATTTAAATAATTGAATTCTTGTGGAAAACTTTATTTGTGAAAACAATATTGAATTTTTCGTGTAAATAATTAAAAATATTGTTAAAAATAATTGAAATTTTTCGATAAGTTTTATTAATATTTATATAAAAAAAAATTGAATTCCTGCTTAGATTATGAATAATATTGTTAGTGAAAGTATTTGAATTATTGTGAACAATTATTAAAAATTTTGTTAAATAATTAAATAATAATAATAATAATAATAATAAATAATAATAAAAAAATTAATTTAATAATTTTTTGTATTTTTAAATACTTATAATATAATTAAATAATTATTTTTTAAAAAAGGCGATTTTAAATTAATTTACATTCCTGTGAAAATTTTGCTATTTATGAATTATTGAATGAATATTTATGAATAATCGAATTTGGATGACATTTATCAAATTTTTTTTTTAAATAATTGAAGTCTTTTGCGAAATTTTACGAAAATACTACATAAAAAATAATTTAATTTCGAATATTTTTTTTAATAATTGAATCGTTTTAAAAAATTCAATTTTAATTTTTGAGAAAATAGTAGAAATTCTACAAGAAAAAAAGAAATAGTGTAGTTTTTAGTGAATGAAATGTAAAAAAAGGACCCAAATAGTAGAATAACGTGAAAATTTTCCATTTCGACATTTTTCGATACATTCGATATTTTCTCGCAATGTATTTTTTAAGAAAGAGAGAAATATATATATATATTTATTTACGGAAGTTGTGAAACAAAAGTAAGTCGTTACGCGACGTTTATTATATTATCTTGGTCTGTTGATTCCGAACACCCATTAAGGTCCAGATATAATTAGCTAGACATCAATCTAACAGCCGGATGTATTTAACTGAAGGCAAGGGTTGGGTTTTAAATTTTAAATACTTTGAAATTTCATACCACAGCCTCCCAATCGAATATATATATTTTCTTCAAAATTTCATCTCATCGAAAGCAAATAATTTTCCAAAAATTTTCAACTATAAATAAAATTACTCGTTTCAAATATATTTTTACTTTTCTTCTGAGAGTCAAAAATAAAAAAATAATTATCGTAAGACAATGGAAAGTATTCAAGTAAAAATAGTTTGACCCGAAGCTTCGCCCGTCAGTCATGATATTCGCCGTCTGTTTGCACGAGAAAATGGAAATTCATTGATTTTTCTCTTCGCCTTATGCGAGTAGACAGACGCATATCTTATGTCTCATGTCACCTTTTTAATTTTTCTTTTTATAAATTTTAAATTAAAATAAAAATAAATTTTAATTTTAAATTAAAATAAAAATAAATTGTAATTTAAAATTAAAATTAAAATAAATTTTAATTTTAAATTAAAATAAAAATAAATTGTAATTTAAAATTAAAATAAAAAAAAAATTTTAATTTTAAATTAAAATAAAAATAAATTGTAATTTAAAATTAAAATAAAAAAAAAATTTTAATTTTAAATTAAAATAAAAATAAATTTTAATTTTTAAATAAAAGTAATAAAAGTAAAATACAAGTAATTGAATTATTAACGAAGTTCAAGTCCTCAACGTTTATCAACGAAAAAAATTTATTTAATGTAATAAAATATTATTTTTAATTTAATGTTTAATTATACAACAATTATTATCAAAACATAGACCTAAATATTTCTGTTTAAATATTTTTTTGACCAATATTGATGCATTTTTTTAAAATTAATTTACTTAGTAAACAATTTTTTTCGTTGATCAACGTTGTGGACTTCAATTTGGTAATTATTAACAAATTTATAAAAAATTCTCAAATAATATTTAGTTCCCGTAGAATTTTTATTATTTATAATTTATAAAAATAATTAAACGTAAATAATTAAATTCGATTAGTTTGGAAACACTTTTTGTACAGTAGTAGAAATTGAAAATTATTGAATTGGGGGAAAATTTTTGAAAATGAATTTCAGAGAAGAATTTTATTATTTACATAAAGAATTAAAAATAATTGAAATGTTGACGAGAATTTAAAAAACTTTTAACATACTTTAATTTTGCAATTATTTACCCTTTCTCGAAAATTCAATTTTTTTGCGGTGTTTTTTGCCTGAAAATATTTCCATAAATCCATTATTTTTAATAACTAATTCAATATAAAAAAAAATTAATTAAATTGAAATAATTTTAATAATTCAATTTAATTAATTAATTTCAAAAGAATTTGAAATATAAAAATTTTTTGAACTTCTAAGTTCTTCAAAAAGTCTAATATTTTTTAAATTCAATTATTTTTCGTAACATTTAAGTAAAATTATTCTTTAAATAATTTGTAAGTAATAATTTATATTCGTTTATTTATTGAATAATTATAGTAGTCGTTAAAGAAGAAGAAAAATAAATTATTGTCAGAAAATGAAAATATTTAAGACTCAAATATAGTAAATATTATAAAAATATAAAATATTTAGTAAACAATAAAAATTCAAATTTTTCCAGATAAAAATTAATAAATTAATGAATGAATGAATTAATTAATTAATAAAAATTCATTTTCTGAAAACAATTTAATTTTTAAAAAATAATTACAGTAAACAGAGGTCACGCGCCAACACAGCAACTCAAGTTCCCCACTTTTTATTTTTCGTCGATATCTCGCAGGTAAATTTTACAAGCAACGTAAGCTGTGCAAACAGTTGATTGACTCACATAACAGACTAGTTTTTAAATTTTTTTCAAGCGTTTGTAAATAATTTACCAACTTTTCTAGAAGTGAAACAAAATAATGTAACATTTCCAAAGAAAAAACCAAAAATAATCCAAAAAATCGCAAAAAAATTAACTACCTCATAATAAATGTGAATTCATTTCAAAAATGAGTGTGGCAGTGTGGTTTATTCAAACATTTATTTTGCGGCCATTGCAATCATTATGGCTGGTAAGCGTAAAAGTATGATATTAATATTTCCTTTCGTGAGACAAAATTTTATTTTTTATTACAAAAAAGTTGTCGATAAATTTGAAATAAATAATAAAAAATATATTCAATTAATAATGTTAAAAGACCTGAATTTTGAAATTGAAAAAGAAAAATATTTATAATTAATAAATAGAAAAATTATCACTGAATGAAACATATGGACTATTTACCACGTACTCAATTTTCAGAAGTGTAAAAAAAAGACAATTTCCTGGAAATCACAAATTTTATAAAAAAAAGGCTGTTACGAAAAAATTTCGATTATAAATCTAAAGATGTTCAAGGCAGTAACACCAAAAGGGAAGAAAATCAAAAAAATATTATTATTTAAGATTTTTTCGAAACGTAAGTTAAACTGCTATTAGGATAAGTCTGCACTGAAAAAAAATTTATTTGATTCAAATAACCGATTATTTGACTATTATCAAATAAATATTTACTTGAATCAAATAAATTGTATTTAAATCAAATATTTCAGTATTTGAAGCAAATACTAATTAATTGATTCAAATAAAAATTATTTGATTCAAGTAAATATTTATTTGATAATAGTCAAATAATCGGTTATTTAGATCAAATAAATTTTTTTTTCAGTGTGGGGGCCAATTGAAATATTTTACAGAATATGTAAAAAAAGTGTCACTTATTATTAATTATTCTTCAAACTTCTGTGATTAAAATTAAATGTAAACAATAAATTGTTTGAAAAATAATAAAAATGTAAAAGTAATCCTATTTTAATAAAAATTAAAAGAAAATTTTTTCAATACTTGTTCTCATTTGGGTCAAAAATTAAAAAAATAAACCTTGTTTTCAAAAAAAGGAGTTAATGTTTTTTTATTCTTTTTTTTAAAATAATATATTTATGAAAAATGTTTTAAATTAATAAAAGAAATTAAAATCAATAAAATTTTATTAAAATTATGCTTTTTGAAAATGACAGTGTTGTACTTAAAATGTAACAATTTTAAACGCTGCACTACTTTCTCAGAGCTGACACGCTTTTTTTAATTTCAAATTCCCTGACTTTTCCAGGTTTTCCAGGATAAAAACTGAATTTTTCTAGATTATCAAAACAAAATTTATATTTTTACGAAATTTAATATTTCCCCGATTTTTAGCAAAAATTTTAATTTTCTCAATTCAATTATTCATTTCTAGAATATTTACCTAAAATTTATCTGCAAATCAATTTTTTTTAATAATGTTTGAAAAACCTTTTTGACAATTTTCAAATTAATAATTCGTGTAGAATTCAATTTTAGGTGAAATTTCGATTATTAGAAAATTCCTTCAATTAGATATGTTTTAGAAAATAAAAACTTTAAATTATTGTAAAAAAATTCAATTAAACTTTTTGAAAAAATGAATTCTACAGAATTGTTGATTAAAAACATGAAAAATTCAAATTTTGAATGATTTTAATATTAAACTTTTTCAAAATTCAATTATTTCCCAAAAATTCATGTTTTATATTGCTTTGCATATTCAACTATAATCTAAACTTTTTGTTGAAATTTATTTTTTAATAAATATTTTAATTTAATTATTTATTTATTTAAATGACAATAATAAACATTTTGTACAATGATTGAATGTTTCTTAAAATTAAATTTTCATAAAGAATTTTATCAAACCAATTTTTAAAGAATAATTTAAATTCTCTTGAAAAATTTTAATACAATTTTTTAGGATAATTTCATTTTTCAAGAAATTTGATTAATTGTATAAAATTGTATTAAAAATAATAAACTTTCTCCAAAGAAAATTTTTTTAATTCTTTAAAATAATTAAATTTTGCAAAAAATCTTTTTCAAATCCCTTAAAATAATTGAATTTGTCAAAAAAAAAAAATTATTAAAACCCTTGAAAATAATTCATTTTTGCAACGCATTTTATAAAAATTTCTGAAAATTGAATTTTGAAAAGGAAATTTATAACCTTTTAAAATAATTGAATTTTGAAGAAGAAATTTATTACTTTTAAAAAAAAATTTAATTCTTGTGAAAAGTTCTAATATTTTTGTAAATAATACAATTCTTCCAAAGATGAATTAAAAAAAATCCAATTCTTTTAAATAATTCATTTTTCGAAGAATTGAAATTAAATTTGTTGAGCAATTCTTGTAAAATTGTACTAAATTAAAAATAATTGAAATCATCGAATTTTGAATTTTAGAAGAATTTTATAAAAATTTGTGAAAAATAATTGAATTTTGCAAAGCATTTTATTAAAATTCTTGAAAATTGAATTTTGCAAAGAATTTTGATAAAAATTTCTGAAAGTAATTGAATTTTAAAAAGAATTTGATTAAAATTTTCTAAAATACATAATTGAATTCTTTTGAGAAATTTTATTAAAGCAGAAAATTATTAAAAAAAAACCTTTGAATGGAAAAAAGTTTTTGAAAATAAAATTTTACAAAAAAAATTATTAAATCTTTTAAAATAAATTGAATTTTTCCAATACATTTGCAGTTGCTTCAAAATTCCATTTTTTTAGTGTTTTTAACTTTAAATCTTCTGCAAATCAATTACTTTTAATAATCAACTAAACATATATTAAAAAAATTTAACTAATTTCAAAAAGAATTTGAATCATTAAAATTTTTCAAAAATCTACGTGCTTGAATATTTCTAATTAAATTCATTCGAAATTAAAAGTTTCTAAAATTGTAAATTGAAACCATTTGAAATCAATCACTTATGAAAATTGTAATCGTAACTCTTTTAAAATTGAATTAATTTTTAAAGATTTAAGTAAAAATTACATTTTAAGAGAAACCAAAATAACTTTAGAAAACAATTTTCCAGGGTTTTCATCAAAATTCCTGACTTTTTTAGGTTTTTGCAAGGTTTATAAAATTTCATGAAATTTCCAAGTTTTACAAGTTTCCAGGTTGCGTGTCAAATACAGTAATTTATACTGCAATTTTTTTTAATGTTCCAATATTTTACAAATTTATTACTTTCATGTATAGGACAACAATTTTCCAAAGTATCAAACCAATCCTAAGAATTTCAATTTTTGACTGGTAAATTTTGAGAAATAATGCCCCATAATGCCCAACAATCAAATCAAGAAACAAAATTATTTGAATACCTGACAAGGTAATTTTTAACTTTCGAGAATTTATAATGCGTCCTCAATGTAATAGTAAAAAGAAATATTTTCCAACATCATTTGTAATGTTTCTTAGAAAAGTTGATATTTTTTACAAAAAATAATCTTGTCATTATCCTCGAACATCGTCTTTCTCGTGAAGATCTTAACCCTGGTACATGTCATGACCTCTTCTTGGCCTTGTAAGTAGTTTCTTGCGGTTATACTTCAATAAATCTTTCTTATGCAAGAAACACTTCCTTCGAGTGGAATTATTAGCTCCCATCGTCGTTTGAAGAATATTATAAAATCTTAAGTTTGATTTGTACCTATAACTATAATTTTACCTACAAATTTCTGACCCCCTTTAACAATAATAATAATGGGTCAAATTTTCTCAAAAAAAAAATCAAAATTGGTCATGGATTTTCAACCTGTTTGTTAAAACAGTTTTTCTTTTTTTAAAACTTGTTCTTTTTATCCAGAATAAACCAGAATAAATAATAATTAAATTTATTACCTATTATTTATTATTAAATAATAATTTCATACAACATTCGATGTTCCTTCTTGAAGCAACTGTCACCGAATGATAAAAAGCAATTATTGTGTTGTACTTTTCTACAATAGAAACTGCAGTGCAATAAAATAATATATAAAATGTGATCGCATTTGAAAGTTAAAGCATGTTTCCTCAAGTCTGAATTTTATAAAACTGGGTTATAACCCAGATGTAATGGGTTATAATTGCAATTTATAGTCTATCTGAGGCAAAATAAATAAATCTTGATGACATCCTTCAACGTATTTATTACAAATTAAAAGAAATTCGTCAAAAACCTGTTGCCTTTTTCAAATTTTATTAAATCCTTCGAAACTTTCATCTTCTCTCTAAAACATTATTTACTTTTATCCTTTATGTTTGTCATCTAAACTATTATGAAAGCGAACGCTTCGATGGTTTCTAAATAACAACTATCGTTATTCATTTCAAAAAGAGTTTTCCGAATGTTTTACATTAACACAACATTAACACAACATTAACACAACATTAACACAATAACACTATTAAACTGTTCTTAATTGCAATTTTTCTATAAACATTTATCGAAACTTAAAAACCTTGTTACCCTTTTAGCGTTTTCAAACTTCGATAACTATTTAACATTGAAACAAGGCAT
The DNA here is from genome assembly GCA_032873175.1 of Leptopilina drosophilae. Taxonomy (NCBI): domain Eukaryota; kingdom Metazoa; phylum Arthropoda; class Insecta; order Hymenoptera; family Figitidae; genus Leptopilina; species Leptopilina drosophilae. The sequence goes on along the minus strand of CM065485.1, from coordinate 3,795,339 downwards.
AAAATATTATAAACCAATTTTTAATGGGGATTTTAATTTTGATCGATCAACTGTGAAATCATTTTTGAAGTTCAAGATGCAAACGTCAATTTTTATGAATTAATACTGTGACATCGTTTTGCTATTTCAAAAGAGGTAATAAGTTCAAATTTTAAAAATGGATTTTTCTCCTCTTGGTTTTCTATGTACATAACTGATTTGCTGATAATAATTTTAGGCAAATTAATGATGCAACACAACATCACTTTAGTACTTTAATACAATCTCAATTTAATAATTTAATATATTTAATAAATAAAATATTATTTTTGTAACTATCACTATAACAAATAATAAAAATATGAGGCTGAAGTCAAAAAACAAAAAATAATGGTACGGTATTTTTATTTTTGATTCTAAATCATGTTCTTTTTTTACTAATTGTATATCCTTTGTGACAATTTTCAAAAAAAAAATAAGACACTAGAAAATTAGAGATGAATTTAATTTTTAAAAAATTCTCTTTCGATTTTTCGTTTTTAAAAACGTTGTGGACTTCAAGTTCGTATAAAAATAGTATATAAATTAGAGCTGTGCAAATTTTAAAACGATTCTCTCCATAAGAATGCTCATGGACTCGGTTCGGTTCGAAACTAATATCATAACCAAGAATTTGACATCATTAGGAAACATCTTTTGATTATAAAAATGAAAACGCTGCCTGGAAGATAAGATCGGAAGTAAAATCAGGTCGTGAACAGTGAATACTACAGCAACAACTAGTTTAGAGCAACGTTCGTTCCGGACTGAGAGCTGTTTAATAATTGAATATACATATTCTGCAAGAATTGTATAATTATACCAACGTCTTGTATCTAATCCTTAAGAAATGTTAAAGAGTCTCACCTTCAAATGATTCAACCCTTTAACGCCCAACTTTTTTTTAAAAAAATTCAATTTTTGTCATTATTTAAGAGTCCGAGATTTGAATTTTGAAAAACTGACATCGGATTTGTAATAAACGACCTTAACCCCCCCCCCCCCCAAGAAGTCATTTTCATTAGCTAAGCTTTATTTAATTTTCGATTTTCTATTTTTTTTGCAAATCGTGATATAATTGAATTTCTGCAAAGAATTTTACTATATTTATAAAAATAACTCAATTCTTCCAAACAATTCCTGTTATTTATTAAAATAATTTAATTCTAGTGATGGATTTTATTAAAATCTTTGAAAATAACAAAACAGTAATAATTAATTATTTATTTAATAAGTAGTTAACATTTAATTTGTTCAAGAAATAAATAAAAATAATTTAGAAAAACATTCAGAACTTTGAAGTTATAAAAATTTAAGGGAACTTCAATAATTATACAAATTATGTACTGAATAGAATAAAATAATTTTATAAGCAATTCATTTAAAACTGTAAAAGGGAGTTTAAATTAAAAAGTAAAATTATAATTACGATCATTAACATTATTTTCGAAAAATTTAAATAAAATTCTTTAAAAGAATTCAATTATTTTTCGCAAAAAATGTAAAGAAATTTCAATCACTCCAAAACATTTCAATTATTTCCTTATTTTTCAGATTTAAAAAAAATTTTGCGAAATATCAATTTTGTTAAACAATTTTAAGTATTATTTTTTAAATTAACTAATAAAAATTTTAATTATTAATCTACGCCATTAGAAATATGAATACATTAGAATATGACTTTTTATAAAATTCAACTATTAATCAGTAATTAAATTAAAATACTTTAAAAATTCTATTTGTTAACACATTTCTAATGAAATTCTTTAACAAATTTAATTACAATTTTTCAGTAGAATTTAAAAATATTTCTATTAACTCAGGGCTCGAACCAGTGAAAGTATTTAAAAATACGGACTTTACGGACCAAAAATGAAAAATTACGGACCATTTACGGACCAATTACTGACAAAAATATATAAGAGAACATTTTAATTAAAACTATAAATTAGATTTTTTCAAAACTAAAAAAACATGAAGATATCGATAACTCCGAGTCTACATGTTTTATAATAATTAAAGATAGAGTGATAAAATCATTATCAATTCAACTATTATTTTCAAGAATTTTTAACTAAAATTCTTCTTAAAATTGATTATTTTTAATAATTTTCGAAAAAGTTCTTTGACAATTTTCAAATCCCTTTATAATATTCGATTTTTTAATTATTTGTAAATTCTTCAATTAAATATGTATTAGAAAAAAAAGACTTTAAATAAAATTTTAAAAAAATTCCCAATTAAAATTTTTCAAAAAAATTAGTTCCACAGAATTGTTACTTAGTTAAAAATATGGAAAATTCAAATTTTCAAAAATTTGAATCTGAAACCATTTCAAAATTTAATTATTTCTAAAACTTTACGCTCGAATACTTTTAATATTTAATTATAATCTAAAATTTTAACTCAAATCCATTTTTAAATCAATTTTTATGAGAAAATTCTGCGAGAATTTCATTATTTAAATACAAAAAAAAATTTATTGAATAATTACATATGTTTCTTAAAATTGAATTCTTTTAAAGAATTGTATCAACCAATTTTCAAATAATTTGAATTCTTTTGCAAAATTTTATTAAAATAGATATTAAAAATAATTAAAATAGGGAAAATTTTTGAAAATAATTGAAATTTTGCCAAGAAATTTATTAAACTTTTTTGAAATAATTGAAATTTTAGAGAAGAATTTTATAATTTATAAAGATAATTGATAATTTACGCAAAGAATTTCATTAAAAATTTTGAATGCAATAATTTTATTCTTTAAAGAAATTTAATAAAAAATTTATTAAAAATAATATTTAAATTCTAATAAATAAATTGTAGCAAAGGTTATTAAAATAATTAAATTTCTTTGATAAATTTTAATAAAATTTTTTAAGAATAATTACATTTTTCGAGGAATTCGATTAAAATTGTATTAAAAATAATTGAAATTCTGCAATTAGCTTTTTTATTCATCAAAATAATTGAATTCCTAATAAGAATTTTATTATTTGCCAAAAAAATTAAATACCTGTAAAAATTTTATTATTTATGAAAATAATTGAATATTGCGAAGAAATTTATAAAAAAAATTTGTAAATAATTGAATTCTTTTGGAAATTTTTATTAGAATAGTATAGAAACCTATTAAAAATCATTGAATTGAGGAAAAATTTTGAAAATAGACGTTGGTGAAGTTCACAACGTTTATCACCAACTTATTCAGAAGAATATTTTTTTAAGCAATTTTTATAAATTTTTTGGACAGAAAATAGTGTACGTTTAATTTTTTGAATAATGATTTACAAAAAAAAATATTCGCGAACAAAAATTTTAATTCTTTTTGGTGGGAAAATAATTATTTTTCTCCCAATCGTTGATCGTAAACGTTGCGAACTTCACCGACGTGAAAATAATTGAAATTTTTCCAAGTATTTTACTAAAATTTCTGAAAATAATTGATATTTCGAAGAAGGATTTAATTATTTCTAAAGATAATTGAAATTTTGACGAGAATTTTTAAAAAATTTTTGAACATAATTGAATTTTTGCGAAGAATTTTATTACTTTTGAAAATAATTGAATTCCTTCAATCATTTGTAATTTCTCTAAAATTATCCAAATTATATCGTATAATTTACGTACTTTACGGATCTTTTTCAACCGAATTACGGACTTTACGGATCTTTTTTTCAAAAAAACGGACTTTTACAGACTTCAAGCAAAGTTACGGACTCTTACGGGATTTACGGACCTAGTTCGAGCCCTGTTAACTCCATAATTTTTTTTAATTTATTTGCATAATACGTTTGAATTGGTGACTGACTTTTTACTATCAAATTAATTATTTTTACCTAACTCAAATTTTAAAAATTAAATATCTATAAATAGTTTAAATATCTCTAAAAACTGTAATAAAATTGGAGTTAAAGTTTTGAACGTTCAAATGAACGAATTTTTTTTCACCTTAAGTGTTTTTTGAAAATTACTGCCGCAAAAAGAAAAATAATTAAATTAATTAAGAAAAATAATAAAAAACAAGACCCTAAAGTTCTGAACGTTCAAATGAACGAAATTTATTTATTTCTTATAAAAATTACATTTTTATTGCAATTATTTTGTGTCACTGACAAAAAAAAATTAATTACTGAGTTTGTAAATGTAAAATTTTAGTTTAAAAATTTTTTTATGATTAGTAATTTATTAAAATTTCTTGAATAAAAAATATTTCGTTCATTTGAACGTTCAAAACTTTGGGATCATTAAAAAACAAATTTTTAGTTTAAAATTAATTTGCCCTAAGTTAAAAAATAATTTTTTTTTTTTGTAAATAAAATACAATTTAGAAGAAGTAAAAAAATTGTGTCGTTCATTTGAACGTTGGAAACTTTAGGAACATAAATAAAAAGTGTTTTTTTAAAAAACAAGTTAAAGTAATAAAACTTTTTTTAATTTTTGGTGTAAAAATTCCCGGTTTGGTATAAAATTCCCGACTAATTTCCCGGTCAAATTTAAATTCCAGGTTATTTCCCGATTTTTCAGGATTTTCAGGTTAGTAGACACCACGAATTAAGAAAATAGTCTGGGACAGTTACTGTCGTACCTGCCAAGAGTGTCCTTCGAAAAATCCTCAACAACTGCAATTTCCGATGACGTAACCACGACCATCGTAAGGGCAGTATTCCATATCTTGAGCTTATTTATAAATTATAACGAGGCACGACACTCCGAAACGCGATTTTCGCACTATTATTTTTATCCTTCAAGATTGTTTATTTATACGATCGCGAGACAATTTTAACGAGATGCAACTTTGCTTCAAAAAGAATCTTCTCTCTTAATTAACAGATCCTAGGAAAAGTATACTGGAATATTTTCACATTTGATATACTCGAATATGTTAATTACAGTGTTGGTCAGGACATGTCCTAAATAAAAATTCATCCTTAGTCGTTTTCTAACCTCTGTGGTCTGTGCTATCAAGATTCTTAATATTCATTCCAATATTCATCGAATTTTGCTTCTTCTGAGCGCCACTGATTTTAAATTTCAATTCGTCAAGAATACAATATCATTATTTAATTAATGATTATAGTTCATAATATAGCCACTGTTTTCTTTAAAGTATCAAATTGGTACTGAAGTAGATCTAATTGATGCCAAAATCTGTGTCAATTTTTTATTTGATCCACATTTTTGGTATTCGTTGCCAATTGATACTTTTACGTTAACAGTGAGTTCATTGATTCTATTCAGTATGAGTAGCATACTATTCGGTATTTGTCGAATAATCTTGAGGTGTTACATTTGAAAAAAGACAAGTTGAACGACTTATTGGAAACTAATCTCTGATGATGATAATAAAAGAAACAAGTCTCACGACTCTCGAGTCTCGATTATGAATTTATTATCGAAGAAATGTGACACCTTTAGTAAAGTCACATGTCAAGTCGGTGGAGCAAATCAAGCAGCCAAAAAATAAGACAGTTGACTTGAAAATTTTTAGTCTCCAATATGTAACTTATCTACGATTTTTGATAGACATATAAGTACACCTTTACTCCCTAAAATATTTCAAAACATTTTTTTTTAGTTTAGAAGTAATCAGGTGTTGAAGTTTCTAAGTTTTAGGCCACTTTGCCTACATTTTGTCAGAAAAATCTAATGGAACTTACTGATTTTTCTTTTTATTAAATACTAAACTTTGTAGTTTTGCACTTCAAAATATTCTAACCTAACATTTTAAAAAGATGCAAAATATACTTTAAAGTTGCAATTCTTTAAAAGAACTTGTTAGACAAAAATTTTGTTTTCATGACTTTAATGAATTTACTGACATGTGGCCAACCTTGTAAAACTTTAACACCTGATTACTTCCAAAATAACAAAATTTCTTTATTAAATGTGGCACAAATCTTGAAAATATAATCGTCCAACATTGCGTGTTAATTACGAATCGAAATCGGGATAATTATTTCAAAAATTCCAAAATAGTCCAATAAAAAATCCTTTAACAAACATGCACATTTGATTATTGTCAGTACAAATAAATCCTTAACATTCTCTAGACGGAAATAAATTCACAATTCACTGTAAAAAAATTTGTGTTTCTTTTAGAAAAAAAATGGCAATAATAATAAAAAATTACCGAAAAAATAATCCACTGTTTACAAGATGTTTGTTTACGAAATGACAATTAATGTACAATAATTTACAAAATTCACTCGATTCGCGCAATAAATCCATAAAGTATCACCCGTACCAGGTTTGATATAAAAATCCCTTCTGGAGAAAAAGATATATTGCTCTCCTTTAAAAATGAAAGATGCGCGACAAAAACCGGTCCAGGGCGGAAGAATTTGTTTCGAAGAAAATAAGAAGAAAAAAAAAAAAACACCTGCGGAATGAGATTGGAAAAAACGCGAACAACGAAAAAAAATTGTTTTCAAAACGAGAGAGCCGGTGCGATGCAACCCGGCGAATCGACGACGCAACGCGACGCTTCTTGAGAGAGTGCGAGAGGCAAGGTGGCTGCACTCGGCCGCCCGCAGCACATTCACCTTGCCTCATTCAATTATACACCAATAGGAAACAAATACAGAGGAAAAATCTGGCTCTCTAATATTGCAATAAATGTGCATTTGTGTGTTTGTGTGATTGTGTGAGTAACACGTGACCAATTGCACACGTGTGTTTTTATGCATCAGGTAAAAATTTACATCGCAAGTATCGCGAGAGATGTCCGTTGTATGCGTATATTATAAATGCGAAAAAAAAATCTCTTCACTCATTTTGTATCGAATTTTTTTATTCCTAATTGTATGACACTACATCTACGAGATAAATTACTCCGGTAATAACGGTCATGATCTTTACTTATAAATATCAACTCTCTAATGTGACTTTCGAGATTTATTCGATGCAGCATTTGTATATATTGAAATGCCTCTGGTTCGATTTTATTTTCACCTATAAAAGAAGTTCCACTGATTTGATTTCATTTTTACCTACTATAAAAGAAATTCTATTTAAAAGTATCTCTTTTGAACGAGTCGAGAATTCATTTCCGATTATAGAGTTGAAATGACAATGAAAGTGGAACCAAGGTTGACATTTGAGAATGCTGTTTAAAAATTTAGTACGTCTGCTTCAATTTATCTTTAAGATGTATATATACACTCTAAAAACTAAAATAAACTCTGATATTACTGTTGATTCCAGAACACTGGAAAAAAATTTATTTGATTCAAATTATTTGACTATATTATCAAATGAATATTTACTTGAATCAAATAATTTTCATTCGAATCAATTAAATAATGTTTGCCTCAAATACTGAAATAATTTATTCAAAAATACAATTTCTTTGATTCAAATAAAAATTATTTGATTCATGAAAATATTTATTTGATAATAGTCAAATAATCGGTGATTTAAGTCGAATAAATATTTTTTTCATTGTATTTTTCAATTTTGTTTTAAAATCAGAAAACAAGAATTATTTCTTACGTCTGATATATTAAAAGTCACTAATGAAATAATAATAATAATAATAATAATAATAATAATAATAATAATAATAATAATAATAATAATAATAATAAGAAAAATAATAAAAATAAAAATGTTAATAATAATAATAATAATAATAATAATAATAATAATAATAATAATAAGGTATTCCACTATGCGCCAAAAGGAAGTTTAAATAAAAATGTAATGTTCCTTCAAAATTCCTTTTAATTATATGTGAATGTGTTAGGAGTATTTTAATGTAAATTTCAAAATCGTTTCACGTAGCGCTGAGAATGAAAATCCTATCTAAACTTATTGTTCAATGTTACATTTAAAAAAAACAATTAATTGAAGTCAATAAATATTGATAATAAAATTATGGATTAAAAATGAACGTAATAGAAGTTAAATAAATTAATAGTACAAAAATAAATTGAAATAATAATTAAATAAAATAATAATTAAAATTAGTAAGACAAACATAATTAACATAAACAGGGTTAATGGAAAAATTTAATGTTCCTTGACTGCCAGATAAAATCTTAACTTTATCCCTGATGAATATTTTAATTTTCTCCAAAAATGATTAAATATTTTTAAAAATGTTCTATTACATTTACTTACAAATTTTCTAAATTGCAAAATTATTCGAAAATATCAATAAATTCTATTTTTAAGTAAATATATCATTTTTATTAATTTAAATTAATAAAGAATTAAGATTTTCAAATTTAAACCTTTTGAAATTCAATTCTGAAATTCAATTTCAATTCACTCCAAAATTATATTAGTTACTCAAAAAAAAAAATTTCTATTAAATTTAATTCTTCACGTTTTATAATAAACTCAAGATGACAGAGTGAGAAAATTATTATTTTATACCTATCAAAAAAATATTGTAACTATAAATTCAAATTTTCAAAGATTTTAATTATTTATAAATTTTCCTTTTGAAAATTTAATTATTTTAAAAAATTCAAGCTATAATGCAGTTAATATTCAATTTTAATTTAAAATTTTAAGTGAAATTCATTTTTTAATCAATTTTGCAGTAAAAAATTATTCGAGAATTCAATTATTTAAATACAAAAATGAATAATTTATTAAATAATTGAATATTTCTTAAAATTGAATTTTTATGAAGAATTTTATCAAAATTTTTAGAAACAATTGAATTACAATAGCTATTGTAATTCAATTGTTTTTCGAGAATTCAATTATTTAAATACAAAAACAAATAATTTATTAAATAATTAAATATTTCTTAAAATTGAACTTTTATGAAGAATTTTATCAAAATTTTTAGAAATAATTGAATTAGCAGTAGAAAATTTTTCGAGAATTCAATTATTTAAATATAAAAATAAATGTTTTTTTAAAAAATTGAAACATTTTTTAAAATTTAATTTTTATGAAGAATTTTAACAACATTTAAGAAAATAGTTGAATTTTTTCGGTGAATTTAAACAAAAATTTTAAGAATTAATGCGCAATTTTCTATCATTTCATTAAAAATTGTATTAAAAATAATTGAAATTCTGCGATAACTTTTATTATTTATAAAAATAATTAGTTGAATGTCTCAAAATTTTCTAAAACTTTTTTTTAAGTAATTAAATTCCATTGAGAGAAATTTCATTATAAAAAATTGAAAATAATTGAATTCTGACGAAGAATTTTATCAAATTTTTCTAAAATAATTGAATTCGTGTGAAAAAATTTCATTTCTCCAAAGAATTGAATTTTTGGGAAGAATTTTAATAAAATTTCTTAAATAATTGAATTGCCTCGAAGAATTAAATTTTTTTAACGAAAATATTTGAATTGTTTAGAAGATTTTTACAAACATTTTTGACAATTTTTTATAATTGAATTTTTTGAATAATTGTACCTAGGAAAAATGTTGTATTTTACAAAAATAATTGTATTCTATGATCGATTTGATTATAATTTTTCAAATTTATACAGCATTTAATCAAAAATTTTTTTAAATATAACGATTGGATTTCTCGTCAAGAATTTTATTTAAATTCTTTTTAATTATAATTGAATTCCTATAAAAAATGTATTATTTGTGCAAATAATTGAATTCTTAAGAGATTTTATTGAAAATAATTGAATTATACAGAGAAATTTTATTGAAAATAAATGAATTGTAGAGAGAAATTTTATTACAATTGCTATTTTATTAAATCTTGTAAACAATTTTGTCCAAATTTTTTTAAAGAATATAATTTCTAAAAGAATTTTATTTTAATTATACGCAATAATTGAATTTTTCTAAACAATTTTTTTTTCAATTCTCCGAAAATATTTGAATTCTTTCGAGAAATTTCAAAATCAAAAATAATTGCATTGGTGGGAAGAAATTTATAAACAAAATTGATATGTAATTGAATTTCTGTGAAATTTTTATTTAAATTTTGTTTAAATAATTGAATTCTAAAAATTTATTAAAATAGATTCAAAAAGTAATCGAAATAAAGAACATTTAAAAAAAAATTCAAATTTTGCCAAGAATTTTAATAAATTTGTTAGAAATAATTGAATTTTGAAGAAGAATTTTATTATTCATTCATAAAGAAAAATTTTGAAACTGATTCAAATTTTGACAAGAATTTTATTAAATTTTTTAAAAATAATTGAATTTTGGAGAAGAATTTTATTATTTATTACAAAATTAAAAACTGTATAGTTATACACAGGCATACAGACGAAAGAATTCAGGTGATTGTTGAAAAAATAATCACCTTTCAATTGTAAATTTTCTTATTCGCCCGCATTTAGCGCTGAAAGCCTATAGAAATTAAGCTAACTGACGGATTTTTCTTATGGCCTCCTATATTTATTTTATATCCTATATATTTAATGAAAATGCGTAACGGGATAGGGTGATCCTTTCAGAAAACTGGTTCTCGACTAGTCACCTTACGGAACTTATTAAATGATTACAAATTGGAAGTAAAATTTCAATCATCCCGAGATGAATTCAAAGAAAGGCTTTCTCAGTAGGAAGTAAAATCAACGAAAGCAGTAGATTTAACAAAAAAACTCACTAACTATCGACAACATTGTGAATGTAAACAGAATATTTATTTTTTACCAAAAACGTGAATTTTTTTAACTAAAAATTAAATTAAATTCAATTAAATTTATTAAGGTATAAATTTTTCAATTCAAAATTAAAAATTATAAAGAAATAAGTACTTACAATTAATTTTCCAGAAATATTAAAAAATTGTGTGAAGATAGACAAATCTTCGTAGATTATAAATAAATTTTACAAAAAAATCTGACAATATTAAAGAAAAATTAAAATAAGATGAGTTATAATAAATTAAGTGCGATTGTAAAAGTGTTTTATGTGAGTTAGTATGATTTCGATGCAGTCAATAAAAACAATAGGAAAGTAGGTCTAATTTGACGTATTAGAATTTAATCAAAAAAAAATAAAGAAACTTATAGTTGATAATGTATTTAAAAAAAACAATAGAATGACAGTTCCATCAGGGCAAAATATAGACCAGAATTCATTAAATCAGTCGATACTAAAGACTAAAAATTTTACTTTCAGTGGACAAGAATAGTGAGCTAAATTTAGAAAATTTTTTTTGACATCGTCAATCTTGTAAGTAATTTAAAAAATAAAATCGCGAACTGTCATATTGCAATATATGCAGTGCTAGTAAATGTGCCCAATTGAGGTTAGTTTGCAATTCAATTCCCAAAAATCTTTACTGATTTGCTAAATATTTGCAAAAAATGTTAAATACTCGAATCCGATTTAATCACGAATTCGAAATGTTTATTTTTTTCGTTACAAAGAAACAGAATGTGTCACATAAGACTAAAACTAAATTACCAAAGTTCAACAAGAAGTCTCTCCTTTAATTGCTCTAATAAAATTTATACATAGCTCACAATCATTGATCGTGAAAATAAAATGTGAATCACGTGGAAAATGTAAAAAAAAACATAGAATACATAAAAACCTATGTTAAAACAGTGACAAAATGAAATAGCCCTGAAAAAGACGACAAGGGTGGTCCTGAAAACTGCGTGGGAGACAGGACTTGCTTTTAATATTTAAACAGTGTTCCTAATGTTAAATGTTTACCGCGACACAGGTGAATGTTTCAGGCGTGAGAATTATGTAATTATTATTGTATGCCTTGTAAATAAATATTCAACTTACCGCTGATCGTCGTGAAAAACGTCAGGACCGCGCACTCACACACTCTTTCACTCTGAAATGCCCGCAACAAACTGAAGTGCGGCGGCGCCGACAGCGCCGCCATTTTTTATCGATCCGGCAACAGCGCGCCAAACTGTCTGCTACATTTCAAATTTAAATTTCAACAAATGAGAAAAAAATTCACATTATAAAAAAGTAAACGTTTGTTTACTGCCGTTTTTTCAATAAAATACACAATTTTTAGTCATTTAAAGAAAAACTGATGCAAACTTTCTAATAAAATTCAAATATACATTTAAAATTTAAGGTTATGTTTGTGTAACTTTTAAAAATTTCTGTTTAATTCTTTAATAACTAAAAACAAATGTAAAAAAATGTAAAAAAATGTAAATGAATGTAAATAAATGTATTTTGAATTATTCTTTCTCTTTTTTTGGTAAAAATAAATCTATCCATATTTGTAAAAAAGGGTTTTTTCTTCCGCTGAATAAAAAAATTTCAAAAAGAAAAATAATCGTTGCGGAGAAAAGGAACTGAAATAAATAATTGATGGAAAAAATATTACGTTAAAAAAAATAGTGGAAAGAAAGGCCTTTTGGTAAAAAGAATAAAAGCAAAAAAGTAATTAGCAAAAATGAATGAACGTAAAATCAAAATTAATAAAATAAAAATAAATAAAAAATGAATACTTGGAAAAAAATAAAAAAAAAATACTTGGAAAAGAGTATAACAATAATTTTGGAAAATAATCTAAAGCTGTGAATGTTTTTGGAGAAAAATAAAAGACTTATTATTTCTCAAGTCTTTTGTATAATGGCAAACTGAAAAATACAAGTCGTAGAAAATGAATACAAAATACTAAAACGAAAATAAACGCTTACAAACATTTATATAGAAACGTGGCAAAATGAAAAAAGAACATTTTTTTTTCCTTTACGTACTCAAATTAATATAATAACGGACAAAAAATTTCACGTAGAATATATAATAAATAATTTGTTTAAAATACACGTGCACAATTTCACACGCTTGTTGTTTATCATTGACATAATTATTTCGGCATAATAACGACTAAAAAAAGGAGATGAGCAAAAATACAAAATTAGATATAACATGAAAAATTTACAAATTACTGTCACTTTTAATAATTTAAAGACTCTAAGTAATCACACGTACGTTTGATTGTATTACTGTTTTTTTTTTTTAGTTACGTACACTTAACATCATTCTTTCATACTATTAGACTTTTTTTCAACCATCAGCATTAACGTAACACACTTGAATTTTTCTTTTTAATTATCAACACGAAAACACACATCGAGCATTTGTAAATTCGACTCGTGTCTTTGGAATCGCCTCTTTTTAATATTTATATTATTATTAGTTCTAGAACGCATTGGAAAAGGCGATAATTAGACACCTTGAAACGGAATTACTTTTTTTTCGATAAGTCTTACATTGTGTAGAAAGCTCTTATTAATTTTCTTTCTTAGGAATTAATCATTTTCTACAACTTACGAGAAAACTATCGATAAAAACGTTCTTATCTTTAAATTTTTCTTAATAACAAATGCAATATGGTTTTTTTTCTCACTTATTTTGACGGTTCGCCATATAAATACGGTGAATTCACTTAGTCATTCGTCATATTTGTTTCTAGTTCTAGAATACAATATTTCCCTTTCTAATAATTGTAAAGAGGAAAAGAAACATTTATTTAATGAAAAACAAGTTCAAAAATTCTCTAGTGTGGCAACATATCACCGTTGACTTTTTTTCCTCTTTAAAACTTCATATTGAAAACAAACAAAAAAACACACACGCACACACATTTGCCGTTTGCTCATAATTAGACTAGTGGTAATCTTGAGAAGAGATATTTTCAGGTGGCGCATTTGAAAATTTGACTTTTCTCTTTTTTTTTCTTAATAAACATTTGAAGACAATTTTTTCTTTTTAAAAAGTATGTGCATTACGGCATATTCCACAGCCGAGAGCAAACTCCTCGCCCGTTGGTGGATGTTTCACGTGTAAAGGGCATTCATCTCCCTCCAGTTGTTTTCCTTTCGGTCCTGAAATAGAATTTATTCGTTCGTTTTATTTTTGTGAAAAGCTTCTTAGTAATTAAATATAGTTTATTCTTTTAGACAAATAGTAATGCAAATTAAAGTAAATTTGAAGAAAAACATACCCGCTGGACAAAATGGCAATTGCGTTTTTGGAATGTTGGTAACTCTTTGAAAATCATCGTGACAATTATTACAAAAGTGTGTCGATCCAAAACAAAAGAATACAGCAACTGAGCAACAATAACGACATTTGTATTCGAGAAAATCAGTTCCGTGTTTGGGACACATTTGAGCTCGTGCAACATCGCTGCATCCACCGCAAACAAGTTCCGTGGGATCGAACGACTCGCCACCCTGTTGAACGTCGCATCTCGCTTCGCCGCCGTAATAGGCTTTTTGACATTTATAACAAACATAATAAGCGTAACGATCCATTGCGTATGCAGTGGGATCCTGATAATAACGACCGCCCGGCGAAGTCACCGCCTCAGCTCTAAAGCAAGAAACACAAAATTAATTAAATTCAAACAGAATAGTAATTATTTTAAAAATTAAATTAAAAAAAGTAATAAAAAAAGAAAACAAAAGAAAGATAAAGAAAAATAGAAAATAAAAAAATAGAAAATATAAAAATAGAAAATATAAAAAAAGAAAATGGAAAATAGAAAAATAGACAGGGTTGCCACACTTTTGCTACTTTCAAATTCCTGACTTTTCCAGGTTTTCCAGGTTAAAAAACGAAAATTTTCCAGGTTTTTAAAATAACATTTATAATTTACCAAATTAAATAATTCCCTAATTTTCAGTCAAAACTTTAACATTTTTGATTCAATTATTAAATTCTAAAATGTTCAACTAAAAATCATTTTTAAGTCGATGTTTTTTTTAATAATTTTAGAAAAAGTTTGTTTCAAAATTATCAAATTAATTTGTTTACAATTCAATTTTATGTGCAATTTCGATTATAAGAAAATTCTTCAATTAGATATGTATAAGAAAACAAAAAAAAATAATAATAATAATAATTATTGACAGAAAATTCAATTAAACTTTTTGAAAAAATTCTACAGAATTGTTCATTAAAAATATGAAAAATTCAAATTTTCAAAGATTTTAATTTGAAACCTTTTTAAAATTCAATTATTTCCAAAAATTCATGCTATATTGCTTTCAATATTCAACGATATAATCTAAATTTTACCTAAAATTTATTTTTAAATCAATATTTATTAGAAAAACCTCCAAAAATTCAAAATTATTTAAATAACAAAATTTTATTAAACAATTGAATATTTCTTAAAATTTAATTTTTATAAAAAATTTTATGAACAAATTATAAATAACAAATTTACTTCTCTTGCAGAATTATAAAAAAAAAATTTTTTATGAATAATTTCATTTCTCGAGAAATTTAATTAATTGTTTAAAATTATATAAAAAATAATTGAATTTCTTTAAAGAATTTTTTTCAAATTTATGAAAATAATTTAATTTTGTAAAGCATTTTATTAAAACTCCTGGAAATAATTGAATTTTGCAAAGAATCTTACGAAAATTCTTGAAAATAATTGAATTATTTAATGAATTTTATAAAAATTCTTGAAAATTATTATTGAATTTTACAAAGCATTTTATTAAAACTTCTGAAAATAATTGAATTTTGCAAAGAATTTTATCAAAACTCCTGAAAATAATTGAATTTTGCAAAGAATTTTATCAAAACCCCTGAAAATAATTTAATTTTGCAAAGAATTTTATCAAAACCCCTGAAAATAATTTAATTTTGCAAAGAATTTTATCAAAACCCCTGAAAATAATTGAATTACTTAATGAATTTTATAAAACTTCTGAAAATAATTGAATTTTTGCAAAGAATTTTATCAAAACTCCTGAAAATAATTGAATTTTGCAAAGAATTTTATCAAAACCCCTGAAAATAATTTAATTTTGCAAAGATTTTATAAAAATTCTTAAAAATTATTATTGAATCTTACAAAGCATTTCATTAAAACTTCTGAAAATTAAATTTTGCAAAGAATTTTATCAAAACTCCTGAAAATAATTGAATTTTGCAAAGAATTTTATCAAAACCCCTGAAAATAATTGAATTTTGCAAAAAAAATTGTATTAAAAAAATTTCTGAAAGTAATTGAACTGAAAAAATTTTTTCAAATATTTAAATTCTTTTGGGAAATTCTATTAAAGTGGTAGATAATAAAAATTATTGAATAGA
The DNA here is from genome assembly GCA_032873175.1 of Leptopilina drosophilae. Taxonomy (NCBI): domain Eukaryota; kingdom Metazoa; phylum Arthropoda; class Insecta; order Hymenoptera; family Figitidae; genus Leptopilina; species Leptopilina drosophilae. The sequence goes on along the minus strand of CM065485.1, from coordinate 3,779,324 downwards.
GAAAGTAAATGAAATTTTGCCAAGAATTTTATCAAAACCCCTGAAATAAATTGATTTTCTTTACATTTGTAATTGATTCAAAATTCAATTTTTTTTAGTGTTTTTGACTAAAATTCTTCTGTAAATCCATTATTTTGAATAATCAATTAAATATATATTAAAAAACTGAACTAATTTCAGAAGAAATTGAATAATTAAAATTTTTCAAAAATCTACGTGCCTCAAGATTTCTAATTAAATTCATTTTAAATCGAAATTTTCTTATATTGTAAATTTATACTTTCTGAAATCGATCTACTTATGAAAATTATAAACGCAATTCTTCTAGAATTGAAGAAGTAATTTTTAAATATTGCAGGTTTTAAAATTAGATTTCAAGAATAAACATAGAATATCTTTAGAAAACAACAATTTTCCAGGATTTGGATAAAAATTCCCTGATTTTTCTAGGTTTTTTCAAGATTTATAAAATTCCCTGACATTTCCAGGTTTTCCAGGTTGCGTGGCAACCCTGATAGAAAAATAGAAAAATAAAAAAATAGAAAATAGAAAAATAGAAAAATAGGAAAATAAAAAATAGAAAAAGAAAAAAAATAAAAATAAAAAAACTGTTATTTTTGTCAATGATTAGAAAACGTACTTGTGCAAACCCTCGTATTCCAATCGCATGAGCGCCTTTCGTCGAACATCCTCATAGAGCGCCTTGACACTCGTGAGTTGCTCGGACAAATTAGGATGCTCCATGGGCACCTTGCAAATCGGACAACAGGCAAATCCAAAAGTAATTCTTGGTCCCACCCATTTTTTCACAAGAACATTCCAACAGCAGTGCAAATGAAAAATGTGTCCGCATTGCAATTGAATAGCCGGAGCGCTGGATAATGCCTCGACGAAGCAAATCATGCACATATCGTCGGCGTCCTGCTTTAAATCGCCATTTGACACACATCGATGAAGACACGGCAGACATGAGCGTTCATTTCGAACCCCGCCGCAAATATGGCCACAGGAGTGAATTTTGTGGCACGCATTCTTTGCATGCTCCTGACAATCGTAATCGGCGCAGACATTTCCAATTGCCAGTAGTCCAGTGTTACCAGTTGCTCCGCAAAAACGACAGAGACCTGTCGATAGTCCAGCTGGTTTTTGCGGTGAACCATCACGAAATTCGACTAATGCTTTCAATGTACTACTGTCGGCGAGTGCTAGAATCCAGAAGAGTTTTGTTCTTCCACAACCCTCGTGGAGATCGACGCGAATTGCCTCCTCTTCTTCTTTACAAACTTGTCGCAAATGGAGTTTTGTTTTTCGATGTAAGTGGAGAACGCGATCACATTCGGCGCACAGATTGCCGCAAAAATTGCACTGGATCACTGCTACTGTCTCATTGTCGTCGTGATTCGAGCAGGTTTGCTGAAATTTACGGAATCAATTGTTATTTAACTTTAGGTACTTTGAACTGCTATTCATTTTATATTTAATTTAAACTAGCTAATTTCTTACATACTTTTCCAAATAATAATAATTATTTACTTTATTTAGTGAAAATTTTGTAAATATTTAACTTTAGGTACTTTAAAGTTTAAACTACTATTTATTTTGTTTAATTTAAACTAGCTAACTTCTTACATACTTTTCCAAATAATAATAATTATTTACTTTATTCAGTGAAAATTTTGTAAATATTTAATGTCAAATTTCAATAAAATTTTAGGGAATTTTGGCTTTACATTTTCACATATAAGGAAGAAATCGAAAATTGAATTTAAATATTCAGGAAAGTTTTAAACTAAATTTTTAAGAAAATTTGACGATGAACATTTATTGAAGTGGAGATGAAGACATTTAAATTTTTACACACTTTTCACTAAACTTTTTAAAGTTTGCAAATAAATCTTTAGTAAATTTTTGGGAAAGTTTCAGTCCTGTGTGATTTTTTATCTAAATAACTAATTCATGAACAACTATCGTAAAATTATTACTTAGAAATTAATTAATAAAAATATTTCTCAAATGTTTCAAAATTAATTTAATTTTAAAAAAGTTGTGTTTAAAATTCATAAATAAATGAACTTCAAAAGGTTTCAATTTAAAATTTTATAAAATTTCGATTATTAATGAATTTAATTACAAATATTAAAAAATTTAATAAAAAAAAAATATTTTTAGAAAATGATAATAATTCCAATTCTTTTTAAAATTAGTTAAAGTTGCCAATATTTATTTAATCAGTTATTAGAAATACTGGATTAATAGAAAAATTTTAGTTAAAAACATTTTTTTTTCCTTCGAAAAATTGAATTATTCTCACAAATTCAGATAAAATTCTTCGAAACAATTCAAATGTTTTTCTAAAATGTGAAATTCTCCTAAGGAATTTGATTATTTTCATAAACAATAAAATATTATAAATAAATTCAATTATTTTTAAAAATAATAAAATGTTTCAGAAGGAATTCAATTATTTTAATAAAAAATAAAATGTTTCGGGGAAATTCAATTATTTTCAATACAATTATATATATAATAATCGTCGTGATTCCGGATCTCTGTCCACACCTGACGTTAGTTATAGTTATTCTTTGGTTTTTTATATGTTTATATATATACTATATATATTATATACTATATACTATATACTATAATACTACATTATAATAATCGTAAGTTTCCTTTCTGTTAGCAAATTATCTGTAATCATTTGATTTTTTTTTAAATTCATTTTTATGGGTTATTGTCATTTTTTTAACCCTTTAAAGCACGACTTTTTTTTTAGAAAAATGCAGTTTTCGTTACTTTTTAGGACCGCCATTTTTATTTTGTAAAACTGACTTAGAATTTGAAATTAGCGACCTAAAAAACTCCTAAGTAGTCATTTTCATTAGCTTAGCTTTATTTAATTTTCGATATTGTAATCTTTTGTTGCGTGCCTTACCATAAACAAACTTTTTTATTATTGTAAGAATTAAAAGATTGTTAATTCTTTATTTGCACTAACATTTTTTTCACAAAGTAGAATAAATGGTCTGCTGAGTGGCTGATAGTGACAAAAAATTTTAAAAATTTAAATAAAATGTTCTATTCTTTAAGACTGTCTCAGACTTAGTCCCTAATAAAAGCCAGATGATTTTCCGATGAAAAAAATATCAAAAATTGGAAGAAACAAATTTTTTGAAATTTTTTTCAAATGGCAGCTGAGTGGCTGATAAAGTCAAAAAATTTAAAAAAGTGAAATTAAATGTTCTTTTCTTTAAAACTGTCTAAAACTCAGTCCTTACTAAATGTCAGATGATTTTCCGATGTTAAAATTATCAAAAATTGGAAGAAACAAATGTTTCAAATTTTTTTTCAAATGGCAGCTGAGAGGCTGATAAAGTCAAAAAATTTTTAAAAGTAAAATTAAATGTTCTTTTCTTTAAAACTATTTTAAACTCAGTCCTTACTAAATGTCAGATGATTTTCCGATAAAAAAAAAAATTAAAATTGGAAGAAACAACTGTTTCAAATTTTTTTTCAAATGGCAGCTGAGTGGCAGATGGAGTCAAAAAAATTTAAAAAATTAAATTTAATGTTCTTTTCTTTTAGACTGTCTAAAACTCAGTCCCTACTAAAAGCCAGATGATTTTCCGATGAAAAAAATATTAAAAATTGAAAGAAACAAATTTTTTAAAATTTTTTTAAATGGCAGCTGAGTGGCTGATGGAGTCAAAAAATTTTAAAAAATGAAATTTAATGTTCTTATGTTTTACACTGTCTAAGACTCAGTCCCTACTAAAAGCCAGATGATTTTCTGATGACAAAAATATCAATAATTGGAAGAAATAAATTTTTTTAAATTTTTTCAAATGGCAGCTGAGTGGCTGATGGAGTCAAAAAAATTTAAAAAATTAAATTTAATGTTCTATTCATTTACACTGTTTAAAACTCAGTCCCTACTAAAAGCCAGATGATTTTCTGATGACAAAAATATCAAAAATTGGAAGAAACAAAATTTTTTAAAATTTTTCAAATGGCAGCTGAGTGGCTGATAGAGTCAAAAAATTTTAAAATATGAAATAAATTGTTCTATTCTTTAAGACTGTCTAAAACTTAGTCCCTACTAAAAGTCAGACGATTTTCCGATGAAAAAAATATCAAAAATTGGAAGAAACAAATTTTTTAAAATTTTTTTCAAATGGCAGCTGAGTGGCTGATAGAGTCAAAAATTTTAAAAAATGAAATAAAATGTTCTATTCTTTAAGACTGTCTGAAATTTAGTCCTTACTAAAAGTCAGACGATTTTCCGATGAAAAAAATATCAAAAATTGGAAGAAACAACTGTTTCAAATTTTTTTTCAAATGGCAGCTGAGTGGCAGATGGAGTCAAAAAAATTTAAAAAATTAAATTTAATGTTCTTTTCTTTTAGACTGTCTAAAACTCAGTCCCTACTAAAAGCCAGATGATTTTCCGATGAAAAAAATATTAAAAATTGAAAGAAACAAATTTTTTAAAATTTTTTCAAATGGCAGCTGAGTGGCTGATGGAGTCAAAAAAATTTAAAAAATTAAATTTAATGTTCTATTCATTTACACTGTTTAAAACTCAGTCCCTACTAAAAGCCAGATGATTTTCTGATGAAAAAAATATCAAAAATTGGAAGAAACAAATTTTTTAAAATTTTTTTCAAATGGCAGCTGAATGGCTGATGGAGTCAAAAAATTTTAAAAAATGAAATTTAATGTTCTTATCTTTTACACTGTCTGAAACTTAGTCCCTACTAAAAGTCAGACGATTTTCCGATGAAAAAAATATCAAAAATTGGAAGAAACAAATTTTTTAAAATTTTTTTCAAATGGCAGCTGAGTGGCTGATAGAGTCAAAAATTTTAAAAAATGAAATAAAATGTTCTATTCTTTAAGACTGTCTGAAATTTAGTCCTTACTAAAAGTCAGACGATTTTCCGATGAAAAAAATATCAAAAATTGGAAGAAACAACTGTTTCAAATTTTTTTTCAAATGGCAGCTGAGTGGCAGATGGAGTCAAAAAAATTTAAAAAATTAAATTTAATGTTCTTTTCTTTTAGACTGTCTAAAACTCAGTCCCTACTAAAAGCCAGATGATTTTCCTATGAAAAAAATTTTTAAAAATTGAAAGAAACAAATTTTTAAAAATTTTTTTAAATGGCAGCTGAGTGGCTGATGGAGTCAAAAAATTTTAAAAAATGAAATTTAATGTTCTTATGTTTTACACTGTCTAAGACTCAGTCCCTACTAAAAGCCAGATGATTTTCTGATGACAAAAATATCAATAATTGGAAGAAATAAATTTTTTTAAATTTTTTTCAAATGGCAGCTGAGTGGCTGATAGAGTCAAAAAATTTTAAAATATGAAATAAATTGTTCTATTCTTTAATGATAGAACGTCCAACGTCCTTCCGGCAGGACCAAAAAGACTCAGGTGAGTCCGTCCGAAATCGCTGAATAAAACTAACATGGATTGACATAAACAAAAAGTAATATATATGGTTGGAAAGGTGATGAAACAAGATTTCAGCGCATGTAAATGTCGAGCTTGTACGTTCAAACCGAAGAGCAGGGTGGCTTAAAGAAGTTGAATTTTCCAAAAATTCATATAATTTTTAGTCACAAAATGATGGAACCCGGTCCTGCCGGCAGGATGCTTTTCGCTTTGTTTAAAAGGCTACCAAGCCTAGGCATATAAATTTAGAAATTTGATATTTACATCATTGGAAAGCTTATTTCATTACCTTTCCAACGATATATTTGTTTTTGTTTTTATCTGCTTGCATATTAATTTTATAAAGAAAATTTGAGAAGAGTTTTTATTCAATTGGCCGCAATTTTGCTGATTAACATTAAAAATGAAATTTTTTTAAATTAAACAAATAGGTATCATTCTTTGAACGTTTCTGAAGAAAAAGAGACTAGACCGGCCAAAATATATTGATTTTTGTGGGTTTTACATTAAATTTACGAAAAAATGTTTTTTTTTACTTTTTATAAGCAGCAAGTTTGAGGGCTTTGAAAAATGGTTTAATATTATTATTTTAAAAAGTCAAATATATGGATTTTTTCGTCTTTTCGTCTACTTTAATCCCAAGAAGTTTCGAAAAAGAAAAATTGAATTCTCTTTTTTTAAAACCCTTTTTTTCGGAACATCCTTCCGGCAGGATGGGCGCTTGGACGTTCTATCATTAAGACTGTCTAAAACTTAGTCCCTACTAAAAGTCAGACGATTTTTCGATTAAAAAAATATCAAAAATTGGAAGAAACAAATTTTTTAAAATTTTTTTCAAATGGCAGCTGAGTGGCTGATAGAGTCAAAAAATTTTAAAATATGAAATAAATTGTTCTATTCTTTAAGACTGTCTAAAACTTAGTCCCTACTAAAAGTCAGACGATTTTCCAATGAAAAAAATATCAAAAATTGAAAGAAACAAATTTTTTAAAATTTTTTTCAAATGGCAGCTGAGTGGCTGATAGAGTCAAAAATTTTAAAAAATGAAATAAATTGTTCTATTCTTTAAGACTGTCTAAAACTTAGTCCCTACTAAAAGTCAGACGATTTTCCGATGAAAAAAATATCAAAAATTGGAAGAAACAACTGTTTCAAATTTTTTTTCAAATGGCAGCTGAGTGGCAGATGGAGTCAAAAAAATTTAAAAAATTAAATTTAATGTTCTTTTCTTTTAGACTGTCTAAAACTCAGTCCCTACTAAAAGCCAGATGATTTTCCGATAAAAAAAATATTAAAAATTGAAAGAAACAAATTTTTTAAAATTTTTTCAAATGGCAGCTGAGTGGCTGATGGAGTCAAAAAATTTAAAAAAATGAAATTTAATGTTCTTTTCTTTTAGACTGTCTAAAACTCTGTCCCTACTAAAAGCCAGATGATTTTCCGATAAAAAATATATCAATAATTGGAAGAAACAAATTTTTTTAAATTTTTTCAAATGGCAGCTGAGTGGCTGATGGAGTCAAAAAAATTTAAAAAATTAAATTTAATGTTCTATTCTTTTACACTGTCTAAAACTCAGTCCCTACTAAAAGTCAGATGAATTTCCGATGAAAAAAATATCAAAAATTAGAAGAAACAAATTTTTTTAAAATTTTTCAAATGGCAGCTGAGTGGCTGATGGAGTCAAAAAAATTTTAAAAATGAAATATAATGTTCTTTTCTTTTAGACTGTCTAAAACTTAGTCCCTACTAAAAGTCAGACGATTTTCCGATGAAAAAAATATCAAAAATTGGAAGAAACAAATTTTTTAAAAATTTTTTCAAATGGCAGCTGAATGGCTGATGGAGTCAAAAAATTTTAAAAAATGAAATTTAATGTTTTTATCTTTTACACTGTCTGAAACTTAGTCCCTACTAAAAGTCAGACGATTTTCCGATGAAAAAAATATCAAAAATTGGAAGAAACAAATTTTTTAAAATTTTTTTCAAATGGCAGCTGAGTGGCTGATAGAGTCAAAAATTTTAAAAAATGAAATAAAATGTTCTATTCTTTAAGACTGTCTGAAATTTAGTCCTTACTAAAAGTCAGACGATTTTCCGATGAAAAAAATATCAAAAATTGGAAGAAACAAATTTTTAAAAATTTTTTTCAAATGGCAGCTGAGTGGCTGATAGAGTCAAAAAATTTTTAAAAATGAAATAAATTGTTCTATTCTTTAAGACTGTCTAAAACTTAGTCCCTACTAAAAGTCAGACGATTTTCCGATGAAAAAAATATCAAAAATTGGAAGAAACAAATTTTTTAAAATTTTTTTCAAATGGCAGCTGAATGGCTGATGGAGTCAAAAAATTTTAAAAAATGAAATTTAATGTTCTCATCTTTTACACTGTCTGAAACTTAGTCCCTACTAAAAGTCAGACGATTTTCCGATGAAAAAAATATCAAAAATTGGAAGAAACAAATTTTTTAAAATTTTTTTCAAATGGCAGCTGAGTGGCTGATAGAGTCAAAAATTTTAAAAAATGAAATAAAATGTTCTATTCTTTAAGACTGTCTGAAACTTAGTCCCTACTAAAAGCCAGATGATTTTCCGATGAAAAAAATATCAAAAATTGGAAGAAACAAATTTTTTAAAATTTTTTTAAATGGCAGCTGAGTGGCTGATGGAGTCAAAAAATTTTAAAAAATGAAATTTAATGTTCTTATCTTTTACACTGTCTAAGACTCAGTCCCTACTAAAAGCCAGATGATTTTCTGATGACAAAAATATCAATAATTGGAAGAAATAAATTTTTTAAAATTTTTTTCAAATGGCAGCTGAGTGGCTGATAGAGTCAAAAAATTTTAAAATATGAAATAAATTGTTCTATTCTTGAAGACTGTCTAAAACTTAGTCCCTACTAAAAGTCAGACGATTTTCCGATGAAAAAAATATCAAAAATTGAAAGAAACAAATTTTTTAAAATTTTTTTAAATGGCAGCTGAGTGGCTGATGGAGTCAAAAAATTTTAAAAAATGAAATTTAATGTTCTTATGTTTTACACTGTCTAAAACTTAGTCCCTACTAAAAGTCAGACGATTTTTCGATGAAAAAAATATCAAAAATTGGAAGAAACGAATTTTTTATAATTTTTTCAACTGGCAGCTGAGTGGCTGATAGTGTCAAAAAATTTTTAAAAATTAAATAAAATGTTCTATTCTTTAAGACTGTCTCAGACTTTTACAATATTTAGAAGAATAATTATTTTATTCCTTCGGATAAATATTAAATAGTGATAAAAGTAAAAGTGGCAGTTTTCAAATTGTATTTTGAGAAAATCGAAATTACCCTTGGAAGAGCTGGTTGTCCATCAGTGGCACTCCATTGACCAGAAGTTAATCTCTCCACATGATCCGAATCCAAAACGCATAATGAAGAAAGAGCCAGCCACAAGGTTGGGGAGTGAAGACATTCTGTCGGTTCACGACTCTTCTCGTCCATTCGGGTCAAATTGAGAATATTTTCCGCGATTGCTGCCTTTGTCACTAATGCCCAGGCATCCGATAATTTTCCCTGCGAATCGCACATAAAGCAGTTAATAAAGGAAGAAAAAAGTAATAATAAAAGACAAAAGGAAAAGTAAAAGACAAAAATAAAAGAAAAAGACAAAAGGAAAAGTAAAAGACAAAAGGAAAAGACAAAAGTAAAAGACAAAAGTAAAAGTAAAAGACAAAAATAAAAGTAAAAGACAAAAATAAAAGTAAAAGAAAAAAATAAAAGTAAAAGAAGAAATTAAAAGTAAAAGAAAAAATTAAAAGTAAAAGACAAAAATAAAAGTAAAAGACAAAAGGAAAATTAAAAGACAAAAGTAAAAGACAAAAATAAAAAAGGCGAGGAAATTAGTCAACTCACAGAGGCCATATCCTTCAGCAATTGAATGATGAGTTCAGCCAATTTTCTAGTCATGCAACCCCGAAGCCACCAGCGAGCACCGAGAAAATTTTTCGGATGAATACTCGTCGCCAGTGACACTGTTTGAAGTGCCTTTCCATTATTCTCCTTCCCCTTCACTTTGACTTGAACCGTCAACGCTTTCGCGATACAACTCAGAAAAACATCCAAAATTCCCGGAGCGTGTTCATTAAAATCCTCACCTTGTGCGTATTCACTATTACCCACCGAAATGATGCTAAAATCCGAAGGTGGCAATCTCTCAATACCAACAGCGTTTGCAAACAATTCGGGCTTGATTTCCGGTAAAATTCTCCTCAACAACGAAATAACTTGCCTTTGCACACGTGCAGTTCCCGTGTGAAGTAAACTCAACAAATCCTCCAAAAGTCCATACTGATGGGACAAATAATTCCTCCCCACCGAGCTGCCACTTAGTGCCAAAACCATTGACAACATTTCAAAGCAATAAGTGTCAGCGGCTTTCGGCAAATCGCTACCATCACTCAAAATACTATTAACCGGCGTTGGCGAACACAACAACGTCTCCCACTCCTCACGCAAACGTATCGTCTCCTTTTTAATCGCCTGCACAATATGCGAACAAACTTGCTTCTGAAGATGCGTCAATTTACTCCTACTGAAGAGAATTCCAACCATATGCTCCCGAAGATCGTTACTGTCCTCCAAATCATCGCCCTCAATCGGTTCCATCAATTGCTGTTCGCCTTGAATTAATTTTCCAAACACCTGCGAAGTTATCAGGCGAAATACTTTCAGTGTATCCGATTCACAATTTCTCTGCTGTATCGTTAGGGAATTCAGCTGTTTTCCCAATTTTAGCGATTCGCCCTCAATTTCCCCGAGGACGCGTATTTGTCGCACTCGTAATGAATTATCCGGTCCCTTTAGTTCCAGGCTAATATTCACGTGCTTAGTGTTCGTGATCTGGCAATTTATCCAACCGGTGAAGCGACCCTCGATTTCGATTGTCTTTAAGTTGGTCATTTCGTCCGACTTTGCACCGGAGAGGAAAGTGAGACTTCCAACTTTGTGTGTTAAATCCCGACAGTTGTCAATGTGGATGTAGATAATACGGGGATGAGAGCGCGAACCACAGAGAATGGTGATCGTTTTGGTTTTATTCTTGTCCTCGTCGCCGGATTCCCAGAAGGTTTCGGTGGAGTTGTCGGTGAGACTGCCGATCATTGCTTGACGACTCGAGGCTTTTATGTCGACATCGGACGTTAGATCCTTGAGGGCTTCGACGAAGTTTGCGGTGTACATTGACTGGTGACTCTCGTGCATACTCATGTTTATGTCCTCCTCCTCTTCCGAGCGGGTGAGTATTTTGCTGATATTACTGAACACATGGCTTCGATGCAGGAACATATGATCGGCCGGGGTGAATTTTATTCCCCAGCAGCGGATCGCGGCTTGTTGGAGTGGCGAGCCGGGAGGGAGGAGAAGCATCAAATCGGCGATTGTTTGCAGAAGGTTGTGGAACGATGTTGGTAGGAGGCTGGATGATTCACCGGCGACTACGAGGTCACTGAGTGGATGTTCACAGACGCCAATCATGTCAGGATCTTCTTTTTTTTCAGTGCGATTATCGTCTTGGTTTATGACCGATTCGGGGAGAATGGGCGTCAAGGAGGCGACGAACCACCAGAGGAGATCGTGTAGACAAATCGGTTGCGTGACGTTCCTGATGAGCCAATTTAGCGCCTGCATGGCGTACATTCGACACGCGGCACGTCGTAAAGATTGCTTGATGGATAATTGAAGATGCTGGAGGTTGTGTTGTTGGAGAACGAAGAACATTACAGGGCGCGTGAGGAGGTCGATTTTGTCAGTGTTCTCGACTTCTTGACTGGTGGAGACAATCGCCGATTGATCCATAGAGGGGACGAGTTTTTGAAGAGCCGCCGATGGGTAGCAGAGTAACGAAGATCCGCCGTCGTTGCTCATTTCACTACTGCTGTTGTTTCTCTTTCTAGTCATCACGATTCTTCCATCGTTGCTGTTCTTCGCCCAAGGTGCGCCCGTTGTCATGGACACCGATCTGTGAAACATGCCACGATTTTTTCCACTATCGCTATCACTGTCACTCAAGGGACACTCGGACAAGGGTCTTGTGTTCGAATTCATCCCCTCGTAATTTTGCTGACTCGTCTGTGGTCGTAGATTCTCCTCATAATACCGTTCGTCATTGTTCGAAAATTGATTCACCCCGAGTGCTTGGAGGCACTGAAAGGGACCACTAGTTGGAAAAGGTCCAACACTTTCCGGCGGGCTGTAATTTTCCGCCACTGAAGAAAGCGTCTGCGAAGATCGTCTTTGCTGTTTCGGAATCGTTGGACCTGACGCACTGGCAAGATCCAAAAGAAACATCGCATTGTTCTTGATGATAATATGATTCTCGTTGATTATTGGACTATTGACCGGCGAGGGGAACTTGTTCACGTCTCCTTTTCTCTTCGACGTTCGTCCGACGCACTTTCTAGCCAACCTGTGATACTTTTTCGCCTTTAGATACTTGTCGCGACAGGATTCGCAGATCAGGTACCAGGAGCTTGCGCCGAAGCCTCCGTCGCCGCAGTTTCCGGCCCAGCCGAAGCAGTACATTCCACCGCTGTTGTAGCCTTTGCCACCGGCCTGCCATCCACAGCCAGGATGTGCCATTTTCATATGATAGGTCACCGGATGGGGAAATAGTCCCCCGCACAATTCACAAGTCGCTTCCCGTTCAATCGCTGCTGATGGATAATTCGGTTTTGCCGCGCTCTTCAACTCCTTTTTCCGCTTATTTCCCTTTTTGTCACGATCTTTTAATTTCTCCTCGAGCAATGGCTTTTCGGCAGCGGTGCGTTTTGTGAGTTTCGATTGTGCACTAGTGGTGGGACTGGAGAGAACTGTTTGTTGCTCCATTGCGTGAAGACAGTGGGCACTCAACTCCTCCCAGAGGAATACTAGACTCTTGAGTGCCGGTGGAAGAATTGCGACTGTGTGAAGTTCCGGGAGAGTTGATAATTTATCATCCTGGGGGTCATCTTTGCTTGTGCCTGATTCGCCTTTCTTTCGACTTCTATTGGCGCAATCGGCCGAACGAGTGAGAGTTTCGAGTGTACTCGGTTGGATATGTAAATAATTCCCGGCGTTCGACACTTCGACGGAGTGACGTTGACTAGCCTTCATTTCCCTCGTCAATTCCTCGCGATTCTTGTTGTTATTCTGAACACTGGACTGACGGGTGACAACAACGGCGCCCTCCTTGGGCAATGTGGGATGGAATTTCAAGAAACTGGCACACGCCATTGCGTCGTGAACGATGCCCTCGTGCCAGAGGAATGCGGCGAAAACGGCTCGCAAACATTCGGCCGCCGATGGACTCATTGCTTCCTTAATTTTGTCTTTATTCAAATTTAGATTGCTATTTGGACTCGAGGTTTCTTTTCGGTTTGTTAGATTGGCCGGGGACATTGCACGTTTTGTTCTTGTCTTCACGACTTTCGTCAAATCGCGACGACTGCATTTTGGCGAGTTGCGCTCGTCTTTCGTCGTTGTTCCGATATTAAAGTGACCCATCACTGAGGATGTTGCGTTCTCGGGACTCGTTTGCGTTTGGGCTTCTGTCACTTTGCTTGGACTCTCCTGAGGATCCTGTAGAACGATCAAAATTATCTTAACCTGATTGATATTTAGATATCAATTAAATATTTCACTAATATTTTTTAATTTCATTTCAATTTAACACTATTATTTTTTAATTTCTTCTTCTTTGGTCAATACTCAATTTCATCAATTTGGGGAAATAAGACAAAAAAAGAATGAACTTACAAGAAATTCCTGCTTCGGTGTATTCGGTGGACTAGCTGCGTTCTCCTCTAATTTAATTTGTTGCGAACTGCAACTCCTACTTGGAGATGGATCCCTCGTATTTGTATTTGAACTCACTCTGCTTAATGAATTGAATTGATCTTGAGTCAAACTGCTGTTTGGAGTGTTTGTATCGGTTGGAGTTGCCTCACAGTTTTGGGCTTTTGAAATGTCCGTCACACCTCCCAAGACTAATTGGTAATTAACAATTTGATAAGTAATGTGACATAATTTATAATAAAGTAAAATGATTATTCAATTATTATTCAATTATTATTATTCAATTATTATTATTCAATTATTATTCAATTATTATTCAATAAAATTGAAAAAAATATGTGTAAACTATTTGAGACGTTAGGTTTGAGAAAAAGTATTTTGAAAAAAAAGTATTTTCGTTTATTAAATTTTTGATAATAATCTAAAAAGAAATCTTACCCAAAGGTGAGAATCTACCACTTTGAGATGAACCGTAAAGAGAAACGCTACTGCTCGCACTTCCTCCGCCGCTAACTAAATTTTTTCCTCCTATTTAAAAATTATTTCAGAATTAAGAATTGTTATTAAGGGGACTTTCTTTTCAAGGATTAAAAATAATCGACTTTTCTCAGGGTTCGAATTAGATAAGTAAATTTTGTAAAGGTTCGAAAAATTTGCGTCAAGTCCGTAAAAGTTAGTTTAAAAAAAACGTCCGTGACTGAGAAAAGACGAAAGTTTTGTAAATTTTACGATATAATTGGGCGATTTTAAAAAAAATTACAATAGTGATTGTAGAAAATCAATTATTTTCAAAAGAAATAAAATTCTTCACTGAAATACAATTTTAAAAAATTGTTTTAAATTCCAATTTCAATTATTGTTAGAAACAATTAAATTCGTCTCTAAAATTGCAATTATTTGTCGAAAAAAATTCTGTTTTTTAGTATTTTTAGTATTTTTTTAGTAATTATTAGTAGAATAATTTGATTTTCATCTTTAAATTAAAGTATTAGATTAGTAGCAAAATACCTAAAGCATTTGCAGCAGATGGAAAAAGACAATTAGAAGAACTCATTGAAGGATGACTGCACCCAGCTAAAAAATCCAACACCACTAATTTTTTTATCTCCTTCACCGAAATATCAAGAAAAATTTGAAAAAAAACCAAACTTGAATTGCAATAAAGTTTCCTTATTCGAGAATTCGAAGAAGGAAATCGTGTATAAGAAAAAAATTATGTTAAGAAAAGAAAAGCAAATTTGAAAAAGAAAAATTTATGATTAATGTAAAAATTACGTACCAACAATGGGAACGGGACTGGAAGACCTATTATGAAATCTTGGGGAAATGGTCTGTGGATTTTTTGGGGAAGAACTTCTGGACAATTTTTTTGGTGTGTCTGGAGGAGTTGCTCCGTTTCCATTTGTGCGACTTTCGCCAATGGCCTTTACCAATTCTTTAACAGAAACTCCGATGAATTCGGAAAAATCCCTGAAATGAAGAGAAAAAATCATTAAAAATGAGAAAATTTGGAAAAATCTCTAAAATTAAGAGAAAAAATCTCTAAAATGAAAAAAATCGGAAAAATCTCTAAAATTAAGAGAAAAATTCATTAAAATGGAAAAATTCGGAAAAATCCCTAAAATTAAGAGAATAAATTCGGAACAATCCTTAAAATTAAGGGAAAAAATCATTAAAAATGGAAAATCCCTAAAATTAACAGAAAAAATCATTAAAAATGAAAACAGTAGGAAAAATCCCTTAAATTAAGAAAAAAATAATTAAAATGTAAAAAAATTTGAAGCGATTGTCTTATTTGAAAATTTTTTTTTTTTATGATACGTATAGTCAATAATCGAATTGAATTGAATTTTATTCCCTAAATTTAATTAGAGATTAATTCTCAATTGCGAAAAATATTTTACCTTCCTGGTGAACCTTTCTTCTCGCCATAAAGTTTATCGTCCCCTCGCAACCATTTTTGCAACGCATTAAATTTTCCACCACCACTCTCCTTTTCCTTGACGTTCTGCTCTTTCGTTGGTAAATGACTTTTAATAAATCTCGTCGGTGTTTCGCATTTCTCTTGAACACATTTTTCATGCTCTAGAAATAAAAAGCATTAAAAAAAGACAGTTATATTATATGAAAATGAGAGAGAAGGAGTTTTGATAAATTTTTTGTTGATATTCTTTTTTACCTAGTGAATCGTGTTGACTGTGAGTGCCAAAAACGAAAGGATTGGAATTTCCTGCGTCACCGGAACCAACAGTACTCGGTGAAAAGTTTTGTGCGCTAAAGTTGAAACCATCGTGACTGCCGGAAGGATTCGAAAAGTCGAAACCTTTGTCAAAACCTTTGTTACTAGGTGACGCCGATATTTCTTCAATCGCTGATTTCTTTTCAATGGGATCAACTTCCAAGTCTTGCTCCGATTTCATGTAGATTATTCCCTTTTTATTGACAGCAAGCGACCAGGCCTCGCCCTCCGTGTCGAAGCAAAACTTATTCATGGAATCGTCGTCAATTCTCACCCAGACTCCCTCATTGTTTACAAACTACGAGACAAATAAAAAATCCCCTAATTATTATTTTCGTTTAATTTGAATTTAGAAAATACGAAAAATTAGAGAAAATACGACTATATTTGAAAATAAAAATACGAAATGTGGAAATACGAAATAGAGATGAATCCAAATAAAATGTGCTCACATCTTCCTGAACAGTGACGGAATTTCCAAGAGCTAAAATCCCGATAGGTCTGGCTTTTAGATTTGGTCGGCTTCTGATATTATGGCCCGAGGCGCCGCAAGTAATCACAACCATACTCGTTCCACCATTGAATGTCGCTGTTTTTCTTTTACTAAAACGACGAGATGTTCTGAAGAATGAGATTAAGAGTATTCTAATGCAAAAAAAACGGGAAAAAGTTCATTAATGATAAAAAATGGTTACGTACTCTTCAATTTCCGAGCGTTTTCTAAATACGTCGTCCTTCACAATGGGTTTCACGTTGCTCTTCGCCTCGTCAACGGGAAATAGCAAAGTCTTTCCTAAATGCTGATTGTACTGAAGGCACCAAGCTTCGAAGTGACTTTTACTGCAATATTTCATTATTGATTCTGCATTCAGTCTTAGCCAGACACCATCGTCATTGTAATACTGAAAAGAAAAGAAAAATCAAAGTTCCTTCTTTAATCTGGCGAGAAAAAAATATATATTTTGATAGTTAATAAAATTATTATTTTCATATAAATAATAAAACTCATCGCAGAATTTTAATTATTTTCAGTGCAATTTTATAACCGAAACCCTCGAAAAGTCGAAAGATCTAAATTATTCTTTAAAATTTGATTACAATTCGTTAAAAGAATTCAATTATTTAAAAATTTGTTGATAAAGTTCTTTATCGGTTCTTTATTTATAATTAAATTTTAAAAAACAATTAATTGTTCAATAAATCATTTACTTTTCTATTTAAATAGTTGAATAATTTGGAAAAGGTTTTTAAATTAAAATATTTGCAAATTCGAATTTTTTAAACATTAAACAGGCAATTTTGAAAAAATAATTTTCTTGGAAAAATTAAATTCAATTTTTTAAAAATAATTTGAAGTTAAATGGAAATTTTTCCTAATATGGGAATTTTTCCAAATTCTCAGAAATTTTCCCATATTTTCATAAAGAAATTTGCATCTTAAATTCTGAAAAAACATTTTAAAAAATTATTAAAAATACTTATTTTAGAGAATAATTTTAGTTTAAAAATCTAGAAAATAATGATTGAAATGAAATGATAGAAAAGTGTTTTAAAAAGTTATAATAACAATGTTCTTAATATAAAATAATGATAAAACTTTTATAAGTTATGTTTAATTTAAAAAGGGTTGAGTTTGACATTTTTAAGAATCTTAATTCCGGTAGAAAAATAATAGCAATTAAATATTCATTTTAAAAAGAAGTTATTTATATTTTCGAATAATTTTACAATTATAGAAAATCGTAAATAAATGTAATTGAACATTTTTTTAATTAAAATGTTTTCCTTTATTTTCTAAAAATTTAATAATTCTCTATTTCATTTTAAATAAAAATTTACAATTGACAAATAGTATTTATAAACATTTTTTTCTTTATTATCAAAAAACCTGAAATTTTATAATAATAATAAAATTTTTCGAAGGAATTCAATTATTTTCATAAATAATAAAGTGTTTCAAAGGAATTCAATTACTTTTAATACAATTACAATAAAATTTCTGGAAATAATTCAATTATTTTGAAAAAATATTATTCAAATACGATTGTTTTCAAAAATTTTAATATAAATTAAATTTATTTTTCCAATTTTAATGAAAGAATAATTTTTTTTCAAAATATTTAAAAAAATTCCTACAAAAAAGTAATTTCGCTTTAAAATTTAAGATAAAATTCTTCGATAAGTTCAATTATTATTGTGAAATGTAAAATTCTCCTCAAGAATTCAATTATTTTCAAAAAATTTCCATATTTCAATGATTTTCAATTTATCTACTATTTTAATAAATATTCTAAAAGAAATTTTAATTTTTTATTAAAGTTATATTCAAACATTTACAAATTATTTTTATAAGTAATAAAAATTGCACAGAAATTCAATTATTAACAAATTTTTTATAAATTTCTTAGGAATAATTCAATTTAATTTCATAAATAATACATTTTTTTATGAATTCAATTATTTTTATGAATAATTAATTTTGTTTAGAAATTTAATTACATTCATAAATAATAAAGCTCATTGCAGAATTTCAATTTCTTTTACTAGAATTTTATAATCGAATTCCTCGGAAAATCTAATAATTATTCTTAAAAATTTGATTAAAATTCGTCAAAAAAATTCAATTATTTAAAAAATTGTTGATAAAATTCGTCAAAAGAATTCAATTATTTAAAAATTTGTTGATAAAATTCATTGTAAGAATTAAAATTTAAAAAACACTTAATTAATTAGTAAATGATTTACTTTTGTATTTAAATAATTGGATAATTTTGAAAAGGTTACAAATTAAAATATTTGAAAATATGAATTTTTCATACTTTAAACTAGCAGTTTTGAAAAACTAATTTTTTTTTAGAAAATTTTAATTAAATTTTTTAAAAATAATTTTAAATTAGACAGAAATTTTTCCAAGTATTTAAAAAAGGAGTTATTGGTCCTAATTTCAAATAATTAATTTTATAATTAAAAAAATTCGTAAATAAATGTTAACAGAATATTTATGTTAAAAAAATGTTTTCCTTTATTTTCCAAAAATTCTATAATTTTCTATTTAAATTTAAATAAAAATTTACAATTGACAAATAGAATTTATAAACATTGTTTGCTTTATTTTTAAAAAACTTTAAATTTCATTAAAGAAATTGTAGTTGAGAAACAAAAATAATGCAAATTATTTCCTAATGAAAATTGAGAATTTGCTACAAAAAATATTAAGAAACTGTAATATATGTTTTTGTTCCGGAAGAAAAAAATGAGTTTGTAAACAATATTGTTATTGAGAAACAAAAATTATTTATAAAATGGATTTTTTCTTAATTTTCTAATTTCAAATGTTATTTTTTTATCATCTTACCTCGTCTATGAAAACTATGGTGTGATCAATAGGAACAATACCAATTTGTTCGCTCTGTAATGAAGGTTGAGTTCTAATTCTCAGACCGGCACTACTTGTGGAAACAAATTTTCTCAGTTTTGTCAGCTGTTTCGGAAGTTTCGTCATGAGATTTTGTGTTGGTGGCTGCACACCCAGTGGAGGTTCCTTCACCTCGACTTTATAATTCTGCAGGAAAAATAGTAATCGATTTTAGTAATTTAATAGATTCAAAAGTATGAATACTTGCATCGAAAATTATTATTATCTATACTTATTTAGGACAGAAATTAATTGCATTTGCAATAATAGCAAATTCAAATAATTTTCAATAATAGCAAAGGACACCGCACAAAAAGTATAGAATTTGATTCTCGGTCAAATTTGTTTTGGATTTAAGTTTGAGTTAAAGTAATTTGAAACAAATATAACGAATAAATGTTAACAAATTTCACCGGGAACCAATTTATGTACTTTTTGTGCGTCGTCCTTTAAATGATTTTCAAGAATAACAAATGCAACTGATTTTCAATAATTTTATGATACAATTAAAATATAATAAATAATGGAAGATCGTCCTTTTTTTGCATTATATAAAAATTATTTTGAATTTGATTGTATGCAAAAATGAATGAAGCTTACGTCTTCCATGTTGTAGCCATCAATTGTGATCATGATGGAGTACCAGCCTGCGGAAGATGGGGTCCAAGTGGCACCATAACTCCCATCGCCGTTTGGAATAACGAGCATACTTTCGCTAGATCTCTTTAGAGCCGGCGACGTATATCTCAATTCTTCGAAGGAATAATTTTGATAGGCTTTCATTATCGTGATCGCGTAAAAGCACATTTTATTGCTGACCGTCACTTCGTAGGGCACGTCCAGTGAGGGTTGCGGATGACCACCAAATGTCATTGGATCTGTTTTCGAAACGCGGCGAATTTTTATGCCCTGATCCGAATCAGATATATCCTTTTTGTCTATTGGCACTGCCTTCAATTCGACCTGAAAAACAATTGATATAAAAGTAGGCTTATTAATATTAGCAAAAAAAGTGAAAATTTAAAAATGTAAAAAATAAAATATTAAAAAAGTTATAAATTAAATAAGTAAAAAAGTAATAAATTAAATAAGTAAAAAAGTAATAAATTAAATAAGTAAAAAAAAATTTTTTTTTTAAATAAAATAATAATAATAAAAATTAAAATTACAAAAGTATAAAATTAAAAAATTACATGAAATCAATATAATTATTATTAAGTTTTCTTTAATATAATTTTTAACTAATCGAATATTTTTTTAAATAAAAATTCAGCCTAATAGAAATTCGGTTAAATAAACATTTTTTTAAACTGTAACTTCAAAATAAATATTATTTTCATACAAAAGAAGTTTGATAAGATAAAAATTGTGAATTGTATATTTTACCGTCTGAATAAATTTTATGAAATGAATTGTGACAAAAAAATGAAAACCGAAAAAAGTTCAATTTTCTTAAAATGATAAATAATTGAACAGGGTTGCCACAAAAATTTAATTTTGTCTCTCCTGGATTATTAGAAAAAATTTTAACTTTCTTCCTGACCCTAAAGAATATTGAGATTCGCTCTAAAGAATTATTACAAACTTAAAAGAAAATGTAAATATATTTACGAATTTCTTTAGTTGTAAAATTATTCGAAAACATCAAAAACCTGCTATTTAAATAAATATCTAATCAATAATATTTTTCCTAAAGAATTCGGATTTTTACAAAATGTCAAATTCAATGTTCTGAAATTTAATAACTTATGGGAATATTATTATAAACGATGAAGAAATCGATTACTTCGAGTCGAAGTTTTCATGCTCTTGTTTTATAATAAATTTAAGATGACAGAGTGCGACAAAATCATTATTTTCCTATCGTAAGAATGATGTAACTTTAAATTCAAATTTTCCATGATTTTAATTTGCACATTGCACACCCTTTTCAAAATCCAATTATTTTCCAGAATTAACGCTATAAAGCTGTTAATATTAAATTATAATTTTAAATTTTGAAGTGAAATTCATTTTTTAATTAATTTTTTTCATCGATAATTATTCGAGAACTCAATTTTTTAAAAACAAAAATAAATAATTTAGTAAATAATTAAATATTTCTCAAAATAGAAGATTAATGAAAAATTTGAATAATATTTTTAAAAATAATTAAATTCTTCCGGCGAATTTACAAAGACAATTTAAAAATTGAAAATTTTATAAAAAAGAATTAAAATTCAGCATCAAGTTTTGCTATATTTATACAAATAATTCAATTCTTACAACGAACTAAACATTTTCTTTTAAAAAATTGAAATTCATTGAAGAATTTTCGTCAATTTTCGACAAATTAAAAAAAAAAGTTTAAGAATTAAAATTGTATAGAAAATAATTGAAATTCTGCTCAAAAAGTTTTGTTATTTATGCAAATAATTGAATTCTTGCAAAACGAGTTAAACATTTTTTTTTAAAGAATTGAATTCCTGATTAGAATTTTATTTGAGAAAATAATTGAATTCAGGAGAATATATTATTTACGAAGATAATTAATTTCTTATGAATGTTATTTTATTAAAGTTTTTTAAATAATTGAATTTCTCAGAATTTTTAAAAACTTTGATAATAATAATGAAATGAATTCCATCGAGAAATTTTATTTAAAAAATGGAAAATAATTGAAATCTGACGAACAACTTTGTTAAATTCATTTTGTAAATAATTGAATTCTTATGAAAAATTTTATCTATGAAAAGAATTGAATTCATGGAAAGAGTTTTATTAAAATTTCTTAAATAATAATTGAATTATTTCGAAGAATTTAATTTTTTTTTGGGAAAATAATTGAATTCTTTCGAAAATTTTTATAAATAGGAAGATTGTTATATTTGAGAAAAATAATTTTATTCTCTCATCAAATTTATTATAATTTTTTCAAAATACAGCATTTTATAAATTGTTTTAAAAATAATTGCAATTTTGAGAAAAATTATATTATTTACGAAAATAACTGATTTTTGCGAAGAAATTTATTGAAATTTTTTTCAAAAATAATTTAATTGTTAAACATAAAAATAAATTGAAAATAATTAAATATTTCAGGAAAATTTTATTTAAATTGCAAATTTTTAACTAAATTTTTCCAAAAAATTTATAAATAACACAATTTTTTAGAGAATTTTATTTTAATTTTTCTAAATAATTAAATTTCCCAAAACTATATTTTTTTTAAATTCTTTTAATATACTTGAATTATTTCGAGAAACTTCATTAAGAAATTAAAAATAATTGAATTGATGTGAAGAAATTTATAAAAAATTGTTAAGTAATTGAATTCTTGTAAATTTTTTTAAAAAAATTTGTTAAAGTAATTTAATTTTTTGGAAAATTTTATTAAAATAGATATTAAAAATGATTGAAATGAGGAAAATTTTTGAAACTGATTCAAATTTTGCCAAGAATTTTATTAAATTTTTGTAAACAATTCAATTTCGGAGAAGAATTTTTGTATAAAGATAATTGAAATTTTGGGGAGAATGTAAAAACAATTTTTGAACATAATTGAATTTTTACGGTGGAAGTTTATCACTTGAAAATTATTGAATTTTTTAATCAGTTGTTCTTAAAAACTCTTTTTTAATTTATTAAACATTTAAATTTTCAAAAATTTCAAATTAAGACTTTTGAAGTTCGTATCTATTTATGAAGATTGTAAACGAAACTCTTTTTAAATCCAATTAATTTCGAAATTTTAAAATAAAATTATTCATTAAATAATTTATAAGTAAATAATAGTATTTATTTATAGTAAATAAATTATAATAGTTCTTCAAGAATTAAGTTATAGAAAAAGAAATTGTCATAAATAGAAAGAAATTGAAGGTTTTGTATTAGAATTCTTTGCAAATTTATAGTTTCTGAAACAAACAAATAAAACCCAAAAAAAATTCATAATTTTCTTATAAATTCTAAAAATTTAATTTTTTTCAGCACTTTTATTAAAAATTCCTGACTTTTCCTTTAAAAAATTCTAATTTTCCCGACTTTTCCCTGAATGCCCCGACATGTGGCAACCCTGATTGAAGATGAAAATACGTCATCAATTCGTGTGAAAAGTAAATAAAAAGAAAGTCAATTTGAAAAGCAAACCTTGAGTCCAGGTACGTGGACTATTTCGCCAAATTGGTCCCTGGCGAGAATTGTGATGACGGCAGGCCATCCGCATCTCATTTCTTCCCTGGAATACAGCACCTCGCATTGAGAGGGATCCACGAAGCTGTTTGGTTGCAACCATCTGGCCAAGCGACCACCACTTGTGCCCACAGTACTGGACACAAAGTCCCTCAGGAATAAACGCTCGTTCGACTGGCAACTATTAAAAAAAGATAAATTTCTTTATTCACAACATTCCATTCTTCTCCAGTTCCTCCAACTCCAATTCAATAACATTTCCCAAAGAAAAATCTTTACTTTTTCTTTTTGTCATGTTTTTTGTCATGTTAATAACATAACCTTAAAAAACTAATTATTCGTGGGGGGAAAATTTGTTAAAGACGGTAAAGACGAAAAAAAGGGAGAAGAATTTTTCTCAACTATTTTTTTCTAATAAAATAAGAATAGATAATAAATAAGAAATTTCGCTAGTAAATAAGAAATTATGTGCAATAGTTGGAAACTTATTCAGCTGAGTCAAGAATAAGATTTTATAAAGGAAACATTTTTCACAGATAACGCGATACGCCCTCTAATTGGTGTCCAGTGCACATATATATAAACAGGATCTTGACAATAGACTATATATCACGAAAGCTTTCTCTTCTTCTAAGCACCCTTTTCCATTCTCCGTGGACCTATTTTTGAAGTCATCCCTAATAAGGTGCAATCACAAGACGACACCCGCCTCAAGTTTCTCGGCAAACAGCTCTCACAAGTACAGTATATACGTGCTCTGGCTTACGTTTCCTATTTTTTCTGCTCCGCCGACTCTACAACTTTGTGTCAACAAGTTCCACACAAGAAGTAGAGTCATATTCACCCAGAAGTTTGACAAGTTTTTCCTAATAAATCTTTCTTGCTCTCTCACGCTGCGGCCGCGATAAGAAAGTATAAGGATTATTTTCAGTTCAAGTTTGTAATGACGACGAGCTGAATTAATTCTTGTAAACAAAAAAATTAAAGTTACACAGAAAACGAATTTTCTTAAATGCAGTCGCACACTTTGCATGACAATTGAAAGAATCAGAAATCTTAAAATAAGTCCCGTGCAGTGGCTGAAAGTTGAAACAATAAACTTACCTACTGTCGGTAAAACAGTTTGACGTTTCTGCTTCCTAACCTCAAAATGTTAACTATTAATCCGTCCGCGACTCAGTTGTATGACTCCAAGTGGATAATTTTGTTTCAAAGTGCATTAAACTATAGGATTAATTAATTAATTAACTATTTTAATTCGAAATTCGAATCTACAGAATAATGGAATCTTACATAAATATGGAATGAAAATCTCCATTTTCCGAAAGAAAGATCCAGTGGGCTGAACACTAATAAAATTTTATAGTTTCCTGTCGTTCCTGTCTAATCTAAATATATACAAATAGTCACTACAATTTTTCATTATCCGCCCCTTTTTCCTTTTTTTCTCCACCGCCTTACTGTATCTCACATTTTTTCCCTCTGTTGATGATGAACTCATAAAAAGAATAATAACCATAAATGCAAATAATGCGACGAGCCTGGAAAAATAAAAACGAGAACAATATAATATGCACAGTGGAGGAAAACTGAGACATATGCTTGGCACATGGTCATTTCGGAAATGGGTATATTCCTGGGCCAGGAAGACAGGTATCTCCACTTTGAGAGAGAGAGAGAGAGAGGCTGAATATGCGAGACTCGTTGCGAATGAATGACCTCGTCAATCTCACACGCGTATATGATGCAGGCAGCAGACAGAGACGAGAGAAATAGAGACACGGGCACGCGCAATTTCTCATGGGAAATTAAATGGTGAGTTTTAGTATATACATGTAACTATATATGTAAGTATATATACTTTTATATATAGTTATATGTATATATACCTTTCTAAGAGTTTCCACAGGGAGGACACATTCATTCCATAATATATATTATACAACGCAGGGCAAGTTTTGTAATTTTCCAACAAAAGTAAAGTAAACCATAACAAACACAGCTAGTACTCTGCGCTAGCGAGCGAGTATATACAGTATATAATTTCACTTTGCACTTTACGAGGCCAAAAACTTATTCTAAGGTAGAATTTCTACAATTTCGAAATTCACAATTTTGTTCTAAGAGCTCGCGGAAAAACCACCGCAGTGCAATATGAAAAGAAAGCCATTTTCCCTCACTAATAGTCCTTACTTTTTTTTTCTTCGAAACTTAAAATTTTGAATCTTGTTCAATATCCAGTGTCTGAAAAATTGTTGAGTTGGAAAATTAGACATTTGGCCTAACCTAAAAACTCGCCTGGAATTAGGAGTAAATAAACATAGATAAAATACTCACTTAAGGGCTTAAGGCTCGAGACCCTCGAGACTTTTATTTGAAGCTAAAAACTAAAAAAATATTTTTAATTTCATTTACTAAGAGAGCTTTAAGGTTATGTTATTCAGTGATCACTTACAATCCTTAGAATTTTATTTAAATTTTTTTAGTAATTGAACTCTTTTTGAAAATTCTGTGTAAATAGTGGATATTATGAAAATCATTGAATTAAGGAAAATAAATGAAACTTTGCCGAGAAATTTGTTAAAAATTAGAAAAATAATTGTTTTTCAGAGAAAAATTTAATTAATTTATAAAGATAATGGAAATTTTGATTCAGACGAAGGTGTCTCTACTATTTTTTTTCAACAAAATTCCCGGTTTTTTCCGGTTATGTCCCAATTTTTTTCCGGTTTTCTTCTCATCAAATTTAAATTTATATTTGATTTTGAACATGAATAAATCTTTAAATTTTTCGAAACTAATACTTTTTTTAATAATTTCGATTGATAATTTGGAAAATAATTGAATTAAACAAACTGTTTTCTCAATTTGTTGAAAATAAACTTGTCCCTTTATAATTATAATTAAAAATTTGATTTTTCAATTCTATTAAAATTATAATAATTGAAATTCTGCGAAGAATTTTACTATTTATAAAAGTAATTCAATTCTTCCAAACAATTCCTGTTATTTATTATTAAAATAATTTAATTCTTGTGATGAATTTTATTAAAAATTTTGAAAATCATAAAACAGTAATAATTAATTATTTATTTAATAAGTAATAAACATTTAATGTGTTCAAGAAATAAATAAAAATAATTTATATAAACATTTAGAACTTTGAAATTATAAAAATTTAAGGGAAGTTCAATAATTATAATTATTGAATAGAATAATATTTTTTATAAGCAAAAAATTCATTTAAAACCCTAAAAGGGACTTTAAATTTAAAAAATTATAATTACGATCACTAACATTATTTTCGAAAAATTTAAATAAAATTTTTTCAAAGAATTCAATTATTTTTCAAAAAATGTAAAGAAATTTCAATTACTTCGCGAATTTTCAATTATTTCCTTATAAAAATTCAATTATATTGTTTGAAGATAATTGAATTACAATAATCCTATTTTTCAGATTTAAAAAAAAAAATTGCGAAAGTTAAATTTTATTAAACAATTTTATGTATAGTTTTTTAAATTAACTGATAAAAATGTTAATTATTAATCTTCGGCGTTAGAAATATGAATATACATTATAGAATACGACTTTTTATAAAATTCAATTATTAATCAGTTATTAAATTAAAATACTTTGAAAATTCTATTTGTTAAAAAGTTTCTAATGAAATTCTTTAAAAAATTTAATTACATATTTTTGGAATTTAAAAATATGTCTTAGCTCCATAATTTATTAAATAATTAAATTAATATTAAAAATATTGATTAACTCCATAATTTTTTTTAAATTTATTTACATAGTACGTTTGAATTGGTGACTGATTTTCCACTATCAAATTAATTATTTTTAATTCAAATTTAGAAATTAAATACCTATAAATAGTTTAAATGTCTATAAAAATTGAAATAAAAAGTGATTTTTTAAAAACAAATTAAAATAATAAAACTTTTTTTAATTTTGGTTAAAAAATTCCCTATTTGGCATCAAATTCCCGATATTTTCCGGTCAAATTAAATTTCCGGTTTTCAAGGATTTCCCGGTTAGTAGACATCCTTTCAAACAACAGTTTACAGTATAGTTTTTCGTTTTAAATGCTCTTTTTCCCTCTCTTAAATTTAACAAATATTTGTTGCGTTTTTAACCAAAATTTCAACAGTCAGGAAATAAAGAATTATGCATATCATCGCTGTGGGCTTTGTGCATGTATAATAGTCATAAAATAAACTGACATAAAATGCGTTATAACTTGTAGCAACCTGTTGAAAACTTGGCATTGCTCCATTGTTACGAATCCTAGATTTGCGTTATTGCCTTCATAAATTATTTCTTGTCAATATTGCGCTTCATCAATTATGTGTCATTGCGTGCAAAACGATCTCTTAGTTTTGTTACGAACAATATAAACATTGAAAAAGAAAAATTTTTTAAATAATTGAATTCTTTCGCGAATTGTTTCTTAAATAAGCGAATCATTTTGGCGCAGAATTTTCAAGTTTTCAGTGCGGTTCTTTTTTCGACCACTTTTCTCTCTAATGTTTAATAAATGTTTAATAAATGTTTAATAAATGTTTAATAAATGTTTAATTAATGTTTAATAAATGTTTAATAAATGTTTAATAAATGTTTAATAAATTGAGCTCAAACTTTGCAAACGAGAGTCTAAAATACAATAAAGAGGGTCAGTGATAAGGAAAAGTTTCAATATTTCCAAAATTAGGAAACAAAAATCGTTTTTAAACTACTTTTTGTCACGGTCACTTCCAATTTCAAACCGATTTGGAAGTTTAATTATTTTCTAAATTTCTTTTTGAATTATTTCAACTTTTGTACATTGCTGCCCTTCTTTATTGTATTTTAGACTTTTTTTTTACAAAATTTACAAAAATTGTCTCACAAAAGTACAAAAACACTTTTCTTACAAAAGAAAAGTGATCGAAAATGTTATACCATTAAATTTCTGTCACATATGCTGGCGAAGAAGTTGATTATAATTTTCAAGAAGTTTTTTTCTTTTCTAGTATTGGTGAATTAAGAGCAGTGGAAATTAAAAGAAAAATAGAGGAAGAAATCGTTTAGTGGCTGAAATTTGAAAAAGGGACCCAAATGAACTCAAGGTAAAAATATTTGTGTTTTAGTAGATGAGTGCTAAGACTGGTAGTATTATATAGAAACATTTTAATGCTAATGTTACATGAAATATTTCAGTAATAACATGCAGCTTGGGAATCGTTCAAAGGACTATTAATAGCGGATCCCCTTTGAAGACGAAGATGCGTCTTTGTTTAACAAAAAGCGATGGGAACAAAGTGTTAAATATAGAGAAAAACCAAAGCACAAAAAGTGATGGCAACAATGTCTCTTAGACAACAACGTCTCCCAAAAATTGCAAGGAAAGAAAATCTATATCTTGTTTTAAAGATTAGATTACATTTTATCATCCTTTTGTAGTCATCAAGCTGTGTAGGAAAGATGCTGACGCATCAGCAACACGATCGCCCATCAGCATTATCACCTAAGTAAACAATCCTACAACTCGGCCAAGGTTCAAAACTTAGTCCGCATGAGGAAATAGCATCTCTCATTCCAAAACACCTCGCCAACTTGTTCACAATATGTTTAAAAGCACAAGAGAGAAATATGAATATACGAAAAGTTTTGAAGCATGTTTTAGAGGTCGTAAATTATATGACCGCTGCCGTCTACCGTTTCCCTTCTGGTCTAGTATGTCCCCCATAAGGTTTCTCCCACTAAAATACAGTTCTGATGCTGCCTTAGAGATAATCTTGTCAGTCCTTTTTTTTCTTTTTTTTTAAATTACTGGAGGGAGAAGGAGGCAGTGTGACGAGTCACACGAAGTAGGGGAAAACACTGATCGTATGCCTTCCACCCGCCAGTTTGAAAGCAACCTCCGTCATGATCGCGTCAGCTGGTCTTTAGTTCCACTTCGAAGGTGACCTCGTGCGCGTTTTCAAACCGGTTCGTATAAACACACGTCGAGAAGCGCGCGTGAAGGCATCTCCGCAAGAGAAGAAAAGTAAAACACTTCTCACGATATTCTTGATATAGAAACAAAAAAAAGAAGAAGAACCACCAATGAATGCTCTGGATGATGATAATGATGGAAAGAATGAAATATCGAGTAAAAATAAGAATGGGGAATTAATTTGTGCCGAAAGGATGATTAACAGCGACATTATCGAGACAGATGGATAACATCGATTGGATCATATAACTACGTTTGAATTTTCCCGGATTAATACTAGAAGAAGAAGAAGAAGAAGAAGAAGAAGAAAAATGGCGAAAAAATGTGAATTTGGTGTTTGTGAATTGGTGTTTTCTTTTGTGTTGTTTCTGTGTTTTTGTTTATCAATTCCAGGCAGTGTGCGCGCAGAAAATTTAAAACCCGCTGGAATATGCGCAATGAACGGATGCAATTGTACAGTAAAGGCGCACCATTGGATTTTCGTTAAATGCGTCTTTTCTGATGATCAGGTGATTTTCGTTTTTTAATTTCTTATTTTTCTTTTTCCAGGAATAAATTTTTGTTTACAAGTTTTAATAATTTAAATTAACTTTATTCATTTAAATTAATTTTATCCATTTAAATTAATTTTATTCATTTAAATTAATTTTATTCATTTAAATTAATTTTATTCATTTAAATTAATTTTATTCATTTAAATTAATTTTATTCATTTAACTTAATTTTATTCATTTAAATTAATTTTATTCATTTAACTTAATTTTATTCATTTAAATTAATTTTATTCATTTATTTACTTTTAAAATCCATTTTAGTTTATTTTTCCACTCTTTAAAAATTCGGAGCGATAAATATCGTTTTTTTAAATAAAAGTTACGAATCTTCGACTCTTCTTGAAGAGATTAAGACTGATTTTTATCTAACAATGACGCCTGGTCGATAAATGAAAAATCCTTTCGGAGTTCTTTCATCATAACCCTATCTTAGACGAGTATTTAAAGAAGTACTCGACAAAAATTAAATTGTAATTAAATTAATTAATTCATTAATTTATTTATTAATTGTAATTAAATTGTAATTTAATGTACATGGAGAATTACTTTCGATTTTTAAAATTGAACCATCAGAATGAATGCACACTGAAGAATGATTTATTCGAAACAAAGAATTGAAAAAATCTTTGCTTAAATAAAAAATTACTTTCAAATGTTATAAATTAAAATTTCCACTTTCTCATCCCATGAGTATTTGTTTTTGTTTTGTTTCACTAACCAATATCTAATACAAAGGAAATTTTTTTCTAAAAATCTTTAAAACAAAGAAACAGCTGACAAAATACGAAGAAATTGTTTGTTTTCTTTTCTTTTTTGTAATCAATAAAATATTTCAAAGGAACATGATTAGTTAGTGGAAAATAATGATCCCAAAATTTTGAACGTTCAAATGAACGAAATATTTTTTGTTCGAGATATTTTAATAAATTACTAATCATCAAAAAATTTATAAACTAAAATTTTACATTTACAAACTCAGTAATTAATTTTTTTCTTAGTGACATAAAATAATTGCAATAAAAATTTAATTTTTAGAAGAAATTAATAAATTTCGATCAATTGAACGTTTAGAACTTTAGGATCTTGGAAAATAAGGAAAAAGAGAATATTTAAATTCATTAAAGGGACTAATTATTAATTAATTGATTGATTAATTAATTAATTAATTAACTAATTAAAGGGACTAGTTTCAATTTTAATTAATTTAAATCCGTAATTGCGACTTTTCGCCGTAAATCATTTAAATTGACTAATTCTTTAATAATTGTAACTTTTCGCCGTAAATCATTTCATTTGACTGATTATTTAATTCTTTAATCAACTGCTGAAATTTTTGACTGATTTTGATTAATTTTTACGATGAAAAATTACACTTAATCAAAATTTTTATTATTTTTTTTTGGTTTCAATTTATTTTTGAATAAAAAACTGTTAAAATTGTTAATTTTTATTGTGAATAAAAACAAAATGAAATTAAAACTTAAATATGAATATTACTCTCTAAATTTGAATTAGTAAAAATTGTTACTAATTTGAATTAGTGACTGACTTTTTGCTTTTGCATTAGTAAATTTTACTAATAAATTAGTAGAAATGACTATTTATTAGTAAATTTTACTAAAAAATTACTAAAAATGATTATTTATTAGTAAATTTTACTAAAAAATTCCTAGAAATCACTATTTATTAGTAAATTTTAATAAAAACTTACTAGAAATGACTATTTATTAGTAAATTTTACTAAATAATTACTAGAAATGATTATTAGTAAATTTCTCAAAAAAATTGTTAGAAATAATTTTTTTTAGTAAATTTTACTAAAAAATTACTATAAATGACTATTTATCAGTAAATTTTACTAAAAAATTATTAGAAATGATTATTAGTAAATTATTAGTAAATTTCACGAAAAAATTTTTAGAAATGACTTTTTTTTAGTAAATTTTACTAAAAAATTACTAGAAATGATTATAAGTAAATTATTAGTGAATTTCACAAAACAATTTTTAGAAATGAATTTTTTTTAGTAAATTTTACTAAAAAATTGCTAGAAATGACGATTTATTAGTAAATTTTACTAACTGATTACTAGAAATGATTATTAGTAAATTTCACGAAAAAATTTTTAGAAATGACTTTTTTTTAGTAAATTTTACTAAAAAATTACTAGAAAGGACTATTTATTAGTAAATTTTACTAAAAAATTTCTAGAAATGACTATTTATTAGTCAATTTTACTAATAAATTACTAGAAATGACTATTTATTACTAAATTTTACTAAAAAAAATACAAGAAATGACTATTATTAAATTTTACTAATAAATTACTAGAAATGACTATTATTAGTAAATTTTACTAATTTGAAAGCAAAAAGTGAGTCACTACTTCAAATTAGTACTAATTTTTTACTAATTAAAATTTAGAGATGAGTAAAGGTGGAGGAAAGTTAATTTTAATACTTTAAAAAAAATTTTAATTGCGATTAGTTAATTATTATTTAGTTGCAAGAAGTGAAACGATTCAATGAAGTGAAAATTAAAAATTGTTTATTTTAATCGTGACTATAAATACCCCCTTTTCTTTGTTCCATTGATAAAACGTGGATTAATTCATTGTAATATTCTAAATTAACCGGAGGTTCACAACTTGACGCAAGTTTCAAAAGACTTTCATTGAGTGATAAAGAATTCCAATCTTCCTTCCTGTTATTAAAAAAACTAATAAAAGATAATTTAAAAAGAAAAGTATAAAAAATAATTTTTTTCTTTTTGTATATTTTATTCTATTCGTATCTTTTTAAAAATATACTTCCGCCGAAGAAAAGTAATTCTTCTTTTATTTTTTATTATAGACTAAGAAAAAAAAATTTTACATAAAAAAATTGTATTTTTATTTTTATTTATTTGAAGAAAGAAAAGAACATTTTTACACTATTTCAGTAATTATTAAAATACTATAAAAAAATTGTATTTTGTTTGTTTGTTTTTTTATTTATTTAAAGAATGAAAAGAACTTTTTTCACACTATTTAAGTAATTATTAAAACTCTGTTAAAATTCTGAAGACACGGTATGTTTGTAAAAGTGTATTTTGATTTTTGAATCATTAAAAACTTATGTTAAAGTACTTAACTTTAATGTTCGAAGCTAATGTCTTAAAAATTTAAAAACGATTTTGTTCCCGTCTGCATCAAGTTTTGTTTTCTATATTCAAAAATGCTACTTCAGACCTGAAAGCTATTTCGAAAAATGAAAAGGAAAAATTAACACAAAGTTATTCATTTTAAGGCCGCATTTAGCTTTCCCATGAGATAATAAACGAATTTCGTTTAGAAAAACAAAAAATGTCCGTGACATGAATTTCATTTTAAAATTGTATTCGAATCATAGGTGAAATTAAAATCAATCTCTCTATTGTTCCTCATGTCGAAATATTTATTAATAACACACTTTAAAAAAATAAGTAAATAAAAAATAAAATAAATAAATAAAAAAAAATAAACAAATAAAAAATTTAAAAAGAATAAACAAATAAGAAATAAAAAAAATAAACAAATAAAAAAAAATAAAAAAATAAACAAATAAAAAATAAAAAAAAATAAACAAATAAGAAATAAAAAAAATAAATAAAAAAAATAAACAAATAAAAATAAAAAAAAATAAACAAATAAGAAATAAAAAAATAAACAAATAAAAAAATAAAAAATAAAAAAAAATTGTAAAAAAATAAGTGCTTCTAAAATATTCGGAAATGGACTATGGACATGGAAGCAAAATGAAGAAACTGAAAAACAAAACAAAGAAGCAAAGAGGAGAATTACACGAAAAGCAATATATACAGTGTGATAATTGATAATATATATAGTAGAACAAAAAGTACTTTCACCAACTAAGCCGCGGCAGCCATTTGGGAAAATGCTGCATTGATAATTGGTAACCAAATACCCGCGATGAAATCCATACATCACTGATCCGATTGCACACATTTATATTGCCAATCAATACGATTCCTTTTTGATTATACAAGTGTAACAACGTCAATTACTCTTGAATAAAATTCAAATCGAATAAAATTTATTACACACTCTGATAATGGGAATTTTAAGTTTATAATATACCTCACATGTAAAACGATTTCCTTGTCAAATTACCCTCTATAGAGATTCCCTTATAGAATTAAATATACGAGTGAACATAATTTTCGCCATCAATATTTGATTTTATTGTTTCGATTGTAATTAAAAATAAGATAAATTTATAAAAATTTATAATTTTGTTTATTAAAAGTTTTTCCAGAATTCTAATTGGAATTTATTAATTCTAATTCTAAAAGAATTTTTCAAAGTTTCCTTTTTCTTTATTTTTGGGGGAAATTTGCATCACATTAAATTCACTAAAAGTTGAAATAAAAGAAATGTTCAAAAATTGACATAAAAATTCATTTGACACGATTTTCTTAACATTTTCAGAAATCAATGATTTTCAATATTCGACAATTTTCAGAAAAATTGAGAAACGAATTTTAATAAAATTCTTCGTGAGAATTCAATTATTTTTCCAAACACTATAATTTTTCACTCGACAATTCAATTATTTTAGGAAAATTAAATAAAATTCTTCCCGTTCAATTATTTTCCAAAATAACAAAATTTTTCACTAAACTTCAATTGTTTATAAAAATTTTTTAGCAAAAATTCAATTATTTTTCAAAATAACGCAAATTTTCATCAAACTTCCATTCTTTATAAAAAATTTTTTAGTAAAAATTCAACTATTTTTGAAAATAACGAAAACTTTCATCAAACTTCAATTCCTTACCAAAAATTTTTTAGCACAAATTCAATTATTTTCATAAATAATAAAATTCTTTTTAGAAAATAAATTATTTAAAAAAAAATTGCTAAATTCTTTAATTCCTTATACAATTATATTCAATTATTTTCTCAAATAATAAAAATTTTTACTGTAGTTCAACTTTTAAAAAATTAATCAATATTATGCAAAAGTATTCAATATTATTTCCATAAATAATAAAATTCTTTTTAAAAAAATGTATTATTGAAAAAAAATTTTTTTTAATTTTTCACAATAATTCGATTATTTTTCCAAATAGTAAAATTTTTCACGAGAATTCAATTATTAGGAAAAATTAAATAACATTTCTAAAAGAAATTGAATTACTTTCATAAACAAAGTTTTTCAGAAATATTCAATTACTTTTAAAACTTTTAATGAAATTCTTTACAATAATTCGCAATTATTTTCCCAAATAATACAATTTTTCACAACAATTTTAATTATTTTAAGAAAATTAAGCAAAATTTTTCAGAAAAATTCAATTATTTTCATAAATAATAAAATTTTTCAGAAAAATTCAATTTTTTCAATTTTTTTTTTCAAAAAATTTAATTATTTTAAAATAATTCAATTATTTTTTCAAACAATAACATTTTTCAAGAGTATTCAATTATTAAAAAAAAAATTGAACAATATATTCAAAGAAATTCAATTATTTTCGTAAATAAATTCAATTATTTATTTTCAAAAAATTTAATTATTCAAAAAAAGTGATAAATTCTTTAATTATTTACAATAATTCAATTATTTTTCCAAACAATAAAATTTTTCAAGAGAATTCAATTTCTAAAAAAAAATTAATATTTTCAAAGAAATTCAATTATTAAAAAAAATTAATAATATTTTCAAAGAAATTCAATTATTTTCGTAAATAAATCCAATTATTTCTATTCAAAAAATTTAATTATTTAAAGAAAGTGATAAATTCTTTAAGAATTTTATATTAATTATTATAATTATTATAATTATTATAATTATTAAATCATTTTTCAAAATTCAGAATTAAACTTCTCAGCAAAATTACAATAAAAAGAGAAAGATATTTTTTTACGGAAATCAGAAATAATGAATAAAATTTAATTGTCAATATCGACTAAGGCAAGTTTTTTCCATTCGTTAAAATTAATTCCTGATAGCTATATATGTTTTTACTATATGTATACTTTTTCTCCGTACAGCCTGCGGGAAAAATATTATATTTTAACAAAAATATTTGTTTTTGACTTAAATAAACATATATATATATATGTATTTGTCTCAGAGCTAACTGTATAGACTTTTTATTTGTTTTAAATATAAAATTTTTAAATAAATTTCTTTTTAAATCTAATAAAAAATTTTTTTTTTACAGCAAATAAAATTTTATCTAAACGAAATAAAATTTTTTCTAAACCAAATAAAATGTTTTCTAAACCAAGTACATTTTTTCTAAACCAAATAAAATGTTTTCTAAACCAAGTACATTTTTTTTAAATGTCATAACATTTTTCTTAATCGAAATTAAATTCTTTCTAAACCAAATAAAATGTTTTCTAAACAAAATAAATTTTTTTTAAATCTAATAACATTTTTTTTTTTTGATCGAAATTAAATTTTTTCTAAACCAAATATTTTTTTTTAAATGAAATAAAATTTATTTGAAACAAATAAAAAGTCTAGTTGGTTCTGAGACAAATATATACAATTTCTAGGGGTGTGTTAACAGCGTGTGATTGTTAGGTTCTCAATGTTATTTTTTTCGACCACTTTTCTCTTTGAATGTATTTAATAAATTGAGCTGAAATTTTGTACGAAAGTCTGAAATACGACAATGACGGGCTGAAAAAGTTTTAATGTCTTTTTAAATTAATTATTACAAACTAACTTCAAAATTATCATTATCATTCTTATTATTATTATTATTTTTATTATTATTTTATTATTATTATTATTTTTATTATTATTTTATTATTATTATTATTATTTTTATTATTTTATTATTATTATTATTATTATTATTTTTCTTATTATTTTATTATTATTATTATTATTTTTATTATTATTTTATTATTATTATTATTATTATTATTATTATTATTATTAGTCACGGTCACATTTTAATCAATTTCCCCTCTTTATCGCTTCCAAAGTATTTTATTACAATTTATTTCTGAATTATTAAAACTCTTGTCCCTTACTGCCCTTCTTTAATGTATTTTACATACTTTCTTACAAAGTTTCAGCTCAATTTATTAAATATTCAAAGAGAAAAGTGTTGGAATGAAATACCATTGAATTCCCGAGTCACATGCTGTTAAATCCACGTTTTGAATACTTTTTTTAAAAAATTAATTATCGAGTCTGAAGTCTACTATATAGGTAGATATACTCTTCCTGCTATACAGTATCTCTCAAAAAGATGCGTCTTCTTTTTCCAGTGTGTCTAAAGTGATAAAGGGCCCCAAGGGAATATTAGCAAACATTGTAAAGTAATACAAACGCGTTTGTCCCTCTCTCTCTCTCTCTCTCTTTCCCTATAATCTTTCCAAGTATAAAGTCTGTCTTAATATACGAGTATTTATGAAAGTTCATTCAAAATCAGAGTTAGCTTCATATTTCACTTGGGATTAGCATATAAATCATCGGTCCGTGAACCAATCGAAAGGAAAGGTGTGAGTTGAAATAAATGGGTTTTGGAATATCATGTATGTATGTATGTTATGGGATTGTTGTTGGGGGATGTGATGCTGAGTACGAACACAAACACTTCGAGCTTCACCTTTTCTCTGTTGAACAGGTAGGGCAGGTTTTTTTCATTCACACACACACAAACACAAACATTTTGATATTTATATATATATATATTTGTTGCTTTTTCGTTCCACTTGCTGCTTCAGTTGCGCTCTACTGGTTATCATCCCGACCGATATCATACAATTCAGTGCATCGTCCCGCTATATCATTTTAAGGTATCAATTCGCCACCGTTGAAAAATTTTTTCTTCCGCGAGACTGAATCTACTATTTGAGTCAAGGATAGATATATACTGTATGGAAAGAGAGAGAAAGAAAGAAAGAAAGAGAGAGAAAAACGAAAACTCACAGCCAAACTTGGCCAGTAGAGTGCAGCAGCACTGTCAGATTTTATGGCGCAAAATTTTAATACTTTGCTGCATAATATCAATTAAACAAAATATAAATGATTTTTGTGGAGAATAAAATCATTAGATCATAAAAATTGGCTATAATAAAGTACGAAAAACTATTTAAAGATGTTAAGAGATTCAAAATTAAAATTTGTTTACAATATTTTTAATGGCAGGTAACATAACCTCAATTATTTTATCTATATACTTTTACGATATTCTAACTTGCAAAATCGTCTTTTTTCCTATGACACATATTCCTCGCTTACGTAATTCAATTTTTAACTTTTTCACAATTTTAGAAAAAAATGTTTATTTACTTCCCCCATTGATTTGTAAACCAAATGTGACTTTTCGCTATTAAATCAAAAATTAAGCGCTAGACAATTTTGCTGTGGTGCTGGCATCTGAGATTAGCTTTACATAATATAATGATCCCCATTACATGCAAACGAATTGATGATGTCAAAAATTAAAACAATGTTAAACAGATGATGGGAATTCTGAAGGAAAAGGAAATTTTGTTTACATACTATAGATACAACTTCTATTATTATTGAAGGCACTGGAGGACATGTAATGCAATTGAGAACCACTGCGGCGACAAGTCAACGACTCCCAAGAGCCATTAGAGTTCAGATTAGACGCTATAGGGCAGTCTCGAGAGAGATAACTCTGAATAGCCGCAGCTATGATATACATGTAGGAATTCAAATTTAATTTTTCAAAAGCGGTAGCACTTGTTGGCATTGACTTTAAATTGTTATTGCACACTGTTTTTTTTTTCCTTTTATTATTGCCACTCTTTACTATACTTTTATTATTGATATATTTACAAACTCGTGAAAAATGAAAAAAAGTCAGAGTTTTTTTGTATTATTATCATTATAAGTACCATTAATACTGGTATTAAATTTTCTATTATTATTATCATCGCATCATCATCATTATCGCCATCTTTATAAAGCAAATACCACTTTGAGAATTTACTATATTTATCCATTAAAACCATATCGTTAACAAATAATTAATTTTCATTTTATGCGGGTTGTAAAAAAATTAATAAACAAGTAATTGAAATAATATTTAATAATATTTAATAAAATTTAATAAAATGCATGGCAAAATTTTAATTAGGTATTTTTAACATTTTTTTTTAAATTAAAATTTCAATTATTTTCATAAATAATAAAATTCTTTTCCAAAATTCAATTATTTTAAAAAAAATGTAATAAAATACGCCTGTCATAATTTCAAATATGTTTATAAATAATAAAATTCTTCTCTAAAATTCATTTATTTTCAAAAATAATGAAATTCTTCGCAAAAACTAAATTATATACAAAAAAATTTTTAATTTCTCGTCAAAATTTTATAAATAATAAAATTCATCATGGAAATTCAATTATAAAAGTAATAAGTAATAAGTAATAAAATTCTCCACAGAATTTCAATTATTTTCTTACATTTTTTTTAATTTCTTGTCAAATTATCATTATCTTTACACGAAGAGAGAATATATATTAAATTTTGTAAAAATATTTTCAAATTGAGGAAAAAGTGCGAGAAAGCGAAATTTTGATATAAAAAATACTAAACTTTAAAAAAAAACTTATGTGAAAGTATAATTATATCAAATATCAAGAATATTAATTAAATTCTAATATAACTTTAATAAATTTCACAAAACTATTTTTAAAGTTTAGAATTTTCAATATCAAAATTTCGCTTTGTCACACTTTTTCCCCAATTTGAAAATATTTTTACAAAATTTAATATATATTCTCTCTCCGTGTATAAAAAAAAACATTCATCACGGAAATTTAATTATTTTCAAAAGTTCTGATAAAATTCTTTGCAAAATTCAATTATCTTCAAAAGTAAGAAAATTCTTTGCAGAAATTCAATTTTCAAATTTTTTTAAATTCTCCCCACAATTTCAACTATTTTGAAAAACATCAAAATTCTTCTTCAAAATTCAATTAATTTTCAACATTTAAACAAAAATCTGTTCAAAAATTCAATTATCTTTATAAATAATAAAATTCTTCTCTGAAATTCAATTATTTGCAAAGAATTTTAATAAAATTATTGTCAAAATTTTAATTATATATTTATATTTTATTTATAAATAAAAAAAATTCATTCTAGAAATTCAATTATTTTCAAATTTTTTTTTTTTTTTGATAAAATCTTATAATGTAAAATAATGATTTTATCATTCGGTCATCTTTAATTATTATAAGTATTTTAATTTCAAAAAGGTTTGAATTTGAATCTTTTGAAGAATTTTAATTCTTATGGAAAAATAATAATTAAATATTTATTTAAAAAAGAAGTTATTGATTGTTTTTTTTTTGAAAAATTTGAAAGAAATCTGTAAATAAACTTAACAGAACATTTTTTTGACTTAAACTTTTTCCTTTAATTTTAATTTTCTGAAAATTTAAAAAATTTCAGTCGCATTTTACTAAAAAAAAAATGAGTGAAAAAGTAAAGTAAAATGACTGAGGAGATCAGAGTTTATTTAACAAATATTCTTATAAAAATAAACATTTATTTTAATGAATATTAAATGTTTCATTAGTGATTGTGATTGTTAAATTTATTTGAATAAGTGAATTTTAATATTTCAGAATGCTTACAGGATTTATTAAAATGAAAAATGTTTTTTATTTGCTCTAAATAGAAAATATATTTAAAGAAAATAAAAAAAAATTTTCATTCAAATAAAAATGGATATTTAAACGAAATATATTAATTCAAATAAAAAATATTATTCGAGCTAAATGAAAGTCTATTTGTTTCTTTGACAAATATCCTTTTTTATTTGTTTCAAATAAATTTTATTTAATTCTAATGGCAATAAATTTTTTTTAATTTTAATTTAATTTAAAAAAAAAATTTTTTTTTAATTTTTATTTAATTTAAATAAATTTTTTTTAATTAAAATATATTTTATTTAATTAAAATATATTTTATTTAATTAAAATATTTATTTAATTCAAATAAATTATTTCTCTAGGTGGTGCTACGCAAAAAACTAGGAATTTTGTTTAAGAACAACAAATGATTTGCGTTTAAAATTCTTGACAGCATTTCTCATCATAAATGCTGCGATTAATTAAAATTCGTAATTGTGACTATAAAGTTACCATTGTTTCAAGATAGAAAGAAATTAATGGAAGTTAGAACAAAAAAGCTTATCGAATTTCGGAAGTGTTTGTCAAAATTTGAAATTGCGCGTTTCAAATAAGAGATTCAAGTTCGTGGAAATGGTTTTAATTAGTTTCGAACAGATTAGATAAATTGGTGTAGATTAACTGTATAGTAAGAGCCAGAGAATAGTTTTCTTATGTATATATAATACATAACAGTGTTCAATTATAATATGCAGTTAGTCATTTATTTAAATATAATGATAATAGAGAAAAATAAATGAAAAAATAGAAAATGAATAGACGAAGAGAAAGTTAGATGACAAAGAACTAGAAGAATTACGAAAGAAGATTTCGAGCCAAGAAATGATAAATATTAAAATATAAATAAATAAGTAATATAAAAGAATTAATTTTTTAATAATTTTTTAAAAAAAAGGAAAATTAAAGGGAACTAATGTTAATTATTTTCTCGAACGTATTAAGTTTTAAATGAGTATTGATCAGAGATTATAAAAAGTTTTAAATGGAACAAACTTACATCTCTGGCACGTAAGATTTTCAGAGACTCACCTGTAACAAAAGAAAATAATGAACAGTTAGTAAATGTTTTCAATATAAGCACTCTTATGAAAATGAACGTAAATTATACATCCCCTAATATACAACTATATAATTTAGTTGTATATTAGGGGATGTAATTTTAGTACAAAGTGTAATTAAATTAATATTTATCATTGAAAATAAATTAATTTGATTCAAATAACCGATTATTTGACTATTATCAAAATAATATTTACTTGAGTCAAAGAATTTTTATTTGAATCAATTCAATAATAATATTTGCTTCAAATACTGAAATATTTGATTCAAAATTTCAAATACAATTTATTTGATTGAAATAACCGATTATTTGACTATTATCAAATTAATATTTACTTGAATCAAAGAATTTTTATTCAAATGCAATTAAATAATATTTGCTTCTAATACTGAAATATATTTTATTCAAATGCAATTAAATAATATTTGCTTCTAATACTGAAATATATTTTATTCAAATGCAATTTATTTGCTTCAAATACTGTAATATTTGATGCAAATACAATTTATTTGATTCGAATAAAAATTATTTGGTCCAAGAAAATATTTATTTGCTAATAGAAAAATAATCCGTTATTTTTAACTTTTTTGTGCAGTGTAACAACAACAACAACAACAACAAATCTTGTCAATCACTAGAAAATATAAAATTTAGAAAAATAAAATAAAAATGCAATGATTAAAGTCAATTTAACCGTTCACGATTGGTCAGGTTAAGGATGTAATCATTGATTGCCGTTTAATCGGCGATGGCAAAACAGGCCCTTAATAATACACCCTTTATATATAGAAAATATTTTTGTTAAAATTACACTTCTCAGTCGAACCTCTAGTAATTAAATAATCGACGCTTATTTAAATAACATTCGTGTAATAGTAGGGTTTACAATAGCCGGATCTGAAATTAACTTGTGAATGATTTCAACCCATGGGGAGAGAGAGAGAGAGAGAGAGAGAGAGAGAGAGAGAGAGAGAGAGAGAGAGAGAGAGAGAGAGAGAGAGAGAGAGCAAAGGCACTAGTGAAATTGTCAGTTTAAAATTATTATGTTCACATATCGCACCAACGAAATTGGTGTCTGTGGATATTAAAGGAAAGTTACAACACAGTAAAACTAAATATAAATTTAAATCAACTCATATACATCTTCAAAATCGTAATCATATTATAACCGTTACGTTAATTTAATATTTCATTCCAAATTGTTTAACAGCATTCTTCTTCACTTTTTATCTTCAAATGATCGAATTAATTTCTCACGATTAAAATACATTCCAACGATTATTTAATATCTAAAACAGAGAGAGAGAGAAAGAATGTACTTTTCCAGAAGACCAAATGTCTTCCAATGAAAAAATATATTCTGAGTCATTCAATTCATTGAATAGACCTCTAAAAACAGAATTATCATATTTCAGTAAAAAAAAAAATTTTAATCGAAAGATAAGTTTTTTTCTGTTTAAACTTTAAATACTTTTAATACATTTAATAATTACGAGCAGTATCAAGGTCATTCTTGGAAGCCGCCTACAATCATGCAACTGCACGAGGTTAAAAAGATTAGTTTCTAGGTTCATATTTCATATTTGAAAAAGTAAATAAAAAAAAAATTCAATAGAGTACCACATTATGTGGGTTTTTTTAATTCAAATAGTGCGCGAATTAATCATATATATTGTGAGTCATCAAATTATGATTAGCATCGATATTTGCAGTCCAACGAACTATGTATAATATTCAACTGTCAAACTCTGTGAGTGTTAAAATGGTGATAATCTTGATAGTCATTATCTGTAATCAATGGGAAAGAAAATTATTAACACATATCGAACACGTTGTTTGAAACACGCACTAACTATATATGATTCATAAAATAAAATAGATATGAATTATGAATTTTAATTTTTAAGTGAATATGTTAATAAATGAATAAATTTTTAAGGTTTTTGAATTATGACTTAAAATTATCATTGGTGTGACATTAAAAATAAATCGTAGTTCAAGTTTTAGTGTAAATTTTAGTCTATGAGTTAGTATTAGACTAAAACTGAGAATGAGACTTTGGCTATAACTTAGACTAAGAATAAGACTTTGGCTATGACTTAGACTTGAACTAAGACTTCGACCAAAATTTTGACCAAAATTTAGACCCGCAGAGTTTGAATAAAATTTGTACAACTAAGACTTTGACCCAGTATTTGCACGGTAAATCGTTAGGTATTAAAATAACACCAAAAAGGATTAAAATAATCCAATTTAGTGTTATTTTAATCCATTTTGGTGTTATTTTAATACCTAACGATTTACCGTGTGATTAAAACTTTAATTAAGACTTGGACTAAGATTTTGACCCAAACTTCGACTAAGATTTTGATCCAAACTTTGACTAATACTTAAACAGGGTTGCCACGCAACCTGGAAACCTGGAAAACCTGGAAATGTCAGGGAATTTTATAAATCTTGAAAAAACCTGGAAAAGTCAGGGAATTTTTATCCAAATCCTGGAAAATTGTTGTTTTCTAAAGATATTCTATATGTTTATTCTTGAAATCTAATTTTAAAACCTGCAATATTTCAAAATTACTTCTTCAATTCTAGAAGAATTGCGTTTATAATTTTCATAAGTAGATTGATTTCAAAAAGTATAAATTTACAATTTTAGAAAATTTCGATTTAAAATGAATTCAATTAGAAATCTTGAGGCACGTAGATTATGGAAAAATTTTAATAATTCAATTTCTTCTGAAATTAGTTCAGTTTTTGAATATATATTTAATTGATTACTCAAAATAATGGATTTACAGAAGAATTTTAGTCAAAAACATTTAAAAGAATTAAATTTTGAATCAATTACAAATGTAAAGAAAATCAATTTATTTCAAAAATTTTACTAAAATTCTTGGCAAAATTTCATTTACTTTCTCTATTCAGTAATTTTTATTATCTACCACTTTAATAGAATTTCCCAAAAGAATTTAAATATTTGAAAAATTTTTTTC
Source organism: Leptopilina drosophilae (assembly GCA_032873175.1). Classification (NCBI taxonomy): domain Eukaryota; kingdom Metazoa; phylum Arthropoda; class Insecta; order Hymenoptera; family Figitidae; genus Leptopilina; species Leptopilina drosophilae. The sequence goes on along the minus strand of CM065485.1, from coordinate 3,734,952 downwards.
AGTTCAATTACTTTCAGAAATTCTTTAATACAATTTTTTTTGCAAAATTAAATTATTTTCAGGGGTTTTGATAAAATTCTTTGCAAAATTCAATTATTTTCAGGAGTTTTTATAAAATTCTTTGCAAAATTCAATTTTTAGAAGTTTTAATGAAATGCTTTGTAAAATACAATAATAATTTTCAAGAATTTTTATAAAATTCATTAAATAATTCAATTATTTTCAAAAATTTTCGTAAGATTCTTTGCAAAATTCAATTATTTCCAGGAATTTTAATAAAATGCTTTACAAAATTAAATTATTTTCATAAATTTGAAAAAAAATTCTTTAAAGAAATTCAATTATTTTTAATACAATTTTAAACAATTAATTAAATTTCTCGAAAAATGAAATAATTCTTAAAATTTTTTTTTTTATAATTCTTCAAGAGAAGTCAATTTGTTATTTAAAAATTTGCTCATAAAATTCTTTATAAAAATTAAATTTTAAGAAATATTCAATTGTTTAATATAATTTTGTTATTTAAATAATTGAATTTTTGGAGGTTTTTCTAATAAATATTGATTTAAAAATAAATTTTATGTAAAATTTAGATTATATCGTTGAATATTGAAAGCAATATAGCATGAATTTTTGGAAATAATTGAATTTTAAAAAAGGTTTCAAATTAAAATCTTTGAAAATTTGAATTTTTCATATTTTTAATGAACAATTCTGTAGAATTTTTTCAAAAAGTTTAATTGAATTTTCTGTCAATTATTATTATTATTATTTTTGTTTTCTTATACATATCTAATTGAAGAATTTTCTTATAATCGAAATTTCACCTAAAATTGAATTGTAAACAAATTAATTTGATAATTTTGAATCAAACTTTTTCTAAAATTATTAAAAAAAAACATCGACTTAAAAATGAATTTTAGTTGAACATTTTAGAATTCAATCAATTTACTTCAAAAATTTTACTAAAATTCTGGGCAAAATTTCATTTACTTTCTCTATTCAATAATTTTTATTATCTACCACTTTAATAGAATTTCCCAAAAGAATTTAAGAATTTGAAAAATTTTTTTCAGTTCAATTACTTTCAGAAATTCATTTAATACAATTTTTTTGGCAAAATTAAATTATTTTCAGGAGTTTTAATAAAATTCTTTGGAAAATTCAATTATTTTCAGGAGTTTTGATAAAATTCTTTGGAAAATTCAATTTTCAGAAGTTTTAATAAAATGCTTTGCAAAATTCAATAATAATTTTCAAGAATTTTTATAAAATTCATTAAATAATTCAATTATTTTCAAGAATTTTCGTAAGATTCTCTGCAAAATTCAATTATTTTCAGGAGTTTTAATAAAATGTTATACAAAATTAAATTATTTTCATAAATTTAAAAAAAATTCTTTAAAGGAATTCAATTATTTTTAATACAATATTAAACAATTAATTAAATTTCTCGAAAAATGTAATTATTCTTAAAAATTTCTTTTTATAATTCTTCAAGAGAAGTCAATTTGTTATTTGAAAATTTGTTCATAAAATTCTTTATTAAAATTAAATTTTAAGAAATATTCAATTGTTTAATATAATTTTGTTATTTAAATAATTTTGAATTTTTGGAGGTTTTTCTAATAAATATTGATTTAAAAATAAATTTTAGGTAAAACTTAGATTATATCGTTGAGTATTGAAAGCAATATAGAATGAATTTTTGGAAATAATTGAATTTTAAAAAGGTTTCAAATTAAAATCTTTGAAAATTTGAATTTTTCATATTTTTAATGAACAATTCTGTAGAATTTTGTCAAAAAGTTTAATAGAATTTTCTGTCAATTATTATTATTATTTTTGTTTTCTTATACATATCTAATTGAAGAATTTTCTTATAATCGAAATTTCACATAAAATTGAATTGTAAACAAATTAATTTGATAATTTTGAAACAAACTTTTTCTAAAATTATTAAAAAAAAACATCGACTTAAAAATGAATTTTAGTTCAACAATTTAGAATTCAATAATTGAATCAAAAATGTTAAAGTTTTGAATGAAAATTAGGGAATTGTTTAATTTGGTAAATTATAAATGTTATTTTAAAAACCTGGAAAATTTTTGTTTTTTTTAACCTGGAAAACCTGGAAAAGACAGGGAATTTGGTTGCAAAAGTGTGGCAACCCTGTACTTGTTTCCAGACTTTGACTAAGACTAAGAAAAAAGCCTTGGCTAAGATTAAGACTTCGGTCCAGACTTTGACTACAACTAAGGCTAAGCTATTTTTTCTTATCATTTCAATATTTTTTTAAAAACTTCCCGTTTTAAATTATTCAAAACTTCACAAAGGAAAACTAAGACTAAGAAAAAAAACTAAAAACTTTTTTTTACTAACTTTTTTCTGAAACAAAATTAACTTTTTATTTTTAACCTTATAAAAATATTGAAGTGGAGAGTAGGAGAGAAAAAAATTGAAATTTTTTTCTGTAACTCCACAAGATACGTGTGCAGTTGAGAAAAAAATCGATGGGAAATGAAATATGAGAATTTCTTTAGAAATATTTCCACAGCATCATCGCTATTTGACGAATGAATGTTTGAAGAGTAAAGACACTCCCGTTATAGACTCATTCATTTTTTTTCTCTCTCTCACTCTCTCTCACTCTCGAGTTTCTTTTGAGTAAAGAAATATATATTCGGTTTTGAGACATAAGAGGCAGAAAAAAAGGGAGCCCCCGAATTTGTTCTCATGCATCGGGCTCAACCTTAGCCGAGACGCTTCCGTTGAGCTCAACTTCCGGTTGAAGGGGTCATTTCTACAGAATCAGTATATATAAGAGAGAAGAAGAGAGAAGAAGAGAGAAAAAGAGAAAAAAAGAGGAAAAAAGAGAGAGAAGGAGAGACTATCAACGAATTACTATGCTGATCAGGTTGCTGCCGGGTTCTACGATTTGTATCGTTTGCATGTTATTTCTTGTCTTATGATAATCGAATCCCTACATTCGATCAGATTTACGACTCTTTACCATGTATATATATGTGTATATCTGATAAAAAATTTTTCTTGAAAATTGTCATTTTTTTCTCAACTTTTTTTTTTACTACGTCGTAAAGTTTAAGCCCTTATCATTATTCTTTTTTTACGTTTTTTTAACAATTCATCGGAGAAAAAAGTGATATTATCAGGAGGGATTTTTTTTCTTCTATACTGATATAAATAAAAAAGCTCACGAAGAGAAAAAGTAAAAATTCATTCTTCATTACATTACAGTTATGGGGCATTGATTTTTCTATAATTATTAGAAAATAATTAATATTAGATTTCAAAATTAAATTTTCTTTTTAAATCCTGTACATATCTGTATGAATTTTCAATTCTTTCGAAAATCGCTTTTGGAAATTTTATTCACATTCACTTTTATAAAAGAAAAAGAATTTGAAAATAATTGAATTTCTAGAATGAATTTTTTTTATTTATAAATAAAATATAAATATACAACTGAAATTTTGACAATAATTTTATTAAAATTCTTTGCAAATAATTGAATTTCAGAGAAGAATTTTATTATTTATAAAGATAATTGAATTTTTGAACAGATTTTTTTTTTAAATGTTTAAAAGTAATTGAATTTTGAAGAAGAATTTTGATGTTTTTCAAAATAGTTGAAATTGTGGGGAGAATTTAAAAAATTTTGAAAATAATTGAACTTCTGCGAAGAATTTTCTTATTTTTGAAGATAATTGAAGTTTGCGAAGAATTTTATCAGAACTTTTGAAAATAATTAAATTTCCATGATGAATGTTTTTATTTATACACGGAGAGAGAATATATATATTAAATTTTGTAAAAATATTTTTAAATTGGGGAAAAAGTGCAACAAAAGCGAAATTTTGATATTAAAAATTCTAAACTTTAAAAATAGTTTTGTGAAATTTATTAAAGTTATATTGGAATTTAATTAATATTCTTGATATTTAATATAATTATACTTTCACATAAGTTTTTTTTTAAAGTTTAGTATTTTTTATATCAAAATTTCGCGTTGTCGCACTTTTTCCCCGGTTTGAAAATATTTTTACAAAATTTAATATATATTCTCTCTCCGTGTAAAGATAATGATAATTTGACAAGAAGTTAAAAAAAATTTAAGAAAATAATTGAAATTCTGCGGAGAATTTTATTTCGATTTAAAAAAAATGTTATTAGATTTAAAAAAAAATTTACTTGGTTTAAAAAAACATTTTATTTCGAAAAAAATACTTTTTAATAATAATAATATTCAGTTAATAATAATATTCAGTTAATAATAATATTATTATTAAAATATTACCCAATCTTGATATCTCTTATGTACTCAATGATGTCATATCGCTTTTTGTGGGAAAAAAGACAGTATTCGACTTGAACTATTAGGAACAAATAATTTCTTTTTGAATAGCCGATGAGATTATATTCATAAAGCATGAGATACGTGAAGTAATTTGAAATTAGGAAAGAAACTTCTATCTCATGATGAATCACTGAATTTTCATGTTTCGAACCATATGACTATATAGACACACACAATATCTAGCAATGTTCCGCCCCTTTACCTAAATTTAGAAATCTTTTCAAAATTACTCAACCGGCAAATATACAATTTCCAGTATCATAGTAAGAAAACTAGAAGGGTTTTTTTTCTTATTGACATACTACCTGCTCGCTATGAAGGGAATTTCTTTCTCAATTTTTCCTTTTTTTTATAGTTTTTTCCTTCACTATTTTTTTGTTTTAAATATTTCCCTTCTATTACTCTCTAAATTTGAATTAGTAAAAATGTTAACTTCGAATTAGTGACTGACTTTTTGCTTTTGAATTAGTAAACTTAGTTGAATTAGTAAAATTTTGAATTAGTAAAAATTGTTACTAATTTGAATTAGTGACTGACTTTTTGCTTTCGAATTAGTAAACTTTACTAATAAATAGTCATTTCAACTAATTTATTAGTAAAGTTTACTAATTCAAAAGCAATAAGTAAGTCACTAATTCAAATTTGTCAACATTTTTACTAAATTGTTACCAATTTGAATTAGTATCAATTTTTACTAATTTGAATTAGTATCAATTTTTACCAATTTGAATTAGTATCAATTTTTACTAATTTGAATTAGTATCAATTTTTACTAATTCAAATTTAGAGAGTGTATAATTTAATAATTAGTTTATTAATTTAATAATAACTTATCTGGTGCAAAACGCATAAAACATATTTCCAAATGGGGGAATAATATAGTACAATGTGATATGAATTTTTCAAACATTGAATGCCCGCGTAGGTATTTCTATTATTTTTTTTTATTTAGAGGCCGTCAACACGTCTCGATCTTTCGACTCAATTTATTCACAATAGAGTCTTTCAACGAGCCCTCAACGAATCTCTGGGTGTTATTTGAAGGATGTCTAATGTTACTCCATGCGGGTCATAACCATAGCTTATGTGGGGTGCCAGTAAATTCGTACACTGATGCTCGCACTGACTGTCAATTGGTTTTTAATAGACATATACACACGTAAATTTATAGAGACACGCAAGTGGCATTTGTCATATACGTCTTTTACTTTGCATCCCATTCAATACCAAAAAAAAAAAAAGAAGAGAAGAAGTTATTTTCGTATACACATTTATCGTCAACTCACATCTGCAATTATGTCACTATTGTGATTTTTTTTCTCACATTCGATATTATACACTGAAAAAAAAATTTATTTCATTCAAATAACTGATTATTTGACTATTATCAAATAAATATTTACTTGAATCAAATAATTTTTATTTGCATCAAATAAACTGTATTTGAATCAAATAAACTGTATTTGAATCAAATATTTCAAGCAAATAAAAAAAAATTCAAAAAAATAAAAATTCAAATAAAAATTATTTGATTTAAGTAAATATTTATTTGATAAATAATAATCAAATAATCGGTTATTTGAATCAAATAAATTTTTTTTCAGTGTCTGATTCAATCGAAATAATTCTACAGAAGTTCAAGAAAATAGAAACAAGAAAATAGAAAATAGAAAAAAGAAAATAGAAAATAGAAAATAGAAAAAAGAAAATAGAAAATAGAAAAAAGAAAAAAGAAAATAGAAAAAAATAGAAAAAGAATAAAAAGAAATAACAAAAAATTAAATAAAAAATAAATAATAATAAATAATAATAATAATAATAATGGTAATAATAATAATAATAATAATAATAATAATAATAATAATAATAATAATGGTAATAATAATAATAATAATAATAATAATAATAATAATAATAATAATAATAATAATAATAAATAGAAAAGAAAATAAAAATTTAAATCTGAATAAAATGGGGTTTCTTAAAAATTCACAAGAGAATTTTTAAGAGATGGAGTGACAATATTTTTGCAGATACACTTTTCTTGTTCGTAATTTTCGATTAAATTAACTTTTGGAGAAAGGGAAGAAAAATTAATTTAATTTTATATGAATTGTATAATCGTATTAAATAGGAATTGAAATAGAAGTTGCATTTTTGAATCGAAAGGCATTGAAAAAAAGACACTTTTATATCGGTTTTGTAACTGAAAAATAAAGAATAGCGCGAAAGGAAATGTCGCAACTCTCAAATGCGTAGATAATTATGCTGACCGAGGCTGCACGACATGTGTAACTTTAAATGTAAACATGTTCAGCTATGTAGATTCATTCGTTTTCAACATAAACCATATATCCACAACCTTCAACTTTCAACATAACCGAATTGAAAACAATGTTGAGGCGAAATTCAAAAACGATTGTTCCTTAATTTTATTTTTCTATTTTTTTTTTTTTTTGTTAAATTCACACAGAGAAATGGTATATTTGTCTCATAACCAACTAGACTTTTAATTTGTTTCAAATAAATTTTATTTAGTTTAAATAAAATTTTATTTAACTCTAATATATGGGTGAATTTTCTGAAAGTGACACTTTTAAATTTCAGTTTTTCAATTAATTCTTCAATTAATTTTCTTCAATTATATGGTTTTTTCTATTAAAACTATTTAATTTCATACTCAAGAGTAAGATTTTTAGGTGGCGCAAAATTAATTCTTAAAAATATTAAAGTTTTTTTCATTTGAAAAATATTATTGTTGCTCCATTAAATTAATTTTATTTAATTGGCGAGAGCTTTTCTATTAAAAATTCACGCTAATATCGCGTTCACGAAATCGAAAATAAAATTACACTGCTTAAAAATTAATAATTTGTATATTTTAATACCAAATATATTCAATTGGATGAAAATATAAATGTATTTAAAGTATTTGATTTAATGGTAATTTGGGTTAATTTTTTCAAAGCAATGCAGGTAAATACTGAAAACAAAAGAAAAACTAGCATATTTCAGGGAAAAGGCTTCAGAGATGAAAAGCTTCGGAGATGAAAAATAAATTTTCATTCATATTTGTATACATTAGCAATTAAAATATGTTTTTTAGTAAAACATACAAATCTCACACCCTCATTTTATATTACCATCGAAATATTCTGTTAAATTTACTTCTACATTCAGTTATTTTTTAAAAAGGAAGGCTTCGGAGATGAAATTAATTTTTACTCGGAGAAAAATGTAAATTTCGATTATTTATAACAGCAATAATTTTTCTCCTTTTTGTAGATAAAATATAGGAAAATTTAACGTCAGATTCTCAGCTTTATTTTAATGTGCATTAAAATTTTGTTTAAGATATTTTTAAAGTATAAAATATGTCAGTAATCATTGTAAAGTAATTTTAACCTAAAACTGATGACAAAGTTTAAACATTTTTATCAAAAATAAAAGTGAGGTCTACAAATTTTAAAAATGCACATAATGATAGAAAAAACATTGTACTTTCTGACAATATTTTAAAAAAATTTCTGAGAATTTGAAAAAAACCATGAAAATTTAATTTTATTGTACAAGTCCTATTGGAGACATGTTTGAAAAGGCTTCGGAGATGAAAGTAATTTAGTTATTAGGTAAATTAAGTTGAATAAAATTATTTAATTTTCTTTAAAAAATGATAAATAAGTGCTAAATTTTGACTATGGAAATTGATAATAATTATTAAAGAGTAGATTTTGTAAAATTAATCGAGACATAAAAAATGCCACTTTCAGAAAATCCACCCATATATTTCATAATTTTAATAAAATTTATTAAATTTGATATATATTTGATAATTTGAATTAAATTTATTAAATCTTATTTGAATTAAATTTATTAAATCTTATTTGAATTAAATTTATTAAATCTTATTTGAATTAAATTAATTTTTTACAAACACACGAGTTAAGAGTGAAATATAAATTTAAAGAGTTTAAGAAACACAATAATAATAATAACTTTAGGGAATTGATTGAGAAAAATGTAACAATCCGTGAACCTGAAACGAGAATTGTACATGTGTGTATGGAAGTCAGGCATTACTGTTTAAAGTTCAATGTCCGATCATGCATCACTTACGTAGCGAGAAACTGACATTATTCGGTCCATACATACATCTTTCACGCGTCAACACTATACATAACAGCGAACAGGATAACTTTACTTAAACACATTCAACTTAGATTGTACAAGTTAGATTATATCATCAAAGTATAATTTGTTATCAGGAAAGTTATATCTGAGTGTTAAAATTGAGAATAATATTGTCACATCTCTATTAAATGATATCTTCAATTGTTTCAATTTGCGAGTATTTTCCATCTAGACACAAAATTACAATTACAATTTCTAAGTATATAATTACTATATGCTATTTAACGGTTTTTTTTTAAAAACAATCGAAAAATCGTAGTCAATTGTCATCAATTATTCAATTAACGCAATCAAAAAATTAATTACACTAGAATCAAAGTTTCTAATGATTCTTGTTGACAAAAAGTGTATCCTTATTTTTATAAAAAATATTTACTTCCTTCTTATTCTATTAAAATTGAATTCCTGCAACGAATTTTATTATTCATTAAAAGAATTTAAATCTTTATAAAAATCATTTAATTTTTGTGAAGAATTAACAAAATTTTGTCAAATAATCCATGTCTTTTGACTAATTTCATGCAAATTCTTATTTAAATAATTAAATAGAAAATTAGTTTTTAGTGGCCGAAATTTTAAAATAGTACTCAAATAGTAGCGTAACTTAAAGAAATTGAAGTTTTAGTAAATAGAAGTTTTAGTAATTTTAGTAATTTAATAATTTTTTTCCGGTTTCAGTATGTCAATAGCATTTCATAAAAATAGCCTAACCGTAAATTTCAAGAGCCATTTTGGGTTATGAAAAAAGCTTTTTGTTCGCTTATATCGGAAAATAAAAAAAAAATCTCCATGTCTCTTCAGGTGAAATGCGCGTTATTGTGATATTGACATAAACGGATATTGATTCCAAGTGCATTGAATTGCTTAATAAATATAGTGAACTTATAAAAGGCACTTTTTAGCTCACTTTTGCGGAAGCAAATTATAACCATTTTGATATCTATAATCTCTGTTGAACCACGGACGTCTCGTGGGTCGTCGTTTCTATACAATAATTCTGTTAATTGGAATATGGCGCCGTGTCAGAGTGCAATTTACTAAGTGCATTCATCATATTTGATCTTTTCCCGACTCTCTCTCTCACTCTCTCTGCTACTTCATCAAACACTTTTTGAATTTTCCATCGTTATTGGTCTGGTTTTAATAAACATTGCCTCACCTCTCTCTTTCTCTCTCTCGTCGTTATATTTTATCCTTTTTTCAGAATTAATTTTCCGATAATTCGCAGAATTTTCAACGAGTCATCTTTATTGGAAATTAGAATTCAAAATATATAATATGTATGTATATATAGTTTAAACTATGTCAGCGTACATTTAATTAAACTTGAAATATTTCTAGTTAAAGGCTTTCAGAGCGAAGCTAATTTTAATGCAAAATTTAATTTCATAGTCGCTTTATGATTTGTGAACATCATTTGCTGCAGCAAGTATTTGAAACATAGATTTTACAGGAGCAGCTTTACATGTTTGGAGACAAATAAAATAACAATAAACGTAAAATTAATGTAAAATATTACAGTACATTTATGCTTTAATACGTTATTATTATTATCTTGTTATTTTAATGGGTTTTTTTTAACAGTTGAATTCTTTTGCGAAATTTCACGAAAATACTAGATATTGAAAATAATTGAATAGTTGTAAAGAATTTTATCGAAAATTTTTAAAAATAATTCAATTCCTGAGAAGAATTTTATTATTTTTAAAAAGAATCGAATTATTGCGAAATATTTTATTCAAATGTTGAAATTATGCTTTGAATTCTAGTAAAAAATTTTCTTATTTTTGAAAATAATTGAATTCTACATTAGAAGTTAATGAACATTATTTTAAATAATTAATTTTTCGAAATATAATAAATATTATGAAAATTTTATTATAAATAATTAAATTCTTGTAAAAATCTTTATTTGTAAAAATAATTGAATTTTGTTATTAAATTTTTTTTTAATAATTGAATTCTTTTGGAAAAGTTTATTAAATTTTTCTTTAATAATTGAATTCTTTTGGAAAAGTTTATTAAAATACAAAAATATTGAAAATTATTATTGAATTAAGAATAATTTTTTAATGCAATTGAAATTTTACCATGAATTTTATTGATATTTTTTTAAAATAATAAGAAAGAAGAATTTTATTATTTAAGAAAATAATTGAATTATTGTCAAAAATTTTAATTCAAATATTTCAAAAGAATTGAATTTCTGTGAAATTTTTTTGTTATTTTAAAAAATAATTGAATTCTTCATTTCTTCATTAGAATTTTATGTAAATTATTTTAGATAATTATTTTTTACGAAATATAGTAAATATTATGAAAATTTTATAATAAATAATTGAATTCTTGTAAAAATCTTTATTTGTAAAAATAATTGAATTCTTCCAAAGAATTTTGAAACAACATTTTTTTTAAATAAATAATTTTTCGAGGAATTGAAATCAAATTTTTTAAAAATAATAACATTTTTTTGAGCAATTTCTGTAATATTTTATTAAAAATAATTGAAAACCTGCAATTAATTTTATTATTTTGCGAAAATAACAGAATTTTTGTAAAGAATTTTATCGAATATTTTCAAAAACAATTGAATTCTTGAGAAGAATTTTATTATCTTTGAAAATAATTTGAATTAATGTGAACAATTTTTCTTAAAATATTTAAAAAGAATTAAAATTCAGTGAAAAATTTGGTTATTTTTTAAAATAATTGAACTATTCATTAGAATTTTATGAAAATTATTTCAAATAATTAATTTTTCGAAGTAATAATAATTTCTATATGAAAATTTTATTTTAAGTAATTGAATTCTTGTATAGAAAACTTTATTTGTGGAAATAATTCAACTTTTTTGAATAAATAATTTTTTTCAAACAGTTTCTGTAAAATTGTATTCAAAATAATTAAAATCCTACAATGAATTTTATTATTTATGAAAATAATTGAATAGTCGTAAGGAATTTTTTTGAAAATTTTGTAAATTATTTGCATTCCTGAGAAGAATTATATTATTTATAAAAATGATTGAATTATTGCGAGACAAATTTTTTAAAATGTTTAAAACGATTTGAATTCGTGTGAAAAATTTTGTTTTTTTTTTAAATAGTTGAATTTTTGCCTTGGATTTTATTAAAAATTTTGATTTAAGTAATCGAATTTCTGAGAACAATTTTACTATTCATAAAAAGAATTGAATTATTGGGAAAAAATTTTATTAAAATGTTCAAAATTTAATTTGAATTCTTGTGAAAATTTTTGTTATTTTTGAAAATAATGGAATTTTTCATTAGAATTTTATGAAAGTTATTTCAAAGAATTAAATTTTCGAAATATAATAAATATGAAAATTTTATATACAATAATTGAATTCTCGTGAAAATCTTTATTTGTAAAAATAATTTAATTTTTTTATTAAATAATTCAAAATAGTGTAAAAAATTTTTCAACTATCATTTTGATCCAATTTCAAGTGAATCATTAAAAAATGCACGGAAAAAAACTTTTTCTCGAACAGCTATAACTTTCGCTGAAATAGCGAAAGTTATTAAAATAGCAATAGTATTCGTTGCAATAACTAAAAATTTCGCTCATTGTAGTAAATTTTATAGTTGTTCCAGGTGAAAATTTTGTTTGTTTGTGATTTGCACCCTTTCACTTTCTTTTTTTGTCAACACTCGCTTTCTATTTGAATAGTTTTCGATACTATATTCGAATTTCCGAAAGAAAAATACTTATTTCGATTTTTTCGGAAAAATATTCCACCTTTTCTGGCAATGATTCTTTTTTTGAGAAAGAATGTATATAGGTTTGCGCTTAATTTACACTTGGTGTGTGAATGTAGATTATAAATTCTCATGGCGAGGGTGGATTGAAAACTCCGGCAAGTATATATGGGACATATAAAGCTCCTTGTCGGTAACGAACGGATGTGACGTGGGTTTGACGGGGCGTGGCTGTCCTCTCTTATATATAGTAGCACTGTGCTTGGAAGCCAGCAAACTAGTAAAAAGATTTTCTGAACCGTGAATTACCATGAAATTCTTGTTTCACACACGCGGAAGTTTCTTCCTTCCTTCCTTCCTTCGTTGGTTGCGTTTTCACTCTTCAACGCATACGTTACTAGTTTGCATTTTGCTTTGTCTTGCATGGAACACAGTTCGCGAGTTTTCTGTGTATGTCAGTGCGACTGCACTCATGCTTTTATATACCAAGTGCCAAGTTTCCAGTACAATCAATTGGGGCAAAGTCTGATTCATCCATGTCGTGATAATACGCACTGCAAGTGCATTTAAATGTAATTTCTCGTTATAATGTGTATATACATAAATGCCCCAAGCGATAGGTTTCGGTTAAATGCAAATGCTCGAAAGTCCAAATTTGAAACCCAATTTTCGTTTTGTTTTTCAAATTGTCAAAATCCGCATTTTAAAAAAGGGACCTCAGGATCCTTTTAGAACTTTTTACTTTCGGCTGAAAGCTAGATTTAGACATCGACTCTGGAATTAGAAAATTAAATTAAAAAAGACAAAATAAACCAAGTCGATGTCCACAACGTTGATCAACGAAAAAAAATTATTCACTTAATAATTTAATTAAAAACGACGCTCCAATATTGAGACAAAAATATTTAGAAAAAAATTATCTTTATATTTTGATAATAATTATTTTACAATTAAATATTAAATTAAAAATAATATTTAGAACCATTAAATAATTTTTTTTTGTTCATAAACGTTGTGGACTTCAACTTCGTCAAGATAATATAACTCTCTGAACTTAAAAGCATTAAAAAACAACAAATCGATACCAAAAAGATTGAACCAAAGTCTACAACGTCAAACCTGACGATTTTCAATATTGTTGCTTGGAAAATCGTCAGATTTGACGTTGTAAACTTCGGTTCAATCCAAAAAGTGGCTTAAATCATAATTTGATTTAATTTTTCAATATCATTTTGATCCAATCACTGTTGGCACTGATAACTTAAAAGCATCAAATGACAACGAATTGATTTCGAAAAAAAATTAAATCATAATTTGATCCGAATTTTCGCCATACTATTTTGATTCAATTTGGTATCGATTTGATACTTTAAAAAAAAATTATAAGTATAATAAAGAACTAAAACCTTATTTTTCGAGTTATTGTCGATATATTGAATGCAAGTGGAACGCACACACTTTTTAAAGTAGGCGTAAATCACACTTTGTCGTCTCAAATCAGGATGCACACACTTGCACTTGTATAGAAATCGGAAGCTCTTGCGCACATTATATTCTATGGCAAAATTCAAGTGCAATTACTTTTACTCTTTACTCAATGGAATTAGTCGACTCCTCTCAGATTTAACGCGTACGATATTTTTCTATTCAATTATATTATAAATTATATAAAGAAGATAATTTAATTCTAGTATATGTAAAATTAATTCGATTTCAATTATTTTATTTATAAAATGGAAATGTACCTTTAATAATTGAAATTCTGCAAAATAGAAAAGAAGACAAAATTAATTTCAATGTTGGAGACAAATATTCTTAAATTTTGAATCTTTTCTCGATATAAATCAATGAAAATCTATTCAGTGAATTGCCTTCATTTTAGGCTAAAAAAATTATTTTAAAAAATGAAAAATTCATCGAAAATTTCAATTATTTTCACAGATAATAAAATTTCCAGAGAAAGTCAAATAATTAAAATAGTATTTTCATAAATAATAAAATTTCCAGAGAAAGTCAAGTAATTTTGAACATTTCATAAATAATAAAATTTCCAGAGAAAATCAAATAATTAAGAATAGTATTTTCAAACAAATTTCCAAAAATCAATTATTTAACACAATTTGTATACAATTCATCACAATAATTTAATTGTTTTCACTATGGGAGTAACATTTTTTTTAATGGAATTCAATTATTTAACAAAATTTTCGATAAAATACTAGACAACAATTCAATTATTTTCCTAAATATAATAAAACTCGTCGAAGAATTTCTATTATTTTTGACACTATTTTGAATTATTTAATCAAAACATTCAATTTCTTTACAAATAAAGATTTTCACAAGAATTCAATTATTCCATATAAAATTTTCATAATTTTTTTTATATTTCGAAAAATTCATTATTTGAAATAATTTTCATAAAATTCTAATGAAGAATTCAATTATTTTCAAAAATAACAAAATTTTTTACAAGAATTAAAATCAAATTTTAAACATTTTAATAACATTTTTCTTGCAATAATTCAATTCTTTTTATGAATAATAAAAATTCTCCTCATGAATTGAATTATTTTAAAAAATTTTCGATAAAATTCTTTACAACTATTCAATTATTTTCCTAAATAATAAAATGCATTGCAAGTTTTCAATTATTTTTAATAAAATTCTACCGAAATTGATCAAAAAAATGTCACTACTTTTAAAAAATTTGATTTCAATTCCTCGAAAAATTATTTATTTAAAAAAAACATTTTGTTTCGAAATTCTTTGGAAGAATTCAATTATTTACAAAAATATCATAATTTTCTCTACGAAGTGAATTAATTTTTAATATTTTAATTCTATTTTTTGACAATAATTCAATTATTTTCACAAATAATAAAATTTCCTTTTAGAAATTTTAATTATTTTTAAATTATTAAAATAATTTTAATTATTTTTAAATGATTAAAATATTTTAAATTATTTTTAAATGATTAAAATAATTTTAATTATTTTTGGAAATTCTATTTTAATTCGTAGCAATTATTCAATTATTTTTATTTTCATAAACAATAAAATTCATTATATAGGATTTTAATTGTTTTTAATACAATTTTACAGGAATTACTCCAAAAATGTGAATATTCTTGAAAATTTTTACTTCAATTCCTCGAAAAAATCAATTATATGAAAAAATTGTTTTTTTATAAATATTTCTTGAAAGAATTCAATTATGACGATAGATAACAAAATTATTCCCGAAAATTCAGTTATTTTAAGGCATTTTAGTAAAATTTTATGCAAAATTAAATTACTTTCATACATAAAAATATTTACCACAAGAATTTAATTAATTTTATGAGAATTAAATTTTCTTCGTTGGAAATAAAATTATTTTAAAAAATTCTAATAAAATCGTTCACAAGAATTCAAATATTTTTATAAATAATATAATTCTTTTTTTAGTAATCAATAGTGGAAAAATATTGAATAAAATTAACACAGAAATTCAATTATTGATAAATGTTTTAATAGAATTCTTTGTAAAATTGGATTATTTCTAAAAACTTTTCGCAATTCAATGATTTTCAATATATCTATTTTCATTTTTCTAAATAGAATTCAATTAATTAAAAAATATTTTTGTAAAAATCTTCGTTAGAATTTAATTTTTTCCATGAATAATAAAATTTTCTCAGAAATTCAATTATTTAATTTCAAATTTGCATAAAATTAGTCGAAGGAATTCAATTGTTAACAAATTTTTGTAAATGCGAATTTTCTTTAGAACTTTATTATTAGAATTAAATTATTATCAGGAAATGAGAATTGAATTATTTTAATAAAATATTTGAATTCTTTCATGAATAATAAAAGTCCTTGCAGAAATTAATTTCATTAGCTGAATAAGAAGGAAGTGAATATTTTTACATCGGAAAATTAGGAAAAGGTCAAGAAAATAAAAAATATGGAATATAATAATTTTGTCGGTTTTTCGAAGTGACTAAAACGAGTTTTTTTTTGGTCTAGTTAATTTTTAACTATTTTTTCTAAGTTTAATTGAATTCCATAGCTACTATTTTACTGTTTTTTTCGTTTTAAAACTACTTTTTAATACTTTTTGTAAATTAATTGTCGAAAGCCAAATGAAAGGAAATTATTTTTTAATGAAAGGAAGTTTTTTCCGTTTCTTTAAATTTAATTTTTTCTCGAGTATAATATATGTAAAATTTTCAACTCCTATTTAATTAAAAGGGACGAATCAATTTCTAAAATCATCGATTTGAACCAATTTGGAATTTTGGAAATTAGAAAGTTTCTCTCATGTGTGGGGGGAGTTGAGAGCAAATTCCAGGCGAAATTCCAGAGATAATAGTTTAGCCAAGAAGAAGAGTGGTCGAATTTCCATAAAATCGATACTTGTAATAGCAACCGGTGCTTGATTTCATTGAATCGATCGAGAGAGAGGATAATATTATATATATATATATCGAGCGCAATTTGACCTGCATCTCTCGTCTTTTTCCTTCATATATTCAACGTAGTGCGAAGAGAGTTTCTCTCCACCAGTGTGGCTCGCAGCCAAAATCACCATCGTACTTGCCGAAATTAATTCGCAACTGCAGCTGCAGCTGGATGAGACGAGTCTAAGGACAAAGAGAGAGAGTGAGAGAGAGGAGCGTTCTCTCATAACTTCACAAGATCCTCTTTGTGCAACCAACACAGAAATAGATCACGTATACTGGATTATCCTCGACTCCCATCAACTTCTGAGTCACTCTCTGTTGCTTTGGAACACTCGAGACCGAGTTGTTGGGAAAACACACAAAAAAGAATTACGCAGGAGTCATTCATCGACTCAAACTCGAATGAAGGTGATTTTAGAAAAACAGATTCCTCTCCCTTTGTTTTTGCTCTCTAAATGTGTCACTTTCCGAAGAAAAAGGTAGAAGCAAAAAATTTGAGGTTATGTTTTCAATTTCTCGAGTAAAAACACGGAAAGAGAATCAATTATTAATTACAAATTACTCTTCTCCAAGTCTTTATTACACTGCAAAAACTGCTATCTCACTCTTTAAGTAAAATTTCAGTTGAGAATCATGTAAAAATAAATGTTTCCAAACGTTATTTATTTTACATTTAACGCATTTAACAAAATTTGACACTTTCAGACAACTTACAGGTTATGTACCTTATGTACTTTGTTTTGCTTTTTTATTGGCAGCACTCGCACTGTACGGTCGGTAATGTCAAAAAAAATTTATTTTCCAATTTCTACAATTTGTCATAGCCAACAGTCAAGTTAATTGATAAATATTTTTCTTTCAACAATGGTATTAGTATTAATATTCATTTATTCAAATATGTGGAACTATTTAAATTACTATTTAATTCCCCAACTTTTATGCTGTTCTAATTTTGTACCTAATGTCGATAAAAAAGATTCAATTTAGATATTTCTTGAAAATGACCAAATTTCATTGGCGTTTGTCAACAAGGTCAACAATATGTGAAAAACTAACCTAAAACTGTCAGTTTTCTTCGTCTTTTCTTAAAGAGAATAAAAACGTGAAATTACTGTGCATAAGTTTAAACATAAACTGTCAGTTTTCTTCGTCTTTTCTTAAAGAGAATAAAAACGTGAAATTACTGTGCATAAGTTTTTCTCTATTAACGCGCACAATCAGTAAAACTCAAGTAGAAATCTCGAGTAAAGAAAAAAAAGAGAAGGTTAAAGACAAAGATTGGAAAAAAATAGAGGCAGAGTAAATAGAGAGGAGGAATGGAAGCAGCGAGAGTTAGAGAAAAAGGAAAAACGACAAGTTACTCTTTTCGAAGGCACCGGATGTTTCTCAAGAATGATTAGACACACTTTGTGGTTCTGGTGTCACTTATCAAAGCAGTTATACTAATACTATGCTATACGTCGAGTCCGACTGCGACTGCTTTTGTTATTCAAAACTGGCAGTCGATAATGTTACAAAAGTTTACTTCAAAACAAGTGAGAACAATTGACCTGAATTGGAAAACAATTACTAACCGCTTATAATGTTGGGAGGATATTTTTTTTAAAAATAAATTACAAATATTTTAAAATTTGTAATATGCAATATTTTCCTAAAAGTATGTCAGGTGAAAGATAAACTACTGCTACGTTAAAGATCGACTTTAACGAGCAAAAAAAAGTCGCTTTAGTCGACAAAAAACAGAAAAAATCGTTTATTTAATTCAATGTTGTCACAAAAAATCAAATTAATCAAAAGTCGTAAAATTTTGCTAAATATTTAACTACTTCTTCCTTCTTTATTCACAGAAAATAAAAATAACGAAATTTCAACTTCTGAAATTCAATAATTTCAAAAAATTAATTTAAAAGAAATATAAACTATCCAAAAATTCAATTATTTTCTACAATTTTTAACTATAAACTTAAACTCTAAATTCTAAATTTATATGAAGTTTTGATCATTTTTTGCAACTTTTTCGAAAATTCAATTATTTAAATATACAAAAAACCTAATTTTTTATAATTAATTAAACCGCCCATATTTTTTTAAAAATATTAATTAAGGTAGAATATTTTTTAAAAATTATAATAAAAAAAATTCGTAAAATTAACTTTTTAAAGGAATTTCTAAATAATTTATTGAAATACAAAAAAGTTTTGCTTTAAAAATAAAAATATTTAAATACAATTAAAAACTGTTAAAAAAATCAAAATTTAGTAAAATCTAAAATTAAATTAAATTTAAATTGAATTTAAATTATTTAAAAATAATTTAAATTGAATTTAAATTTTTTAAAAATAATTTAAATTATTTAAATAAAATTAAAATTTTGCACGAATAATGTTTTTCACAAAAATTCAATTATTTAAAATAACATTTTCATATAATGTTAATTATATTTCGAAAAAAATAATTATTTAGAATAATGTTTAAAAAATTCTCATCAGAGAATTTGATTATTTTCGAAAATAATACAATTTTTCACAGAAATTCAATTCTCTTTGAATATTTTGAATAAAATTTATCGCAATAATTTCAATTTTCTTCATTAATTATAATATTCTTCTTAGGAATTCAATTATTTTGGAAAATTCTAATAAAATTCTTAGCAACTTATTCAATTATTTTCGTAAATATTATAAATTATGTAATATTTTATAAATTATTAATACTATAAATTATTTAAAAAAATAATTCAAATTTAGTAAAACCTTTAAAATATAATAATTCAAAATTTGTCAAAATCTTGGAAAAATAATTGGGTTTTTTTTAAAAGATATAAAAAATTTTAAAACCTATTTTTTATTTATTGAATTTAGAATTTACACTTGAAGATTGTTCATTAAAATTTTTGAGAATTTAATATTATTTCCAAAATTTTCCATTAAAACTCTTTAATAGATTTGAATTAAATTTTACAGAATTTCAATTATTCAAAATCTTGTTAATTGTAAATTTAGGTAAATAATACGAAAACACTCGAACAATGAATTTTATTTCGTTTCGTCAAGTTTAATTTTTCAATAGCCACATTTTTACTACTTTCATTTTGCTTTAAAATCTTTTTAATATTGTAATATTTGAAAAATTTAATTTGAAAAATTTAATTAGAAAAATGATTAAAAACTAAATTCTCAAAAATTTGTCGATAGTTGTATTTGTCACGTTGTATAAAAATCGAAATAAGTTGCATTTCATTTTATACTAAAAATAAGATATTTTGTCGCAAAATTTGGAAGGAAAGTCGAAAAAGTCGCAATTTCGTAAATTAAACTCAATAAAATTTGCCTTATTTGAAAATATAATTTTCAATTTTATTCACTTTGGTACCAATTCAATTCTTTCAAGAAAACCCTAAAGGAGACTTGACAAAATATTTTAATCGAAACTAAAAAAAAAAACAAAATAGAAAAATAGAATAGAACAGAAAACGTTGGGGAAAATTTTTCCCCAATGTCTCACCTAGAAAATTGATCTAATATTGAAATGTAAATAATAAATAAGTTCGTATTTCAAAACGCCTTATAGAAGATTGTTGTTGACCTTTGTCAGTGGAAATATTCAAGGTAAACTTCTGTTGGCGATTGTGATTTAAATTATACAGATACACGCTATACAGAAGTGATCCTAACGTAAAGAAAAAATTATTACTTGTCCACCTTATAATTTGAGAATCTATTGCCGTCCGATAAAAAGATCGTTTTGCCTTTTAAACTTTATTTCACGTATTTATAAATGAATGTCTTCAAACCCTAATCTTCTTTATGTAGATTAATGTCTTTCACATCAGAAGCCATTGAGAAAGCTTTCTCGTAAATTTAAAAGCGTAGCATTTGGAAAAAAAATAATTTCCAACCATTAGTGTGTCATATAAATTAGTAAATTTAACATATTGTCGAAAAATAGTCTCTACTTTTCGGAAAAAAATCACAAAAATAATACTAATTCAAATTAGTATTTTTGTGAATTTTTTTGGGAATTTATTCAGATTCTAATAATTTTTAAGTAGATTTGTCATTTATGTTGTAACTTCAATGGATGAAAAAAGTGTTATTGTTATTAAAAACATTATTAAGTGTTTTGTTATTAAAAAATAGTTAAAAGAAAGCCAGGGAAGTGTCTCAAGAAAATTTCTGTTTAAGCTATAGTTCTCCTTCTAATTTTTATTGACTTTCGATTGATTTGATTTTCGATTGTTTTTCTTTAAATTTTTGAGAAATTATTTCTTTGCTCGCCCTTTAAATATGGTGAAAGTTTTAAAATCCTTTTCCATATTTAAAAACCAGTTTTTGTAGAAAATCTAACGAAAATTTGTTTTTTTTCAAGTGTTACAGCCGGAGAATTACTTTTGGTTGAAATACGGAACAGAATTCTGACCAAAAATTCAAAAATCGAAATAAAAATTGTTAGGAGATTAAATTAGGAGAGAACGATACCTGATCGATATATACGATACTTCTTCTTTTTTTTCTTTAAAAAAAAAAAAACCTCTAATGGAACTTGAAACTTGGACGAAGATTACGACCTCGTTCTGTTGACAATCTGACAACGATGAAATCCGACAAGTGAGAAAATCAGTAGAGAAAGAAAGGTTAAATGAAGAAAAAAAAATGATGAGAGAGAAAGAGAGAAAGTGCACATGAGACACACACAAGAGTTAAGAGAGGGTGAGAGCTTTTCTTAGACTCGGATTCGTGTGGTCTACCGTTCGGGGAATTAGAGGATTAGAGATTTAAGTCCTCCTCTTCTCTCCGAGACTTATACATACATGATACATACGTAGGTTTTGCACATACACTGAGAAAAGTGAACGTCCAGTGAGTGAACTTTCCTAAAAGTAAAAAAAGAAAAGGTAAAAAGAAAAAGCGAAAAGAAAAAGTAAAAAGAAAAGAAAAATGAAAAAGCAAAAAGAAAAAGCAAAAAGAAAAAGTAAAAAGAAAAAGTGAGAGAGAGGGAGAGAGAGAGAGAGAGAGAAATGAATCACAAAAACACAAATGGGTGTGAAGAGTATAGCAGCTCGTCCCAACATTTGAGGGTAATAGCTGCTCAACCAATATCGCGCACATCAGAATCACACAATCTTTTATCCAATTTTGTGCTCAATCAGGCTACAAAGAGAAGAAAAACGAACCTAATCCATAATCGATCAAAAAGATAAAAAGTTTCATTGGTCATCGTCTTGCAAAAAATAATACCCATTTCGGAGTCTTTGACAAAAGGAATAAGCATCCTATTCTGGATTTACGTTAATGAATTTTGTTTCATCATTGCTAATTTATATTTGAACCATTCTTATTCGTCACTCTTGACCTACAAGTATCAAAATACAACGAATTGATAGCCAAAAATTTTTATCAAATAATAAATTGATCCAAATTTTTGTCATCAATATGATCCACTTTGGTATAAATTTGATAGTTTCAAAAAAAAAAATTGAAATAATATAGATTCATTAAAGTAATTGTCCCCAAAATTCAATAATTTTTGTAAAAAATTTTCCTTTATATTTCATGATTTTCATTGGCCACTATTTATTATATACGAAATTTTCCAAAACAATTTAATGTAAATATAATTTTTATAAAACTCTTCACAAACGTATTTAATTATTTTTATAAATAATAAAAATTCCACGGGAAATAAGTTATTCAATGATCCCAAATAGTTTTAAACGTTCAAATGAACGAAATATTTTTTATTGTCGATATTTTATTAAATTACTAATCGTAAAAAAATTTAAAAACTAAAATTGTACTTTTACAAACTCAATAAATAATTTTTTCGATAGTGAAGTAAAATAATTACAATAAAAATTTAATTTTTAGAACAAATACATCAATTTCGTTCATTTGAACGTTCAGAACTTGAGGATCTTGTTATTCACAATTTTTTTTAATTAATATTTACGCCGTAATTCAAATTCTTTCATTAATAATAAAATTTTCACTCAGAGATTTAATTATTTTCATAAATAATAAAAATCATCGAGGAATTAAAAATTACTTTTAAATACAATTTTAAAAGAATTTCACCAAAAATTTTGAACAATTTTTTATTAAAAATTCGTGAGAAGAATTCATTTTTAAGAAACGTGGAATTATTTAATAAATAATTTTGTTTTGTATGCAAATAATTAAATTTTCGTGGAATTTTCTAATAAAAATATATTCAAAAAATAATAGTTTGAGTTAAAATTTTAGATTATGTTAAAAATTAAAAAAAAAAATTCTTGTCAAAATTTCAATTATCTTTTTAAGAATAATTAAATTCTCCGCTGAAATTTGATTATGTTCAAGAATTTTAATAAAATTGTTGTCAAAATTTCAATTAAACTTATGATAATAATAATAATAATAATAATAATAATAATAATAATAATAATAATAATCAAATTCTTCACTGTAATTTAATTATTTTCAAGAATTTTAATAAAGTTTTTAAAGTTCTTGTCAAGATTGAAATTTTTTCAAAAATTTTCTAAAAGAATTCAATTATTAAAATAAATTTTCATAAAATCAATTATAAATATTTAATTATTTTTATAAATTATAAATAATAAAAAAATTCATAGAAATTAAATTATTTGCAAATTTTTTTTATAAATTTCTTCTCAATAATTCAATTTCTTTCATTAATAATAAAACTCATCGAAGAGTAAAGTATTATTTTTAATACAATTTTAAAAGAATTCATCGTAAAAATGTGAATTCTTCTTGAGAATTCAAATTAAAAAAGCATTCAATATTATTAAAGAAATTTTAAATTTTTTGTTCTCAAATAATTGGATTCTTGTACAATTTTCTAATACAACTATATATTTAAAATTTAATTCGACATAAAATTTTAGATTATGTTCAAAATTAAAAAAAAAATTCTTGTAAAAATTTCAATTATCTTTCAATTTCTACTATTTTATTAAAATATTTCAAAAGAGATCAATTATTTTAAAAAAAGTATTTATAAATTTCTACTCAAACATTTAATTATTCAATAAATTATTTATTTTTTGTCCCTATTCAAACAAATTTATTCTCGTAGACTTTTTTTTTAAAATAAAAAATCGATTTAAAAATGAATTTCAATTAAAATTTTAAATAATAATTAAATATTATAAGTATTTAAGCATGAATTTTAAATTATATAGAAATAATTGAATTTTAAAAAAGGTTTCAAATTAAAGTTTTTGAAAATCTTATTTTTGCATGCTTTTAACTAAAAATTTTTTAGAATTATTAATTTGTTTTGGAAAAGTTTTATATACATTTTTTTAATTATTTTAAGTTTTCACTTTCTAATGTGAAATATTAATTCAATTTTATTTAATTAACAGTATTTAATTCAATTAAATAATTGAAAATATTTGATTGAAAAATTTCCAAATAATCGAAATTTTAGATAAAATTCACTTGTAAACAAATGGATTTGAAAATTCCCAAAGATGAACTTTTTCAAAAATTATTAAAAATAATAATTAATTAATTAATTAAAAATAATAATGATATTAATAATAATAATAATAATAATAAAAATAATGGTAATAATAATAATAATAATAATAATTAATAATTAATTAATTTCAGTAAGAAGAATTTTAGTTAAAATTTTGTAAAAAATAATAATTGAATTGAAATGATGAAAATACTTTTTGAAGAAGTTACGCGTGGTAACAATTTTCTTAAAATATAAAATTCCGATTTTGTCATTATTTATTACTATTCTGTAATTAAAAATTACATTAATTACACGACTGATAATTAAATAACAAAATTCAATACGATAAAAATCGTAAAAGCCAATTTTACTAAAAAAAAGGCACACACTCACACCGGATAGTATCTAAATTGAGAGCATTGTGCTCCAAATATAAACTGTACAGTAAAAGCTTTCCGGTTCAGCCCTAAATGTTTATTTCGAACTCTCCCGTCTCATATATATATGAGAAAGGGGGAGAAAAAAAGGAAAGTAAAATAATTAAGGCTGCATTCCTTTCTCGCAAAAGGGGAGTCAAAGAGAGCGAGAGAGAGAGAGACGGAGGGGATTAATAGGGGGGAGAAAATTGTTTCCTTAATGCCCTGAAAGATACTATACATCCTTTTTTACAAATTTCACTTTGGTATCCAAAGTAATTTTTCATTAATAATAAGTAAATCAGTCTCTAATTAGAGATACTTTTCGCGATAGGAAGGCAAATTCCTGTGTGTAAGTTTAGAGTCGTGCTTAAATGTTCCCATTAGCCGGCGGTTTTGCGAAACTATAAATAAGCAATCCAGCTGAAAGTCATTACCGGAAGTGCCCTCCGTGATGTCCTCTCCTCCTATTTTCAACTTCGACCCCACCCACACCATCGCACTCTGCCCGCTAAACTAATTAAATGATTCATCTCGAGTTAAATGCATTACCAGCAGCGACATTTCCGAGACGACCTTGAAATAATTATCACACTGCGCATTACAATTGCAAATTTAATATGACAAATTGCTGGAATTTTTTTTTTTTTTATTATAATTCATCATGTGTGTTCCAAACAGGTTTTTTGATATTTTATTTATTGTTGTATTTTGATGCTGAAATCTAGAGCAGGAAATTGTAACATTAAAATATGTATTTTATGTATTTTATGAGTTTAGAAAATATATTAAAATATGTATTTGGAGATAATTTGGTAGATAATTGTTAGATAATAGTTGGATAATGGTTAGACAATAGTTGGATAATGGTTAGACAATAGTTGGATAATGGTTAGACAATAGTTGAATAATGGTTAGACAATAGTTGGACATAGTTAGACAATAGTTAAACATAGTTGGACAAAGTTAGACAAAGTTTGACTTAGTTAGATATTAGTTGGACTATGTTGTCACCTCTGTTAGAAAGTTTGGTTCATATTTTGGAACATTTGGTTCATATTTTGGTACATTTGACTCAAATTTTGGAACATTTGACAAACATTTGAAACATTTGACAAACATTTGGAACATTTGACAAACATTTGGAACACTTGACAAACATTTTGGAACATTTGACAAACATTTGAAACATTTGACAAACATTTGGAACATTTGACAAACATTTGGAACACTTGACAAACATTTTGGAACATTTGACAAACATTTGAAACATTTGACAAACATTTTGGAACATTTGACAAACATTTGGAACATTTGACAAACATTTGGAACACTTGACAAACATTTTGGAACATTTGACAAACATTTGAAACACTTGACAAACATTTTGGAACATTTGACAAACATTTGAAACATTTGACAAACATTTTGTAACACTTGACAAACATTTTGGAACATTTGGCTCAAAATTTTGAAACATTTGGCAAAAATTTCACCAATTTTTGAACCAAAATGGAATAAAAACAAATTTTCAATTGTCAATGATGTGAATTAAGAAAAGAAGAGAAGCTTTTTCGTTTTTGTTCCCTATAAAGAAAAAGTCCGAAGAGGAAGAGGATATGAAACGTCTAAAGCCATGGAGTTGAATCGTGACTTAGAAGAATGTTAATGATAATTTGAAGCAACTCGGTAATAAGAATTCAAATAGCACCGAAGGCGTAACTTGAGAAAGTGGAAGGAAGAGAAGTTGCTCTTGTATGAGAGTATCAGACCTTGCCACTCGAAACAATGGACATTACGCTAGGTTGCCAGGCGCATTTAATTATGCGCTTTGATGCGTGCAAGGATTGCACTTACCGAAGGTCGGAATGGCAACATTGCCTTGTGTGCCGAAAGGGAACCATCTCGGTCGACTTCACTCTCTCTCTCTCTCTTCTGTCTCTCTTTCTCTCTCCTGTCTCTCTTTCTCCCTTTACTGCTGACGCTCTTCCTAAATCGTGTCACGTAACGCGGTTCGTTTTTTGTAAAGAGCGGAAGAAGCAGCCAAAGGGGTTTACCATTTTGCTTTTCGCGACGAGAGATCGAAGCTTCTCGCGCATGAAGAGGAAACTTTTATTACTTCTATTTTCCACTCGTTCCTTGAAACGTCCATCGACTTGAAATTACGTCCCCTAGTCGCAAACCCATTGCCTAAGAACCGATTTTTTCCAATGATCAGAATTAAAAAATTGCACCTTGACTCAGAATCTTCATTCTTGTATTTTCATCCTTAGGGAAAACAGAAGAATTTATCTTTAATTCCACTATATTCATTGAAAATAATTTTCAAAACAAGTTACTTACCAAAAAACACTTTTGTTTCAGGATGTCGATCTACTCGAAGGAACAATTCCAGAGGATACAATGGAAGTCGAAGTGTCACACTGTCGTGAATTGAGGATCCAAACCGGAGCCTTCACTGGCGGCACGCAATTAAAGCGTGTTCACGTTTCGGGAATTTACACAGTCGTCGCCAATCGGCAGGCATTTCAAAATTTATCAGCGCCCAATCCGTTATTAGAAGTTTCGGAATGTAATCGAGTGATACTCGAGAGTCATGCTTTCAAAAATACCAAGGGTCCCCTAAGCGTTTCCATATCCAGATGTCGGCACGTCACCATAAAGCCGAGCGCATTTTCCTGGCTTCTACAAATTACCGTTCGTGAAGTCCCCAATTTGGAACTCTCCAGCAATGCCTTTAAATTCGAAACACCACAACATGGACGTCATGGACCAGCGACCAAGGTGCGTTTTCCCTCATTAGAGTAAATTACAGTACAGGGACAGGTGCGGAAGAAAACGGCCTGCACCGAAAACAAACAGGTGCCTATGGGCGTCAGTAACAGAACAACCGGTTCTTGACGAAACGTTTTTCTTAGTCAGAAATCACTTTTGCAAACTTGAAGCAACAATTTAGACTATTATTGTAATTAAATTTTTTCTCCCTGCAGATTATGTTCCATAGTGTAAAGATTCCCGAACTGCCAACGGCGGTGTTTCCATCGACAGCTGCAGAAGTTCGCATGGACGATATTTGGACGAAGGTGATACGGAAAGATGCATTCTGCTCGATGAACATTCTCAGTGTTATTATCAGTAATGCCTCGATATTCGAAATCGAAACCGGAGCGTTCAACGAGCGAACGTTGATACACAGTTTGGAATTTGTCGACGTGCGACTCAAGACCATTCGATCTGGCGCCCTCCGAGCTGGGGCTAATAATCTAACTATTCAGTATTCTAGGTCAGTGGAAAATCTGCACCAAAAAGTCGTTTTAATCCTCTAATTTCAAATTTCTTTTTCTTCTTCTTCTTTTTCTTTTTCTTCTTCAAATCATTGTTTCTTGTTCCTTACAGACTGACGGAGGTGGAGAAGGGAGCGATCGACATCTCCGTAGCGACGGTGACATTCAACAACAACGAGTTCCAAAACCTTCGCCAAGGAGCAATCATCTTCCACCAATGGAATCGTTTGGCGATCGACTACAACATGTTCGATTATCTAGAAACTGACGCGATATCAGCGCGAACTGATGCGACCTCAGTGTCTAATTACGAATTCTCCTTCTTTGAGAATCGCCTCTCGACCGTGAGACCAGGAGCCTTGGCGTTCACCAAAATCTCCCAGAAGTTGAACTCGGCCCGAGTGAGTAATAATTACTTCAAGGAGACCTGTAATTGCAATATGGAGTCCTGGGTTCGGAAACTAGTCACCGGGAACGGCTCCATCGTCTGGATGATGGACACGAGCTACTGCCTGGTGGACAAAGTCCTCCGGAATTGTTTCAACCTACCAGAGGGGAACCTAGGCATGAAGAATTATACAAATACTATTTGCTCCAAAGGTTTTCGGATCAACTGCACCAATCCGCTGACGAAGCTCGAGCCGAGCCCCAGTCCACCGAGTGTCGGTCCTCATATCTACCCGCGACAACGTGGCTACTTCGATGTCGAAATGAGCGATCCGGATCAGCTAGAACGGGAAAAACGGATAATAGTAATCGCTTGCGTAATCGCCGTGTTTTCCGTCCTAGTAGTGATTTTAACATCCGGAGTACTTTACATGAGACGACGAGGAGTTTGCCCCAAACTAACATCTAATTCGTTGACCAATTTCGCAAACTCCTGGTTTTCACCTACGAGCGGAATGACCGCGGCGACATCCGCAAGATCAATCTCCCGTTTGAGTGTCCACGAATACGCGGGTTTGCAAACAGAGACTAGAGTTTTGGAAATCGAAACCCAAGTTCCAGTGGAGGAGGAAGAAGAAGTCTACGCTTACATGGAGAACAAGGCGACCCAAACCCTTCCGGAAGAACTCACAGCCGAGTACTTGCAGAACCTCAAGGACCGTCTGAACGATCCGGACAACTATGGCGAAGCTCGGGACATGATCGAGCACCTCTACGATCTCGTCAAGATCGAAGAGTCCTGCAACAACAACAACAACGAGGGACGCTTCTCCCCGAACCTAGACGAAGACAACGCCTACGACATAATCGTACCCAAATCCCGAAAAATCAAGATCATTCCAAAACCAACCGCAACCATAGGAACGAAAATCCCCTCCCTCGAAAAACTTCTCCCAATCACAATTCGTGCAAGACCGCAAATTGTCGAGTACGCCGAACCACGGGATCTTCGCATCAACGATCAAAATCATCTCTACGCAGAACTCCCGGGCGATGAAACCGTCCCCAGTACCAGTAGACTCGCATCCCGAGCACCACAGCCCCTCCCACCGGACGTTGTCAACGATCACATCATCAGCGAGAGTTACAGGTTCTCCGATACCAAAGAAGACGATGATGATGATAACAATGATAGTAGAACCCGTAATCAATTGGCGAAATCAAATTTCTTCAAAAGCCTAGGCGAGAGTATTCTTGGTTCGACGAAAATTAATGGCAAGAGGCCGAATTCATTGCTCTGCGAGTACGCTGAACCAACGGACGCAACGGCGCATCTTTATTCCGAATTGTCGGACAATCAGAGTACGATGCCAATCAGCAAAATGGCAAATCGACCACTGCCGACGAAACCCGATCAGCCTGTAAATGCGAATCAAGGATAATTGTCCCGCTATTCAAGAGGCGTGACATGCGATCTGCCTGTCTGTGATATTGTGATTTGTGCGACTTTTTTAATCTTGTATTTTTTTTTTACAACTATGAGCTTCTCAGACTTTTCTAATTCAAGTGCCACACAATTTACTTGTGAGTTAAGGACATTATTATTACAATCATCATCGATGAACGTTGTAAGTAAAGCTGCGAAATTTTGTGTGTCTGAATGTCTGTTTTGTGATATTATGCAAAAAAAAAAAAAAAAAACAATTCGACCTAAAATTGGAAAAAACTCGAAGAATGTTACTCAACTTTTTATCGCCATTTTTCACTTGAAGCTGTGAATTCAATTTTCGCTGCACGAAATTTTGTCTAAGTTTTTTGTCTAATTTTGTCTTTTGTCTTGAAATCTTTTCTTTTTTTTTATCTTTTCACTGTAAATATTGATTAATTTCCAAAACACGATTTTAAAGAAATTTTCTCGAAAAGTACGTACGTACGAAATTTCAAGACGAAATGGAGTTTCGAACGTTCAACTGAACGAATTTTTTTTCACCTTAAGTGTTTTTTGCAAATTACTACCGCAGAAAGAAAAATAGTTGAGGATAAACTATTTTTAGATTAGAATTAATTTGTCTTAGGTTAAAAAATAATTTTTTGTAAATAAAATACAATTTAGAAGACGAAGAAAAATAGTCGTTCATTTGAACGTTCGAAACTTTAGAAACATAAGAGATAAGACGAATATATTTGAGGAGCAAATTTTCAAAAGCTGATAAATACATTTTTCAAAAAAAATTGAAATAAGCATAAATTTAATATTTTAAGGACCTCACTGTTAAGTTGAAGAAAAAAATTTTATTAACAACGAATTTTTATTTTAAAATCATTTTGACATTACCAAGATGACTTATAATATTTGTTTTTGATTAGAAATTTACCGAAATCTTTAAAGCACTTAATTATGATAATGTTTAATTAAAAACAGAACTTTTTAAATATAAAAACGTTGTTGTAAAAATAAATTAATTCAAATTTTTTATTTTAAAATTAACTCCATTGGTTATGTGAGGAAAGTCATTTGTTTCATTTTCTCGAAATAAGAAATTGTGGATTTATCGAGTTTTGAAAACTTGCTCATTTTCAAAAAAGAAAGTACTTTCTAAAAAGAATAATTTTTAGAACGGTAATTTTAAAAAAAATATTTAGAAAAAATATTTAGAAAAAATATTTTGAAAAAATGATTAGAAAAAATATTTTGAAAAAATGTTTAGAAAAAATATTTTGAAAAAATGTTTAGAAAAAATATTTTGAAAAAATGTTTAGAAAAAATATTTTGAAAAAATGTTTTTTTTAAAAAATTATTTCTAACGAAGAATAAATGGGTATTTTTGAAAAAAAGTCATTTTACAGAAAAAAGTGGGAGAGAAATATATATTTTCCGGAAAAAGAAAATATTTTACTGAAGAAAAATTTCTTTTTGAAGAAAAATACATTGCGGGGTAAAATATATTTTTAAGAAAAATAGTTTGGAAAATGATTGTTTTAAGAGTGAATGTTCTCGAACATAAAAGGAGCAATAGAATGATTCTTGAACGCAGAGTGAAAGCATTTTTGAAAAAGAGGAGTATTTTTAGAAAAAAAATAATCGCGCGCGCTTCTTGCGTCTTCAAACATTCTTCCAATTTGGCAAATCAGAAGTGATAATGACTGAATTTTCTTACGTTGAAAACAAAAAGTGTCCTTTCAATACTTATATTGAAATATACTTCAATATATTTATATATTTATATATAAAGATTTCTTTATATATTTATAGTTGATGAATGTAAAATAATATATGCACATACTTACCTCAACAAAATATAATTAAAGTATTACAACGAATTTTATTAAAATTATCGACGAAAAATGAAAAAAAGTGTTTGTTGAATTTTTTTTCTCTTTCTTTAATGACATTTATTCCCGCACTTGATCCTTTTTTTTTTTCTCTGGTATTATTTACCAGGAAACATTGTGAATTTCAATAATTGTGAATTTTATTATCATTGCTCGCAGGAAAATTAAGATTCGTTTTGTCGAGTTTCTTTTTGGCATTTTTTTTTTACATTTTTATTATGTATATAGTTTCTTTGTGACATCCGAACGGGGGTGCAGATAGAATTGCTCATTTTGGTGTGTCACCCGGCAGAGAAAGATATTCTTGTTCTCTTATGGCGCAGAGTTGGCGAGACCGAACTATTTCTCTGAAGAATGTAAGTCAGGAGCAAATGAAGTCGACGGGGTCTGGATTGCAGCTGTTGACGGTTCAACAGGCCAACATTTGCCTGTCGCTTTTCAACACAAGGAGAGAGAGAGCGAGAGAGAGAGAGAGAAAAGAGAGAAAAAGAGAGACTAAACTACAAGGGAAAATTCATTTTGCATTCACTTTTCACATTTTCGAATGAGAACTTTTAAGAGAAATAAATGTTTCACAACGTTTAACTATTTAGTTTTCACAGTCTTCTACATTGCGTTTCTTATTTTTATTTCAATTCAGTTTCTTTGTTTACTTGAGGTGAACTTATTTAATTTACATCTTTTCATCACATTTTTACTAATAATTTTATTAATTGTTAATTTAAAATAAATGAAATTAATAGTAAATAGAAAATTACTCGTCGTATATGGAAATTTATGTTTACGCTGAAAAAAAAATTATTTGATGCAAATAACCGATTATTTCGACAATTTTTAATAAATATTTACTTGGATCAAATTATTTTTATTTGAATCAATTAAATAATAGTTACTTGGATAAAATAAATAAATCGTTTGAAAAAAATAAAATGTCCGCATGATAAAGTGTAAATATCAATTATTTCCCGGAATTCGTGGGCATTGAAAAAAAAGTCAAGGCAATTTCCTGAATGCAAGACAGATACACATAAGGTATTATAGAAAAGTGTAAAAACGATGATAAAGAATATTGTTAGATTTTGTGTTTTTATATATATATCTAGGGCAATATAATATTGCAGTGATGAGTTGAGAGCGTGGAAGGGGTGGGTGGGGGGGGGGGGTTTATATTCCGCCTTTATATACACCTTATAAGTTTTCCTTTTTATCTCGAATTGCGAATGTTGCGTATAGTGGGCTTTTATTTCATGAACATTGACCGACTATATCACGACTGTGCGACGATAGGAAAGGATAACAAGTTACGAGCGCAAACTTCCATCACGCAGCGATCCATCGGATTGTTTATAGTCCCTCATTT
Organism: Leptopilina drosophilae; assembly: GCA_032873175.1. Classification (NCBI taxonomy): domain Eukaryota; kingdom Metazoa; phylum Arthropoda; class Insecta; order Hymenoptera; family Figitidae; genus Leptopilina; species Leptopilina drosophilae. Next base: position 3,701,957 of record CM065485.1, on the reverse strand, counting down.
CGTAGATAAGAATGTAATTTTTCTTCACAAAGTAGTTTATGTCAGTCGTAAAGTTCTCTAAAGAAAGAGTAATAACGTCACTTTAAGTAACGAATCTTCTTTTTCTTTCGATCAGCTCTTTATAAAATATAAATTTAATACCCACCCCTCCCCTTCACCACACACACACACAGCATCGAAAATTTATTAAATATTAACTTGTTATAATTATAATTTCATTTTCGCAGTAAATCGTGAGGTATTAAAAAGTGTTGCAGATTAAATTAACACCAAAAAAGAGTAAAATAATCAATTTTGGTGGTATTTTTTACAATGAATGAAATTTTGGTTTATTCAATTTTTTTTTACTATGAAACATGAAGAAATTGATCACTCCGCGTCGAAGACTCGGAGTTATCGATTTCTTCATATTTTATAATAATTAAAAATGACTAAGTAATAAAATCATTATTTTATATTATAAGACTTTAATTTTAAAAAAAAAATTATTCATACTTCTTCAAAATTATATTGATTACTTCCATTCAGTTATTATTTTCAAAAAATTTTAACTACAATTTTACATTATATGTATTATTTTTCATAACATTTAATTCATCAATTTCACGAAATTTCAATTATTCCTACATTCTTTAATTAAATGCATATATTAGAAAATAAAAACATCAAATAATATTCAAAAAAATTCAATTCAACTTTTTCAAAAATATTAATTTTGAAATTCAATTATTTCCAAAAAGTTCACTCTATATTTCTTTTACTATTCAATTAAAATCTAAAATTTAAACTGAAATTCATTTTCGAGAAATGAAAATCAATTTTCATTAAAAAATTCTACAAGAATTTAATTATATAAATGCAAAAGTATATAATTTATTGAATAATTGAATGTTTTTCAAAATTCAATTCTCATAAAGATGTTTAGTAACAAATTTTTCAATAATTCAATTCTTTTTGTCGAATTTTATCAAAACTTGCATAAACATAATTACTTTTTTCAAGAAATTCAATTATAATTGTATGAAAAATAATTGAAACGCTGCGATGAGTTTTATGAGAATTTTCAAATTTATTCGTTTACAATTCAATTTTACAAAATTTCAATTATTCGGAAATTCTGCAATTAAATATATATTGAAAAATAAAAACTTGAAATAATTTCAATAAAAATCCTATTAAACTTTTAAAAAGAATTAATTCTACAGAATTTTTTGTCAAAAATATATGAAAAATGAAGAATTTCAATAATTTTAATTTGAACTTTTTTGAAAATTTAATTATTTCTGAAAAATCCACGTTATAATGTGTTTAATACTATAATCTAAAATTTTAACTGAAATTCATTTTTGAAACCATTTTTAATAGTAAATTCTACGAGAATTCAATTATTTAAATAGAAGAATATATAATTTATTAATTTCATGTTTGTTGAAATTAAATTCTGATAAAAAATTTTATCAACAAATTTTTTAAATCATCATTAAATTTTTGGAAGAATTTTATTAATAAGAATTTTAATAAGATTTTTAAGAATAATTACAATTTTTCAACGAATTCGATTAAAATTGCATTAAAAATAATTAAAATCCTGCAATGAGTTTTATTATTTATGAAAATAATTGGATTCCAAGAAGAATTTTATTATTTATAAAAATAATTGAATTTCTGTAACAATTTTTATTATTTATGAAAATAATTGAATGTTTGCGTAGTTTAATACTGGAATTTTTTTGGAAAATTTTATTAAAGTAGTAGATCTTAAAAATTGTGAAATTTTAAAAATCTTTTGAAAATAATTGAAATTTTGACAACAATTTGATTAAAATTTCAGGGAAGAATTTTATTATTTATAAAGAGAATTAAAATTTTGATGAGAATTTTTAAAAAATTTTTAACACAATTGAATTTCTCAAAATTTTCTAAAACTTTTTTCTAAATAATTAAATTCCATAGAGAAATGTCATTAAAAAAATTGAAAATAATTGAAATGTGATTAATTTTATCAAATTTTTCTTTAATAATTGAATTCCTGTGAAAAAATTTTATTATTTATAAAAATAATGAAATTGCTGTAAAAATTTTTATTATTTATGAAAATAATTGAATGTTTGTGAAGAATTGTATTCAAACTTTTTCTAATACTGAATTTTTTTTGGAAAATTTTATTAAAGTATAGTAAATATTAAAAATTGTGAAATTTTAGAAATCTTTTGAAAATAATTGAAATTTTGACAACAATTTGATTAAAATTTTGTAAAATAATTGAATATCAGGAAAGAATTTTATTATTTATAAAGAGAATTAAAATTTGGACGAGAATTTTTAAAAATTTTTAACACAATTGAATTTTGCAAAATTGTCTAAAACTTTTTCTAAATAATTAAATTCCATAGACAAATGTCATTAAAAAAATTGAAAATAATTGAAATTTGATGAATTTTATCAAATTTTTCTTTAATAATTGAATTCCTGTGAAAAAATTTCATTTTTCAAAAGAATTGAATTTTTGGGAAGAGTTTTATTAAAATTTCTCAAATAATTGAATTGCTTCGAAAAATTTAATTTTTTACGAAAATAATTGAATTGTTTTGAAGGTTTTTTACAAACATTTTTGACAATAATTGTATTCCTATGGAAAAATGTTATATTTTACGAAAAAATTGTGTTCTATGATCGAAGTGATTATAATTTTTCAAATTTATACAGCATTTTATTAAAAGTCGTTGAATTTTTCTAAATCGTTGACTTTGGTGTTTTATTTAAAATAAAATTTCATTCATAGTTAAAAAAAGAAACACCAAAATATATTATTTTTATCCTTTTTGGTATTAATTTAATCTTTTTTGGTATTTACTTAATCATAGAGGGATTAAACTATTGCAGATTATTTTAATCCATTCTGGTGTTATTTTAGTACCTCACGTTTTACTGTGTTAATGTTCGAATGAGTTAAAGTTACGTTAAACATTTATTTAACCAGGACATTTAAATTTCATAATTTTAATTAAACATTGCATTTTAATATTTTCATAAATTAATTTCATCATTTTTATTAAACATTGCATCATGGTAAATCGTTAGGTATTAAAATAACACCAACATGGATTAAAATAACACTAAATTGGATTATTTTAATCCTTTTTGGTGTTATTTTAATACCTAACGATTTACCGTGATTTCAATATTTTAAAAAATTTAATTCAATTGCAAGTTAGTATTAAATAAATAGTTGGAAATTTTTCAGTGCTGTTTTCGCAGTTGCTGAATTTGAATTTCATGTCAGATTTAAAAATGAAAATTTTTAGTGTTTTAGTTTAAAAATTATGACATAATTAATTTTTTTTTTAAAATTTAAACCCCAGATTCTAAAAAGCGAAAAACTCTATAAGGAAGGGAGCTTAAAAATTTTTGACCTTCGAAATCATTAAAAGAAACGATGGCTCTAAAAATTGTGTAAAATATTTATGTCTTTTCAGGACTTTATAAGAGGGAATATTATAAAGATGTCAGCGTCAGTCAAACGATATTCTTTAGTGCATCGAAGGGTAAAAATTTAGGTTCGATCTTCCTTTTTTTTCTACAGTCGAACAAAAGTTCACGTAATAAATTTACATACATAGATTCGAGGGCGGCTAGTTTTTTTTATTGCACGCCGTCTGTTTCTTATGAGCTGCAGCTATGAAAGTACCTACCACTGAGTCTAATGGTCCTTTAAGCAGAACACACCATTTCGTTTCAACATTGCCTGACTCCACGTAACTTGCCCTATTTCGTGCGCTTACACACAAACCTTCTCACTCGTAAATTCAATATCAAGATAATTTAGTCTATTTATTTTTAATGTACTTCCGGATTATAAGGATCAGCTTTAAAAGAAAACGTTTTTTTTTTGCCTACTTGAATAAACTTTTTCAATATTTTTCGGTGTTAATTTCATCCTAGAGGGATTAAATACTGTTGCATTTAAGATTTAATTAAGTAACGGCCTTTTTTGAACTGTAGGTAAAAAATAGGCCAAACAAAAAGTGTAACGTTTGATATTTAAACATATTCGGAAAATAATAAATGTAATGAAAATTTTTTTCTCTACTTACATTCAAAACATAGTGTTGAAATGTATAAACGTCACTCACCTGAAACAGACAAAAAAAAGTCGTGTTATTTTTTATAATAAAAAAAAATTGCAAATTAAAAAAATTCCATCTTTTTAGGTGCAATGAGTAACAAGATACTAAATAACTACAATTAATTGTTTAAACAAATTCTAAAATAGCAATTTAACATTTAACATTCATCGGTTTTTTATTTATCGGTTTTTATCGGTTTTTTTTTGTTTCATTCGGTTTTTTTTTAGGTCCAAAAATTGAAGAATTAGAAGCAAAATATCCGTCTTTCTAGATGCAATGGGTAAAAAGTTAATATAAAACAACAATTAATTGTTTAAACAATTGTTAAAATACTGATTTGACATTTAATATTTATCGGTTATTATAAACAGCACAGAAAAATTAGAAAAAAAAAATTTTTCTTTCTACGTACAATTGGTAAAAAGTTAATAAATAACAATAATTAATTGTTTAAACAATTAAAAAAAAGTTAATAAAAAAGTTAATAAATAACAACAATTATTTATTTAAACAATTGTTGAAATAGTGATTTGACATTTAATATTTATCAACTATTGTAAATAGCACCGAAAAATTGCAAAATTAGAAGAAAAAATTAGTTTTTCAACGTACAATTGGTAAAAAGTTAATAAATAACAACCATTAATTGTTTAAACAATTTCTAAAATAGCGATTTGATATTGAACATTCCATCGGTTTATATAATTAGGTCCAAACTTTGAAAAATTAGAAAGAAACTGCATCTCTTGAAGAGCAATAGAAAAAAGTTAATAAATAACAACAATTATTTATTTAAACAATTGTTGAAATAGTGATTTGACATTTAATATTTATCAACTATTGTAAATAGCACCGAAAAATTGAAAAATTAGAAAAAAAACTTCGTCTTTCTAGGTGCAATGGGTAAAAAGTTAATAAATAACAACAATTAATTGTTTAAACAAATTCTAAAATAGCAATTTGACATTGAACATTTATCGGTTTATATAATTAGGTCCAAACTTTGAAAAATTAGAAAAAAACTGCATCTTTTTAAGAGCAATAGAAAAAAGTTAATAAATAACAATAAATAATTGTTTAAACAATTGTTAAAATACTGATTTGATATTTAATATTTATCTGTTATTATAAACAGCACCGAAAAATTGAAAAATTAAAAAAAAAAAATTTTTTTCTTTCTACGTACAATTGGTAAAATGTTAATAAATAACAACAATTAATTGTTTAAACAATTTCTAAAATAGCGATTTGATATTGAACATTCTATCGGTTTATATAATTAGGTCCAAACTTTGAAAAAAACTGCATCTTTTTAAGAGCAAGAGGAAAAAGTTAATAAATAACAACAATTATTTATTTAAACAACAATTAATTGTTTAAACAATTGTTAAAATACTGATTTGACATTTAATATTTATCGGTTTATATAATTAGGTCCAAACTTTGAAAAATTAGAAAAAACAGCGTCTATTTAAGAGCAATAGAAAAAAGTTAATAAATAACAACAAATAATTGTTTAAACAATTGTTAAAATACTGATTTGACATTTAATATTTATCGGTTATTATAAACAGCACCGAAAAATTGAAAAATTAGAAAAAAACTTCGTCTTTCTAGGTGCAATGGGTAAAAAGTTAATAAATAACAACAATTAATTGTTTAAACAAATTTTAAAATAGCCATTTGACATTTAACATTCATCGGTTTATACAATTAGGTCCAAACATTGAAAAATTAAAAAAAAACTGCATCTTTTGAAGAGCAATAGAAAAAAGTTAATAAATAACAACAAATAATTGTTTAAACAATTGTTAAAATACTGATTTGACATTCAATATTTATCAGTTATTATAAACAGCACCGAAAAATTGAAAAATTAGAGAAAAAAAATTTTTCTTTCCACGTACAATTGGTAAAAAGTTAATAAATAACAACAATTAATTGTTTAAACAATTTCTAAAATATCGATTTGATATTGAACATTCCATCGGTTTATATAATTAGGTCCAAACTTTGAAAAAAAACTGCATCTTTTTAAGAGCAATAGGAAAAAGTTAATAAATAACAACAATTATTTATTTAAACAACAATTAATTGTTTAAACAATTGTTAAAATACTGATTTGACATTTAATATTTATCGGTTTATATAATTAGGTCCAAACTTTGAAAAATTAGAAAAAAACTGCGTCTATTTAAGAGCAATAGAAAAAAGTTAATAAATAACAACAAATAATTGTTTAAACAATTGTTAAAATACTGATTTGACATTTAATATTTATCGGTTATTATAAACAGCACCGAAAAATTGAAAAATTAGATAAAAACTGCGTCTATTTAAGAGCAATAGAAAAAAATTAATAAATAACAACAAATAATTGTTTAAACAATTGTTAAAATACTGATTTGACATTTAATATTTATCGGTTATTATAAACAGCATCGAAAAATTGAAAAATTAGAAAAAAATAATTTTTCTTTCTACGTACAATTGGTAAAATGTTAATAAATAACAATTAATTGTTTAAACAATTTCTAAAATAGCGATTTGATATTGAACATTCATCGGTTTTTTATTTATCGCTTTTTTTTATTCGGATTTTTTTAGTTCCAAAAATTGAAGAATTAAAAGCAAAACATTCGTCTTTTTAGGTGCAATGAGTAAAAAGTTAATAAATAACAACAATTATTTGTTTAAACAATGTTAAATAATAATTATATTAAATTTAATTTAATATTTTGACTTATTTATTAGAAATTAAATGATATTAATGTAGCTGCCAAATTTATAGAACTTTGCTTTTCTGTATTTTGCTTCCGTAATTGTTATAAATTAGCAACAAAAAATTGTTTAAACAAATGAAAAATTTATCGTAAAATTAATAAAATCAGATTACTAGGCATCGTAAAATAATTCTAGGAAAAAGTTCCCATGACTTCGAGATTTTTTTTTAATATAAAAATTCTGCAATCTTATCAGAAAACAACAAAAAAAGATTTTTACTGTATTTACAGATTGTTTGACAATTTAGTTTTTGCCTTTTCGGGAGTAAAATATAACTCAGAATTTGAAGAATCCTCTTGGTGGGGGGTGTAGGAGCAACATATATTTAAAATTTAAATGTGACATAATAGAAATGAGATCTGTTCTCAAGTGGAGCTTTTCAGAATGCGAATAAGATACTGTCGGAGGAGAATGAAAAAAAGAACGAGAATTTATACTCGCGGATTCAGTTTCGAAGGGTTGAAAAACGTTAAAAGTCAAGAAGGGGTGGAACTGTTTCTCAAAACGAGGACATTATTTCATAAACTCTTAACATTTTTTTCTTTTTCTTTTCTTTTTTTTTTTAATACACGGGGGAAAAGAAAATTGGTCCGTTTGAAAGAGAGCGTGAAATTAAAGCATGAAATCTCTCTTAAATATATTATTTATATATTATTTATTTATATATAAACTTGAGGACGATTTTTAGAAAACGTGACTCTCTTCAGGATCGATCTCCATACATCGCGTATACCAAAAGTGTGGGCGTAAACTTTTTCTCACGATCCTGTCAGTGAAACGAAACTTCCAGACTCCCAAAACTGTTTTGAAGGTTCACCCATCTATATAGGAGCCCTTATATGCGGGTTTTCGACTTCAATACATAAATTTCTTTTTATATTTTGACAGAATTCGATTTAACACTGACTATGAAATTTTCAGTTCGAAAATTGATTTAAAGAAAAAAAAATCAACACTGGTTCGAAAATATAATTTTATAGTAGAGTACGAGAAATTTTAAGAAACTGTATTATCTTATGTGTTGATCGTTAAATTAAATTTTACATTTGTTAGAATTCGGTATTAAAACATTAACTCTAATTTTTACACTGAAAAAAAATTTAATTGATCCAAGTAACCGATTAATTGACTTATTATCAATTAAATATTTACTTGAATCAAATAATATTTATTGGAGTCAATTAAATTTGAATCAATTTGAATTTGAATCAATTTGAATTTGAATCAATTTGAATTTGAATCAATTTGAATTTGAATCAATTTGAATTTGAATCAATTTGAATTTGAATCAATTTGAATTTGAATCAATAACTTCAGTACTTGAAGCAAATATGAACTGAACTATTTAATTGACTCAAATAAATATTAGTTGATTCAATTAAATATTTAATGGATAATAGTCAATTAATCGTTTATTTGAATAAATTAAATTTTTTTCAGTTTACATAATATATAAACCTTTTTTTAATTGGACATTGTAAAAAACTTTAATTCGACAGAACATTTTAATAATATTTCAGAATACTTTACAAATCCGTTAAGCATTTATTAGTTTTTCTACTTTTTTAAATTGTCAAAAAGTCGCTTTCTTAGTTTTCTTTGCTTAAAATTCCATAAAAGTACGAAGTTGAAATCCACAATGTTGATCAACGAAAAAAAATTGTTCAATAAGTAAATTAATTAAAAACAATGCCTCAACATTGACACAAAAATATTTGAGCAATAAAAACAGATGTTTATTTTTTGATGATAATTGTTTTGTAATTAAATAATTAATTTAAAATAATATTTTGCTGCATTAAACAAATTTTTTTCGTTGATAAACGTTGTGAACTTCAAGATCGTTAAATGTTTGGAAAAATATTGAACAAACTAAAAAGAATTCTTTCTTTTATCTTCTTTATTGCAACAAAAAAAAATTGAGTACATAAAAAAATATTTTTGTACAAAAAAACATTTTTGTACAAAAAAAAAACATCTTTGTACAAAAAAACATCTTTGTACAAAAAACATCTTTTTCTTTTCTCAAATTCATTGGAAGCCCTTAAATCAGTTTCTCAAAGTGTCGTTAAAAATGAAATCCAGTGTTTGAAATAAAATTTACGATTATAAGGAAAAAGAAAATGTGAGAGGGAAAAAAGTGTGTACATGTGTATATATGTCTGCAGAAGAGTAATATTCATTCGAGACTTTCTGTGTAAGAGAATCGATTTGTTCATAGAAGATTATCCAAGTGTCAAAGAAGAGGTCGAGGAGTAACTCGATCGAGTTTGGAAATGTGACACCAAACCTCCTGCATAGCTGAGATATCTAGTGTCTAGGAAAAGAATGAGAGAAAAAAAGAGAGAGAAAGAGAGATGATAGTAAAAATATTCAAAGAAATAATATATTTGAATCGTTTCTCGTTGACTTGTTGGACCAGCTTATACGTTACACACAAGAATTTTATCGACAATATAGTTTAAAAATTAATATTCGCAAAAAAAAAAATTAAATTATACTGTAAAAGCGATTTTTAATGAATTTAATCATTAATGAAGAAGATTAAAAAGAAACATTGATATTTAGGGGAAAAATTATTGTTGGAGGCAATTAAATAAAAAAAAAAATTGTTGGAGGCAATTAAATATAAAAAAAATGATTGTTATTAAATTATTTGTTATTACATTATTATTTTATTAAAATATCCAAAAATAATTACTAAGCAGGGTGTCTATTATTTTTGTTCAACGAAATTGAACAAATAAAAATAAAATAAAATTAATATTTGATAAATATTCAATTTATATTTTTTTATTTACATTTGATTTCAAACATTAAATCTTTAAATTTTTTGAAAACGTTTTTTTTTCATCATTTTAATTGTTAATTTGGAAAAGAATTGAATTAAACAAAGCATTTTCTCAATTTATTGAAAATAATTTTAAATTGTTAATTTATTCCAATAAAAGTTGGCAAAATTTTCAATTGTTTCAATTTTTAAATAATTATTTTCGGAAATAGTATTTTTAAAAAATTTTACTTTCATTTTTTCAAGAAACAATTTAACGAAATTAAATTTTTCAAACCTTTAATACCTTTTGATAAACAAAAATTTAAAAACTTATTCATATTTATTTTTCCCTTCGGAATTAAAATTTTTAAATAATTTCAATGCAAAAAACCTCATGAAATATAATTATTTCTAAAATTTGCAACTCTAATTCATCCAAAATTCAATTGGTTTTTTAGAATTTTTGAATAAAATTATTTTGAAAAACTTTAATAATTTTTAAAGAAAAATAATGTTATTAGTAATATTGTTTAAAACAAAAATTTGAAGATTTTAAAACTTTTGCTTCCTGTAAATTTTTAACAAACTTAATTTAAAAACCTTTTGAAATTTAATTAATTCCTAAAATTTCTGTTATAACAGTTTAAATATTTCATTGTTTTTTAAAATGGTAACTGAAATTTTTGTTAAATCAATTCCTGTCAGAATTCAACTATACGAAAGTTGAATGATTTAAATGTAATTCTTAAATAAATTTTTGTATTTATGAAAATAATTAAATTATTGCGCAGAAATTTATAAAAAAATTTGTTAATAATTGAATTTCTGTAAAAAAATTTAATATTTATGAAAATAATTAAATTCTTAAAAGAATTTTATTATATAAAAAAATAATTGATTTTCTGTAAAAATTTTTATTATTTATAAAAATAATTGAATTGTTGCGAAGAAATTTATTAAAAAATTTGTAAATAATTGAATTTCTGTAAAAAATTTTATTATTTATGAAATTAATTGAACTAATGCGAAGAAATTTATTTAAAAAATTTGTAAATAATTGAAGTTCTGTACAATTTTTTATTATTTATGAAAATAATTGAATTCTTAAAAGAATTTTACTATATATAAAAATAATTGAATTTCTGTAAAAAATTTTATTATTTATGAAAATAATTGAATGTTTGCGTAAAATTATATTTAATTTTTGTTTTAATAATGGAATTTTTTTATAAAATTTTATTGAAATAGTAGACATTGAAAGTTATGGAATTTTAGAGAACTTTTGAAAATTTGAATTTTGAATTGAAATTTTGACAAGAATTTGATTAAAATTTTCTAAAATAATTGAATATCAGAGAAGAATTTAATTATTTATAAAGAAAATTAAAATTTTAACGAGAATTTTTTTAATTTTTCGAAATAATTGAATTTAGTAACTATGTTAATAAGTTAGTAGCTAAGCTATTATCTAAGTTACTATTCTTTTTGGAAAAGATAAATTCGTTGAATTTTTCCAAATCGTTGACTTTGGTGTTTTATTTAAAATAAAATTTTATTCATAGTTAAAAATATCATCGAAATAGATTATTTTTATCAAAACTTTATTATTGAAACAGACTTGCGAAAAAAATTCCGTGCGTGGAGTGGCAAAATACCGCGTCAGAATATATATTGCGATTTCTATTTATAAACATTCATTGAAAGCTGAACAATTAATTTTCAATTTTCCATTATATAATTTTCGTACTTTAGCTCTAATTTAATCTTCTTATTGAAATCCTGGTATAATGTAAAGCGACATGGAAACGATCTATGCGTTAATGAGTTAATGAGTGCTTTTAGCAGTGACATGTTACTGGTAATACGTTATTGGTTACTAAATTGTCGTTTTTCAACATTTTTTCTATTTTGTTCGACATCGAAAACTTGTTATTCAATTTATTAAAGGAAGACCAAACGCTCCAGTGTTTATTTCGCTTATTATTTAATGTTAATTAACTACAGTTAATGTTAATGCTAATTAGTTAGTGTTAAGATTTACACTATTTTTTTCTTCTGTAAATGTTTTTTTAAATATTTAATTTGAAGAATACAATCCTACAAAATTTGAAACAATTATTTTTTTTTACCAATTCTTCGAATGTTTTATTGAAAAAAATAGTCTTTTGAACTCTTAAAAATTTTGGTGTGTTAGTTTGTTCTTGTAAACGTATATTTTTTTCGTGCAACTGATTACATAATATATGGGTGAATTTTCTGAAAGTGTCATTTTTTATGTCTCGATTAATTTTACAGAATCTACTCTTTAATAATTATTATCAATTTCCATAGTGAAAATTTAGCACTTATTTATCATTTCCAAAAGAAAATTAAATAATTTTATTCAACTTAATTTACCTAATAACTAAATTACTTTCATCTCCGAAGCCTTTTCAACATGTCTCCAATAGGACTTCTACAATAAAATTCAATTTTCATGGTTTTTTTTCAAATTCTCAGAAATTTTTTTAAAATATTATCAGAAAGTACAATGTTTTTTCTATCATTATAGGGCTCGAACTAGGTCCGTAAATCCCGTAAAAGTCCGTAACTTTGCTTGAAGTCCGTAAAAGTCCGTTTTTTTTTTTAATAAAGGTCCGTAAAGTCCGTAATTCGGTTGAAAAAGATCCGTAAAGTACGTAAATTATACGATATAATTTTTCCTCAATTTAATGATTTTTAATAGGTTTCTATACTATTCTAATAAAATTTTCCAAAAGCAATTATTTAAAAAAAATCTACTAAAATTCTACACAAACCTTTAATTATTTTCAAAAAAGAATAACAATTTTACAGGAATTTCATTATTTACAACTTTTTTTTTATCAATTTCTTCGCAATATTCAATTATTTTTATAAATAATAAAATTTTTACAGGTATATAATATTTTTGGCAATTAATAAAATTCTTATTAGGAATTCAATTATTTTGATGAATAATAAAGCTAATTGCAGAATTTCAATTATTTTTAATACAATTTTAATCGAATTCCTCGAAAAATGTAATTATTCTTAAAAAAAATTTTATTAAAATTTATCAAAGAAATTTAATTATTTTAATAACCTTTGCTACAATTTATTCATTAGAATTTAAATATTATTTTTAACAAATATTTGATTAAAGTTCTTTAAAGAATAAAATTATTGCATTCCAAATTTTTAATGCAATTCTTTGCGTAAATTATCAATTATCTTATAAATTATAAAATTCTTCTCTAAAATTGAATTATTTAAAAAAAATTTAATAGATTTCTTGGCAAAATTTCAATTATTTTCAAAAATTTTCCCTAATTTAATTATTTTTAATATCTATTTTAATAAAATTTTGCAAAAGAATTCAAATTATTTGAAAATTGGTTGATACAATTCTTTAAAAGAATTCAATTTTAAGAAACATATGTAATTATTCAATAAATTGTTTTTTTGTATTTAAATAATGAAATTCTCGCAGAATTTTCTCATAAAAATTGATTTAAAAATGAATTTGAGTTAAAATTTTAGATTATAATTGAATATTAAAAGTATTCGAGCGTAAAATTTGAGAAATAATTAAATTTTAAAAAGATTTCAGATTCAAATCTTTAAAAATTTGAATTTTTCATATTTTTAACTAAGTAACAATTCTGTGGAACTAATTTTTTTGAGAAATTTTAATTAGGATTTTTTTTTTTATATTATGTGAAGTTTTTATTTTCTAATACATATTTATTTGAAGAATTTACAAATAATTGAAAAATCGAATATTGTAAAGAAATAGATTTGAAAATTGTCAAAGAACTTTTTCAAAAATTATTAAAAATAATCGATTTTAAGAAGAATTTTAGTTAAAAATTCTTGAAAATAATAATTGAATTGATAATGATTTTATCACTCTATCTTTAATTATTATAAAACATGAAGACTCGGAGTTATCGATATCTTCATGTTTTTTTTAGTTATGAAAAAATCTAATTTATAGTTTTAAGTAAAATGTTCTCTTATATATTTTTGTCAGTAATTGGTCCGTAAATGGTCCGTAATTTTTCATTTTTGGTCCGTAAAGTCCGTATTTTTAAATACTTTCACTGGTTCGAGCCCTGTCATTATGTGCATTTTAAAAATTTGTAGACTTCACTTTTATTTTTGATAAAAATGTTTAAACTTTGTCTTCAGTTTTAGGTTAAAATTACTTTACAATGATTACTGACATATTTTATACTTTAAAAATATCTTAAACAAAATTTTAATGCACATTAAAATAAAGCTGAGAATCTGACGTTAAATTTTCCTATATTTTATCTACAAAAAGGAGAAAAATTATTGCTATTATAAATAATCGAAATTTACATTTTTCTCCGAGTAAAAATTAATTTCATCTCCGAAGCCTTCCTTTTTAATAAATAACTGAATGTAGAAGTAAATTTAACAGAATATTTCGATGGTAATATAAAATGAGGGTGTGAGATTTGTATGTTTTACCTAAAAAACATATTTTAATTGCTAATGTATACAAATATGAATGAAAATTTATTTTTCATCTCCGAAGCTTTTCATCTCCGAAGCCTTTTCCTTGAAATATGCTAGTTTTTCTTTTGTTTTTAGTATTTACCTGCATTGCTTTGAAAAAATTAACCCAAATTACCATTAAATCAAATACTTTAAATACATTTATATTTTCATCTAATTGAATATATTTGGTATTAAAATATACAAATTATTAATTTTTAAGCAGTGTAATTTTATTTTCGATTTCGTGAATGCGATATTAGCGTGAATTTTTAATAGAAAAGCTCTCGCCAATTAAATAAAATTAATTTAATGGAGCAACAAGAATATTTTTCAAATGAAAAAAACTTTAATATTTTTAAGAATTAATTTTGCGCAACCTAAAAATCTTACTCTTGAGTATGAAATTAAGTAGTTTTAATAGAAAAAACCATATAATTGAAGAAAATTAATTGAAGAATTAATTGAAAAACTGAAATTTAAAAGTGTCACTTTCAGAAAATTCACCCATATAGAACAATTATCCATAAAAGTCTTTCAATGCGTGCGGTAATTAGCGCGATGATAACTTGTCCAATGAGGATAATGAAATGAAAACAGTGATAATGGGAGGGGGCAGGGAGTTAGCATGGTCGGATACAGAGGGTTTCTATCGCTCGCGGCTTCAAAATTTTATATATATATGTGTGTGTGTGTGTGTATAGAGCTCACCCTCCATATAATATTCTCTGTTTCGTTCGGATCTGGATTGATTATGTTTATCTTTCATTAGAAACACCAAACGAAACCCAGAGGTTTAAGCTTGTAAATAATAAATCACGATTCTCTTTCCGTCAAGAATGGAGCTCCAGAACAAAGTCTTCTCAATTTTTTTGTTTCACTTTTTTTCACCTTTCTCTTCTTTTTTTACTTTTGGATCTTTACATCCAACCTATGTATTACTTGAGATAAATGATGATATTCCGTAAACTAGGATGAAAGAAAACCACAAGAAGTTTGCAGTATAACAAACAATTTGTTTCCGTAACATTACTTCTCTCAAATAAAAATAATTATAGGGAAATATTTATTTTTTTGGATAATATGTGAATTATGTTTCACTGCAATATTAAAGTTAGTAGATTAAAGTTTATTTATTATAAACTATAATCTTAAATAAATAAATAAATAAATAAATAAATTTTCATTTCATCTTTAATGTTTAACCAGGAAAATCCTTGAAAAGCGAGAAATAAATTAAAGGTTAAAGTTTACAATCAATAAACTTTAATCCTTAATCTATCACTAAAAAAAATTTATTTGATTCAAATAACCGATTATTTGATTATTATGAAATAAATATTTACTTGAATCAAATGAATTCTGATTTGAATCAATTAAATAATATTTGCTTTAAATACCACTTTTTTTTGAAAGTATCAAATTTAATTGGTTAAAAAAATTTAATTTTTCAAAGGAATTCAATTATTTAATATGAAAAATTTTATAAAATTTTTTGAAAAATATGAATTATTTAAAAAGATTTTTTATAAAATTCGTCACATGAATCAATTATTTAAAAAAAATTTAACAAAGTTCTTTACAAGAATTTAATTATTTTTATAAATAATAAAATTCTTCACCGAAATTCAATTATTTTAGAAAAATTTTAAAAACATTTTTGAAAATTTTTTTAAATTATTTTCATGAATAATAAAACTCATCGCAGGATTTTAAATTAATTTTGGATACAATATTTTAATCAAATTCCTCGAAAAATGTAATTATTCATAAAAATTTTATTAAAATTTGTCAAAGAAATTCAATTATTTAAAAGTTTGTTGATAAAATTCTTTATGAGAATTCAATTTTAACAAACATTCAATTTTTCAATTTAAATAATTGAATTATTGCAACGAATTTTATAACAATTTTTTCAAATAATTGATTTTTTTTTGGGAAAATTTACTACTTTTAAAAATAATTGAATTCTTGCGAAGGATTTTATTAGGATTTTTGTAAATAATTAAATTTTTGTTGAAAAATTTCATGATTATTTAAATTATAACAAAACATTTAGAGTTCTATATGTTTTGGAATAATATTCTTATAAATTGTTGAGTTTAAAAAATGTTTGAATTTAAATGTTCTAATTAATTATTATTAAAAAAACAAATTTAGATCAATTTTTGATTTGATTCACATTTTGGGTATCAATTCGTTGCAATTTGATATTTTTAACTTTTAATTTAACAGTGACTGAAATATTTAATTCAAATACAATTTATTTGATTTAAATAAAAATTATTTGATTCAAGTAAATATTTATTTGATAATAGTCAAATAATCGGATATTTGAATCAATTAATTTTTTTCAGTGTAGTATTTATATTATTAATATTATTTATTAGTTAATTATGACGTTAATTTTCATTAATGTTTGGACTGTGAAGACTGAAGAATTCGTCTATAAATCTAAAATAGTGTTTATCTGTGTGCTGCCATGTGGTAAAATGACCTAAAGTACGTGCTGGAGAAGAGTTTATCTATAAAATTGGCAAAAGAGTTGAATCGTGAAATTTAAGGAGCTTTTGGTATACGGTGACTGGGCAAAGCAAGAGAGGGACAAATTAAGTTCTCAACTGAACTCAAAGATCACTTCCGCCGAGATGAACTCTTGTGGGCTCCTCCTTACGATTTGATTGGCAGGGATGACGTGGATAAATGGCACCCCATCTCCCCTCCAATCAACTATCGAAAGAAACCAATTGATATTGTCGCAAACTAATTTTCATTACGTGCCCTTCGTCCTACTGTCAGTGCGACGACCCTGGGGATTCTTTATAGGTGCCAAGTCCAAAATATCTTACGTCTCATTTTCTCCAGCTCTCCTCAAGATTATTTGTTCGAAAAGAATATTTTTCCTCCCATTTTTTTAGGCGATTCAATGAATTGCCTATAAAAAATCGAAGGAAAAATATTTTATTAATAAAATTAATAAAATTATAAGAAAAAAAATAAAATTAATTAAAAAAAGCGAAGGAAAAATATTTTTTTAATAAAATTATAAGAAAAAATAAAATTAATTAAAAAAAATCGAAGAAAAATATTATTTTAATAAAATTATAAAAAAACAAAATTAATAAAAAAAATCGAAGGAAAAATATTATTTTAATAAAATTAATAAAATTAAAAAAAAAACAAAATTAATTAAAAAAAATTAATTATTTTAATCTATTTTCGTGTGTTAATTTAATCTGCAACACTTTTTAATACCTCACAATTTCTTGCGATGTGAATATAATTTAATTAATATAAATAATTAAATACTAAAAAAAGCATAAATCAAATTTTTCGCTCAATGCAATAAGAACACTGTCAATGTAAAATACAATTTTCGAAATAATTGTCTAAAATATACAAATTTATTCAGAGTGAATTAATTATCACTGAAAAGAAAGGAAGATTTGTGAAACTGGGTCGTGTAATCATTTTTTTATAAAATAACTGGATGTTACAAAGAAATAAAAAATTTTTCGTTCTCGGAAAAAAAATTTGGTTTTCATTTCAATTGCAATTCAATGTGTAACACAACGTCACGGTTATACATCGGAGTTAATTGGATTTAAGTAATTATTTTGAGTGGATTTAAAAAATTATGCAACGACATTGTTTGGGAGGGAGGAGTTGGCACGAGATATTCCTCTCTAGTAAATAGAAGCAGAAGCACCTTCCCTCTCTCTAAAAAAAAATTTGCATAGACTTTTTTATGTATAAAAAGAACAAAAACCTTTCACTAGAGAAATTCTTGTAAATATAAAAAAGTAAAATAGTAAAAAAAGAGAGGAGTCGATGAATATAAAAAAGCGGGAGAAAAATCTAGGAAAATATGAGCCAAGAATAGTGGAATAAAATGGGAAGTAATAGTTATCATCATTTGAAGCTTTATTGTACATGGAAAAAAAATATTTTCTTTATTCTTCAATTAGGTTTAGCTTTTGAAAAATTCAATCCAGTTGTTTTGATTGGAAAAAACAATCTCTTTATAATAATAATTCTTCAATTAGGTTTAGCTTTTGAAAAATTCAAACAAGTTGTTTTGATTGAAAAAAAACTATCTCTTTAAAATAATAACTAGCAAAATTATCCGCGCGCAAGGGCGCGGGAATGTTGTGCTGCAATGTTTATTGTAAACAATTTCAAGTCATTTTAATTTAAGTAATTTTTAAAGGAATACTTATTATGAAACATAACTGAAAAACTAATTAGAATTAAAATTTCAAAATATATTATATTTTTAAACTTTAAAGTATATAAAAAAACTTTAACAAATTTCGATACTAATTTCAAATTTGGCATCAGATTTTCAAAATTGAAAATAATTAAACTTTCTTGTACGAGGAAAATTGAATTTCACAAAAATTGTTATCTGATACCTAAATTAAAAAAAAAACTTCATTACGAAAATTTTAATTATTCTAAAGAATAGAGAAGGTAAAAAAAATTATTAGCTATCCATAGGTATTTAACTTTCCGAACAAAGAATATAAACAATATTTTTTTAGAGAATTTCCACTTGTTTTAATTCGCTAATATTGAAAAAAAATCAATTTCATTTAACAAAATTTTATGCAATTTATTTTTCCCAATAATTCAATTACTTTTAATAATTATAAAATTTTTCATGTAAATTCCATTTTTTCAAAAAAATTTTTAATTATATTCTAAGCATGAATTTAATTATTTTCATAATCGTAAAATTCAGTTACTTTGACAAATAAAGTTTTTGACAAGAATTCAATTATTTAAACTAATAAAATTTTCATAACATTTGAAAATTCATTATTTAAAACAATGTTTATAAAATTCTTATGAAGATTTCAATTCCTTTCAAAAGTAATAAAATTTTCAACAGAAATCCAATTCTTTTTAAACATTTTAATAAACTTTTCCGCAATAATACAATTATTTTCAAAAATTTAATAAAATTATTCGAAAGAAATTAATTGTTTTAAATATAATTTTAATACAGTTTTTTTAAATAATAAAAAAATTAGTCCCGAAAATTCAATTATTTTGAGGTATTTCAATGAAATTCTTTTCAAAATTCAATTATTTTCATAAATAACAATATTCATCACCATAATTCAATTATTAAAAGTAATAAATTTCTTGGAAATTACATTATTTTAAAAAATTCGAATAAATCGTTCACAAGAATTCAATTATTTTCATAAATAATAAAAGGTTTTTTTGGAAAATCCAATTATTTTCAAAAAAATTTAATAAAATTTCCCACCAACATTCAATTATTGCCAAATTTTTAAATAGAATTTTTGTAAAATTTAATTATCTTTAAAAATTTTTCACATTTCAATTATTTTCAATATCTACTATTTTTATATAAAATAACCAATTCTAGGAGAAAATTCTATTATTTTCATCATTTTTAATAAAATTCGCTACAAGAATTTAATCATTTACCTAATTAATAAAATTCTTTGAAAGAATTAAATTATTTTTATAAATTATTAAATTTCTTCCCAAGAATTCAATTTATTTCCAAATTTAAAAAAAAATTCTTCGCAAGAATTGAATTATTTTCATAAAAATAGAAAAATATTCCAGAAAAATTTAACTATTTTCTTAAATTATGAAATTCTTCAAAAAAGTCAATTTTTCCCAAAATTGTCTTTCCAAATTGTTTTAAAAATTCTTTCCAAAAATTCAATTATTTTTCAAATTTAAAAAAAAATTCTTCGCAAGAATTCAATCATTTTTAGAAAAATAGAAAAATATTCCAAAAAATTTAATTATTTTCTTAAATTACGAAATTCTTCAAAAAAGTCAATTTTTCCCAAAATTGTCTTTCCAAATTGTTTTAAAAATTCTTTCCAAAAATTCAATTATTTTTCAAATTTAAAAAAAAATTCTTCGCAAGAATTGAATTATTTTCATAAAAATAGAAAAATATTCCAGAAAAATTTAACTATTTTCTTAAATTATGAAATTCTTCAAAAAAGTCAATTTTTCCTAAAATTGAATTTCCAAATTGTTTTAAAAATTCTTTCCAAAAATTCAATTATTTTTCAAATATAAAAAAAAATTCTTCGCAAGAATTCAATTATTTTTAGAAAAATAGAAAAATATTCCAAAAAAATTTAACTATTTTTATAAATTATGAAATTCTTCAAAAAAAGTCAATTTTTCCTAAAATTGACTTTCCAAATTGTTTTAAAAATTCTTTCCAAAAATTCAATTATTTTTCAAATATAAAAAAAAATTCTTCGCAAGAATTCAATTATTTTTAGAAAAATAGAAAAATATTCCAAAAAAATTTAACTATTTTTATAAATTATGAAATTCTTCAAAAAACGTCAATTTTTTTTAAAATTTATAAAATTCTTCAGAAAATTTCAATTATTTTCAAAATTTTTTAAAAAATTCTTCGCAAGAATTTAATTATTTTAATAAATAATAAAATATTTCAAGAAAACTCAATTATTTTCATAAATAACAAAATTTGCATAAAGAAATCAATTATTTTTATAAATAATAAAATTCTTCTGAAAAATTGAATTATTTTTATAAATAATAACATTTTTCATTGAAAATTCAATTATTTTTATAAATAATAACATTTTTCATTGAAAATTCAATTATGTTCAAATATTTTTTTAAATTCTTCCCAAGAATTAAATTATTTAAAATTCTTTCACGAATAATAAAATTCGTAGCAGAAATTCAATTTATTAGCAGGATAAGAAAAAAGTAAATATTTTTGATGAAAATTAGGAAAAAGTCAGGAAAATAAAAAATACGGAATGGATTTTTTGTCAATTTTGTGAAGCGAATAAAACTAGTTTTTTTGTTTCTTTTTGACATTAAAAAAATGACAATAACACAAAAATGAATTTAAAAAAAAACAAAAGAATACAGATAATTTGCTAACGGAAAGGAAACTTACGATCATTATAATGTATGTATATGTATATTTCTATTTTCTATCAAAACGTATGAAAAACATAAGAATAACTGTAACTAACTTCAATCTGCGGACAGAATGAATGAATGAAATACTACGAAGATTATTATAGTTAATTAATAATTAATAATAATAATTATAATGATTTTCTAAATTTTCAACCGCAATAAATTATTATTGTTGACTTTGAAGCTATACGTATGTATAATTTATAAACACTCGAGTGACAATAGTTTAATTAATTTCCAAAGTGATTTTGTTTTGTGGGAAGTAAAAAAGGCTCTCCAATGACCATGGAATTTGGAAGCAGTGCGTGTACTGCAATTTGAAGTAGCACGAGAGTTCATCAAACAAACATGGAGAGAAGGAGGGTCGTGTATGCATTCTCGAACGTAAAATTCGACGGCAAATAATTAACGACAGCAAACCAATGCTAAATTCGAATTTTCAACGTATGGGTCAACCTCGCACGTACATTTATATATATATATCCAAACATTGCAGTTGAAAAAAAAATAAAAATTTCATTCAAATTAATTTTATCCTGAACAAAAACTTTTTTTCCTATCATATTGAGAACATAAAATTGACCGCGCTTTTACTTCCATTTCCTTTGTAATTAAAAATTTATTTTTTATTTTAATTAAAAAAAAAGTTGATGAAAATAATAATTTCAGTAATATTACTAAAAAGTTCAACAAAAAAAAGGGTCTGATAAAAAAGTTTTTTTGTTACTAACGGAAAAAACGGTTTAAACACGAGAAAAATATTTAAATGATAAAACATGTATTATAACGAGTACGCAGATTTTAAATTAATAATATTAATTTTTGGAATTAGTATTTCATTACAGTGGTTCAGTATTTTTTTAATTCCAAAGAAAAGAACGGCATTTGTAGAAAATTTGTTAGTTCTTTGCGCACGAAAGTGTAAATTTTTTTGTGTTTTATTTTTCTCGTACCAACCATTAAACACACCAGGTACTATAGTAAGAGAAAAAAGCGTCTCGGCAGACAGGAAGCAAAACAAAAAAAAAACACTTGATAAGTATCGCGAGAAGTGAAGGAACGAGACAAATAAACTAGGCAAATAAAAAAAAAAGAAAAGGACACGAAAAAAAAATAAATCAAAACCAAGAGGGTGAATTTTCAGTCAGAATTAAGAACGGCAAGAAAACAAAAGTAAAGGCAGAGAGAAAAAAAGAAGTATAAAGACAATATGATGCAAAAAGAAAAAGAACTTTGCATGTGAACACGCCAGTAATCACAGTTTCTGGTGAACTTAACTGTCAGTTTGTTTCTCTTCCCAGGACAAGCGTATAATTACTAATATTTCACCAAGTTTTTAATTTCACTTGTTTCTCTTGTTTTTTGAAAAGTTCTTTAAAAAGTTTTTTGAAAAGTTTTTTGAAAATTTTTTTAAAAATGTTTTCTGAAAATTTGTTTCAAGGAAAATTTTGAATTTAAGGTAAATTTTTGTATTTGATTCGTTTTAAATTTCCAACCACAAAAAAAAATTACGTGGCGAAATTAGAGAAGTAATAAGTGCAGGGTTGACACAAATATTTAATTTTATTTTTCCCTGACTTTTCCCTGATTTCCAGACAAAATTGTCACTTTTTCCCTGACCATAAAAAGTATTCTGATTGACTCTAAAAATTATTAGATACTCAAAAAAATGTTCTATTAAATTTATTTACAAATTTTTCATTAATTGTAAAATTGTTCAAAAACATCAATAACTAAATTTTTGAATAAGTATTTAATTATTACTTTTCCACAGGAATTAATTAATTAGAATAATAATTAATAATAATTAATTAGAACATTTAAATTCAAACCTTTTTGAAACTCAACAATTTATAAGAATATTATTACAAAACATAAAGAAGGCAATCATGTTTTGTTATAATTTAAATAACCATGAAATTTTTCAACAAAAATTTAATTATTTACAAAAATCCTAATAAAATCCTTCGCAAGAATTCAATTATTTTTAAAAGTAGTAAATTTTCTCAAAAAAATTCAATTATTTGAAAAAATTGTAATAAAATTCGTTGCAATAATTCAATTATTTTCATAAACAATAAATCGATTATTCGATTATATTATTTTTTCATTTTTTAATCAATTTTTATTAGAAAATTCTAGAAAAATTCAATTATTTAAATTGAATAATTGAATGTTTGTTAAAATTGAATTCTCATAAAGAATTTTATCAACAAATTTTTAAATAATTGAATTTTTTTGAGAAATTTTAATAAAAATTTTAAGAATAATTACATTTTTCGAGGAATTTATTGATTAAAATATTGTATCCAAAATTAATTAAAATCCTGCGATGAGTTTTATTATTCATGAAAATAATTTTAAAAAATTTTCAAAAATGTTATTAAAATTTTTCTAAAATAATTGAATTTTGGTGAAGAATTTTATTATTTATAAAAATAATTCAATTCTTGTAAAGAACTTTGTTAAATTTTTTTAAAATAATTGATTCATGCGACGAATTTTATAAAAATCTTTTTAAATAATTAATATTTTTCAAAAAATTTTATAAAATTTTTCATATTAAATAATTGAATTCCTTTGAAAAATTAAATTTTTTTTTGAAAATTTATGAAAATAATTGGTTCATTTAGAAGAAATTCATCAAAAATTTCGTAAATTATTGAATTTTCGTAAAATTTTAACAAGAATTTTTTTCAAATTTTTAAATATATTTGAATTTTGAAAAAGAATTTTATTATTTATAACAATAATTTAAATTTCGACGAGAATTGAAAAAAAAATGTTTAAAATAATTTAATATTGAAGAATTTTATAATTTTTAAAGGTAATTGAAATTTTGACAAAAATTTTTGAACGTAATTGAATTTCTGCGATGAATTTTATTACTTTTGAAAATAATTTAATTCTTCCAACGAATTTTAATCAATTTACAAAAATAATTGAATTTCCGTGCGGAATTTTACTATTTCTAAAAATAATTGAATTCTTGAAAAGAACTTTGTTAAATTTTTTTTATCAATGAACTCTTGCGACGATTTTTATAAAATTCTTTTTAAATAATTGATATTTTTCGAAAAATTAATTGAAATTTTTTATATTTAATAATTGAATTCCTGTGAAAATTTTATTATTTATGAAATTAATTGGTTTATTTAGAAGAAATTCATAAAAAATTTTGTAAATTATTGAATTCCTGTGAAACTTTTCCAAGAATTTTATTAAATTTTTTAAATATGCTTGAATTTTGAAGAAAAATTGTATTATTTATAACAATAATTGAAATTTTGATGAGAATTTAAAAATTTTTTTAAAATAACTGAATATTGAAGAATTTTATTATTTATAAGGATAATTGAAATTTTGACAAAAATTTGTGAACATAATTGAATTTTTGCGAAGAATTTTATTATTTTTGAAAATAATTTAATTCTTTCAACGAATATTATTCAAGTTTATAAAAATAATTGAATTTTGGTGAAGAATTTTACTATTTCTAAAAATAATTGAATTCTTGAAAAGAACTTTGTTAAATATTTTTCAATAACTGAACTCTTGCGACGAATTTTACAAAATTCTTTTTAAATAATTGATATTTTTCGAAAAATTATTTGAAATTTTTTACATTGAATAATTGAATTCCTGTGAAAATTTTAATATTTATGAAAATAATTGGTTTACTTAGAAGAAATTCATCAAAAATTTTGTAAATTATTGAATTCCTGTGAAACTTTTCCAAGAATTTTATTAAATTTTTTAAATATATTTGAATTTTGAAGAAGAATTGTATTATTTATAACAATAATTGAAATTTTGATGAGAATTTAAAAATAATTTTGAACATAATTGAATTTTGGAGAAGAATTTTTTTATTTTTAAGGATATAATTGAAATGAGCAGAATTTATTTTAATTTTTGAATATAATTGAATTTCTGCGAAAAATTTTATTACTTTTGAAAATAATTGAATTTCTGTAATTATTTGTAACTTTTCCAAAATTAAATTTTTTTGTATTTTGAATTAAAATTCTTTTATCAATCTAGTATTTATGAAAATTGTAAAAATTATTCATTACATAATTTAAAAGTCATAATTTTATGATAGTTCTTTTAAAATTAAGTTATTTAAAGAGAAATTATTGTCTAAAATAGAAAAAATTCAAGGTTTTGTATTAAAATTCGTGGTTATTTTTATAGTTTACAAGGCAAACAATAAAAAACATCAAAATTTAGAGTTTTTTCAAGAGTTTTTGAAATTCGATTTTTTCCAGTACTTTTATTAAAAACCCCTGACTTTTCCCTGACTTCCCTGACCAATTTTACTTTTCCTGACTTTTCCCTGAATTCCCTGACTTTTCCTCCATGTGGCAACCCTGAAGTGATTAATTGCTAGGAATTTTATTCTTATGAGAAAAATTGTCCTTCATTCGCAAAAAGAAGTTTCAAAAAGTTAATAAAATAACTTTCTTCCAACAGTTCTTTGTTAAAGTTTTTAAATTAGAATAAAATGCTCTAGAAAAAAAAATAAATAAAACGCTTGAAAAAACTTTCGAGTAACAAGAAAATTTAAAATAATTCGGCTTTGAACAAAAGTTACTCAGTTTTTCAAGTTACGCAAGTAGGTACTTGGGGAAGATGAAAGCTTTTTCAGTTTTTCTTACTTAGCCATATATACTATAGTTCACTCACTCGCTCGATTTTTATTTATCTGTTGGAGTACTCAGAGTTTCAATAAAATCAAGAATGAACAATACCCACTAGTTTTCTATTCTCTCTACAGGCGGAAAAAGAAAGAGAGGAAAAGAGAGAGAGAGAAAGAGAGAAAAAGAGAGAGGGAGAGAATTTTCTCTTGAAATTCGTCTTGCACTCTCTCGCTCGACTTTCGTGATTTACAATAGCAACATCTCTTGCAGCATCGCAGTACATATGCAACACATGTACGGGGGTCATCTCACAATCTACTGGATAAGACAATAATTTTTATTTTTCTGATAGGAAAATAAAGTTAATGGCTTTTTAGGTGCCTAAGATGATATTAAACCACTTTTTTGCTTATTATTCTATATTGCAGTGGCTGTAAAAAAATTCTCATATTATTTTCCCTCACTGCGGATAATAATAATTACTCTTCGAATTGATAAAACGATTTATCTTTTGTTCTCTACTTGTATAAGGTATAGAATTTTTTCCGTCATCATTTATCTTATTTTCTTCGTGACCCTTTTTGGAACATATGAAGAAAAATGGATGATGAACCTTAAGACTATGAGTGTATTATTTTACCCAAGTTTCTTGTCTATTGTAGGTGGTAGCTTTAATTAATAATAGGTACAATTATTATATGACAATTTTGCTAAAAATTTTGACTAAAATTTAATTTTGACTAAAATTTAATTTTGTTAAAAATTTAACCGAATTAACGTATTTTATTTATTTTAATACTTAACTTAAGCTTTTCAGATTAATTCCTAATTTAAAATAATCTGCAACAGTTTAATAACTGTAGGATTAAATTGACACCAAAGAGGATTAAAATAATCTGTTTTGGTGTTATTTTTAACTATGAATGAAATTTTATTTTAAACAAAACACCAAAGTCAACGATATGGAAAAATTCAACGAATTTAGCTTCTCCAGGGAGAATAGTAAGTTAGTTACTAACTAACTTAGTAACATAGTTACTAAATTCAATTGTGTTTAAAATTTTTTTTAAAATTCTCGTCCAAATTTCCAATTCTCTTTATAAATAATAAAATTCTTCCCTGATATTCAATTATATTCAAAATTTTAATCAAATTCATGACAAAATTTCAATTATTTTCAAAATTTTTGGTAAAATTCCATAATTTTCAATATCTACTACTTTAATAAAAATTTCCAAAGGAACTCCATTATTAAAAAAATTTTGAATACAATTCCATTAAATTTTAAGGAAAAATTCGATTATTTTTACAAATTTGAAAATTCTTTTCAAGCATTTAATTATTTTTGTAAATAAAATCATTGTCAGAATTCTTCGTAGAAATTCAATTATTTTCAAAAAAAAAAAAACAAAAAAGAATTGTAAACACTTCAACTGTATTTTTGTATGCAAAATTCTTCGACAAAATTTAATTATTTTCAAAATTCCATTATTTTCAAATATTTTAATAAAAATGTTCAATAAAAATCACTGATATTAAACACAATTTAAATTAAATTTTCATGAATCCCGCGGGATTTAAATTATTTACGAATAAATAGTTTTTTGAAACAATTCAATTTTAAACATGACTAACAAAATTATTCTCGAAAATTCAATTATTTTGAGTCGGTTTAGTAAATTTTTTTGCGAAATTCAATTATCAAACATAAGTAACAAAATTATTCTCGAAAATTCAATTATTTTCAGTCGGTTTAGTAAAATTTTTTGTAAAATTCAATTATTTTCGTAAATAACAATATTTATGACAAGAATTCAATTCTTTTTAAAAGTATTAAATTTCTTCTTGTTCATTCAATTATTTCGAAAAATTCTAATAAAACTTTCCGTAAGAATTCTATTTTTTTAAATAATAAAAATTTTTTTGGGAATTGAATTTTCTTAATAACTTTTAATAAAATAGCACAAAAAAATTCAATTATTCTGAAATATTTTAATAGAATTCTTTGTAAAATGTAATTATTTTTATAAATTTTTCTAAAAATATGATTTTCAATATTTTTAACAAATTCGCAAACAGAATTCAATTATTTAAAAATTTTGTTTTAAAAATATTCGTAAGAATTGAATTATTTTCATAAATAATAACATTTCTACAGGGATTCAATGATTATTATAAATAATAAAATTTTTTTAGGAATTCAATTATTTTCATAAATAATAAAACTCATTCCAGAATTTCAATTATTTTTAATGCCATTTTAATCAAATTTCTCGAAAAATATAATTATTCTAAAATTTTTCTTTAAATTCGTCCAAAGAATTTAATGATTTAAAAAATTTGTTTATAACACTTTTTATGAGAATTTAATTTCAACAAACATAAAATTAACAAAGTATTTATTTTTTTATTTTAATATTTCAATTCTCGTAGAATTTACTAATAAAAATGGTTTTAAAAATGAATTTCATTTAAAATTTTAAAATATACTTAAGTATTAAAAGCATTATAACGTGGATTTTTAGAACGAATTAAATTTTGAAAAAAGCTTCAAACTAAAATCATTGAAATTCTTAATTTTTCATATTTTTGACAAAAAATTCTGTTGAATTAATTCTTATTAAATGTTTAATAGGATTTTTATTGAAATTATTTCAAATTTTTATTTTTCAATTTTTATTTAATTGCAGAATTTCCGAATAATTGAAATTTTGTAAAATGGAATTGTAGACGAATAAATTTGAAAATTATAAAACTCATCGTTGGGTTTCAATTATTTTTCGTACAATTATAATTGAATTCCTTGAAAAAAGTAATTATGTTTATGCAAATTTTAATAAAATTCGACAAAAGAATTGAATTTAAAAAAAATTTGTTACTAAAATTCTTTATGAGAATTGAATTTTGAGAAACATACAATTATTCACTAAATTATTTACTTTCGCATTTAAATAATTAAATTTTTTTTTAAATAATTCTAAATTTTTGTAGAATTTTCTAATAAAAATTGATTTTTATTTCATAAAAATGAATTTCAGTTAAAATTTTAGATTATAATTGAATATTAAAAGAAATATAGAGTGGACGTTTTGGAAATAATTGAATTTTGAAATTAATATTTTTTTAAAAGTTGAATTCAATTTTTTAAATATTATTTGATGTTTTTATTTTCAAATATGCATTTAATTAAAAAATTTAGGAATAAGTGAAATTTCGTGAAATTGATTAATTAAATATTATTAAAAATAATAGATATAAAGTAAAATTGTATTTAAAATTTTGAAAATAATAATTGAATTGAAATAATGAAAATAATTTTGAAGAAAAAAAAGAAAAAGAAAAAAGAAGTTTATTCTTATAATATAAAATAATGATTTTATTACTTGGTCATCTTTAATTATTACAAAATATGAAGAAATCGAGTCGAAGACTCGGAGTTATCGATATCTTCATGTTTTCTAGTTATAAAAAAATTTAATAAATAAAAATTTCATTCATTCTAAAAAATAAGACCAAATTTGATTATTTTAATCTTTTGATTTTGAATTTAAAATTTTTGGCAATAGGTCTTTGATCCAAATTTTGATCTGGGGTAATTTTCCTTTGTGCCAAAAAAGAGAATTTTTCCGTAGAATATCTAATAGTGCTTGGTGCGATTTTAAGCGCAAGAGGAAAAAGGAATAACAGTGTTTCGAAGAGATCCTTAAAAAGCGGCAATGTCCCACGAAAGCCGATATTTCGCCAGTAGAATTTAAAACAGGGTGTTGTGTACCATCACCGATATACGACGAGCTTTACGGATAAGTATATGGCAACATTTTCCAAAAAATCTCATTTACCAATGTTACACAGTTTTATCACAACAAATATTTGCATAATCTTCTTTCTCAAAAGTCAATTTTTTAACTATTTGTAACCAAAAATAATGGTTAATTTCGTAGTTTTAAAATATTGGAACCAACTAACATACTAACTAATATACATAACTAACTATAATATTCTTATAATAGAAAATAATGATTTTATTACTTGGTCATCTTTAATATTTAAAAAAATGAAATAGAGTCGAAGACTCATAGTTATCGATATCTTCATGTTTTACAGTTATAAAAAAATTTAATAAACAAAAATTTCATTCATTCTAAAAAATAAGACCAAATTTTTTATTATTCTTTTTTTTTTCTTAACTTACAGAGTTAGTATTAATCAATTTAGACTTTAGAGTTTTATTTTTAAGAATTGTAGTATAGTTTGTACTAATGTTGTTTGCATCACTAAGTGTAGAGTTAATAATTCTTTAGATTTGCAGCTTTGAATATTCAACCAATGTTGCATATTCGCACTTAAAGGTTAGATACAGAATTACAAATTACTGTAGCGTTTATGTCTTCTAGAAAGTTCTATGCAAAGGCAGAATATTTGATTGAAAATTAGCTTATAATAATTTATCTACGTTGTCTTCTTGAGAGCACTGGACCATTAATTATTATATTTAGTGCTAAAGATACAATCAGCTATATCCGGATGGTATCAGTTACAATCTGATTTGTACGGATGGTACAGATAATACCGGATGGTACAGATGATAATACGGATTGTACAGCTATACAAACTATACTACAATTTTTAAAAATAAAATTCTAATTTATTCATTTCTTCTTATTTACCGAGTTAGTTCAAATCTTTTACGGATTGTACAGATAGTACGGATTGTACAGGTAGTACAGCAATACAAACTATACTACAATTTTTAAAAATGAAATTCTAAATTATTCATTTTTTCTTCTTTACAGAGTTAGTTCCAATCTTTTACGGATGGTACAGATAATACCGGATGGTACAGATGATAATACGGATTGTTCAGATATACAAACTATACTACAATTCTTAAAAATGAAATTCTAAATTATTCATTTTGTCTTCTTTACAGAGTTAGTTCCAATCCTTTACGGATTGCACAGGTAGTACAGCAATACAAACTATACTACAATTCTTAAAAATGAAATTCTAAATTATTCATTTTTTCTTCTTTACAGAGTTAGTTCCAATCTTCTACGGATTGTACAGCTATACAAACTATACTACAATTCTTAAAAATAAAATTCTAATTTATTCATTTTTTCTTCTTTACAGAGTTAGTTGCAATATTTTACGGATGGTACAGATAATACGGATTGTACAGCTATACAAACTATACTACAATTCTTAAAAATAAAATTCTAATTTATTCATTTTTTCTTCTTTACAGAGTTAGTTCCAATCTTCTACGGATTGTACAGCTATACAAACTATACTACAATTCTTAAAAATAAAATTCTAATTTATTCATTTTTTCTTCTTTACAGAGTTAGTTGCAATCTCTTACGGATGGTACAGATAATACGGATTGTACGCAGATATACAATAACTATACTACAATTCTTAAAAATAAAATTCTAATTTATTCATTTTTTCTTCTTTACAGAGTTAGTTCCAATCTTTTACGGATTGTACAGATAGTACGGATTGTACAGACAGTACAAATTGTATCTCGATTGTACTATAGCCTGTAAAACAAGAATATTTTTGTAACATCTTTGATGACACCTAGTAGCATGATTACTCTGGATAACATCGACCATCCGTTTCTCTGAGTGCAGAGGAGAAAAAGCGAGGTAATGAAAGGTATCATTAGAGCGGTTCAATGTGGCACAAGTGGGAAGGAAGCCAAACTCGGCTTTTGCAATGAAACTCTTCAACCCCTCTCTCTCTCTGTCTCCACTTTTCTGTTTCGAAGTTTGCCACGTGTGCGAAGATTTAGGGCGATAGTTGTTACTCGCGACTAACTTTCGACCCACCACAACCTTGCTTCAGACACCCCTTTGGCTACTTCCCGAAAGTCGATGGTACAAGGAGGCCACTTTCCGGAAATGCTTCGGTCGCAGAGACTTACCCTTCATGAATAGTCGACCTCTTGCAAAACAGACCATCCTCTAGAGTTCAAACTTTGACGTTTGCTATATGCTCTCCCCTACTCCTAAGCTCGACTTGGTCTTTACTGCACTAACTTGACTTGCAGAATGTATGCACGTGAATATATATATATATCTCCTTTGATTGTTAAACTGTATTCAAGTGACAGCCTGCTTCTGTTGCTGCTATTGTTGTTGTTGTTTCTCCAGAGACTAGAGAGGTGTTCTTGATTGTCAAGTTAATTAATCTAAAGTAACGGAGACGAAATTGCAAAAAGAGGAAAGAATATCTTCCATTATTTACTTTTATTCGTTCTTTGATAAAAAGGTAATTAATAAAAAAATGTGGGGAAAGTATGATATTAAAAATTTTTAAATCTTTCCCAGTGGAGAAGTTTTGAAAAATCGGTATCTTAACAGACAGTTCAAAAAAAAATTCTTCAAAAGCAACTGGCAACCAACTGTCAGAGACGTTGGGACTGTTATCATGCTGCAGGGGCGAACCCAAGGAGCGCAGACTTCGCACTCGATATAATTAAATTTTGAAAAAGTAAAAGCTACTTTTTCAAAATTTAATAAAAAAATAAATAAGACTAAAAAAATAAATAAAAAAATAAATAAAAAAGACTAAAGAAAGACTAAAAAATGGCTAAAAAAAAGTAGTAAAACAGTATAGAAAAACTAAACTTGACGACCAAAAAAAATCTTTTTAGAAACTTTCCAAAACTGACAAACATTTCATTCTATATTTTATTTTCCTGACTTTTTCCTAATTTCCATTAAAAAAATTTATTTACTGCTTCCTCATCTTAAGGCTAATAAATTGAATTCTTGCCACGAAATTTATTATTCATGAAAGAATTTAAATATTTATAAAAATCATTTCATTCTTGCGAAGAATTAAATTTTTATAAAGCTCATTTAATTCTTGCGAAGAATTAAATTTTTATAAAACTCATTTAATTCTTGCGAAGAATTAAATTTTTATAAAACTCATTTAATTCTTGCGAAGAATTAAATTTTTTTCAAATTATTTATTTCTTCTGACTAATTTTATGTTAATTCTCATTTAAATAATTAAATTCCCAAAAAATTGTTGTTATTCATGAAAAAAAATTGAATTCCTATGAAGATTTTTACAACGAAATTTTTAAATAATTGAATTCTGTTAGCAAATTTTTTTTTAATTATTGAAAATCATTGAATTTAGAAAAGTTTTCAAAAAATAATTAAATTTTACAAAAAATTCTAATTCTATAAAAATATTTCACAATAATTGAATTTTTCTCTGGCTATTTTATTAAAATTTAATAAAAAAATTCTAGTACGAAAAAGCTTTGTATTATGTAAATAAATAATTGAATTCCTACTAAAGGTTTTATTAGAATTTTTCGAAATAATTAAATGAACAAGAAGAAATTTAATACTTTAAAAAAGAATTGAATTCTTGTCATAAATATTGTTATTTACGAAAATAATTGAATTTTACAAAAAATTTAACTAAAATGACTCAAAATAATTAAGTTTTCAGAAATTATTTCGTTATTTATGTTTAATAATTGAATTTTGCAAAAAAATTTACTAAAGTCACTTGAAATAATTGAATTTTCGAGAATAATTTTACTATTCATGTTTAATAATTGAATTTTGCAAAAAATTTTACTAAAATGTCTCGAAATAATTGAATTTTTGGAAATAATTTTGTTATTTAAGAAAATAATTGAATTTTGCAAAAAAGTTTCACTAAAATGAACCAAAATAATAGAATTTTCGAGATTATTTTGTTATTTATGTTTAATAATTGAATTTTGCAAAAAAATTTACTAAAGTCACTTGAAATAATTGAATTTTCGAGAATAATTTTGTTAGTCATGTTTTATAATTAAATTTTGCAAAAAAATTTACTAAAGTCACTTGAAATAATTGAATTTTCGAGAATAATTTTGTTAGTCATGTTTTATAATTGAATTTTGTAAACAAAATTTAAAGTGACTCAAAATAATCGCATTTTGCGAAATAATTTTGTTATTTATGATTAATAATTAAATTATTTCGAAGAATTCTATCAATGCTTTTATTTTACAAAAATAATTAAATCCTTGAAAAGAATTTTTAAATTTATAAAAATAATCAAACTACTGTTAAAGATTAAATGCCAAATTTCAATACATTTGCTTTTTTTTAAATAAAATGTTTGCAAATTCTATTACAAATAATTTTATTCCTGTGAAATTTTTATTTTTTGTGGGAAAATAATTGAATGTACGTGAAGAATATTATCAAAGTTTTTCTTTTAGAATTGAATTCTTTTGTAAAGTTTTATTCAAATAGTAGAAAATAAAAAATTATTGAATTAAGAATAATTTTTAATACAATAATTGAAATTTTACCATGAATTTAATTAATATTTTTCAAAATAATTGAACTTCTAAGAAGAATTTTATTATAAATGAAAATAATTGAAGTATTTTAAAAAAATGTTATTAAAATATTTAAAAAGAATTGAATTCCTGTGAAATTTTTATTTTTTTCGAGAAAATAATCGAATCTTCGTGTGGATTTAGAATATCATTAAAATTTTTCTTTAATAATTGAATTTTAATAAATGAATAATAAATAAATTAAATAGTAATTTTTTAATAAAATAATTTTTAAAATTTTTAAATTTTGTTTTAAATAATTTTTTATTAAAATAGAAAATTATTCAATTAAGAACAATTTTTTAATGGAATTGAAATTTTAACAAGAATTTTATTTACAATTTTTTTAAAATAATTAAGAAGTAGAATTTTATTAATTATGAAAATATTGCATTTTTATAAGACTTTTATAAACTTTTTTTTAGAGAATAAATTTTTTCGAAATATAATAAATAGTATTAAAAATTTTATTGTAAATAATTGATTCTTTTGAAATGTTCTTAAAAATATAATTCTAGATTATTTAATCATTGTGAAATTAATATTATTTATAAAAATAATTCAATTTTGTATGAATTTTATCAATTTTTTTTGTTTAATAATTGAATTTTAAAGGCGAAATTCGATGAAAATAGTAGATATTGGAAATAATTGACCCCCGAATATTTTTGAAAATAATTGAATCGTTTTAAAAAATTTGATCATAATTTTTGAGAGTAGTTTTTTGTTTTCTATAGTATTAGCGAATTTGAAGTAGTGAAAATACGAAAAAAGACCAAAATAGCAGCTTTTAGTGGCCGAAATCCAAAAATACTATCCAAATAGTAGCGTAAGTTTAAAAAAAGGAGTAAATAGTAGGTTTTAGTAGACAAATGCGAAGGCTGTAAATGGGACCAAAGAAAGTTGCTAATTATTAATTAACCTAATTTCAAATAATATTCTTGCGTGTGTTCCAAGAATTTTCTTTATTAAATTGTTTTATTCGTGTGTTATAACTTATAAGCGAAAGTTGTCAAGTAAAACTTTTCTTAAATTCACTTACCACAAACGGTATACATAAAAGTTAAGGGAAGTTTAGAACAGTCCAAAATTTACTAAACGATCGTTAGTCTTCCGTCTTGTGTTAGGAACTTTTTATATAAAAAACCATACCTCCGAAATTAAGTGAATTAATAATAAACCTAAAAACAAATTCAGTAAAATTGCAAATTCGCCCTGGTAAATTTTCGCCTATAGAATTTAATTAAAAACCAGGTTTTCTCATCTAACTTCATATATACATTATAAGTATATAAAATTATCTCGTATATATGATTATCTCGAAATTAATATAATTTTCCTAAATTATAAAATCGTGTAAGCAAAATAGTGTTATAATTGAGAATTTAATGATAAGCGAAACAATGAGCGTTTTATATAAAATACAGCACTTAATTAAGACTCACAATTTTGATATTCTATAATGATTCTCGAACACAACTCGAGGAGTGGATTAGCATAAGCGCAAGCTCGCATGTTTTCTAAAGGGTTAATGGTATAAGTGGGCAGGGGAGTGAGGTATTTTTGCATGGTTAGTGTGCATCTTATCGGTTAATGCCGCTAACCGAGAAAAGTGGCTCGTTATTCTCTAATTCCATTATCCTGATAGAAGCCGGTAGTTGTATTTTCTTTTTGTCTCGACTACAGCCGCGCGCTTTCCTCTTTTTATTCCTTATTTGCAAAATGTCGCGCGACACAATTACAATAGCATTACAGGAATAGAATTATGCAATTTTCTTTTTCTTATTGAGAAATATCGATTATCGCTAGAGTTGAATTTTTAATTTATTAAACTACCGAATTTATTAAATTTATTATTATTTATTAATTTATTAAACTTTACGAAAAAAGAAAATGCAGGGCTCGAATTGTGCGACTTTTTCGACTTTTTCAACTTTTTTCGACTTTTTTAAGGAAACGTGACTGTTTTCCACTTTTTTGTGAAAAGATGCGACTAATCGACTTTTTTGAGATTTTTTTAGTAAAATGGGATTGAAATTTTTTAAATTTTTAGAAAATTAAAATTAGAGGAAAAAGTTTTAGTCAAAAAAATGTTCTGTTATGTTTATTTACAAATTTCATTCAAATTTTTCAAAAAGACATCAATAACTTCTTTTTTAAATAAATATTTAATTATTATTTTTCCATAAGAATTGAAATTTTCCAAAAGATTCAAATTCAAATCTTTTTGAAATTAAACTACTTATAAAAAATTGTTCTAAAAAATGAAAAATTCGAACACTCCGAGTCTTCGACTCAGAGCAATCGATTTTTTCATTGTTTTATAAAAATTAAAGATGACCGAGTGATAAAATCATTATTTTATATTAATAAATAATAATCTAATAATAATAATAATAGATTTAATAAATTAATAATAAGATTTAATAATAGATTTTATAAAAAAAAAGAATTTAAAAATAATTGAATTTCTCGAATGAATTTTTTTATTTATAAAGATAATTAAAATTTTGACAATAATTTTATTAAAATTCTTTGCAAAAAATTGAATTTCAAAGAAGAATTTTATTATTATAAGGATAATTGAATTTTTGAAAAGATTTTTTTTTAAATGTTTAAAAGTAGTTAAATTTTGAAGAAGAATTTTGATATTTTTAAATATAGTTGAAATTGTGGGGAGAATTAAAAAAAATTTGAAAATAATTGAACTTCTGCGAAGAATTTTCTTGCTTTTGAAGATAATTGAATTTTGCAATGAATTTTATCAGAACTTTTGAAAATAATTAAATTTCCATGATGAATTTTATTATTTATGAAGATAATGATAATTTTGACGAGAAATTTAAAAAATTTTTTGAAAATAATTGAACTTCAGCGAAGAATTTTATTACTTTTGAAAATAAATGAATTTCTCGGATAAATTTTATTATTTATAAAGATAATTACAAATGTACAGAAATAAATAAATAATTGAAATTCTGACAAGAATTTTATTAAAATTCTTTGAAAATAATTGAATTACAGAGAAGAGTTTTATTATTTATAAGAATAATTGAATTTTTGAACAAATTTCTTTTTAAAATATTTAAAAGTAATTGAATTTTGAAGAAGAATTTTGACATTTCTCAAAATAGTTAAAAATGTGGGAAGAATTGAAAAAAATTTGAAAATAATTAAATTTCTGCAAAGAATTTTCTTATTTTTTAAGATAATCGAATTTTGCGAAGAATTTCATCAGAACTGTTGAAAATAATTAAATTTCCATGATGAATTTTATTATTTATGAAGATAATGATAATTTTGACGAGAAATTTAAAAAATTTTTTGAAAATAACTGAACTTCAGCGAAGAATCTTATTACTTTTGAAAATAAATGAATTTCTCGGATAAATTTTATTACTAATAAAGAGAATTACAAATGTACAGAAATAAATAAATAAATAATTGAATTTTTGGGAATAATTTTGTTATTCATGTTTAATAATTGAATTTTGCAAAAAAATTTACTAAAGTCACTTGAAATAATTGAATTTTCGAGAATAATTTTGTTAGTCATGATTTATAATTGAATTTTGTAAAAAAATTTACTAAAGTGACTCAAAATAATTGAATTTTCGAGAATAATTTTGTTATTTATGATAAATAATTAAATTATTTCGAAGAATTGTATCAATTACTTTATTTTACAAAAATAATTAAATCCTTGAAACGAATTTTTAAATTTATCAAAATAATCGAATTACTGCTAAAGATTTACTGCTAAATTTTAAAATATTTGATTTTTTCAAAAAAATGTTTGCAAATTCTGTTTCAAATAATTTTATTCCTGTGAAATTTTTATTTTTTTCCGGAAAATCATTGAATGTTCGTGTAGAATATTATCAAAGTTTTTCTTTAATAATTGAATTCTTTTGGAAAATTTTATTAAAATAGTGGAATATTGAAAATTATTGAATTGAGAATAATTTTTAATACAATTGAAATTTTACCATGAATTTTATTGATATTTTTCAAAATAATTGAACTTCTAAGAAGAATTTTATTATAGTTGAAAACAATTGAATTATTTTGAAAAAATTTTTCAAAATATTTAAAAAGAATTGAATTCCTGTGAAATTTTTATTTTTTCGAGAAAATAATCGAATGATCGTGTAGATTTACAATATCATCAAAATTTTTCTTTAGTAATTGAATTTTAATAAATTTTTTAATAAATTAAATTTTACTAAAATAGAAAATTGAAAATTATTAAATTTTTCTGCGAAGAATTTTATTACTTTTGAAAAAAAAAAATTTCTAGGATCAATTTTATTATTTACAAAGATAATTACAAATCTACAGAAATAAATAAATTAATAATTGAAATTTTGACAAGAATTTTATTAAAATTCTTTGCAAATTAATTGAATTACTGAGAAAAATGTTATTATTTATAAAGGTAATTGCATTTTTGAACAGATTTTTTTTTAAATGTTTAAAAGTAATTGAATTTTGAAGAATAATTTTGATATTTATAAAGATAATTGAAATTTTAAGAATTTAAAAAAAATTTGAAAAGAATTGAATTTCTGCGAAGAATTTTCTTATTTTTTAAGATAATTGAATTTTGCAAAGAATTTTATGAGAACTTTTGAAAATAATTAAATTTCCATGATGAATTTTTTTATTTATGATGATAATGACAATTTGACGAGAAATTAAAAAAAAATTGAAAATAATTGAAATTCTGCGGAGAATTTTATTACAACTTTTGAAAATAATTGAATTTCCATGATGATTTTCTTTATTTAGGATGATAATGATAGTTTGACGAGAAATTATAAAAATTTTTTGAAAATAATTTAAATTCTGCAGAGAATTTTATTATTTGTGAAGATAATTGAATTTTCATGATGAATTTTATTATTTACAAAATTTTGACGAGTAATTTAAAAAAAATTTTGAATGTAACTGAATTTTTGGAAAGAATTTTATTATTTTTGAAAATAAATGAATTTTAGAGAAGAATTATAAAGATAATTGAAATTATGACAGGCAGTTTATTATTATTTTTTTTAATAATTGAATTTTGGAAAAGAATTTTATTAATTTTATTATTTATAAAAATAATAATATTCTTAACAGATTTTTTAAAAAAATGTTAAAAATACCAAATTAATAGTTTGCCAGGCATTTTATTAAATTTTATTAAATATTATTCTAGATTGTTCGATGTTAAAGTATCTGTTGGTGAAAAATGTGATTTTTTTTACAATTTTTCCAATTTCGTGTTCTCTTTTCGGCGTTTTTTCCCTAAAATTCCATTCGACTTTTTTCCGACTCTTTCGCTAATTTTATGCGACTTTTCGTGACTTTGGTTGTGAATTTATTCGACTAAAGCGACTTTTTTTGAGTCTTAAACACGATCCGAGCCCTGTTTATTAAAAATATTTTTCAACAACTATTTACCGGAATGACTTTGTTTGACATGAGAGATTAGCATTCTGCAAAGTTTGTAGATGCAAATTCTTCTTTTTTTTACCAAAAAAAAAAAAAATAAAACTAATTATAATTTTTTATTGAAAATTATCGTCATCATTTTTGTATACGAATATACAATTTAACACTTGGCTGGAGTATACGAAAGTTAAAGTTCGCTAAATGGAAAATAGCTTTCTTGTCATTATCGCGCAATATCTAAAATTGCACGCACTTTTCTTTTTCCCTGTTTAACAACCTGTTGGCGAGTTTGAAAATCTTTCAGGAGGCAAATGAGGATAAGGCGCGAATTAAAGGAAAAGTCTTCTAGTTAAGCGAGAATATTTTCTCGAGACTTTAATGAATTCCTATGAGACGACAATACTGCTACATATATACAAGAAAGCTCCAGTTGCATCGGAACGGAGAGAAAGAGGGAAAACTTGGCACGAAGCAAGGATGAAAATGGTAATTACGATATAAAAGCGTCTCCGGGATAAGAATGCTTCGTGGAGATAAAAGAGATGAGGGGGAGTCAAAGGGACCACAAAGTTATAGGCCATCCGTAGACTTGTATATATAGAAAAAAAAGAAGAATAGAAGGGAGAGGAGAAAGGAAAAAAACCCAAAAGGGGGAAAACACGAATGAAATATAAGGCCTTGGATGTTTCTCAATTTAAAATGATTCTGTGTTAAGGGAAAAGAGATGTTTAATATTTTATTAAGCATCGCACTCTATGATGCTCATCACGTTTTACCCTATTTGCTATCTCTCTCTTTTTTTCTCCCTCTTTTTTCTCTTTCTCTCCCTCTCTCTCGTTTTCTCTCTCTCTCTCTTTTTCCCTCTTTTTTCTCTCGCTTTCTTTCTCTCTTTTTTTTTCTCTCTCTCTCTTTTTCCCTCTTTTTTCTCTCACTTTCTTTCTCTCTTTTTTTCTCTCTCTCTCTCTCGTTTTCTCTCTCTCTCTCTCTCTTTCCTTCTCACTATCAGATTGTCACGATTTTTTTCCAAACCTCATATTTTATGAATTGTTTTTTTTTCTTCCTCTGCAACCATTACATATTTAAAGAATATTAATAATAAAGTCTTCCTTCTTTTTACCTTGCGAACAAGATAAAAATTTAACTCAATAAATTTGCAATTTCGGATTTTTGATATTCTGCATATTTTTTTTTTATTCCCAAGTTAGGAAATAAGGGATGGGAAGTTCCCCTCCCCTCTCTCTCTCTCACCGGACGGAATTGATGATCGACGGAATGAGAGAAAGAGACTGAAACTCAAAGGGAACCCGCAGACATCTCCAGCAAATCCCACTGTATACTAATTGCGTAACAATGTAGGTTCGAGAGAATCTAGCTTCCTGAAAGGGGGGATGAAGGGGTGTTCTCGTAACCTCCGGTGTTCTGGTTAATGTGATTAAAATTTGCATCTACAAACTTTACAGAATGCAAATCTCCCATGTCAAACAAAGTCATTCCGGTAAACAGTGGCATATGAATAAGGTATATATCGAATCCGTATATGGGTGAATTTTCTGAAAGTGACACTTTTAAATTTCAGTTTTTCAATTAATTTTTTTCTTCAATTATATGTTTTTTTCTATTAAAACTACTTAATTTCATAGTCAAGAGTAAGAATTTTAGGTTGCGCAAAATTAATTCTTAAAAATATTAAAGTTTTTTTCATTTGAAAAATATTATTGTTGCTCCTTTAAATTAATTTTATTTAATTGGCGAGCTTTTCTATTAAAAATTCACGCCAATATCGCGTTCACGAAATCGGAAATAAAATTACACTGCTTAAAAATTAATAATTTGTATATTGTAATACCAAATATATTCAATTGGATAAAAATATAAATGTATTTAAAGTATTTGATTTAATGGTAATTTGGGTTAATTTTTTCAAAGCAATGCTGGTAAATACTAAAAACAAAAGAAAAACTAGCATATTTCAAGGAAAAGGCTTCGGAGATGAAAAACTTCGGAGATGAAAAATAAATTTTCCTTCATATTTGTATACACTAGCAATTAAAATATATTTTTTAGTAAAACACAAATCTCACGCCCTCATTTTATATTACCATCGAAATATTCTGTTAAATTCACTTCTACATTCAGTTATTTATTAAAAAGGAAGGCTTCGGAGATGAAATTAATTTTTACTCGGAGAAAAATGTAAATTTCGATTATTTATAACAGCAATAATTTTTCTCCTTTTTGTAGATAAAATATAGGAAAATTAAACATCAGATTCTCAGCTTTATTTTAATGTGCATTAAAATTTTGTTTAAGATATTTTTAAAG
Source organism: Leptopilina drosophilae (assembly GCA_032873175.1). Classification (NCBI taxonomy): domain Eukaryota; kingdom Metazoa; phylum Arthropoda; class Insecta; order Hymenoptera; family Figitidae; genus Leptopilina; species Leptopilina drosophilae. The sequence goes on along the minus strand of CM065485.1, from coordinate 3,660,002 downwards.
TATAAAATATGTCAGTAATCATTGTAAAGTAATTTTAACCTAAAACTGAAGACAAAGGTTAAACATTTTTATCAAAAATAAAAGTGAGGTCTGCAAATTTTTAAAATGCACATAATGATAGAAAAAACGTTGTACTTTCTGACAATATTTTTAAAAAATTTCTAAGAATTTGAAAAAAACCATGAAAATTTAATTTTATTGTAGAAGTCCTATTGGAGACATGTTTGAAAAGGCTTCGGAGATGAAAGTAATTTAGTTATTACGTAAATTTGGTTGAATAAAATTATTTAATTTTCTTTTAAAAATGATAAATAAGTGCTAAATTTTCACTATGGAAATTGATAATAATTATTAAAGAGTAGATTTTGTAAAATTAATTAAGACATCAAAAATGTCACTTTCAGAAAATTCACCCATATATATATTTATAGTAATTCAGTTGGGTCGAAAAAAAAAATATTTTGTTGAAAAAAATATGTGACGCGATCTGAAGAAAGAGACCTTAGAATTTCAGGGTTGCCACGCAACCTGGAAACCTGGAAAACCTGGAAATGTCAGGGAATTTTATAAATCTTGAAAAAACCTGGAAAAGTCAGGGAATTTTTATCCAAATCCTGGAAAATTGTTGTTTTCTAAAGATATTCTATGTTTATTCTTGAAATCTAATTTTAAAACCTGCAATATTTCAAAATTACTTCTTCAATTCTAGAAGAATTGCATTTATAATTTTCATAAGTAGATCGATTTCAGAAAGTATAAATTTACAATTTCAGAAAATTTCGATTTAAAATGAATTCAATTAGAAATCTTGAGGCACGTAGATTTTTGAAAAATTTTAATAATTCAATTTCTTTTGAAATTAGTTCAGTTTTTTAATATATATTTAATTGATTATGAAAAATAATGGATTTACAGAAGAATTTTAGTCAAAAATACTAAAAAAATTGAATTTTGAATCAATTACAAATGTAAAGAAAATCAATTTATTTAAAAAATTTTACTAAAATTCTTGGCAAAATTTCATTTACTTTCTCTATTCAATAATTTTTATTATCTACCACTTTAATTGAATTTCCCAAAAGAATTTAAATATTTGAAAAATTTTTTTCAGTTCAATTACTTTCAGAAATTCATTTAATACAATTTTTTTTTTGCAAAATTAAATTATTTTCAGGGGTTTTGATAAAATTCTTTGCAAAATTCAATTATTTTCAGGAATTTTCATAAAATTCTTTGCAAAATTCAATTATTTTTAGGAATTTTCATAAAATTCTTTGCAAAATTCAATTTTCAGAAGTTTTAATGAAATGTTTTGTAAAATTCAATAATAATTTTTAAGAATTTTTATAAAATTTATTAAATAATTCAATTATTTTTATAAAATTCATTAAATAATTCAATTATTTTCAAGAATTTTCGTAAGATTCTTTGCAAAATTCAATTATTTCCAGGAGTTTTAATAAAATGTTATACAAAGTTAAATTATTTTCATAAATTTGAAAAAAATTCTTTAAAGAAATTCAATTATTTTTAATACAATTTTAAACAATTAATTCTCGAAAAATGAAATTTTTCTTAAAAAATTTTTTTTTATAATTCTTCAAGAGAAGTCAATTTGTTATTTAAAAATTTGTTCATAAAATTCTTTATAAAAATTAAATTTTAAGAAATATTCAATTGTTTAATATAATTTTGTTATTTAAATAATTTTGAATTTTTGCAGGTTTTTCTAATAAATATTGATTTAAAAATAAATTTTAGGTAAAATTTCGATTATATCGTTGAATATTGAAAGCAATATAGCATGAATTTTTGGAAATAATTGAATTTTAAAAAGGTTTCAAATTAAAATCTTTGAAAATTTAAATTTTTCATATTTTTAATAAATAATTCTGTAGAATTTTTTCAAAAAGTTTATATGAATTTTCTGTCAATTATTATTATTATTATTATTATTATTATTATTATTATTATTTTTTTTGTTTTCTTATACATATCTAATTGAAGAATTTTCTTATAATCGAAATTTCACATAAAATTGAATTGTAAACAAATTAATTTTATAATTTTGAAACAAACTTTTTCTAAAATTATTAAAAAAAACATCGACTTAAAATTGAATTGTAGTTGAACATTTTAGAATTTAATAATTTAATCAAAAATGTTAAAGTTTTGACTGAAAATTAGGGAATTATTTAATTTGGTAAATTATAAATGTTATTTTAAAAACTTGGAAAATTTTCGTTTTTTAAACTGGAAAATCTGGAAAGGTCAGGGAATTTGAAAGTAGCAAAAGTTTGGCAACCCTGTAGAAGCAAATCACTTTAAGGTTATGTTAGCGCTATTTTTTTGTTGATTAAAAGTTTCTTTTCACTTTTTGCAAATTAAAATCAGTGTTTATTAAATATTTCAGTTATAATGAAAACTAAAATATTAATGATTCACATTATCAGTTGACAATTTTGTTGTATTTTCGTTTCGAAAATTGCAAACATAACCTATAATTTTTTGCTTCTAAAGTCCCTTTCTTCAGATCGCGTCACATATTTTGTTTTTGAATATTTTCACTCTAGTAGTTGATTTTATAGATGTGATAAATGATAATGTATGAGAGCTGACTAATAGTGATGTAGTATTTGTTCAGTAGTAGTAGTAGTAGAGAGAGAGAGAGAGAGAGAAAAGGAAAAATGTACTTCGGAAGGCAACTGGGTCGCTTCGGTTCGTGAAAATAAATTCACTCACGCAGGATTTTCCGAAAATGTCGTAGTTCTTTCTTGTGACTCATCCACTTTCTATACTATCTCACCCACACGTTTTCTAACATTGAGAAAAGTACACATATGTGTAAAAGGAGCAAGACCTACCCAATTTTTCTTATACCGAAAAGAAAAGAAGTATGTGTCGTTTGCTTTACATTGCAATTCGTTGGAGAAAAGAAGTTCGCATATAGCTTGGTACTAAAATGAATAAAATAGAACTAACTTGAGGATATCGATGGAAGACTGGCAAATATTGTGCTTTACGTATAAATATGAAACCAAGTTTCGTTGTATACACATATAATAACATAATAACATATAATAACAATAACATATAATAATAATAACATATAATAACACTAAAATAGATTATCTTAATTTTATTTGGTGTTAATTTAATCTGCATCATTTTTTAATACCTCACGATTTACTGAGGCATTTACTGTGCTACAGTGGCGTAATAAGTTATTTAGAATACACCAGAAGTCGGTGAAATGAGCAAGAAGACGCCATCGAAAATTCGATAAAGTGCTTTGGCCCAGATACTTTCAGTGACCCGAACTATTTTCTACTTCTTCAAATTCTTTCCGCTGTATAAAACAACGTCAACAATGTTGCTGAATAAAAAAATTAAAATTGACTGAACGAAAATATTGAATAATTGTGGAAGTAACCAAAAGGAACCCAATCAGCAAGTGTTTCTTAGCAATTGAAGATTTAAACTAATTAAATTCGGATAAAAAGCAACCGTCAAATTTTGAACTATACTTCCTATATTCCAGTACAGATATAATTTATATCCGTTCCACCTCCTGAAAACATAACTGGCGGAATTATCAAGAATTTCCTTTCCTATACACGTACATGCTGGAGCATTCTTGCAGGATAAGGATTTCATTTCTCCCGAGAGTTTCATTAAACGGTAATTAAGTTCCTTCGCCGCTGCTTGAAACCCTTCGCAAGCCCCTCTCTAAAGTTGGGTGGTTCTTGTGGCGTATCATTATAAACCGATGCATCTTAATCGTTCTTTGCCTCCATCCTCACTTTACTTTACAGAAGCCAGGCTCCCAAACCCTCAAGGCTCTTTACTTTTCCTCTTCCACTACTACAGTCTAACCTTCTTTCATTTACTAACTTATTACCAGAAGATTAGATTAACTTTCGAGCGCAAAGCCTGTTTATTCTGGTACTCTTCAAGCTCGCTCTCGCTCTCCTCTCTTTCTCTGTCAATGGTTCTTGAAAGGATTACTCTCTTATTTAATTGACTTCAATTTTTCAAAAAGTATCCAAGACTATACACCCCTTTTTTTCTCCATCACACTTTCTTTACTTATCGATTTCTTTTATTAGCCGGAGGTCGTGGCAAATTGATTTTCATCCATTAGAACGAAAATTGACGTTGACTTTAAAGGTTATTTAGCTTCGATGTACGTCGGAATTTATCACACCTCCGCAGCGGAATATAAACTATGGGTTTTTATTTTTGTTTACCTCTAGCAGTCCCTGTTTTGCAAGAAATAACAAAATTGATTATAAATATTTTATGATCATAATAATTCTAAGAAAAGAGAATAATATTTTAAATCATGTAAAAAGAATAACGATAGTGCATCAGTTCAACAACCTTCAAACAACTTCGCCACAGGAAGGAAGAAAAAACATCTATACACAAAGAGAGGGCTTGAAGAGACACAAAAATTAGAAAGAGAGAAAAGATTAGTCCACAGCAGCATCGAGCATAAAAAAGTAAACAGGCTATGATCATCCCCACCACTATTTTGAAGCGACACGAAAATTAGAAAGACAGAAAAGACAAACAAGTGCACAGGTGTTCATAGTTACCTTGCTCTCCCACTCTCAATAACTACACGAATATTATTCTAAACAATGGAACAGTTTCGTATAAAAAGGGAGAGAAATTAAGCAGAGATCAGAGAGTAATTTTTTGGAAGTTAGCAGTATTCATCTAATCGTCAACAAGTGAACAGTATATCTTTGAACATTATTCAAAAGTGAACTCCCAGTAAACCTTTAAACATTATCGAAAGTGAAAAGTCTCCCAGTATACCTTTGAACATTAATTAAAAGTGTCGTCCAAGTATTAATTTAAACATACTTCATTACAATTTACAAGTGAATTATTCCCCAAGTATTAATTTGAAATCAGTTTCAAATCAACACCCCATTCATCGATCTTCGAAATATAACTTTTATCAATTTCCAAAAATATAAATTTAAAAATTCTTTCGAGTATCTACAAAACTCTAATATTGAAGTATCACATTCCAAATTTCGAAACATCGAAATTTGCTTAAGAGGCGACAACTGTCTGGGACTAGCAGATATTTTTCGGAATACAATACACTTTCTCATTAGTGTAAACACCAGCACAAATACTCCACCATTAAGGACAACAATTAGGCGGTCCCTTTTCTTCTAGTGCCCATCACCAGTCAAGATTGGATTACAAGATAATCATCACACCACAAGTAATCGTTATTCTTTAAGTAAGATTCATAATTTTGTACTCATTGTATTTTTGTCAACTCTTTTCCTTCTTGTTGGGTTTTAAATAAATTATTCTCTCACAACATTTAGTATAGGCACATTGACTTATCCTCATCCCAAATTAGATTCATTTATGAAACTAATTTAAAACGAGCAACGTTAGGTATATTTAAAAATGTTTCTTGTTTTGACGTAACAATAATATGTTGTCGAAACAGCAGTGTTTTGACAACATGAAACAAATTTTTGACAAAGTTTTCGAAAGGTTTGTTTTCAACTCTTAAGACTACTTCGATTTTTGAAAAACGGACTGCAGATTCATATTTAACAGCTTCAAAAACTCGAGAATAAAAAATTTATGGTCAACTATTGTTACCAAAGAAATAAGAAGGAACCATTCCTATGAAGTAATGTTTTCATCATCACACTCCCTAGACACTTTTTTGCTATTCGGGGCAAAAAGCATCATCAGTAGCTTACCTACATTAAAAGGAGGACGAAAATTCTCCACTGGATCTCAAACGAGAAGATGCAAAAAAAAAGGTTGAAGTAAAACGTGAAATACCGTCCAGTGGTGAGGAAGGTCGCGACGAACACAGTTTGTGTGGAATTCCCGGTATTCCAATCGGGAAATTCCATACGCACGTCACAACTGCACTGTGGAATGCATCTATGTATATCGATTCATTAGATCAGTCCTCTCTCTCTCTACATATATAGAGCATAAAGCTCTTAAATGAGCGAAAATCTCAGTGAGCTTTCGACTCGTTATACGAAACGACGACGGCGACGACGACGACGACGATGGAAAGGGTGGAGAGTACAACACATGCACATTGCCCTGGAATATGAATTGAAGAACCTACACCGAATGAGAACTTGGCGGTATTCAGCAAATTCACTGTGAATGAGAATTTCCCAACCAACATTTTACAAATTCTATGGGACATCACCCTCCCTCACCTTCTTCGTCAATATTGAAAAAGGACTTTCAAGTCTTATTCTCCCAAAAGAGGAAAAAGATTGCAACTTTTTCAAATGGTTCTCCATTTGAAAAAAAATATATGTTTTGCTAAAAAAAGATACGTACGTATGGGTTTCACTAATACCGACTCGGCAGGGAAATCGCGACCCAGAGTCTTACTACTCTATTTTTTCATCGATCGTACTATATAGTATTAGTTTTGAGAAAATAAGAAAATATTAATTATAATAAAAATAATGTTGAAATTATATATGATCCTGGGAAGATTATAGTGCTTTTAGACCTTTCCAAAGAAATACTGATGTGTAACCTATCTGTTTAATAAAATTTTAGCCTGATGAGGTTGGCAAACCCTAGCCAACGAAAGATCATATATAATTTCAACATTAACAAACGATGAAAGGATATATCTCAAACAACTTATTATAATAAAAATAAAGAAAATAAATAAATAAAAAGTTTTACCAAATTTTTACTAAAACCCACTATTTACTACTTCTTTTAGGTTACGCTACTATTTGGGTACTATTTTTAGATATCGATCACTAAAAGCTACTATTTATGTTTCTTGAAGTATTTTTACTACTTTAAATTCGCTAATACTATAGAAAACAAAAAACTACTCTCAAAAATTATGATCAAATTTTTTAAAACGATTCAATTATTTTCAAAAATATTCGGAGGTCAATTATTTTTAATATGTACAATTTTCATCAAATTTCACCATTAAAATTCAATTATTAAACAAAAAATTGATAAAATTCATCTAAAATTCAATTATTTGAATAAATAATAAATAGTTCGCAAGGATTTAATTAATTTAGAATTTTATTTTCAAGAAAATTTCGAAAAAATCAATCATTTATGTATTAAAATTTTCATAATTTTTATTATATCTACAATAAAAATTGTTTAAAACTATGTTTAAAAAATACTTAGGAAAAATTCAATTATTTGAATAAAATAATAAAATACTTCTTAATTATTTTAAAAAATATCAATAAAATTCATGCGGTAAAATTTCAATTGCATTAAAAAATTATTCCTAATTAAATAATTTTCAATATTCTACTATTTGAATAAAACCTTCCAAAAGAATTCAATACCTAAAGCAAAATTTCGTTAATTCCGAAAAATTCAATTATTTATTATTAAGTAATTTTAATAAAAATTTTTTCCAAATTCAATTATTTTTATAAATAACAAAATAATTCACGGAAATTCAATTATTAAACAAAAAATTGATAAAATTCATCCAAAATTCAATTATTTAAAAAAAAATTCACAAAGATTTAATTAATTTAGAAAAGTATTTTCAAGAAAATTTCGAAAAATCAATTATTTATAATTAAATTTTCATAATATTCTACACGAAAATTGAAAAATTTTCCCGAAAAAAAAGATGTTCAGAAAATGAATTATTTAAAATAGAATTTTGCATAGATTTTTTTTGAAAAAGTCAAATATTTTAAAATTTGCCATTAAATCTTTAGCAGGAATTCGATTATTTTTATAAATTTAAACATTCTTTTCAAGAGGACTTAATTATTTTTGTAAACTAAAATTATTGTCAGAATTCATCGTAGGAATTCAATTATTTTTAAAAAATCTAAAAAAAATTGTAAACATTTTAATTGTCTTTATGAATGTAAAATTCTTTCACAAAAATTAATTTTTTTCAGAATTCCATTATTTTCAAATATTTTAATAAAACTGTTGGAAAGAAATCACTTATTTTAAACACAATTTCAATTAAAGTTTTATGAAATACTTCAATTATTCCTTTAGATTTTAATAAAATTCTTTGCAGGAATTCAATTATTTATGAATAAATAATTATTCGAAACAATTCAATTATAAAACATAAATAACAAAGTTATTCTCGAAAATTCAATTATTTTGAGTCATTTTAATGAAATTTTTTTGCAAACTTCAATTATTTTCTTAAAGAAATTCATCACAAAAATTCAATTATTTATAAAAGTATTAAATTTCTTCTATTTAATTCAATTATTTTATTTTATTATTCACAAAACAAAATTCAATTCTTGCAAAAGGTTTTATTAGAATTTTTTAAAATAATTGAATTAACAAGAAGAAATTTAATACTTTTAAACATAATTGAATTCTTGTGATGAATTTAAGAAAATAATTGAATTTTGCAAAAAAAATTTGCTAAAATGACTCAAAATAATTAAATTTTGTCGGAGAATTTCGCATTCAAAAATACAATTGAAATGTTAACAATTTTTTTTTAGATTTTTTAATAATAATTGAATCCTAAAGGCGGAATTTTGAAGAAAATTGTAGTTTTTGAAAATAATTGAATCGTTTTAAAGAATTTGAATTTGAATATTTTTTTGGTTTTCTATATAGTATTAGCGAATAAGCAAAAATATCTACAATAAGAAATTAACAAATTTTTATCTTAAGAGTAATGTCTTGACAGTTAAAAATTGCCCTCACAAATTATAATTTTACTCCCATTTGATTTTTCCGAAACACTAGAGAAATTTTTGTTTTCCAACATCTTCTTCGAATGTGGAATTTACTATTTTCTTGTGAAAATTTATTTCTTTCTTGTACCGCTATCTTTTTCCATTTATATGCTTTCCTTCCATATTTTATCACTATATCTATTTCTGTTTATTGATTTTTCTACTTTACTTTTTATTTTCAAAGAATATTTTATTAAAATGTAAAATAAAAATCGAATACACCGGAGAATTTTGTTTATTTTATAAAGTAACATATGCATATGTATAAGAATCGATTTGAGAATATTCTTTTGTAAAATTTCTTGAAGAGAGAGAGAAATAAATAGGAATTTCGTGGCACGTTATAAATTTTTTTCTAGGTATGTTTTTCTTGTCTCTATTTTCTCCAGTTTATTTATTTTTTTATTTTGCTTTTAACTTTTTCTTCGCTTTTTATTTACTGTGTTGCTGAATTTTCTTTCGAATTTTCCAATTTCAATATATTGCAAGTTTATATATTTTCATCTTAATGTATCTCAATTTCGATAAATTTCAGCTACTGTTAAATTTCAATTTCAACGAACTCTAATCCCGGTTAAATTATTGCATCCCCTATAAATTTTGATTTCTGATGAGAATGCTGCTTTTGAAAAAGGACAACATCAAAATCACCAAAGGGTTCGAATTTTTAACAATGGTCCCGCTATTTTTTTCTTATTTGGTCGATTTTATTCTTTTTTCTCGATATTTTTATTTTATTATTTCTCGATATAATTTATTAATTATTATTTTTTACTTTTTATTATTATTTTCTTCTTATTATTATGTTAATATATTGAACATATTTAATATTTTAATATATTGAACATATTTAATATTTTAATATATTCAATATATTTAATTTATTTAAAATATAATATATTTAATACATAATATATAATATATTTAATACATAATATATTAAAGTATAGAAGGATTTATAAAACCTTTTTCAGTTTTCGAAAATATATTTTCGTCAAATATTAATTTTTCATTCATTATCATTAAAAAAATATGTACATTCCTCTTCTAAATTGTGAAGGTAAAATTATAGGATATTCAGTTTATGGGTTAATCGTTTTAATGAATGTTTCATGTCGCTGTGCGGCATGAGCTTTTCCGCTCTCTTTTCTTTTTTTTTAACATTTTCCATAATGCGTCGCTCGATATAAGGCGCTTTGCTACAGAAGAGCAAAGAGCCAACACTTGTGTTTTGCTTCTATTTATTTTGAGATCTTTAATCTAGATTGTCTTAATTAGAGAATGAAGGATGTCGACTGGAGCTATTTATTTAAAACATCGTTTGACTTTGAGAGAGAGAAAATTAAAAAAAAAAATTTAATCTCGTGAAAAAAAAATGCAAACGATTTCAGAGAAAAATTTATCAAGGAACTTGTTTTTCTTTATTTTAATTTAATATGCAAATCCATCGACTTTATATTTCTGTATAATAAATCTTCAATTTTAAGAAAGACAAATTTTCTTTTTTCAAATTACTTTTAAGAAATATTTCTGATTGCATCCTTTTTTCAAAATGTTGAAAATATTTTTCCTGCTTCTAAAAAACAAATTTTAAATTTAAATTCAAATTTTTTGTTCGTTTTATTAAAAATATTTTACTATCTTTACGTCACTCTCGAATAATTGGAGATACTGTCATACTATTACAAAATTTACGTGGAAGCGTTACAGCGCGATAGTGCTTTATAATGAATTTAATTTTGCTTCCGTGCGGGACAGGACAGATCTGCGTGAAGAAGCTAGAGAGGGTGTGGAATGAGAAGAGATAGTCGCAGTGTTGAAATATTTGCGGTCGCCCATTCCGTAATTACCCTTTCTCTCGTTAACGTTTTGTAAATTAATATTCTTGTAGCAACTGTTAGGCTAACGAGTGTGCACCGGCAGACAATGAATTTCACTTTCCTAACAATATTTTAAATTTTCGTTAAATAAATCCATTAAATGTTCTCTTTCCCCTGATTAACATGTTTTCATTTATTGCTTCACTATTAATTACTGCAAAAATGAATTTTTATTTTTACTTACTCATTAGAATCATTATCTGAAATTACCCGTTTCATTCTATTTTGTAAAAATCAAACATAGTTTTGGTTTTTACTCACGTGAGTTCCAGGCGAACTAATGTTTTTACATTTTCTACTTATCCGCGGTAGGCAATTACCTTCGGTCGATAAAACAGAACACGCTTATTATCCAGTCACCGGTGATTCACTTAGGGTCTTTAAATCAAAGTGGCCGCTGTCAGTATTTAGACAGGACCAGAACAACAAGTAATTTTCGTCTTCCTGGTGCTCTTGAATATTTGGGACTCACATTCGAATAAATACCCCTGAATACTCCGACTAATTATTTAATTATACATTCAGAGACTAGAAGATTTCCACCAAACATCTTCTTGGTGACTATGAAGGTAATTAAATACCACCTGCAGAATTCTTTTTCAAGTTTTGTTACTATTGTTGGTCTAACGAGTTGGCTAGTTAAATTTAATTTCCCTTAATAATTCGATTCATGCGGTATAACATATTTTTATAAAATTAAAAATAAAAGTTGAATTTTCGAGTGGAATTATTTTCACCCAAATATCATTAGGTGTTACTTTCAGACGTCACCTAAGGCGTTAAAACGCACAAAAGGGGAGAAAGCTTTTAGAGGAAACTACATTGCTTGAAACGTGTTTAGCTGTTTATAGCAAACTTCATAATCAACGTCACTTTTGAATTAAAGAAAACGAAGTTTATCCAAGAGATGATGAAATAACTTAACTTACTGTAGAGTACGTTCATTTTAATACATGTAGAGAAAAAAGAATCTTTTTGTTAAGTTCCGTATGATCCATTTGGTCTGCGGGATATTAACATAAATGAATAACAAATATATTTAAACATTGTAATGATCCGTATTTTATTGACCAAAGGACAATAAAATTACAATTACGAAATTTAAGAAATAATGCGATATCATTACAACATTCAGAGATAAAATAATACTATTGGTAAATATAAATATTGTCATCCATAACCGAATTATTTTGAAAGTCATTTTACTGTCGAAAATAAATATCGAAAAAGAAGTAAAATTTACAGCATGTTTTGACATTTTTGTATTATTTTCTGTAACATTCTTTGAACAAGAATGTACTGTTTTACGTAGAATTTTCAACCTTTGCTAGATCGTGAATCATTCGCTGGGAAAAGTTTATAGCACTTCCGTACCTCAAACTGGAAATATATAGCGATTCTTTTATTTATTATATTTATCGTTTCACATGGCAGTAAAATTTTCCTTACATATATGTATGTTTCGTAACACTTTAATGGCCTAACCCTGACCGGATTTCACACATATGAGTTCACGTTGCCTGTTTATAAATATATTTGAAATGTAAGTTGTATAAAAAATTAATAACTTACGTTGCACAGAAATGAAAGTTTCGTATATGATCAAAATAGCAAAAGTAGATGAAAATACCAAAAGTGGATTAACATACAAAAAGTGGATTAATGTACAAAAACTGAATTAATACCTAATCCATCGAAGAATTACTTTTTTGAAATGTTCAAGATGGTACGATTTTTGGCACATCCTTTTGTTTGAGAAAAAATGGAATATTTTAATCTAGTGTCAATTTTAAGTCAGGCTTTTTGCTCTAACGCCCTTAAAGCATGAGGTAACATAATTTTTTCAAGTCAATAATGTTATGTTAAGACAAAAAAACTTTTTAAATATACCTAACGTTCCTCGTCTTAACTTAGTTTCATAAATGAATCTGGGATAGGATAAGTCAATGATCCTTTTAAATGTAATGAGAGAATAATGAATTATTCTATTGGTTTTTCAATTAAAAAACCAACAAGAAAGAAAAGAGTTGACAAAAATACAATGAGTACATAAATTATGAATCTTACTTAAAGAATAACGATTACTTGTGGTGTGGTGATAATCTGGTAATCCAATCTTGAATGATGTTGAGCACTAGACGTAAAGGGGTTTTTCTAGACACTCGAATTTATGTCGAAGTTTATATTTTGGAAATTGTTAAAATTTATATTTTAAAAATTGACGTACGGGATGTTGATTTGAAACGGATTTCAAAATTAACACTTGGGGAAATAGTGTTCACTTTTAAATAATGTTCAAAAGTAATACTGTGATGATGATGATGAATGAATTCTTGTACACACCTAGATGTGGACTGATTGATTTTCAAAAAATTACTCTCTGTTCTGACCAGAACTTGTATCTTCTTTTATATTGTGACGGGAAGAAGTTTTCGTTACATTACTTCCAAAAAGTATTGATCAAGTATCTATAGATTACGGTAAGGGTAAAATAAAAAAATAGTACATCCCTGAGACCTTGACATTGACCCTAGAGCCAAAGTTTGGATCGATGACCGTTTGCTGAAAATCGAAAAATTCGATAGTGCCACTCTTTGATCGAAACTTGTTGTGTGTAGATCTGTTGCTACAATTTTTCTTTTATATTAAATTCATATTGTTTCTGTTAAATTTGTATGAATTGATAGAGTGGGACCAAATTTCGAATATTGTATTTGAACGAGATTTGAGTGATCTTAAGATCAATTGTCATATATTGTAATAACATCGACAAGAAGTCGATATTTGATCAATCAGGTGAGTGATCAGTGTTTTGTTTAAATAAATTGCTTTCCTGAAAGTCGCTTAATTTTATTTTTGTTTTATTTACATAAAGGGTTCCCCAACGTACCTACCCTGTAATCTTTTGCTTATTATCAATTTCTTAAAAATTAACTGGCGTCCGCATTTTTGTAATTTATTTTGTCAAAAAGAGCTCCAGCAAACTCAGAACCTGGTTGCGCTGGATAAGAGTAAAATTCATTTCATTTACTTCAATCAGATTTGTCTTGTAATTTTGTTTAATTTAATTTAACATGTTTTCTCTTTGAAATTTTAACCAGTAGAAATTCTATTCGTCTCAATATAAAACTATCCTGATTCATGTAATGCTTTGTCATCATGCACGAGTTAATAACAATGATAAATTTTTTGATAACATATCCAATGGGACTTGTTAAGTAGATTTCCTATTCCATAGTTCCATTCGCATGTGTGATAGAGACAATTACAATTTCATCGTGTCATGATAGGATCGTAATATTAGCCTGTCGTTGCAGCATGCACGAATGCATCGTTTGTAGAGCGCGCGCTGTTACTTTATCCCTTCAGGTAGCATTGCAGAAAGGCAAGGGTTAGAGAGAAAAGGGGATTATCAAGGCAGTATCTTGCACGAGGCCGTGTGTCCGGGTGTTATTTGTGTTATTTATACGTCCCACGGGTTTCGCCCCGAGTTTATATAATCAAGAGTGGCCTGGCTCTCCAACGGCCTGGTCGTGATTACACATCGTTATTCCGATTAACCCACCGGAAATGACGGGTTTCCAAGCGTTGTTGTTGTTGCTGTCGAGTAGCCGATATAGGACAGTCGAGTTACAGTTTCTCCTTTGGGAAATCTCCTCATGAGACGCGTCTCTCAAGGATCCATCAGCTTTTGAGAAATGCATGATTGCAGACTCTCTTCTTTTTTATTTATTTTCACTGGCCGTGAGCTTTCGTACAGAAGTACATAAAATATAATAAGTGACAGAAGATTTCGTTTCTTAATTCTATTAATAAAAATACTCAAAATTATGCCGTAGAAGTCACTCTTAGTTTCTGAAACTCTGATGATTATTCATAAATCTATTTAAATTTATTTTTTATAAAAATAAGTAATGCCTTATGAATTGATTTATTAAGGGGAATTAAATTAAACCTGCCAACTCATTAGATCAACAATAGTAACAAAACTTGAAAAAGAATTCTGCAGGTGGTATTTAATTACCTTCATAGTCACCGAGAAGATGTTTGGTGGAAATCTTCTGGTCCCTCAATGTATAATTAAATAATTAGTCGAAGTATTCAGGGGTTTAAATTAAGTTATTCGAATGTGTGTCCCAAATATTCAAGAGCACCAGGAAGACGAAAATTACTTGTTGTTCTGGTCCTGTCTAAATACTGACAGCGGCCACTTTGATTTAAAGACCCTAAGTGAATCACCGGTGACTGGATAATAAGCGTGTTCTGTTTTATCGACCGAAGGTAATTGCCTACCGCGGATAAGTAGAAAAGGTAAAACTATTAGTACGTCTGGAACTCACGTAAGTGAAATCAAATCGAATATGTTTGATTTTGACAAAATAGAATGAAACGGGTAATAATTATCGTAAAACAAAGTGACATTTTCCACAAAAAGAAAGAATGAAAGTAAAAAAGAAGAAGCAGTTTTATCAGTTATAAAAATTCTTGTCCTATGGTAGCGTGCAAAGTCTCATAAATTTTCAGTTCTCTTTTTCATTTAATGAGTATAAAAGACCCTTCATTTTTAAGGTGAGATTGGCTACTGCGCGAGATATTTCTCATCCGCACACACACAAAACTCTCTCTATGAAGGATGCCTTTACGAGCATGAGAAGATTTTGACGGTATTTGGCTTTATTCAACGAATAACATCAGTTTGATGCCTAAGAGAAGTGGCAACTTGGGGGAAAAGAGAGGGTGGACCCAACGGATGCAGTGAGCGGATGCTGGGGAAGAAAAGGAAGTACCACCCAAGCGGAAGTAATCGCGGAAATCGGACGACTTTACTAAAGGGAGATAGAGAGAGTGAGGGGGGAATGAGGCGTCTTTTACGACAGTAATACACTTTTCACGAGGGATTTCAACGGTATTCTAAAGTAATGACGAAGCGCGAAAAAGGGAAAATGAAAAGTGTTTCACCATAAACCAAGAGGAACCGCATATAGTTGTGTATTTGCCAGAGCGGAAATCAACTTTGACTCACCGGGGCTATTCTCGAAAACAACAGTTTCTTCTCTTACCTGCAACAGAAACAAGACAAAAAAATTTTACTATCACTTTATCCTTTAAATCAGTTGAAAAATTTGTTTTTCAAACCTTAATATTTGCTACATGTTTCACTATTTATTATTAAACTAAAAATTTGCAAAAATGACATCTTCTGCAAATGAGAAAACAGTGAAAATGGAGGGAAATGCATTATTTATGTTTTAAAAGAACAAAAAGTGTCTTAATGGCATTTGTTTTCTGTCATTTCTTCTATATTGTGTGGAAAGCGGAAGAGAGTCGAAAGAAAAAAGGGGCGGATGGAGAGGAGACTTGAAGAAAAGTGGGTCATAAAGCGAGTACCGTCAAAATGTGAGCTTAATGGCTTCTCCATTTTTATTTTTCTTCATTCTTTAGCAGGAGAGAAGTGTAAACTTTCCAGTGTCTTAATCGTTGGTAACTTTCAAAGCAGCAACATCTGTCGCAATGCACTTTTGAATCACTCTTTCTATTGCTGGAAAATTCTAACATTTTCTTGCAACGATGAAATTTTCGTTAATTGTGTAGACTTTCGCGTTGCTCTTGCATGAGAGGTTTCATTTAGTCGCGTTAAAAATGCATATCTGTACGCCCAGAAGCAGCAAACGACGACGACGACGATGGTCTTTTTTATTTCCCTTGGGTGACATTTTTTGTCACTAATGAATCTTTGCACCCGAGTGTTTTCATACGCTTTAACCCAATATTTCTACGGGAATGATTAATTGCCCGTATTATTGCACATTTCCCAAAAGAAAAGTTAAATTTTTTTTTTAAAATATATCCTTTTGTTAGAAGATTTGGTGAGATACTTTTTATTTCGAAAAATGTCATCTTTTTTAACTTGTTAGTAGGTAAAGATACTGACATTATGTCATGATCCCTTTTCCTAGATCAGTTCTTAAATATTATAATTTGTAAGGAAGTAAATCGTTACTTGTATTTGGCGAATTTTCGTTCTGAATACAGTGCTATAGTTAGTGACTTTTGTCTCTGTCTTTTCTATCGCTCCTTCGCCTTTTTGCGAATTTTAGAATATTTCGTTGGTCAGTGTTTATCTCTCCTCTTCTCCGAACGATTTTATTCGTCTGTTTGATAAGAGGGAGATGTCACATGGTTTATTGCGACCCTTTCCCTTCTTTCTAATAGGTATCGTTTAAATTGGACAAGGAAGGATTCATGGGAAGAATCACAAGGTCTGATAAAGAACTAGTTTTCCCAAAATTCGCTGTAGGTTTCCAGGAAAGCCGCGGATCTGTGGAACACTCCTCGCTTAGATATCAATCAAGTTGGTTGACTTTAAAATTGGTCTTGATTTGCGTTTTCCTGCGGTACGAAAATGAAAGACTTTTAAGAGTAGAATTATTGTAATTTTAAATATTTTAGAACATTCAATTTTAATTGAGTAACTTGCCTTTTGTTTAATAAATTATTTTTACTATTTTGGACTAATAGTGAGTAATTATTTAATTGTTTTCCTTGAGGTTGGCGTTCTTTTCATTGGAGATTACGTTGTTACGAGAATTCAAAGAAGCAGTTAAGGTTTGTCTATTGTGACCAAGGAATCTGGAGGTCGATGCATCGCTATTTTAATTCTCAGCACTTCCCCCCTTTAATGAGATTTTGTTGAATATTGTACCCTTTCTGAATTAGAGTTTTTGAGATTATAGTGACTGAATTTCGGGTTAACAATACAATAGTTTAAATTGACTTAATTATAAATAACTATTAATTTCCCCGTTACAAAGTACTGAATAAAATGAATTAAAATTAGTTTCGACATTAAAATATTTTCTGAAATTATAATAATAAATGAAAGGGAAAAAAAAATTAAAGTCCACTGTCAATGGAGAATTATCACCTTCCGAGTTGTAAACGTGTATATGGTAAATGCATTATAGAGAATAGGTAGATCCGGATCAGCCAGAGCTGGTAATCAGCTCTTTATTGGCTATAGCCAATTAACGGCTGCAATTGGCACGCGAACAAAGCGGTCACGTACCAATAGGTCGAACCAAGGGGGAATTCTATGGGTGTAGAAGCCAAAACTATAGGATCTCAGTGCCGGTGTGGGGTATGTCCGATATGAATATTACGTTAACCGTTGAAATGCCCGACTAAACGATTCGATTACCGACCAAATTTCTGGCTTTATATATTTCCCCTCTACTTCACTTCGATTCGATGTAAGAGATATAAACTGCACTCTATCGATTCTCTAAAAATCACGTGGTTTAATTTTTGAATTACTTTATTCATAACAAATGCTAATATAAAAACTTTGATTTTTTTCAATTCTTTCAATATAATTATGTACAATAAAATATAGATTTAAATCCTTATTAGGATATTATGTTTTTTAAAATAAAATGATGATTCATTTTCCTTAGCGATGCACGGGTTTTAAAATTGAAACACCATTCATCTCTTCAGTATAATAATATATTTTCCCTCCCAGACGAAAATTTTACTTTTTAACTAAAAGGAAGTCCTTTAACCTCGACTTTTGTTTTATCCATTACTTTAAAATATACAGAAATCCCCTGCATCTCGCAATTCCTATATAGACTCTGCCTTAGCTTAACTTACGAGTGAAATTTATTGTTCGGTCGTTATGCAAGGTCGAAAGGGTGCCGGAGGTTGGACGGAAATCTCATCCTCTTCTTTTGCTATGTACATGTGGTGCTGGACACGCTAGTTTTCATTGTTTACGGGCAAGGAAGAGAGAGAGTTGGACGATGGCTTGAAGTTTACCTTCCAAGAATGGTTTTCTCCGACACACCTTCCCATTTCCTACGAAAATACAAAGTCTCGACTTGCTTTTTAATACCATTCGCTATTTTATCCTGCTTGTACATCTCTACTATGAACAACCAACCAACCCCCTCGTGCCCAATGAGGAACTATATGTATAAAAATACATTTTTTTTCACACAGTGCAAATCCCAAGTGCACTACTTGGGAAAAATTACTTTAGGGAACGAACGTCTCCTTTGCATAATTTTTGTGAGAAGAAAATCAGAAGAAAAAAAGAAGAGATTGCCCTGAGGCAATCAGAACACGTATTACATTCGCGTACTGTCGATTTTTTCCCTCAAATGTGATTCCGCGCTTCTCTTCTCTTCTCTTCGACTTTTCTCAAAAAAATCTGTAATATATGGAAATTTTGCAGAAAAGGAAGGATTTATTAACTTATTACAATTTTTGTGCGGGAAAATCTGATTGGTAAAAAGAACCACGTCTCTTGTAGAAATTTTCCCTCGTTGTTGTAAAAGAAATGGTCATTGGTCACAGTGGATTCATTGGTAACAACAAAGTGGATGAACTAATAGCCAAAGTGGTTGCTAGGGAACAATTTATTGGGCCTGGACCTTCTATTGGGGTTTAAAATTATTGAATGATCCAAATACATTGATACTTTTATCAATGTTTCTCCTATAACAGATCTCTTATTAATATTCGAATTAATTTGTATCGACCGTTTAATGATTAACCACAACAAATAAACTTTAAAATATCTAAGAGGAGGTTCCGCTTCAGACACAAAACAGACGGATACAAACGACGAAAATGGACACGATGACACCAACGGCAACTCTTATAAACAATCCTCAACAACACAACAATTAAAATAAAACACAAAGACTCACTAAAACAATCGGCTCATTTATTAATCCAAAAAACTCGATTTGATACACCACATAAAACTACTAATAAATAAAGTTTCCAAAATGGTGAAACCCTCGAGTAAAACTCGGCCTATTGATTAAATGGTCCAAGAGCTACTGAAGGAGGATTTTCACAGAGATCTCCAAAGAGAATCAATCCCTTGACTAAATGAAAATTCTATATTCCCAATAACAGGAACAAGATTTATGTAACGAAATGCTTCGTCACACTCCTAGACAGTCAGCAGAATTTCATAGTTTGGTTTTTGGTTCCCTAATACTACACATAGGTTCTTTGCAAAATAACTGAATGCAGAGCACAAGTCCCTTTCTTGATGCAAGAAAAACAACCCTCTCTGTTTCTAGAAGAAGAAAACGTAGTACCTTGAGGGAACGAAGTTATTACTGGGAACATAATAAAAAGAAAATACACGACAGAAAATGTTACATTCATGTAAATGCCTCGTCAGTTTGTGTAGGTATTCAGGGGAAATTGTAAGCTCAGCTAAGAAATAGTGGGAAGATGAAATTCTATTACTGCACTTTATCGCTGTGATTCATGAATACCTTCAAGTTATCTACAAAGAGAAACGATTACTTAGTTACACATACACCTGCGAAGTCACTGCATGTATAGTGAATCATGGATAAAAGTTCCCAGGTTTTCACCATCATAAGCATTTTTTCGTATCCCAGTCTTTTAAACTCCATTATCTTCCCTTTTCCAAGTTTCATCGCGCGGCTTTTTTTTGCCGGAACACGAATTTTTCGCGCTACAAAAAAGGGAGAGAGAGATGGTAAAATTTTCCACTTTACTAATGTGTAATTTATTGGAAACTTACATTTTAATTTAAATTTAAAAAAAAGATGAGATAAACGATCACTCCGAGCCAGGATTTCAATAAAAAAAGACAACTTCCTTATTACGTTTCAACAGCACAGCTGTCCTCTTCAGAAACTACAATTTATTAAACAAATTTAATATAAACATTTTTAACAAAAAAATAATTTAAAAAAAAACTACAAATATTACCGTGATAAAAAATTAAAAATTATAAAAGTCACACATTTTAATTATAATATACATACGTCTTCATTCATACGAGAACGATTAGACACTAAATCAAAATACGCAAAGTAAGTAAAATCGATGAACATGAGGTGACTGACCCACCAGTAAACAGAAAAAAGAAAACAAGAGAAATGTCAAGGCAGATCAAAGTAGATAAAGATTTACACATGTTTCTTTTCATTGAGAAAATGAATATAATAGTTACTGAGGTTTTGTATATCATCTTTTTTGTTAACTGAGTTATATTGCAAATTAATATGGATCATTTCAGAAATTAAACGCTTATTATAATTAGCTTCTTTGTCAAGTATTAAAAAATTATTCCAATCAAAATTGTGATTAAACTCGTCAGTGTGTTCAGCAATTACATTAGTTTTAGAATTTTTATGTTTGTTTATACGTACGCCAACCATTCTTTTGGACTGACCAACATAAAAAGCAGAACAATCACCACAATTAATTTTATAAACAGAGTTAATATTTTCGAATTTATTATTTTTGTCTTTAAATTTTTTTACTAAGTTATGACTCATATTTTTATTATCATTAGGAATCGTTAGAATATTATAATTTTTAAGAAACGCTGAAGTGTTCTCATATAAGTTTGGAACATAAGGTAGAAAGACTTTGGGAAACATTTTGTATATGTTGTTATTAACAATTTTTTTTATTTAATTTGGAATTTATAAAACAAATTCGTTTAGTGATGTATTTATCAATAAAATCATAGGGATAATTATTTCTGATTAAAATTTCCTTTACCAACCCGATGTTTTTGAAGTGAAATTTCTTATCAGAAAGTTTTATCGCTCTATCAGTCAAATTATATACTATAGCAATCTTTTGCGAAAAAGGATGTTTTGAAAAATAATTAATAGTACGTCCCGAAAAAGTAGGTTTTCTATACCAGTCAGTAATAATAGTACCATTATCATTAATAATATGAATATCCAGAAAATTAATACAATAATTATTTTCAATTTCAAAAGTAAATTTTAGTCTTTCGTCATAATTATTAATAATCATAATCATTATAATTAGAATTATTTTAATTATTTATCGACCGAGTGATAGCATCATTACTATATATATTTTAATTTAAAGTTGTCATCTTTTTGAATGATGATGAAGACCTTTTCTTTCTGGACAGTCTCATGAAGTTTATTCTTTGTACTTTGACAAACTTTTCAATTTGTATTTTTTAAATACTTATTGTGTATTAAACTATTTTTTAACTATTACAAAATTTCACAATTTTTAGAATTGTGTATATTTGTAGTATTTTATACATTTAAGATCAGTTATTGTGATCTTATGATCTTATGATCAGTTATCGAAGAAATGGACATAGATAATTTGTATTCGAATGATCCAATCATCAACAGCTAATACCACTTTATTCCTTTTTTGTCATGGAAAAAAGGTTAAGCATTTTTTTCTTCTTCTTTATAGGAAAAATTTGATATTTTTATTTAAAACAGAAAGTTGTTTGAAAAAGAAATGGTGAAAAGGGTAACGTGGAAAGGAAAACACTTTCAACTTGTTTTATGAAACAGCTTTTCAAGGAGGTAAAGATCCAGAGAGATGACACAAATTGAAAAAGACAAACTGACCTCATTTTATACCGTTTTATTATTCTCGCTAACGAAACCATTAAACCAACTAGCTTTGAAAAGCGTCAAACTGCTTTCTTTTTTCAAGCTTGTTAATTTAGTGTACATATATATATATTTACTTCAAGAGAAGGATTACTTGCTCATTTATTATCCAGAACCATATTTGATTCATTGACATACGACTTCAAAGTAAACGAAATATTAAATTTTATTTCAAACCAAATAAAAAAGGTCCGCCAGAAAAAGCAAATATAGTAAATTTGAAAATTTCTAAAATTTAAATTACTTTATTAAGAAAAGAGTCTCTTTGATCGTCATTCCATTAGGGGCACGGTAAATCGTTAGGTATTAAAATAACACCAAAATCTAGATAAATCTAGATATCTATCTAGATATCTAGATAGTTTGTTTATCTAGATTCTTTTTTGTGTTATTTTAATACCTAACGATTTACCGTGGAGGGAAAAATTTAAAAATGATAGAACTTCATTTTTCTTGGTCCTGACACGGGATGGAAGAAAAGACAAGACAAAATCGAATTTTCAAGAAATTAACAGCTTTGAGAGAATGAGAATGGAGGACTCCGGGGGTAGAAAGGTGATGGAAAGAGAGGAGGACCTCCAACGAGATATAGTGGAAAGACGTGAGTAGATTCGCGTTCTCGTGTGAACGAGCCATAAGCCCTTTTTCGTGTCGAGCGCAAAGTGAAAAAGAAACGAGAGAAAAGTGCGGCTTGTAGGAAGGTATAGAACTATTACCTATGGAGGTTGTACACAGCAGAGAAGTAAAATATTTTCCACGTCAATTCCTTGGGTGAACCTGACAACAGGAAAAGAAATGGCGAGTGTACGATGTCTGGTAATAAATAGACACATGTGTGTATATATTTATTACATACGAACATGCTCACCACGCAAACGTGTGTCTGTGACTTTCAGCGCGCCATATGTGCTGTAATGTGTATATAGTTGATTTTAGTTTTCTATGGTGGTCACGTTCTTCACAGTCTCCGCGGACATTTCCTGACCCCAAAGTAAGTGCAAAGTTAAGGTTCAATACAGGTTTGATCTATCCACACATACTGCCGACATCACAGAACCGCTGGAAAAAAACTGAACTTTTTCCAACAATATTAAAATCTCTAGTGTCTGCGGTACATATTTTAGTATACATTTTTTCATGATTCAAATATGTACGTATTTGGTTCCTAAATAAAATAAATATATAATGTATAATGACGAGCGTTGAAGCATGGAATTTTAATATTAATTAGATTCAAAAAATCTGCAGAATTGATTTGGAAATTAATTACTTTGAAGAGAAACATTGTAGATACACGTCGCTCTTTTAATGTTATAAAAATAATTATTTCGCAAAGTCAGGCTTCGCACTTATCTACTAAAAACTATTATTTAGTATATTTTTGTAAGTTACGCTACTATTTAGTACTTTTTTGTAAGTTACGCTACTATTTAGGAACTATTTTGTAAGTTACGCTACTATTTAGGAACTATTTTGTAAGTTACGCTACTATTAAGAAACTATTTTGTAAGTTACGCTACTATTAAGGAACTATTTTGTAAGTTACGCTACTATTTAGGAACTATTTTGTAAGTTACGCTACTATTTAGTACTTTTTTGTAAGTTACGCTACTATTTAGGAACTATTTTGTAAGTTACGCTACTATTTAGGAACTATTTTGTAAGTTACGCTACTATTTAGGAACTATTTTGTAAGTTACGCTACTATTTAGGAACTATTTTGTAAGTTACGCTACTATTTAGTACTTTTTTGTACGTTACGCTACTATTTAGGTACAATTTTTAGATTTCGGCCACTAAAAGCTACAATTACTGTTTTTTTTTCGTCTTTTCACCACCTTAAATTCGCCAATACTAGAAAACAAAAAACTATTCTCAAAAATAAAATTCTTTCAAACGATTCAATTATTTTCAAAAAACTATTCCGACGTCAATTATTTTTAATATCTACTATTTTCATCAAATTTCACCTTTAAAATTCAATTATTGAACAATAAATTGATAAAATAAATCCAAAATTTAATTGTCTGAATAAATAATAAATATTTCATAAGGATTTAATTAATTTAGAATTATATTTTCATAAAAATGTCGATAAAATCCATTATTTACAAAAAAAAAATTTTTTTTTCTAATATTTATTATACATTGAAAAAGTTAATTGTTTAAAACAATGTTTATAAAGTTCTTAGGAAAAATTCAATTACTTTTAAATATAAAAAAATTTTTTCACAGAAATTTAATGCTTTTTAAATGTTTTAATAACATTAATAAAATTTTTCACAATAATTCAATTATTTTCATAAATAATAAAATTCTTGTCAATTATTTTAAATAATATCAATAAAATTCATGGTAATTAAATTTCAAATATATTAAAAAGTTATAGCTCATTCAATAATTTTCAATATTCTACTATATAAATAAAATTTTCCAAAAGAATTCAATTATTAAAGCAAGATTTCGTTTATTCCCATAAAATTCAATTATTTTGAGTCATTTTAGTAAAATTTTATGCAAAATTTGAATAATTTTCATAAATAACAAAATTATTCCCATAAAATTCAATTATTTCGAGTCATTTTAGTAAAATTTTATGCAAAATTTGAATAATTTTCATAAATAACAAAATTATTCACCAAAATTCAATTATTTTGAGTCATTTTAGTAAAATTGTATGCAAAATTTCAATTATTTTCATAAATATCAAAATTATTCACGAAAATTCAATTATTTTCAGTCATTTTAGTAAAACTTTTTCAAAATTCAATTTTTTTCATAAATAACAAAATTATTCTCAAGAAGTCAATTATTTTGAGTCATTTTAGTAAAATTTTTTGCAAAATTTCAATTATTTTCATTAATAACAAAATTATTCCCAAAAACTCAATTATTTTAGGTCATTTTAGTAAAATTTTATGCAAAATTCAATTATTTTCATAAATAACAAAATTATTCTCAAGAAGTCAATTATTTTGAGTCATTTTAGATAATTTTTTTGGATATTTCAATTATTTTCATAAATAACAATATTCATCAGAAGAATTCAATTACTTTTAAAAGTATCAAATTTTTTTTTGTCAATTCAATTATTTAAAAAAATTCTAATAAAACCTTTCGCAAAAAATGAATTTTTTTTTCTAAATAAGAAAATGCGTTTAGGAATTGAATTTTATTTATTAAATTTTAATAAAATACCACACAGAAATTCAATTATTGTCAAATATTTTAATAGAATTCTTTGTAAAATTCAATTTTTTTTATAAATTTTTCTAAATTCATTGATTTTCAATATTAAAAAAAAAATTCGTAAACAGAATTCAATTATTTAACAATTTTGTTGTAAAAATCTTCATGAGAATTCAATTTTTTTCATGAACAATAACAATTTCTCTGGAATTTAATTATTTAAATAAGAATTTGCATAAAAAAAGTCAAAAGAAATTGATTATTTAAAAAAAATTTTTTAATTCTCCGTAGAAATTTAATTATATGCAAAAAAATCTACAAAAAAATTGCAAACATTTCAATTATCACTATGAATGAAAAATTCTCCGACAAAATTTAATTATTTTTAGAATTTCATTATTTTTTAATATTTTCATAAAACTGTTCGAAAGAAATCACTTATTTTAAACACAATCTTAATTAAATTTTTATAAAATAATTCCATTATTCTTTTAGATTTTGATAAAATTCTTCCCAGGATTTCAATTATTTATATAAATAAATAATTAATTTGAAAAATTCTATTAAAACCTTCGGCAAGAATTCCACTATTTTTTCAAATAATAAAAAGCTTTTTCGGAATTGAATTTTTTAAATTAAATTTTATCAAACTACCACACAAAAATTCAATTATTTTGAAATATTTTAATACGATTCTTTGTAAAATTTAATTATTTTTAAAAACTTTTCTAAATTCAATGATTTTCAATATTTGAAAAAAATTTGCAAACAATTTAATTATTTAAAAATTTTCTTGTAAAAATCTTCGTAAGAATTTAATTTTTTTCACGAATAATAACAATTTTTCAGCAATTTAATTATTGAAATACGAATTTGCATTAAAATTATTCGAAAGAAATGAGTTATTTAAACAATTTTTTTTAATTCTTCGGAAGAATTAAATGATTTTTATAAATGTTTAAATTCTTTTAGGAATAATAAAATTCGTTGCATAAATTCAATAATTATTAGCATTAGGATCACAGTAAATCGTTAGGTATTAAAATAACACCAAAATGGATTACACTAAATGGATAACACTAAATTGCATTATTTTAATCCTTTTTGGTGTTATTTTAATACCTAACGATTTACCGCGATAAGAAAGAAGTGAATATTTTTTTTTTATTAAAATTAGAAAAATAGCCGGGAAAATAAAATATAGAATGGAATTTTCGTCAGTTTTATAAAGTTTCCAAAACGAGTTTTTTTGGTCAAGTTTAATTTTTGCTTTAGCTACGTTTTTACTATTTTTTTAGTCTGAAAGCTACTTTTTTAAAATTAATCATCGAGTGCGAAGTCTGTATAATAATAATAATTTATTTTTTAACAAAAACTAGTGTCTGACATCTATGATTTGTTCGTATATCCTCATAGTATCCTACGTGACTCATCTCTACTTTAAAAGGACTTTTTTCTTTCTTTTTTTTCTTCCTTTTCTTTTTATTCTTTTCTTTTTTTTTCTTTCCTTTTTCTCTCTTCAACTACATGAAAATTTTGATCCGTTATATTTTTAAACTTTTGAACGTTCAAATGAACGACAAAAATTCTTTTCTTTTTCAAATTTGTATTTCTTTGCAAAAAAAATGATTTTTTAGATTTAGAATTAATTTATTTTTATATAAAAATAAATTAATTCTTAACTAAATATTGTTTAATTTCAATTTTTTTTCTTTTTATATTATAAAATTTATTATTATTTATTTTATTTATTTTCTTTTTATATTCAAAAACACTTGACGTGAAATAAAATTTCGTTCATTTGAACGTTCGAAACTTTAGCCACATGATTCGTTTCGATGCAGTAGTATTCATTGAAAAGAAAAAAAATAATAATTCGACTAAAATAGAAATTGATAACTTTTAGAGAAAAGATTGACGCATAATCAAAGTGTTCTTAAAAACTTAAAATATTACGAGGGTTGCAATAAAATGCACCTGCCCTTGAGAGATCAAAGGAGAGCTTTTCCCCGTAGGGGCGGAATAATCAACCTCTTACGAGCCAGTATTGTCCTTTGAAGACAAGGCCACTGACACATGATGGAAGATAGCAGCACACAAACAAAAAGGAGATGGTAAACAACGAGAGAGTGAGAGAGAGATGGAGAGACTTTGGGTACAGTACACACGTGTTTTGTTTACAGGCAAAAACATAAAGGCAAGAGAGAGAGAGAGAGAGAAGGATGACAAATATGCGATCATAGAGACAAAACCCTAAATCAGGGATATTTCACATTCGCTGTACGGAGTGCGGAATTCGACCCTGAGGGTTCGGGAGACGGACATACAGAATAATTATTCGTTGAATTTGCATGCTGATTTTGAGGTCACGTTTGCTCCCGGATAGTTCACCCTTTTCGGTACCCATTCACCCTACCGCCATGCCACCCCCTCTCACGTCCATCTGCACTCAGGGGGGCTCTTCACTCTTCTCTATACAGTCCGTGTCCCGAACGACCCGTAAAGCAATCAGAGAGGTTTGAATTTTATATATATATATAGACATAAAAGAGAGAGAGAGAGCATACACGTAGTTCTGGCTGCGATGTCATTTCGACTGGCAATTAGATCCAGCAATAACAAATGGCATCGCGCTTTTCAAAATAATCGGATTCCTCCTCTTAGCCTGCTTATATTGCCGCGGCGGTTCAGCTATGTGAACAGCGCACCACACTAATGATTGGATGGAAATTACACTTTTATCACGAATAATAAGCACGGAAATCATTCCAAAATTTTTATGCACTGACAAATATTTATGTTCATTTCATTTGCAAATATATGCTTTTTTTAATTCCTTTTTTAGAAAATTGTTGATTGGTTTCTTTAGCCTTATGTCAATTTTACACCTACAAAAATGATTTATTTGAATTAAATAAAATTTATTTGCAACGAATCAAAAAGAATACTTGTCACAGAACCAACCAAAAATAATTGAATTCTTCCGGAAGTTTTTATTGGAATTTTTCAAAATAATTAAATTAACAAGAAGAAATTTAATACTTTTGAAAATAATTGAATTCTTGTGAAGAATATTGTTGTTTATGACAATAATTGAATTTTCGTAAATAGTTTTGTTATTTATGAACATAATTGAATTTTGAAAAAAAAATTTACTAGCATGACTCAAAAAAATTGAATTTATATATTGATATTTATAAAAATAAGTGAATTTTGCAAAAAAATATAACTTAAATGACTAAAAATAATTAAATCTTCGGGAATAATAATTTTGTTATTTATGTTTAAAAATTTGTTTCGAAGAAACATTTTAATTTATAAAAATAATTGAATTCCTGGAAAGAATATTTTATTAAAATCTAAAAAAATAATTGAATTATTTAATAAAAATTTAATTGAATTTAAAATAAGTGATTTCTTTTGCACGGTAAATCGTTAGGTATTAAAATAACACTAAATTGGAATATTTTAATCCTTTTTGGTGTTATTTTAAATATCTAACGATTTACCGTGTGAAAAATATTATTGAAATATTTGAAAACAATATAATTCTGTAAATAATCAAATTTTGTAGGAGACATTTACATTCATAAAGACAATTGAAATGATTACAATTCTTTATATTTTTTTGAAAATTGAATTCCTACGAAGAATTAGAAAATTATTTTAAATAATTCATTTCGTTCAACTAATTTTAATGCAAATTCTTACTTAAATAATCAAATTCCTGAGAAGTTGTTATTATTCATGAAAAAATTTAATTGTTATGAAGATTTTTACAACAAAATTTTTAAATAATTGAATTCTGTTTACAAATTTTTTTTTTAAATATTAAAAATCAATGAATTTAGAAAACTTTTTAAAAAATAATTAAAATTTGTAAAGAATTAAATTAAAATATTTCACAATAATTAAATTACTTAGTGGTATTTTATTAAAATTCAATAAAAAAAATTCAATTTCTAAAAAGCTTTTTATTATTAACCAAAATAATTCAATTCTTGTATAAGGTTTTATTAGAATTTTTCAAAATAATATAATTAACAAGAAGAAAATCAATACTTTTAAAAATAACTGAATTCTTGTAATGAATATTGTTGTTTATGAAAGTAATTAAATTTCGCAAAGAAATTTGCTAAAATGACTCAAAATAATTGAATTATCAAGAGTAATTTGGTTATTTATGCAAATACTTGAATTTTACAAAAAAATTTACTAAAATGACTCAAAATAATTGAATTTTCGAGAATAATTTTGTTATTTATCAAAATAATTTAAATTTTGCACAAAATTTTACTAAAATGACTCAAAATAATTGAATTTTCGTGAATAATTTTGTTATTTATGAAAATAATTGAAATTTTGAATAAAATTTTACTAAAATGACTCAAAATAATTGAATTTTGCAAAGAATTTGCTAAAATGAATCAAAATAATTGAGTTTTCGAGATTAATTTTGTTAAGTATGTTTAATAATTGAAATTTTGCATAAAATTTTACTAAAATGACTCAAAATAATTGAATTTTCGTGAATAATTTTGTTATTTATGAAAATAATTTAAATTTTGCATAAAATTTTACTAAAATGACTCAAAATAATTGAATTTTCGTAAATAATTTTGTTATTTATGAAAATAATTGAAATTTTGAATAAAATTTTACTAAATTGACTCAAAATAATTAAATTATGCAAAGAATTTACTAAAATGACTCAAAATAATTGAGTTTTCGAGATTAATTTTGTTAAGTATGTTTAATAATTGAAATTTTGCATAAAATTTTACTAAAATGACTCAAAATAATTGAATTTTCGAGAATAATTTTGTTATTTATAAAAATAATTCAAATTTTGCACAAAATTTTACTAAAATCACTCAAAACAATTGAATTTTCGGGAATTACCGAATTTTTACTTTAATAATTGAATTCTTTCGGAAAATTTTATTTCAATAGTAGAATATTAAAAATTATTGAATTAAGAATGATTTTTTAATATAATTCAAATTATTCTATGAGTTTTATTGATATTTTTATTAAAATAATTAAGAATTTTGTTTTGTGAATAATAAAATAAGATAATTAAATTAAAAGAAGAAATTTAATACTTTTGAAAAGAATTGAATTCTTGTGATGAATATTATTTTTTATCAAAATAATTGAATTATGTAAAAAAAATTTACTAAAATGAATCAAAATAATTGAATTATCGTGAATAATTTTATTATTTCTAAAAATAATTGAAATTTTGCATAAAATTTTAGTAAAATGACTCACTTCAAATAATTGAATTTTCGTGAATAATTTTGTTACTTATGACAATATTTAAAATTTTGCATAAAATTTTACTAAAATGACTCAAAATAATTGAATTTTCGGAAATAATTTTGTTATTTATAAAAATAATTCAAATTTTGCACAAAATTTTACTAAAATGACTCAAAATAATTAAATTTTCGTGAATAATTTTGTTATTAATGAAAATAATTGAAATTTTGCTTAAAATTTTACTAAAATGACTCAAAACAATTGAATTTTCGTGAATAATTTTGATAATTATGACAATAATTAAATTTTGCATAAAATTTTACAAAAATGACTAAAAATAATTAAATTTTCCGGAATTAACGAAATTTTGCTTTAATAATTGAATTGTTTTGGAATATTTTATTTAAATTAGTCTAATATTGAAAATGATTGAATTAAGAATAATTTTTTAATATAATTGAACATTTACCATGAACTTTATTGATATTTTGAAAATAATTAAGAATTGAATTTTATTATTTATGAAAAGAATTGAATTTTTGTTTTGTATTTTATTAAAATTTAATAAAAAAAAAT
This sequence comes from Leptopilina drosophilae, assembly GCA_032873175.1. Lineage (NCBI taxonomy): Eukaryota > Metazoa > Arthropoda > Insecta > Hymenoptera > Figitidae > Leptopilina > Leptopilina drosophilae. Next base: position 3,628,880 of record CM065485.1, on the reverse strand, counting down.
TCAATTCCTAAAAAGCTTTTCGTTATTTTACATCAATCTTAACCTTTTCTATGTCCATTTCATTTGCAAATATAAGCTTTATTTAATTATTCTTTTTGAAAATTGTCGATTGGTTTTGTCAATTTTATCAAAAAGCAATAAAAACGATAAAAGCACAAGATATTTTGGGAGATGAAAGAGATTGTTTTGGCAATCGATTAAAGTGAAATTACCTTTGAATGCTGTTTTATCTAATCTTTGAGAGTTGATTCGAGTTTTCGATTGGCAAAAAAAAGAAAACTATATGCGAGGGATGGAAAGTCGCACAACTGACTTTTTAGGGCCCTCGGTTATACGTTTAGATGGATCTTGATAAAACGAGAGAGAGAGAGAGAGAGAGAAAAGCGGTCGACCTGCTATCGAGAACTCAAACTTATTCTTGGCAGTTAATCTAGGGAGAAACCTTCCTATAGCAAAACGGAAATAGAGAGAAAATGGTAATAAAAATATAATTGAAGGTAATTTACGCCTTTTGTAATTTAAATGAAACCCAGAATTTATTATTAAACTTTTTCCAAACTCTTTTTCAATTTATATATATTATCCTTGGATAGTGACAATGCAACCACCTACGAGGATCGTTTTATTAGAAATGCCGCGTCAGCTTCAGCGATAACTGAGACACCTCGGCAATATTGCTGACAGCTCGTTATACTGCGTTGATAAAGCATTTGAGCTAGTGGACTTGATGCTGCGCCTCTGTTGTCAACTTCCGATTACAGAGACGAATCTGTGTTGACGGAATTTTGACTCCTAAAATTCTATTTTCCTATTACTTGTATTCGTTAATATTAATACTGGCCAAAAATAATGATTCAGAGTTTCTACAAATTTTCTTTAAAAAATCATTTTATAAAATTCCATAATTTTTCCATGATTTCATAAATAATAAAATTCTTCTCAATTATTTTTAATAACATCAATAAAATTCATAGTAAAATTTCAAACATATTAAAAGGTTTGAATATTTTTAGTTCATTTAATAATTTTCAATATTCCACGATTTAAATAGAAATTTCCAAAGGAATTCAATTATTACAGCAAAATTTTGTAAATTCCAGAAAAATTCAATTATTTTGAGTCATTTTAGTGAACTGTTTTTAAAAATTCAATTATTTTCATAAAGAACAAAATTATTCACGAAAATTCAACTGTTTTGAGTCATTTTAATACAATTTTATACAAAATTCAATTATTAAAAATAAATAACAAAATTATTCCCGAAAATTCGATTATTTTGAGTTATTTTAGTAAATTTGTTTCAAAAATCAATTATTTTTAAAAATAACAATATTCATAACAAGAATTCCGTTATTAGTTTTTATTAGAATTTTTCAAAATAATTGCATAAAAATTTACTAAAATGACTCAAAATAATTTTCTTAAGTATGTTTAATAATTGAATTCTCCAAAAAAATTTTACTAAAATGACTAAAATTAATTGAATTTTTGTGAATAATTTTGTTATTTATAAAAATCATTGAAATTTTAATAAAATTTTGCTAAAATAACTCAAAATAATTGAATTTTCGTGAATAAGTTAGTTAAGTATGTTTAATAATTGAATTCTGCAAAAAATTTTACTAAAATGACTCAAAATAATTGAATTTTGGAAACATTTTTGTTAAGTATGTTAAATAATTGAATTTTGCAAACAATTTTACTAAAATTACTCAAATTAATTGAATTTTCGTGAATATTTTTGTTATTTATGAAAATAATTGAATTTTGTAAAAAAATTTACTAAAATGACTCGTTAATATTAATACTGGCAAAAATAATGATTCAGGGTTTCTACAAATTTCTTAACAAAATCTTCGTAAAAATCTAATTTTGTTCATGAATAATAACAATTTCGCAGAAATTTAATTATTTAAATAAGAGTTTGCCTTAAAATTTCCATGACACATTAAATCAAAGTAATTGTTATCAGTTAAGTCACGTAAACGTCACGGAAAAATTTTTTCTCAAATACCAAAAGTTATCTTTAAAAAGCTTGAGACTTTTTCGACTTTTCTACCAAACATTGCATCAAAATACACCAATTTTTTGTAAAAAAAAACTGCAACTTATTTTGATTTTCATAATGCAAAAAATAACTGTAATCTTTTTAAAAATTGATTTCCAATATAATTAAAATCATAAGAATTCAATTATTTTTAAAAGTATTAAATTTCTTCTTGTTAAGTTAATTTAACTCGTCACGTTTAGTTCTTGATTTTTTTGCAGAAATTTGTGTCATCGCTCAATTATTATTTGGAAAAAATTAGTTCTTTAAGAATACATTACAAAAATTTTACACTTCGACATAACTTTTCAATGTTTAAATATGAATATAATGGAAACTATCATTAAAATAAGAAAAAAAATTAAATTTACATATCCATTTACCAAGAAGCAAAAATGAATAATATTAACTATAAACTATAAAGCATATCTCATTCTAGTTATATAGAAGCTTCGTATAGACGGAAATAAAGAAATTTTTTTATGTCCATTATTAAAAAAAATCGACTTTAATGTCTTTCTAAAGGCGCATATATTTCTAAATGTAAAAAGCACTTCTTTTTTTTGAAAATAAAAATCTTCCTCTTTTCCTCAGTGAATGAACATGAAATAAGTTTTACAACTTATTTTTCAAGAATTCAAAAATAAGGAAAACTCGCGAAACACCTGAAAATGACGTTTCTCTCTAATTTCCTCATCCGGAATGATAAACGTCGAATATGCTACTACTTTTGAGAATTTTTCAATAAGACGACGAGATTTTGACATGTAATTTGCCTGCCATGCAAAAGTGTACATTCTCATTCTGATGGATTTCAAATATCAAAGTTTAATTCAGATATGATCAGTTTCCAACTGCAGAGATGAGACGCATGGTTTACGTTTTAAAGAAATTGATTTCGTGTATTTTAAGAAGCACAACCGTTCTTTAGAGATAAAAATGCAGAATAAAAATGCCTTTTTTGCTATTTTACTTTTTTTTTAGTCATTTTAGTAGAATTTTTTGCAAAATTTCAAATATTGTCATAAGTAACAAAATTATTCACGAAAATTCAATTATTGTGAGCCATTTTACTAAAATTTTATGCAAAATTTCAATTATTTTTATAAACAACAAAATTATTCCCAAAAAGTCAATTAATTTAAGTCATTTTAGTAAAATTTTTTGCAAAATTCAATTTTTAAACATACTTAACAAAATTATTTCCGAAAATTCAATTATTTTGAGTCATTTTAGTAAATTTTTTTTTTAATTTAGTTATTTTCATAAATATCAAAATTATTCATGAAAATTCAATTATTTTGAGTCATTTTATTAAATTGTATGCAAAATTCAATTATTAATCATGAATATCAAAATAATTTCCAATAATTTAATTATTTTGAGTCATTTTAGTAAAATTTTTTTCAAAATTTAATTATTTTCATAAATAATAAAATTATTTACGAAAATTCAATTATTTTGAGTCATTTTAGTAAATTTTTTTGCAAAATTCAATTATTTTCATAAGTAACAATATTCATCATAAGAATTCAATTTTTTTAAAAAGTATTAAATTTCATCTTGTTAATTCAATTTATTTGAAAGATTCTAATATTTTCCATTAGAATTCAATTATTTTTGTTAATAATATAAAGCTGTTTAGGAATTAAATTTTTTTTATTAAATTTAAATAAAATACCATGCAAATGTTCAATTATTGTAAAATATTTTAATGGAATTCTTTGTGAAATTGAATTATTTTTAAAAACTTTTCTTAATTCTATAATTTTCAATATTTAACTATTTAAATAAAATTTTCCAAGATACTTCAATTGTTAAGCCAAATTTCGTTAATTCCCGAAAACAAACTTAACAAAATCATTTCCAAAAATTCAATTATTTTGAGTCATTTTAGTAATTTTTTTTTAATTTAGTTATTTTCATAAATAATAAAATTATTCACAAAAATTCAATTATTTTGAGTCATTTTAGTAAAATTGTATGCAAAATTCAATTATTAATCATGAATAACAAAATAATTTCCAATAGTTCAATTATTTTAAGTCATTTTAGTAAAATTTTTTTCAAAATTTAACTATTTTCATAAATAATAAAATTATTTACGAAAATTCAATTATTTTGAGTCATTTTAGTAAATTTTTTTGCAAAATTCAATTATTTTCATAAGTAACAATATTCATCATAAGAATTCAATTTTTTTAAAAAGTATTAAATTTCATCTTGTTAATTCAATTTATTTGAAAGATTCTAATATTTTCAATTAGAATTCAATTATTTTTGTTAATAATATAAAGCTGTTTAGGAATTGAATTTTTTTTATTAAATTTAAATAAAATACCATGCAAATGTTCAATTATTGTAAAATATTTTAATAGAATTCTTTGTGAAATTGAATTATTTTTAAAAACTTTTCTTAATTCTATAATTTTCAATATTTAACTATTTAAATAAAATTTTCCAAGATACTTCAATTGTTAAGCCAAATTTCGTTAATTCCCGAAAACAAACTTAACAAAATCATTTTTGAAAATTCAATTATTTTAAGTCATTTTAGTAAATTTTTTTTTAATTTAGTTATTTTCATAAATAATAAAATTATTCACAAAAATTCAATTATTTTGAGTCATTTTAGTAAAACTTTGTCAAAATTCAACTATTTTAATAAATAATAAAATTATTCTTAAAAATTTAATTATTTTCAGTCATTTCAGAAAAATTTTTTTTTTTAAATTTAGTTATTTTCATAAATAATAAAATTATTCACAGAAATTCAATTATTTTGAGTCATTTTAGTTAAACTTTGTCAAAATTCAACTATTTTCATAAATAATAAAATTATTCACGAAAATTCAATTGATTTGAGTCATTTTAGTAAATTTTTTTTACATAATTCAATTATTTTGATAAAAAATAATATTCATCACAAGAATTCAATTCTTTTCAAAAGTATTAAATTTCTTCTTTTTAATTTCATTATCTTATTTTATTATTCACAAAACAAAATTCTTAATTATTTTAATAAAAATATCAATAAAACTCATAGAATAATTTGAATTATATTAAAAAATCATTCTTAATTCAATAATTTTTAATATTCTACTATTGAAATAAAATTTTCCGAGAGAATTCAATTATTAAAGTAAAAATTCGGTAAATCCCGAAAATTCAATTATTTTGAGTCATTTTAGCAAATTCTTTGCAAAATTCAATTATTTTGAGTCATTTTAGTAAAATTTTATTCAAAATTCAATTATTAAACATACTTAACAAACTTATTCACGAAAATTCAATTATTTTGGTTCATTTTAGCAAAACTTTTTTGGAAAATTCAATGATTTTCTTAAACAACAATATTCATCACAAGAATTCAATTATTTTCAAAAGTATTAAATTTCTTTATGTTAATTCAATTATTTTGAATAATTCCAATAAAAACTTCCGGAAGAATTCCGTTTCTGGTTCTTTCTGTGACAAATATCCTTTTTTATTTGTTTCAAATAAATTTTATTTAATGCAAATAAATCATTTCTTTAGGTGTAAAAAAAGTGAAGATTGATGTAACTAGACAGTGCTTCAACAATCCTACTGCAAACTTTTTGGAAGAAAAGAATAGAAGAAATGCTTTTAATCTATATGATTGGAACATTACACGCAGAGAAATGGTATATTTGTCTCAGAACCAACTAGACTTTTTATTTGTTTCAAATAAATTTTATTTGTTTCAAATAAATTTTATTTAGTTTAAATAAAATTTTATTTATCTCAATTATATGTTTTATTTATGACAAATATAAATTTTATTTAAAACAAATAAAAATTCTAGTTGGTTCTGAGACAAATATACGTTTATTTATGTGAAATAAAATATATTTGGTTTAAATAATAATTTTCTCTGGGTGTAGAGTAATTTACACTCTTTGATGTTAGGATATTTTTTTCGACTAGCAAATAAATAGCGCTAAGTATTAGTTACAATTGCAATTAAATTGGAGAAATATTTGACATTTTGAAGTCGAAATATTAATATTTGAAAAATTCTTCTGTCGTATTTTCACATCAATGCAACATTACTAACATTAGGTTACGACCTACTACAAATGCCTTTAAGCTATAAATCACTGGGTCTTTGTTGATTGTGTTTTATGGCATGTACGTGGTATACGGCTTGTACGTATATACTATATACATATAACAAAAGCAAAAGCAAAAATAAAAATATGATTCAGCGAATGATGCAGTATAAATCCGGTTATAGCTTGTGTTGTGTCAGTCGATTATAAACGTATAACGATGTTCTTGTAAGTGGAAAAAAATGTAATCCACATAACCATGTAATATCCATGTTTTTCGCCTCAAAAACCGATTGCAAACTGCAAAATTCTAAACTCAATTTTCAAATATATAGATACGACACGCGCCGACACGGCTCGACACGCACAAGCGTTAACCAGAGCTAACGACGTTTCCCCATTGGCGCGTCGTGCATCGACTAATTCGATTTGAGAATGGACAGCAGGGAAATAGGTGTCCTTCAGATAATATCGTTCGAACGAAACGAAATTTTCCCACTAGGCAGAGAATTGACTCTCGTATATTACGACTTCACATGTCAATGTCAGGATGCTTGAAATTTTTGGAAATGCACCCGCAGAGAAAAAAGTTATTTATTTGAACTAAAAGTGTATATTTAAAAAAAAATTAATTGTTGCAAATAAATTTTTTCAAATATAATTTATTCAAAATAAATAAACTAATATTAGTTTCAAATAAATGCACACATTAATCTAAAATAAAGACATACATATATTGCAATTTAAAAAAAACAGTATATTCGTAGCAAAAAATATATTTGATTCAAGTAAATGTTTTTATTAAAGTTTAATAAAATACATAACACAAAAATTAAATTATTTTCATAAATAATAAAACTCTTCCTAATTATTTTTAAAAATATCAATAAAGTTCATGGAAAAATTTCTAAATATATTAAAAAATTAAAATTAATTCAATAATTTTCAATATTCTACTATGTAAATAAAATTTTTCAAAAGAATTCAATTATTAAAGCAAAAATTTCCTTAATTCCCGAAAATTCAATTATTATAAGTCGATTTAGTGCAATTTTAATGCAAAATTTCAATTATTTACATACATAACAAAATTAATCACGACTATTCAATTAATTTCAGTCATTTTAGAAAAATTTTTGTCGAAATTCAATTATTTTGAGTCATTTTAGTAAAATTGTAGGCAAAATTCAATTATTAAACATATTTAACAAAATTATTTCCGAAAATTCAATTATTTTCATAAATAAAAAAATTATTCCCAAAAACTCAATTATTTTCAGTCATTTTAGTAAAACTTTTTCAAAATTCAATTATTTTCATACATAACAAAATTAATCACGACTATTCAATTAATTTCAGTCATTTTAGAAAAATTTTATGCAAAATTCAATTATTCTGAGTCATTTTAGTAAAATTTTATGCAAAATTCAATTATTAAACATATTTAACAAAATTATTTCCGAAAATTCAATTATTTTCATAAATAAAAAAATTATTCCCAAAAACTCAATTATTTTGAGTCATTTTAGTAAAACTTTTTCAAAATTCAATTATTTTCATACATAACAAAATTAATCACGACTATTCAATTAATTTCAGTCATTTTAGAAAAATTTTTGTCGAAATTCAATTATTTTGAGTCATTTTAGTAAAATTTTATGCAAAATTCAATTATTAAACATACTTAACGAAACTATTTCCGAAAATGCAATTACTTTGAGAAATTTTAGTAAAAATTGTGGCAAATTTCAATTATTTTGAGTCATTTTAGTAAAATATTATGTAAAATATTGATTATTTTTATAAATAACAAAATTATTCACGAAAATTTAAGTAATTTGAGTTATTTTAGTATTTTTTGCAAAATTTTAAATATTTTCATAAATAACAAAATTATTCTTGAAAATTCAATTAATTTTAGTCGTTTTAGTAAAATGTTTGTGCAAAATTTCAATTATTAAACATACTTAACAAAATTAATCTCGAAAACTCAATTATTTTGATTCATTTTAGCAAATTCTTTGCAAAATTCAATTATTTTGAGTCATTTTAGTAAAATTTTATGCAAAATTTCAATTATTAAACATACTTAACAAAATTAATCTCGAAAACTCAATTATTTTGATTCATTTTAGCAAATTCTTTGCAAAATTCAATTATTTTGAGTCATTTTAGTAAAATTTTATGCAAAATTTCAATTATTAAACATACTTAACAAAATTAATCTCGAAAACTCAATTATTTTGAGTCATTTTAGTAAATTCTTTGCAAAATTCAATTATTTTCATAAATAACAAAATTATTCTCAAAAATCCAATTATTTTGAGTCATTTTAGTAAATTCTTTGCATAATTTAATTATTTTGAGTCATTTTAGTAATATTTTATTCAAAATTTCAATTATTTTTATAAATAACAAAATAATTAATTAAATAATTTAAATAATAATAATTTAAATAATTAAATTATTCTCGAAAATTGAATTATTTTGAGTCATTTTAGTAAATTTTTTTTTCATGATTCAATTATTTTGAGTCATTTTAGCAAATTTCTTTGCAAAATTCAATTATTTTCCAAAATAACAATATTCACATAAGAATTCAATTACTTTTAAATTTTTAATTGTATTAAATTTTTTTTTGTTAATTTAATTATTTTGAAAAATTCTAATAAAACCTTATACAAGAATTAAATTATTTTGGTTAATAATAAAAAGCTTTTTTGATATTTAATTTTTTTTTATTAAATTATAATAAAATACCACACAAGGATTTAATTATTGTGAAATATTTTAATTAACATCCTTGCAAATTTTTATTATTTTTAAAAACTTTTCTAAATCTATATTTTTCACAAAAAATCAATTCTTTTTAAATATTTTCATAAATTTTTTCACAATAATTCAATTATTTTCATAAATAACAAAATTATTCACGATAATTCAATTAATTTGAGTCATTTTAGTTAAATTGTTTGAAAAATTCAATTATTAAACATAGATAACAAAAGTATTCTCGGAAATTCAATTATTTGCAGTCATTTTGGTAAAACTTTTTTCAGAATTCAATTGTTTTCATAAATAATAAAATTATTTACAAAAATTTAATTAATTTGAGTCATTTTAGTTAAATTGATTGCAAAATTCAATTATTAAACATAAATAACAAAATTATTCTCGGAAATTCAATTATTTTCAGTTATTTTAGTAAAATTTTTTTCAAAATTCAATTGTTTTCATAAATTATAAAATTATTCACAAAAATTCAATTAATTTGAGTCTTTTTAGTAAATTTTTTTTGCAAAATTCAATTATTTTCATAAATAACAATAATCATTACAAGAATTCAATTATTTTCAAAAATATTAAATTTCTTCGTGTTATTTCAATTATTTTGAAAAATTTGAAAAATTGAATAAAAACTTCCGGAAGAATTCAATTATTTTTAGTTTTTTCTGTGACAAATATCCTTTTTTATTTGTTTCAAATAAATTTTATTTAATTTTAAATAAATCATTTCTCTACGTGTTGGTCCAAATTAAACAAGTTTTTTTTCTATGGTTATATTAACTATTATTATTATTATTATTATTATTATTATTATTATTATTATTATTATTATTATTATTATTATTATTATTATTATTATTATTTTTATTAACCATAGTTAACTTTTACTAAAACTAACGAAAGACGATGAATTTATACGGTTATACTTATTTTTCAATAAAAAAAAGAGTGTTTTTTAAAATTTTTTCGGGCAATGTTGTTGGTACTTGGTTTTGGTACTTCAGGCAAACACGAACCACTTGCAGAAACATCACTACATATTAAATCTTGAGAAATGTAACGAGAAGACAGATTCCCGGGCAAATCTATGTCTAATGTCATATTTCTATCTCTGCGACAACTTAATGACGAGAAACTTGAATATACATGTATATAAACTGGGACATTTCGTGGAGCATTCACATGTAGCTGTTTCATCAAAGACATGAAGTGAATATGCCAAGGGGGTGCTTCGCTCGCCAGTTTCCAAAATTTTGACGTGTCTATTTGTATATTTAGTTCCTCTGTCTCTCTCTTGCTCTTATATGCACATAAGCACATATTAACTCACGCTAGGAGTAAAATCTCGTGTTTAAGCAGACAATTAACGGGTTTACATGCGCAATTACGCGTACCAAGATGGAATATAGGTCCTGGCAGAAATTCTACTTCCATTGTTCCTCGAGTTGCTCCCTAATCTTCATTCTAGTTTGGAACAAATTCACAAGAAGTGACACCTCCAGGGTGTTTCAGCGCACGCTATTTGCAAGAAACGTCGCTGGCATTGTCACCGCAAATTTTTTTTGCAAAGAATTCTATTGAAATGTTTCACAATTATTGAATTTTTTTTGTAGTATTTTATTAAAATTTAATTTAAAAAATTCAATTCCTAGAAAGATTTTTCTTATTTACAAGAGTTATCGAATTCATGCGAAAGTTTTTAGTGGAATTTTTCAAAATAATTAAATTAAGAGGAAGAAATTTAATATTTTTCGAAATACTTGAATTCTTCAAAAATTATTATTATTATCTAGAAAAGTGGAATTTTTCAAAATAATTGAATTCTACAAAAATTATTATTATTTTATTTAATCTAGAAAAGTGGAATTTTTCAAACTAATTGAATTAAAAAGAAGAAATTAAACATTTTTCGAAATAATTGAATTCTTCAAAAATTATTATTATTATCTAGAAAAGTGGAATTTTTCAAAATAATTGAATTAAAAAGAAGAAATTGAACATTTTTCGAAATAATTGAATTCTTCAAAAATTATTATTATTATCTAGAAAAGTGGAATTTTTCAAAATAATTGAATTAAAAAGAAGAAATCGAACATTTTTCGAAATAATTGAATTCTTCAAAAATTATTATTATTATCTAGAAAAGTGGAATTTTTCAAAATAATTGAATTAAGAAGAAGAAATTGAACATTTTTTGAAACAATTGAGTCCTTCAAAAATTATTATTATCATGTAGAAAAGTCGGATTTTTCAAAATAATCGAATTTTCGTTAATAATTTTCTTATTTAAAAAAATAATTAAATTTTGAAAAAGTTTTACTAAAATGACTTAAAATATATGAATTTTCGTGAATAATTTTAATATTTATGAAAATAATTGAAATTTTGCATACAATTTTACTAAAATGACTAAAAATAATTGAATTTTCGAGAATAATTTTGTTAGTTATGTTTAATAATTGAATTTTTGAGAATAATTTTGTTGTTTTTAAAAATAATTGAATTTTGAAAAAAAATTTACTAAAATGGCTCAAAATAATTGAATTTTCCTGAATAATTTTATTATTTATGAAAATAATTGAAGTTTGGAAAAGTTTTACTAAAATGACTTAAAATAATTGAATTTTCGTGAATAATTTTGATATTTATGAAAATAATTGAAATTTTGCATACAATTTCACTAAAATGACTCAAAATAATTGAATTTTGGTGAATAATTTTTTTATTTATGAAAATTATTCAAATTTTGCATAAAATGTTACTAAAATTTCTCATAATAATTGAATTTTCGTGAATTAAGGAAATTTTTGCTTTAATAATTAAATTCAATTGGAAAATTTTATTTAAATAGTAGAATATTGAAAATTATTAAATTAAGAATAATTTTTTAATATAATTGAAATTTTACCATGAATTTTATTAATAGTTTTTAAAAATAATGAAGAAAAATTTTATTATTTATGAAAATAATTGAATTTTGAAAAAGTTTTACTAAAATGACACAAAATAATTGAATTTTCGTGAAATATTTGTTATTTATGATTAACAATTTGTTTCGAAGAATTATTTATTTTTATAAAGAATTAAATACCTGCGGGAAGAATTTTATTAAAATCCAAATGAATAATTGAATTATTTCATAAAAATTTTAATGAAATTGTGTTTAGAATAAGTGATTTCTTTTGAACAGTTTTATTTAAATATTTAAAATTAATGTAATTCTGAAAATAATTAAATTTTGTCTCAAAATTTTGCATTCATAAAAGATAATTTAAATGTTTACAATTCTTATTAGATGTTTTGAAAAATAAATTTCTACAAAAAATTACAAAATTCTTTTGAATAATTCTTTTCTTTCGACTAATTTTAAGGCAAATTCTTATTTAAATAATTAAATTCCTGAGAAATTGTTATTATTCATGAACAAAATTGAATTCTTATGAAGATTTTTACAGAAAGAAATTTATAAATAATTTAATTCTGTTGTAAAATTTTTTTTAAATATTGTAAATCATTGAATTTCGAAATGTTTAAAAAAAATTGAACTTTACTAAGAATTCTATTAAAGAATTAAAAGAAAGAATTAATTAAAGAATTCTATTGTATTATTCTATTTCACGATAATTGACTTTTTGTGTGGTATTTTATAAAAATTTAATAAAAAAATTCAATTCCTAAAAGGCTTTTTATTATTTACAAAAATAATTGAAATCATTCAGAAGTTTTTATTAGAATTTTTCAAAATAATTGAATTAACAAGAAGAAATTTAATACTTTTGAAAATAGTTGAATTCTCGTCATAAATATTTTTAATTTATGAAAATAATTGAAATTTGCAAAAAAAATTTTACTAAAATAACTTAAAAGAATTGAATTTTCCTTAAAAATTTTGTTATTTAGGAAAATAATTCAATTTTGAAAAAAATTTACTAAAATGACTCAAAATAATTGAATTTTTGTGAATTAACGAAATTTTGCTTTAATAATTGAATTATTTTTGAAAATTTTATTAAAATTTTTTTTTATTCAATAATTATATTGAAATTATTGAATTAAGAATAAGTTTTTAATATAATTGAAATTTTGCCATGAATTTTATTAATATTTTTTAAAAAATAATTTTAAAAAATTTAATTATTTATGCAAATAATTAAATTGTGAAAATTTTTGTTTAAATATTATTAAAAAATTGAATTTTTGTAAAAAAAATTTGTTATTTTTGAAAATAATTGAATTTTTCCTAATTTTTTGAAATATAATAAATATGAAAATTTTATTCTCAATCATTGAATTTAAAAAAATTTTTTTTTTTGAAAATACTATTATAAATTAATTAAATTCTTGTGAAATTTTTATTATTTATAAAAATAATTGAATTTCGCATTAATATTATCATTTTAAAAAGTATTTAAAAAATATACGAAATTCTTGAATGAGTTTTATTATTTATGAAAATAATTGAATGTCGAATATTTTTTAAAAATAATTGAATTTCGAATATTTTTTTAAAATAATTAAATTACTGTCAAGAATTTGATTATTATTTTTGAGAATATTTTTGTTTTCTAGTATTAGCAAATTCAAAGTACTGAAAATACTTCAAAAAACAGAAAAAGTAGCTTTTAGTGACCGAAATCTAAAAATAGTACCCAAATAGTAGCGTAACTTAAAAAAAAAGCAGTAAATAGTAGGTTTTAGTAGATGCCTGACATAGGCTTTTGTTGGACAGTTTGATACTTTATAAACGTTTGTTACTCAGTCATCAATTTAAAAAAAAATATTTCCCTCTTCGTCGCAATGTTGTTATAAACAAAAATTGGTTTTAACTTTTTAAACGTACAATAAATTAATTTCTTTTTTTCGCCCCCTTTTATTTTTTTGATTTGCTAAATAACAACTGTACCAGTGGTATACTCGTTTTTTTTATAGGTTTTCTACATGTTCGCGAGGAATTTATTGACAATCAACACATCAATTAACGTTGAAAGTTTTGATTTTTTCGTGGAATTGGATTTAGAGATTCGAAGCGATTCCATGCCTGATCAAACAAGCGACAGGAATATTGGAAAACTAGATTTTTCAAATAACGAAGTTAACGCGTCCCCGCAAACCGTTAAATAAAATAATGGTTTTCAATATATATATATATGTGTGCGTATACGCCTTAAAAACCATTATTTTATTTAAATACTGTTTCACGTAAACATCAAAAGGCTCACTGTAAAAAGAACTCTCTAAATCTGAATTAGTAGAATTCTACTAAGAATTAGTAAAATTTTACTAATTTTTAGTAGTTTTCATGAACGACTTTTCACCTTTTTAATTAGTAGAATATTACTAATTTTTAGTAAAATTCTACTAATGTTTTAGTAGAATTCTACTAATTGAAAGTCACTTTTTCACTAAATGAATTAGTGAAACTGTTTTATCGACTATTAATAAAACAGTTCTACTAATTGTTAGTAGAATTCTACTAATCAATTAGTAACGTTTTACTAACAATTAGTAAAATTTTACTAATTGTTAGTAGAATTACTACTAAATCATTTAGTGGACGACTTTTCACCATTTCATTAGTAACTTTCTACTAATTCAGATTTAGAGAGAAAGGTACTAATTTAGAACCAAATTTTGGTACTATGCTAAATCGTAATTTTGTTCTATTTTAATACCGAAATTTAATTTTTATTTTTAATTTTAATTAATACTAAATTACTAATTAGAATTAAATCCCTCACATTAGGTACAAAGGACTTGAGAAGAAACGAGAAAAATCTGTAAGAGAAAGACTTTGATATATATGACAGATTAGGCAGAGTAAATACGATTCACTTCGTTACAATTGGTAAATAAAATAAATTGAAATTCTCGTAAATGCACCGTCAAATGAAATCCACAATTTTAAGGGATCAAAGTGTACAGTGGCTTCCATTCTGGAGAGTCTGAACCCACGCAACTAGATCTCCAGTATATAGTCGTTCGGTTAAATGAAGACTTCAATTGAAGGGGCTGGCTATTGCAAACTCACATCAAGCAACTACATTTCACAAAAGTCTATATTTGATGAGTATTTTAGATGTACTTTGATTTCCAACCATCTCGCGCATGTAATTAAAAAGATTCTTTTTACAAATTACAGGTCTGAGTCAAATACAGGGCTCGGATCGTCTTTAAAATTAAAAAAAGTCGCTTTAGTCGCATAAATTCACAACAAAAGTCACGAAAAGTCGCAAAAAATTTACGAAAAAGTCGGAAAAAAGTCGAATGGAATTTTAGGAAAGAAACGCCGAAAAGGAAACACGAAATTGTCAAAGTTGTAAAAAAAATCACATTTCTCGACAACAGATACATTAATGTCAAAAAATCAAAAATAAAATTTTTTAAAATTTAATAAAATTCCTATCAAAAGTTTAATTAGGTATTTTTAACATTTTTTTCTTAATTCTCTTTAAAATGTCAATTATTTTTATAAATAACAAAATTCTTCATCTAAATTCAATTATTTTTATAAATAATAAAATTCTTCATCTAAATTCAATTATTTTTATAAATAATAAAATTCTTCATCTAAATTCAATTATTTTTATAAATAATAAAATTCTTCATCTAAATTCAATTATTTAACAAAATTTTTAAAAAAATTCTTGTCAAAATTTCAATCATCTTTCTAAATAATAAAATTCTTCCCTGAAATTCAATTATTTTCAAAAGTTATAAAATTCTTCGCAAAAATTCAATTATTTTCAAAAAAAAATTTTTTAATTTCTCCTTAAAATTTGCAATATCTTCATAAAGAATAAAACTCATCCTGGAAATTTAATTATTTTTAAAAGTTCTGATAAAATTTTTTGTCAAATTCAATTCTCTTCGAAAGTAAGAAAATTCTCTACAAAAATTCAATTATTTTCAAAATTTTTTAAATTCTACCCACAATTTCAACTATTTTTTAAAATATCAAAATTCTTCTTCAAAATTCAATTACTTTTAAATATTTCTAGAAAAAATCTGTTCAAAATTTCAATAATCTTTGTGAATAAAAATATTCTTCCCTGAAATGCAATTATTTTCAAACGTAATAAAATTCTTCGCAGAAATACAATTATTTTCAAACGTAATAAAATTCTTCGCAAAAATTCAATTATTTTCAAAAAAAATGTTTTCTTAATTTCTCCTTAAAATTTGTAATATCATCATAAAGAATAAAATTCATCCTGGAAATTTAATTATTTTCAAAAGTTCTGATAAAATTTTTTGTCAAATTCAATTATCTTCGAAAGTAAGAAAATTGTTTAGAAAAATTCAATTATTTTCAAAATTTTTTAAATTCTACCCACAATTTTAACTATTTTTTAAAATATCAAAATTCTTCTTCAAAATTCAATTACTTTTAAATATTTCTAGAAAAAATCTGTTTAAAATTTCAATAATCTTTGTGAATAATAAAATTCTTCCCTGAAATTCAATTATTTTCAAACGTAATAAAATTCTTCGCAGAAATGCAATTATTTTCAAACGTAATAAAATTCTTCGCAGAAATTCAATTATTTTCAAAAAATTTTTTTTTAATTTCTCCTTAAAATTTGTAATATCTTCATAAAGAATAAAATTCATGCTGGAAATTTTTTTAAATTTTTTATTTTTTAAATTCAGAGATGAAGTGTAGTTAAAAATTGTAGAAAGTAATTGAATTTATAAAAGTGTTATAGTTTTAATTTTTAGAAATTATTAAATTTGAAAAGTTGAAATTTCTAAAATTTTATTTCCTGTGAATAAAGAAGTAAGAAGTATTTGAATATTTATTTAGCAAAATAACAAAATTACACAAGTTTTGATTAATTTGAATTTTTATGACAGCACTGAATTAAACAATTGACTTTTTCGACTTTTTTTCTATTTTTAGTTGACTAAAGCGACTTTTTTTTGTTCGTTAAAGTCGAAAAAAAATAGACTATAGTTTGTAGTATAACAAAAATGTATTTTGGGTATTCAACAAAACTCACAATCAGCTGCTTGTGAAAACAACAAAATCAGTTTGCAAATAGTAAAAAATTTATAAAAAAAACGTTAATAAAAAGAAAAATTTATAAATAGTGAAAGATTTTCACTTTTATTTCAAACTACTGCACGTGGCATCAATCATTGAACAATAAGTAAGTGACGTTTATGTCAAATTTGAACAAATGCTATTGTTTTACGCTCTACTAAAATCATTATTTACTTTACAGTATATACACATACGTAGATACTATTTTCTTTGACTTTTATTATTTTTTTTTCTGTTTTTTCCACCGTCATTTGCGATCTGATTTGAAACGGGTCAGTGAACGTTTCCTGGATCGACGAAACGGAAGACGGAACGATATTAATATATCCAGCCAGAAAATTTTTCCGCATAGGCTAACCAGTACGTCAATAAACTGCAGGAACTGCACCGAGAAAATTCTAAAACGCGTGGTTAAACTCGAAACGACACATCGATCGAATGCACGTCCTGCAAAATAACCCTCTCTCTCTCTCTCTCTTTCTCTCTCCGCACACTGACATAATCCCCAATATTGCTCTCGCGTCCAGTTCTATTAGTTCGCTACTCCCAAACAGTTTTGAGAGTATAACATGCGGGCTCACAGTTTTCCAATTCACCCGAATTTGGTAAAGAACAAAAGTATTTAATGAATGGTATGATATTTCGAAGAGTACATTATACTTACTGTATATGGGTGAATTTTCTGAAAGTGACATTTTTTATGTCTCGATTAATTTTACAAAATCTACTCTTTAATAATTATTATCAATTTCCATAGTGAAAATTTAGCACTTATTTATCATTTTTAAAAGAAAATTAAATAATTTTATTCAACTTAATTTACGTAATAACTAAATTACTTTCATCTCCGAAGCCTTTTCAGCATGTCTCCAATAGGACTTCAACAATAAAATTAAATTTCATGGTTTTTTTCAAATTCTCAGAAATTTTTTTAAAATATTGTCAGAAAGTACAATGTTTTTTCTATCATTACAGGGCTCGAACTAGGTCCGTAAATCCCGTAAAAGTCCGTAACTTTGCTTGAAGTCCGTAAAAGTCCGTTTTTTTGAATAAAGGTCCGTAAAGTCCGTAATTCGGTTGAAAAAGATCCGTAAAGTACGTAAATTATACGATATAATTTTTCCTCAATTTAATGATTTTTAATAGGTTCCTATACTATTCTAATCAAATTTTCCAAAAGCAATTATTTAAAAAAAAAATCTACTAAAATTCTACACAAACCTTTAATTATTTTCAAAAAAGAATAACAATTTTACAGGAATTTCATTATTTACAACTTTTTTTTATAAATTTCTTCGCAATATTCAATTATTTTTATAAATAATAAAATTTTTACAGGTATATAATTTTTTTTAGCAATTGATAAAATTCTTATTAGGAATTCAATTATTTTGATGAATAATAAAGCTAATTGCAGAATTTCAATTATTTTTAATACAATTTTAATCGAATTCCTCGAAAACTGTAATTATTCTTAAAAAAATTTTATTAAAATTTATCAAAGAAATTTAATTATTTTAATAACCTTTGCTACAATTTATTCATTAGAATTTAAATATTATTTTTAACAAATTTTTGATTAAATTACTTTAAAGCAAAAAATTATTGCATTTCAAATTTTTAATGCAATTCTTTGCGTAAATTATCAATTATCTTATAAATTAAAAAATTCTTCTCTAAAATTGAATTATTTAAAAAAAAATTTAATAGATTTCTTGGGAAAATTTCAATTATTTTCAAAAATTTTCCCTAATTTAATTATTTTTAATATCTATTTTAATCAGGGACTTACACGAACACGAAAAAACACGAAAATTCGTGTCGTGCCCGTGTCGTGTCTTGACACGACACAAAGTTCGCTTGGTAATTCGTGCCGTGCCTTGGCACGACACAAAGTTCGCTTCGTAATTCGTGCCGTGCCAAGGCACGATACAAATTCAAATTTGTAATTCGTGTCGTGTCAAGGCACGTTTTAAAGACACGCATGAAATACTGTGTAGAATCTTGCAAGCGTTATTTGTGTTTTTTTAGGCACGACACGAATTACGAAACGAACTTTGTATCGTGCCTTGGCACGGCACGAATTACCAAGTGAACTTTGTGTCGTGCCTAGGCACGGCACGAATTACCAAGCGAACTTTGTGTCGTGCCTAGGCACGGCACGGGCACGACACATATTTTTCGTGAAGGTCCCTGATTTTAATAAAATTTTGCAAAAGAATTCAAATTATTTGAAAATTGGTTGATACAATTCTTTAAAAGAATTCAATTTTAAGAAACATATGTAATTATTCAATAAATTGTTTTTTTTGTATTTAAATAATAAAATTCTCGCAGAATTTTCTCATAAAAATTGATTTAAAAATGGATTTGAGTTAAAATTTTAGATTATAATTGAATATTAAAAGTATTAGAGCGTAAAATTTTAGAAATAATTAAATTTTAAAAAGGTTTCAGATTCAAATCTTTGAAAATTTGAATTTTTCATATTTTTAACTAAGTAACAATTCTGTGGAACTAATTTTTTTGAGAAATTTTAATTAGGAATTTTTTTTTTTATATTATTTGAAGTTTTTATTTTCTAATACATATTTATTTGAAGAATTTACAAATAATTGAAAAATCGAATATTGTAAAGAAATAAATTTGAAAATTGTCAAAGAACTTTTTCAAAAATTATTAAACATAATCGATTTTAAGAAGAATTTTAGTTAAAAATTCTTGAAAATAATAATTGAATTGATAATGATTTTATCACTCTATCTTTAATTATTATAAAACATGAAGACTCGGAGTTATCGATATCTTCATGTTTTTTTTTAGTTATGAAAAAATCTAATTTATAGTTTTAAGTAAAATGTTCTCTTATATATTTTTGTCAGTAATTGGTCCGTAAATGGTTCGTAATTTTTCATTTTTGGTCCGTAAAGTCCGTATTTTTAAATACTTTCACTGTTTCGAGCCCTGTCATTATGTGCATTTTAAACATTTATAGACTTCACTTTTATTTTTGATAAAAATGTTTAAACTTTGTCTTCAGTTTTAGGTTAAAATTATTTTACAATGATTACTGACATATTTTATACTTTAAAAATATCTTAAACAAAATTTTAATGCACATTAAAATAAAGCTGAGAATCTGACGTTAAATTTTCCTATATTTTATCTACAAAAAGGAGAAAAATTATTGCTGTTATAAATAATCGAAATTTACATTTTTCTCCGAGTAAAAATTAATTTCATCTCCGAAGCCTTCCTTTTTAATAAATAACTGAATGTAGAAGTAAATTTAACGGAATATTTCGATGGTAATATAAAATGAGGGCGTGAGATTTGTGTTTTACTAAAAAATATTTTTTAATTGCTAGTGTATACAAATATGAAGGAAAATTTATTTTTCATCTCCGAAGCTTTTCATCTCCGAAGCCTTTTCCTTGAAATATGCTAGTTTTTCTTTTGTTTTTAGTATTTACCTGCATTGCTATGAGAAAATTAACCCAAATTACCATTAAATCAAATACTTTAAATACATTTGTATTTTCATCTAATTGAATATATTTGGTATTAAAATATACAAATTATTAATTTTTAAGCAGTGTAATTTTATTTTCGATTTCGTGAACGCGATATTGGCGTGAATTTTTGATAGAAAAGCTCGCCAATTAAATAAAATTAATTCAATGGAGCAACAATAATATTTTTCAAATGAAAAAAACTTTAATATTTTTAAGAATTAATTTTGCGCAACCTAAAAATCTTACTCTTGAGTATGAAATTAAGTAGTTTTAATAGAAAAAACCATGTATTGAAGAAAAAAATTAATTGAAAAACTGAAATTTAAAAGTGTCACTTTCAGAAAATTCACCCATATATACTGAAAGAAAATGAATATTAAATTTTGGAAAAGCATTTTATAACTTGGGGAAAAAGTGTCACAAACCGAAATTTTGATACAAAAAATAAACAAAAAAAATATGTGCAATTTAGTACAATTATATCAAATATCAAGAATTTTTATTCAATTTTAATATAACTTTACTAAATTCCACAAAATTTTTTTTTATGTTTAGTATTTTTTATAGAAAAAAAATATATAAAAATATAAAAATTAAAAAATTCGGTTTGTTGCACTTTTTCCCCCAAATTGTAAAATACTTTTACAAAAATTAATATTCACTTTCTTTCTGTTTATTAGTAGAGTAACGGAATTCGAATTAAATTCCAATGGAATTTCTATATATTTTTAGAATATTTTTTTATTTTTAAGAAAATCAAAATATAATTCGGTTCAGTTGGAAAATTTAAAAAACTCATTAGAAACTGTAATTTGAAACTTAATATAAAAGATAAATACTTAATATCAGTAACAGTGAACTTACTGAGATATTAAAATGTCCAATTTTACGTGCCACCTGGGGGATAATATTTAACCTACTGTTTAACATATTTAAATTAAAGAAGATTTCGCGCTTTTATCTATATGAAATACATTCGCAGAATCTATAAATTTGTCTGATTTACATATGAAAACTGGTAGTCATCGAGTTTCACTGATAACGACACAACTGTTATATCGCAAATTGCAAATTCAAAAATTTTGAGATTCTCTGAGCATCGAAATATTATTGACAAATTGAATGGAAAAATATTCTGAAATAATTATAAATATATAAAATTATGTATTTTCTTTTGGAAAATTTTATTCAAATCGTAGAATATTGAATAAATTATTTAATGAAGAATAACTTCTCAATAGAATTGAAATTCCCCGCCGAATATTATTGATTTTTTTTAAATAGTTGAAAACTCCTCAGAAGAATTTTATTCTTTATGAAAATAATTGAATTATTATGGAAAATTTTATTAAAATATTTAAAAAGAATTAAAATTCTGTAAAAAATTTAGATTTAGAAAAGTTTTTGAAAATAATTAAATTTTGCAACGAATTCTATTAAAATATTTTAGAATAATTGAATTTTCGTGTGACATTTTATTAAAATTTAATTCAAAAAGTCAATTCATAAGAAGCTTTTTATTATTTAGAAAAATAATTGAATTCTTGCGGCAGGTTTTATTACAATATTTCAAAATAATTAAATTAACGAGAAGAAATTTAGTACTTTTGAAAACAATTAAATTCTTGTGATGAACGTTCTTATTTAAGAAAATAATTAAACAATGTAAAAAATTTACTAAAATGACTCAAAACAATTAAATTTTTGAGAATAATATTTTTATATATGAAAATAATTAAATTTTGCAAAAAATTTTACTAAAATGACTCAAAATAATTGAATTTTTGGGAATTAACGAAATTTTGCTTTCATAATTGAATTCTTTTGGAAATTTTTATTTAAGTAGTAGAATATTAAAAGTTATTTAATTAAGAATAATTTTTCAATATAATTGAAATTTTACCAAAAATTTTATTGATATTTTCAAAAATAATTAAGAAGATTTTCATTATTTATGAAAATAATTAAATTATTGTTAAAAATTTTATTATAATATTTAAAAAGAATTGAATTTTTGTGGAAAATTTAGATTTAGAAAAGTTTTTAAAAATAATTGAATTAACGAAAAGAAATTTAGTACTGTTGAAAACAATTGAATTCTTGTGATGAATGTTGTTATTTATGAAAATAATTGAACAAAGCAAAAAATTCACTAAAATGACTCAAAACAATTGAATTTTCGAAAATAATTTTATTTATTTTTAATAATTTGTTTCGAAGAATTATTTATTTATGTAAATGCTTGAATTCCTGGGAAGAATTTTATTAAAATCTAAAAGAATAATTGAATTATTTCATAAAAATTTAATTGAAATTGTGTTTAAAATAAGTAAAATAATTAAATTTTGTCAGAGAATTTTGCATTCATAAAATCAATTGAAGTTTTTACAATTCTTTTTAGATTTTTTTGAAAATAATTCAATTTCTACTAAGAATTCTGATAATAACTTTATTTTACAAAAATAATTAAATCCTTGAAAAGAATTTTTAAATTTATAAAAATAATCAAATTTCTATTAAAGATTTAATGCCAAATTTTAAAACATTTTATTTTTTAAAAAAAACTATGCAAATTCTATTCCAAATAATTCAATTCATGTGAAATTTTTTTTATCGGAAAAATTAATAATTGAATTAGTTTGGTAAATTTGATTAAAATAGTAAAATATTAAAAATTATTAAATTAAGAATAATTTTTTAATATAATAGAAATTTTACCATGAATTTTATTGATATTTTTTAAAATAATTGAACTTCTAAGAAGAATTTTATTGTATATGAAAATAATTGATTTATTGTGAAAAATTTTATTAATTTTATTAAACTATTTATAAAGAATTGAATTTCTGTGAAAATTGTTTGATATTTTTTAATATAATTGAAGTTTCCTTAAGAATTTTATTAACATTGTTTTAAACAATTCGATTTTTCGAAATGTAATAAATATTATAAAATTATTGTACTTTAAATAATTGACTTTTACGAATTTTTTTTAAAATACTATTTTAAATTGATTAAGTTCTTCTGAAATTTATATTATTTATAAAAATAATTGAATTTTTGATGAATTTTATCATTTTTTTTTTTGTTAAATAATTTAATTTCAAAGGCAAAATTTGATGAAAATAGTAGTATATTGTAGTAGTATATTTATTATTTTGTTTATAAAATTAATTTAATTTTGGATAAACTTTATCAATTTTTTTGTTTAATAATTGAATTTCAAAGGCGAAATTTGATGAAAATACTAGATATTAAAAATAATTGACCTCTGAATATTTTTTTGAAAATAATTGAATTGTTTCAAAGAATTTAATTATAATTTTTTTCTATTTTTAGCGAATTTTAGTAGTAGGTTTTTAGTTTTAGTGAAAATACTAAAAAAAAACTCAAATAGTAGCTTTTAGTGACCGAAAACTAAAAATACTACCCAAATAGTAGCGATAACTTAAAAAAATCTATTTAATTGAGTTTTTAATAATATTTAGCAAAAATTGTTGAAAAATGTTTTTAATAATATAGATTTAAAAAATTGTTCCATTAAAGCACGTTTATAACGATAAAAAAAGTAAAAAAAAAAAAATAGTGAGAGAAGTGTGAATTACAAAGTGATGAATTGCGATTTCTCACGAGATAGATCTTCCGTAAATGGATGCCTTGACTCGTATTAAAAGGGTCGATTCGGTGTGCAAAGTTACCATACGAATTTCCGTATATATAGCAGTAATAGTAGTAGTAGTAGTAGTAACGATAGTAGTAGTGGTGGGTAAAAGGAAGAAGACGAAGCTAACGGAAATAGACGATTAAATAGTTCGAGTTTTCATGAACCAATCGATCATTTAACGCTCCCTTCGCATTTCCGGATCCGAAGCCGGAACACTGACTTTGTCGAATTAAAATTGTTAGATGTGCGCGCACCTATTTCTGCGGGGACAATCTTTATAAATTATCTGCTTTCTCATAAATTGAAAGTTTGATTAATTCAAAGTACTCATTCATGTTTTTAACCTGAGTCATCTCGATTTTTTATCTTCCCGATGGTTTGCTTTCCATTAAATTCTACGTTTCTTCGATACTTTTTTTTTGGTTTATTTTTTATTTTTCTATTTTACACCACAAAAGGTTGAAGTAAAATACTAAGTTAAAAATTAACCTTGAAATAAAAATTCGAGACCAAAGTTTAAAAGTTTGCTAAAGATTTCAAAGTTAATTTTTCTCTTGGTACATTTATTTTTTTTTCTTTGGTTACCAGGCTCGTAGAATAAAATCTAAAATTTTGGTCCGAAAATTTACTTTTGTTAATTTTATAATCAAATCATCATGTTTTGGGGTTTGAGTCAAAAACAAAAGGGCCTCTTAGTAAATTTAGAAAATAAAATACTCACTTATTTGACGCTATTGAATTAATGTCAGAAATCACTCACCTGCAACAAAAATAAAGACAAATTTTAAATAAAGATTTTTATTCGGAAAAAGTCTGCTACATACAACTATATCTTTATTTTTTTTTTTTTGGTATAAAATAATGAATTTTAATAGTAAAATAATGAATTTTAATAAAAAAATAATGAATTTTAATAATAAAATAATGAATTTTAATAATAAAATAATGAAATTATTTATTATTATTATTATTATAAATAATAAAATTACTCTATTTTTCTAATTATATATTTTTATCCCCATATTCTAGAATAAAATACTTAAAGAATTCAAAACAAAAATAAAATACTCTAAAAAAACAATTGTAAATCTAAAGTAACTGAAGTATTAATTAATTATTAGAATTGTAACCAAAGGTTTTTTTTAAAAAAATTAAGAAACGATTTTTTTTAATTCGAAAACTGTGCCACAAAATGTTTTATCGTTGAGTGCTTACGAAAAGTGTACATTAAGTGAATGGGACTTTTAAGAGTATAACCTTAATGTAAAAATCGTAAGATCGATAGAAAAGATTCTGCGAAGACAGCAAATAGAAAAGAGAGAAAGAGAGAGAGTAGAGAGAAAGGAGAGTGAAAATAAAATAGTGAATTCTCTCCTTACTCTTTGAGCATCTTAGTTTTCACTGCCCATTTTTATTTTCCTCCTTCCTCTCGTAAAGGAACCTTCCACAGCTTCTTTTTATCACTATTGTGGGATATAAGGATGCCAAACGAGAAAAAAATGGATTAAAAAAAAGAAGGTTCAATAAAGGAAAAAGAAGTAATAATATGAAAAATTAAATAAATATTCCCAAGCAGAGGGAAAAATTACAATTAAGTAATATTACGCCTTCATTTTTAAGTAACTTTTTTCAAAAATTTGAATTTTGAACTGAGTCAGAATTTCCCTTTCGGATAACGAAAAGAAAAAATTTTTTTTGCTTCCTGTAGAGTAAAAAAAAGACGCTAAAAATTCTAGAAAATAAGTTTTTTGTCATAACAATTTTTTTTTTCTTTTTTTTTTTGAAGTATAAAATTAAAAAAATTTTTTTCGAAATCCAGTTGATCGATTTTAAAATACCAAAAAGGATTCCCTTCGTCATGAAACAAGGTATTTAGAAATAATTTTTGTTTTCAAAATAATTCATTTTTAATAGTTTGTTAAATAATTTGTTTATAAGACCTTAATAACAAATTGTGTTCTGCGTCTACTGGAAATAAAATAAAAATTGTTCTGTCCCGCCAATATTCTCCTGAGTAATAAACTATTTGACAGCAACAATTTATTTAAATAAAAAAATTAGCAAAAACAGTATAATTAAATGTTGAGTTTTGAACTACCACAGGTGACAATTTTATAAACAAATTATTTAACAAACTACTAAAAATTAATTTTTTTGAAAACAAAAATTATTTCTAAATACTTTGTTTCATGACGAAGAGAACCCTTTTTTGTATTTTAAAATCGGTCAACTGGATTTCGAGAAAAAAATTATTTATTTTAGTCTACAAAAAAACGTTTTTTGTTCTAGAATTTTAAGGGGTTTTTTACTCTACGAAGAGTAAAAATTTTTTTAAGTGATCCGTTTGAGAAATTAGTTTCACATTAAAGTCTAGTAAATGTTACAATGCACTAAGAAAACAGTTTGTTTAATTAAAAAAAAAAACAAAAAAGTATTATTTTTACAATTTTTGTCAAAAACTAAAATTTTACGTTTTGAGGGAAGAAAATCCTTTCAGATTACAAAATTATATTGTTTTCCAACACTCGCACAATCAGTGTAAGAAACGAACGATCGTTTGTGCAGTCTTTAAACTGTGAAAATGTAATGCCAAAGCAAGCACCTCCGTAAAGAAATACTTGCTTTGGCATTACGTTTTCACAGTTTAAAGAGACGTTTTAATGCGGAGCCTAACATGAGAATGCACACGCATCACGTATAATTAAGTTCTTTCAGAAAAAAGATTTTTTTTTTTTTGACTTCAAACATTTTTCTCAATTCTACTTTGAAAGGCCAAAAGAAAATTTTATTCAATTTAAAGAAAAAAAAGGACTTCTTTATAAATTCACAAGGTTCCTTTTTAAACGGGGCGGAAAAAGGCATAAGTGTTTCAGAAGATATTTTAATTTTTTCAAATTGAATTAATTATTATTAATAAGAATAATAAATAATTATTATATTATTTATGTTTAATTATTAATAATAATAATAAATAATTATTATATTATTTATTTTTAATTATTAATAAGAATAATAAATAATTATTATATTATTTATTTTTAATTATTAATAAGAATAATAAATAATTATTATATTATTTATTTTTAATTATTAATAAGAATAATAAATAATTATTATATTAATTATTTTTAATTATTAATAAGAATAATAATTATTAATTAATTATTAATTAATTATTAATCAACAATAATTTAATTATTAAGTTATCACTTTAGAAAGAATATTTAAAGAGAGGAAAATATGTGAGTAAACAGTAATTATCATATTATTGTAAAGAAAATTGAGAATATGATTTTGTAATTAAAACAAAATATTTTTATGGATTTAAACAAAATAGTTTTCTGGATTTTTCTTTTTGTAACGGATCTGACATTTTGATTTTTTAAAAACTGACCTCGGATTCGTAATCAACGACCTAGAAAACCCCCGAGTAATGAATTTCGAATGAATTAGATGAATTTTCAACTTTGACGTCCGCCATATTGGATCCGCCATTTTGATTTTTTGAAAACTGATGTCGGATTCGTAATCAGCGGTTCCAAGAACGTCCGAGTGACGAATTTCATAAAAAGCCATCGAAGACATTGTGTTAATTTACAATTTATTATAATTTCAATGTTTTTTAACTTAATTTGTTTATAATTTTTTTAAATTTTACCTGCTGAATTTTTTTTTCCATTAAAGAAGTAATTTAAAATTAATTTTCACTGGTTTCGAATAATATATTCGATTATATCAATGAGAGAAGGAATTATTTAGTGCAAAATTGTTACTTTTGTTAGTCTTTGCAATAAACAAATTAATACAAAGTTATGAACAAATAAAAATTTAAAAATCGAGCTAAAATTCTGATTCAAAGTAGAACTTAATTTATGGGTTTAGATTTTTTTTGTCAGAAATTTTCAAACTGAAAAATGTAAAATTGGTAAATCTATGGAATTTAGAAAGATTTAAACAAATAATGATTCAAAGGTGCGCAGCAACCTAAAGGAACCTAAAAGAAGAATGAAAAATATGTAAACACAAATATTGCGTTTATGGTTTACGGTGAAATGTGTTAAACTTGTTCAATTGCACCGCAGGTGTATGTGGAAATTTTCATGAAATATGAGGCGAAACTCAACAAACACTACGGCGCTGTTTACTTATATACATGAAATTCTGCGGTGTCTGCGAGCGCCACAACTAAAACCTTCTCTTTTACTCTCCTCTCTAAAGCACTCACACCCGATTTCTCAGCCATCCTTCTTCTTCTTCTTCTCTTCCTCTTCACTCCTACCACTAAAATTGAATCACCTCCGTTCGTTAACGTTAATTAAGGTAGATTCCTTGAAAAGTATAACTATTTTCTCGCGACTCTCAATTCAATAGGATTCAATTTATCGCAAGCCAAACTTCAAACGTATATGAATAGTTGCCTTAATACTCCTTCACTAGGCATTTATGAATAAATTGAATATTCCCTCAGTATAAGACAAAACGCCGCAACTTGATTTGATTTTGCGAGTGAAGAAAAAAAAATAAAAATCAGGAGAGAAAAAAATGGCAAACTTGATCAGCGAAGGTAATAAAGATGGGAAAAAATTAAAAAATTGAAAATAATTAAGAGTTTTTGGTTTTTTTTTCGGCACTCGCCTCCCAAGACAATAAAAAAATGTACAATTTTAATTTCACCCAAAAAATGTTTACTTTCAATCTTAACCTTAACCTAAAAAAATTTACTCTTTTAATTTCATGAAAAAAAGATTCACATTAACTTCAACTTAAAAATATTTTCAATTTCACTCAAATAAATTTTCACTTTAACTTCCACTTAAAAAAATTTTCAATTTCAACCAAAAATATATTTACTTTCAGTTTCAATATTCACCTAAGAAAAATTTTCACTTTCAATTTTAACTAAAAAAATTTTCACTTTCAACATTCACTGAAATAAATTTTCACTTCAACTTCCACTCAACAAAATTTTTACTTTAACCTTCACTGAAAGAAATTTCCACTTTAACTTCTACTTAACAAAATTTTCAATTTCAACTTTCACCTAAAAAAAATTTTCAATCTCAACTAAAAAAATTTTCACTTTCAAGTTTCACTGAAATAAATTTTCACTTTAACTTCTACTTAAAACTATTTTCAATTTCAATTTTATTCAAATAAATTTTCACTTTAAATTCTACTGAAAAAAATATTTACTTTCAATTTCAACCAAAGAAATTTTGAAATTCAATTTTAACTGTCACCTAAAAAAAAATTTCTCTTTTAATTTCACCCAAAAAATGTTCACTTTCAACTTTCACTGAAATAAATTTTCACTTTAAATTCCATGAAAAAAATTTATACTTTCAATTTTAACCAGAAAAATATTAAAATTCAATTTCAACTTTCACCTAAAAAAAATTTTCTCTTTTAATTTCACCCAAAAAATGTTCACTTTCAAGTTTCACTGAAATAAATTTTCACTTTAACTTCTACTTAAAACTATTTTCAATTTCAATTTTACTCAAATAAATTTTCACTTTAAATTCTACTGAAAAAATTTTTTACTTTCAATTTCAACAAAAAAGTATTAAAATTCAATTTCAACTTTCATCTAAAATAATTTTTTCTTTTAATTTCACCCAAAACATGTTCACTTTCAACTTTCACTGAAATAAATTTTCACTTTAACTTCTACTTAAAACTATTTTCAATTTCAATTTCACTCAAATAAATTTTCACTTTAAATTCCACTGAAAAAAATTTATACTTTCAATTTTAACCAAAAAAATATGAAAATTCAATTTCAACTTTCACCTAAAATAATTTTTTCTTTTAATTTCACCCAAAAAATGTTCACTTTCAACTTTCACTGAAATAAATTTTCACTTTTTATCAAAAAACGTTTACTTTCAATTTCATTTTTTCGGTGAAATTGAAAGTGAAAATGTTTTTAAAGTGGAATTTGAAAGCGAAAGTTAAAAACAAACATTTTATGGGTGAAATTGAAAAGTTTTTTGTGTGAATGTTAAAAATTAAAATTTTATTGGTTAATATTTAATGTAAAGGTTGAAAGTGAAAATTTTCGGGTAAAAGTGAAAATTTTTCTGATGCAATTAAAGGAAAAAATTTTTTTAGGTGGAAGTTGACAGTAAAAATTTGTTTGGGTGAAATTGAAAGTAAAAATTTTTAGGGGTGTAAGTTAAAAACAAATATTTTTTAGGTTGAAATTGAAAAATTTATTAGGTGAATGTTAAAGGTAAAAAAAATTTTTTTGCCGACAGTTGAAAGTAAAGATTTTAAAAGTGAAAATTTGTGGGTGTAATTAAAAGTCAAAATTAAATTCAATTTTCTGAGAAATTTAATTGAAATTGTGTTAAAAATATTTGAATTTTTTGCAATGATGTTTTGAAATTTTTATTTTTTGGAAAAATAATTGAATGTTTGTGTAGGATATTGTATAACAATTTTTGTTTAATAATTGAATTTTTTGACTATAACAATAAATATTTTATTAAATAATTGTAGTTTTCTTGAAATTCAATTTTCATAAAGTATTTTATTGATTTTACTGACATATTTTAAATAATTGAGTACTCTTGACAAGTTTTTTTTAGAAATAGTTTCATTTTTTGAGAAATTTGATAAAAATTGTACACATATTGAAAATAATTTAAATTTTACAAAGAATTTTCTGAAAATTTTTGCAGAAATGTTTGAATATTGGGAAAAAATTTTATTATTTATAAAAATAATTGAAAATTCACGACAATTTTTGTAAATTTTTCAATATTTTTGGATTTTTGCAAAGAAAATAATTGAATTCTTGAGACCAATTTTATAAAAAATTTCTTTCTAAATAATTAAATTCTTTTGTTAAAATTTTTCAAAATAGTAATCATTGAAAATAATTGAATTTTGACAAATGAAACAAAATTTACTTTTTGAAAGTAATTTAATCGTTTGAGGAATAAATAAAAAATAATTATTACTAATTAATTATATTTTATTAAATAAATGCATTTTTCTTGAAATTTAATTTTCATGAAGGATTTTACTAACAAATTTTTGCAGAAATATTTGAGTGTTGGAGAAAAATTTTATTATTTATAAAAGTAATTGAAAATTAACTAAAATTTTTGTAAATTTTCCAACATATTTGGATTTTCACAAAGAATTTTATTAATTTTTGAAAATAATTGAATTCTTGAGACGAATTTTATAAAAATTTATTTCTAAATAATTAAATTCTTTTGTTAAAATTTTTTTAAAATGATAGATATTGAAATAAATTGAATTTTGACAAATGAAACAAAATTTACATTTTGAAACTAATTTAATCGTTTGAAGAATAAGTAAAAAAAATTTATTTCTAATTAATTATATTTTATTAAATAAAAGCATTTTTCTTGAAATTCAATTTTCATATAGGATTTTACTGATAAATTTTTGCAGAAATGTTTGAATGTTTGGGGAAAAATTTCATTATTTATAAAAATAATTGAAAATTTTTGTAAATTTTTTAATATTTTTGGATTTTTGTAAAGAATTTTTTAACTTTTGAAAATAATTGATTTCTTGAGACGAATTTTATTAAAATTCCTTTCTAAATAATTAAATTCTTTTGTTAAAATTTTTTAAAATAGTAGACATTGAAAATAATTGGAATTTTGACAAATGAAAGAAAATTTACATTTTGAAATAGTAATTTAATCGTTTGAGGAATAAATAAAAAATAATTATTACTAATTAATTATATTTTATTAAATAAATGCATTTTTCTTGAAATTTAATTTTCATGAAGGATTTTACTAACAAATTTTTGCAGAAATATTTGAGTGTTGGAGAAAAATTTTATTATTTATAAAAGTAATTGAAAATTTTTGTAAATTTTTTAATATTTTTGGATTTTTGTAAAGAATTTTTTAACTTTTGAAAATAATTGATTTCTTGAGACGAATTTTATTAAAATTCCTTTCTAAATAATTAAATTCTTTTGTTAAAATTTTTTAAAATAGTAGACATTGAAAATAATTGGAATTTTGACAAATGAAAGAAAATTTACATTTTGAAATAGTAATTTAATCGTTTGAAGAATAAATAAAAAAAATAATTTACTAATTAATTATATTTTATTAAATAAATGCATTTTTTTGAAATTCAATTTTCATAAAGGATTTTACTGACAAATTTTTGCAGAAATGTTTCAGTGTTGGAGAAAAATTTTATTATTTTTAAAAGTAATTGAAAATTGACTTAATTTTTGTAAGTTTTTCAACATATTTGGATTTTTGCAAATAATTTTTGAACTTTTGAAAATATTTGAATTCTTAAGACGAATTTTATTAAAATTTCTTTCTGAATAATTAAATTCTTTTGTTAAAATTTTTTGAAATAGAAGACATTAAAAATAATTGAATTTTTACAAATTAAACAAAATTTACATTTTGAAACTAATTTAATCGTTTGAAGAATAAATAAAAAAAAATATTATTTCTAATTAATTATATTTTATTAAATAAATGTATTTTTCTTGAAATTCAATTTTCATATAGGATTTTACTGATAAATTTTTGCAGAAATATTTGTATGTTGGGGAAAAATTTTATTATTTATAAAAATAATTGAAAATTCACGACAATTTTTGTAAATTTTTCAATATTTTTGGATTTTTGTAAAGAATTTTTTAACTTTTGAAAATATTTGAATTCTTAAGACGAATTTTATTAAAATTTCTTTCTGAATAATTAAATTCTTTTCTTAAAATTTTTTGAAATAGAAGACATTAAAAATAATTGAATTTTTACAAATTAAACAAAATTTACATTTTGAAACTAATTTAATCGTTTGAAGAATAAATAAAAAAAATAATTTACTAATTAATTATATTTCGCTCTAGAACCATTATGGACTATTATTAGAACTATTATTACTATTATTATTACTATTATTATTACTATTATTATTATGTTCAAATTTTTTTATTTCCATGGTAAATTGTTGGGATAAAAGTAGAAAAAAAACCACGTGAAAAAGCTCCCCTTGAATGATTACCAGAATTTCCCGGAAGTGACTCCAAGAATTTTCGATTTTTATTTTCACTCTTTTTTTTTGCCAGGAGAATTTCCCCTGGAATTTTCTCGATATCATTCACGGGAACTTTTTTACGCGGGGAAAGAAAAAAAACTATATACATATATATACTTAAAAGTAGGGAGTTTTACTTGTTTACAATTTGGAGTTTGTGAGCGGTTTGAAGATTTAAGGAAAAAGTTATTGACCTGTATATTCGTGGGGCAATGTAAAGCCGTTGAGTAAATGCCAAAACTGAGACCTTTCCTCTCGTTGTGAAGATGAAAGAGAGTTTTCGGGTTGAGGGCAAGGGATAAAAGGGAGGAAAATCAAAAAGTTCGCAGAAACTTTTTCTCTGGAGGTTTTAAAAGTCTTTCTCTCGTGAAAGTTTAGAAACGACGACGACGACGACGAAAGAACTGTGTGCAGGGGGGAAAAGAACGCGGCGCGCTTATTGGTATCGATAAACCGTTCCGTTGGGTGCCAACGGCGCAAAGGGGGAGAGGAGAGGGAGGGCCAATATAATAGTCGTCTACATTGCCCAAGACCAAAATAAAAAGTGCCATCCAAACCTTTATAACTTTTCCGAAAAGAATCAGAAGATATACTGTCCTGTGACATATCCGAGTTACATTGCCAGGTTTTACTTTTTTAATTTTCCTCTGTTATTTTTTTTTTTAAACAAGTTTCGCAAACATTAAAGTGAATTTCCTTTTTTTTGAGAATTCGTTGAGAATTTTTTAATGGGAAATGTGAAAATTGGGGTGTGGGGAATGTTGCAAGTATAGAGTTATTTTAGTTTGGAAATGTTGCTTCATAGTTGCTTTGTGGTATTCTGGCAGAGCGCGTATTTAGTGTTATCAAGATTTCATGTCAGCCTGTTAGCACCAAACAAATTGAACAGCTTGCAAAGGTCAGCAGCACTCGTTAGTTTTGCACTTTGTGGATCGTCGGCAATCGTATTTATACGAAATTACAGTGTCATCAGCAGCTCATGCGATAACACACTCCTCTGACATTTAAATCAGTTTTTATTTCTACGCATTTGGATTTGTTTTACTTACGTGGCACTTCGAGGAACTTTTATTTACATCAAAGTCAAGTTTTCTTCGCACAATTTTCTTTAAAGACACTATTTTTTTTATGTGTTTTAATGCGTTTTTTTATGTCTTTAATACAAACACTTTACTTCAATGCTTTCGTTCAAATCTTTACGAATACTAAATAATAATATTATTTTCGAGTCCAGACTTGCGTCTACTAACTCAGGAACGATTCAAATTAATTATTTTCATACAGGATTTTTTAAAAAAAATTTGTATTCCTTTTAATAATAATTATCCTAAATTATCAAATATAAAAGATTATAATTTATTATCAATTCCAATGGTTAATAAATCTTTAACTTCGGTTGTAAAATTGGAAAAAGACAGAATCAAAAAATGGAATCAAACTGGAATTGTTTATAAATTTGATTTTAATAATTGTCCTGCGACTTACATTGATCAATCAAAGCGGAGTTTGGAAAAGAGAGTTAAGGAACACAAAAATAAAATCGAATCAGTTGTTAACGAACATCAGTCTGTACATAATCATTCTTTCAATTTCGATGATTTTAGATTTAGAGTCTAATTATAAAAAACGTTTAATTTCTGAAATGTTTATAAAATGAAATGACTTTACGATAAATAAGAAAGAAGATGTACAATTTCTAAACAATACTTATTTTCCTTTACTAAGGAAACTGAATGAATGATTATTTTGCGGCTATTTACAAGAGAATGCGCTAAGATATACAAATTTTTATACAAAACCCAACCTTATTTATGCTTCAAAAATATTTCTGAAATGTTTTGAATTAACTATCAAAAATGTATGGCAAACGTCACAATTTGAATGGAATTTGAGCTTTTTTCAAAATTTATTCAGATTTAGCGACTGGATATTAATTTTGCCATTAAGCGTTACATGTTGCCACTGTAATACCGGAACCTCTCAGCTTAATATCTCCGGTATACGAGTTACGCGGAGATGCTCCATCGACCTGAATCAGGCGTGCGTTACTAATTTCTTGTTTGGTTTATACATATATGAAAGTGAACATGTTTCCGAATAGCGAACTACATTAAGTTTCATATCTTCAATCTTCCTCTCTACTGAACATGGAACTGAATATGCTGCATGTCGCGAAGACATACGCCAAGTTTGTCTAAACACTCATTTTTCATTAAACATTTAATTTTCCAATAGCACATACAAGATACAACGAATTAAGAACCAGGATTCATACCGTTAGACAGCCAAAAGAAGTCGATATTTTGGGAATTTTTTCCAAAAAAACTATTGAGTATTTTAATTTAAAACTTAATGCACACATAAAGGGTACTTTGAACTTTGTTTTTAATTATTTTGTTTATAAAAATATTTTATTCTATAAACCTTGTATAGAGAATTTGTGGAACTTCTTCGAAGCGAGGCATTTCTAAACTGAATCGTCTTAAATAAAAAAACCCAACAGTTTTCGTTAATACAGGGTTGCCACACTTTTGCTACTTTCAAATTCCCTGACTTTTCCAGGTTTTCCAGGTTAAAAAACGAAAAATTTCCAGGTTTTTAAAAAAACATTTATAATTTACCAAATTAAATAATTCCCTAATTTTCAGTCAAAACTTTAACATTTTTGATTAAATTATTAAATTCTGAAATGTTCAACTAAAAATCATTTTTAAGTCGATGTTTTTTTTTAATAATTTTATAAAAATTTTGTTTCAAAATTATCAAATTAATTTGTTTACAATTCAATTTTATGTGGAATTTCGATTATAAGAAAATTCTTCAATTAGATATGTATAAGAAAACAAAAATAATAATAATAATAATAATTGGCAGAAAATTCAATTAAACTTTTTGAAAAAATTCTACAGAATTGTTCATTAAAAATATGAAAAATTCAAATTTTCAAAGATTTTAATTTGAAACCTTTTTTAAAATTCAATTATTTCCAAAAATTCATGCTATATTGCTTTCAATATTCAACAATATAATCTAAATTTTACCTAAAATTTATTTTTAAATCAATATTTATTAGAAAAACCTCCAAAAATTCAAAATTATTTAAATAACAAAATTATATTAAACAATTGAATATTTCTTAAAATTTAATTTTTATAAAGAATTTTATGAACAAATTTTTAAATAACAAATTGACTTTTCTTGAAGAATAATAAAGAAAAAATTTTTAAGAATAATTTCATTTTTCGAGAAATTTAATTAATTGTTTAAAATTGTATTAAAAATAATTGAATTTCTTTAAAGAATTTTTTTCAAATTTATGAAAATAATTTAATTTTGTAAAGCATTTTATTAAAATTCCTGGAAATAATTGAATTTTGCAAAGAATCTTTTCGAAAATTCTTGAAAATAATTGAATTATTTAATGAATTTTATAAAAATTCTTGAAAATTATTATTGACTTTTACAAAGCATTTTATTAAAACTTCTGAAAATTGAATTTTGCAAAGAATTTTATCAAAACTCCTGAAAATAATTGAATTTTGCAAAGAATTTTATCAAAACTCCTGAAAATAATTTAATTTTGCAAAGAATTTTATCAAAACCCCTGAAAATAATTGAATTACTTAATGAATTTTATAAAAATTCTTGAAAATTATTATTGAATTTTACAAAGCATTTCATTAAAACTTCTGAAAATTGAATTTTGCAAAGAATTTTATCAAAATTCCTTAAAATAATTGAATTTTGCAAAGAATTTTATCAAAACCCCTGAAAATAATTTAATTTTGCAAAAAAAAAAAATTGTATTAAAAGAATTTCTGAAAGTAATTGAACTGAAAAAAATTTTTCAAATATTTAAATTCTTTTGGGAAATTCTATTAAAGTGGTAGATAATAAAAAATTATTGAATAGAGAAAGTAAATGAAATTTTGCCAAGAATTTTAGTAAAATTTTTGAAATAAATTGATTTTCTTTACATTTGTAATTGATTCAAAATTCAATTTTTTTTCAGTGTTTTTGACTAAAATTCTTCTGTAAATCCATTATTTTGAGTAATCAATTAAATATATATTAAAAAACTGAACTAATTTCAGAAGAAATTGAATTATTAAATTTTTTTGAAAATCTACGTGCCTCAAGATTTCTAATTAAATTCATTTTAAATCGAAATTTTCTTATATTGTAAATTTATACTTTCTGAAATCGATCTACTTATGAAAATTGTAATCGCAATGCTTCTAGAATTGAAGAAGTAATTTTGAAATATTGCAGGTTTTAAAATTAGATTTCAAGAAGAAACATAGAATATCTTTAGAAAACAACAATTTTCCAGGATTTGGATAATTCCCTAATTTTCAGTCAAAACTTTAACATTTTTTATTAAATTATTAAATTCTAAAATGTTCAACTAAAAATCATTTTTAAGTCGATGTTTTTTTTTAATAATTTTATAAAAACTTTGTTTCAAAATTATCAAATTAATTTGTTTACAATTCAATTTTATGTGGCATTTCGATTATAAGAAAATTCTTCAATTAGATATGTATAAGAAAACAAAAATAATAATAATAATAATTGACAGAAAATTCAATTAAACTTTTTGAAAAAATCCTACAGAATTGTTCATTAAAAATATGAAAAATTCAAATTTTCAAAGAATTTAATTTGAAACCTTTTTAAAATTCAAATATTTCCAAAAATTCATGCTATATTGCTTTCAATATTCAACGATATAATCTAAATTTTACATAAAATTTATTTTTAAATCAATATTTATTAGAAAAACCTCCAAAAACTCAAAATTATTTAAATAACAAAATTATATTAAACAATTGAATATTTCTTAAAATTTAATTTTTATAATGAATTTTATGAACAAATTTTTAAATAACAAATTGACTTCTCTTGAAGAATTATAAAAAAAAAATTTTTAAGAATAATTTCATTTTTCGAGAAATTTAATTAATTGTTTAAAATTGTATTAAAAATAATTAAATTTCTTTAAAGAATTTTTTCCAAATTTATGAAAATAATTTAATTTTGTAAAGCATTTTATTAAAATTTTTGGAACTAATTGAATTTTGCAAAGAATCTTACGAAAATTCTTGAAAATAATTGATTTATTTAATGAATTTTATAAAAATTCTTGAAAATTATTATTGACTTTTACAAAGCATTTTATTAAAACTTCTGAAAATTGAATTTTGCAAAGAATTTTATCAAAACTCCTGAAAATAATTGAATTTTGCAAAGAATTTTATCATAACCCCATGAAAATAATTTAATTTTGCAAAAAAAAAATTGTATTAAATGAATTTCTGAAAGTAATTGAACTGAAAAAAATTTTTCAAATATTTAAATTCTTTTGGAAAATTCTATTAAAGTGGTAGATAATAAAAATTATTGAATAGAGAAAGTAAATGAAAGCCAAGAATTTTAGTAAAATTTTTGAAATAAATTGATTTTCTTTACATTTGTAATTGATTCAAAATTCAATTTTTTTCAGTGTTTTTGACTAAAATTCTTCTGTAAATCCATTATTTTAAATAATCAATTAAATTCAAATAAACTTTTTGAAAAAATTCTACAGAATTGTTCATTAAAAATATGAAAAATTCAAATTTTCAAAGATTTTAATTTGAAACCTTTTTAAAATTCAATTATTTCCAAAAATTCATGCTATATTGCTTTCAATATTCAACGATAAAATCTAAATTTTACATAAAATTTATTTTTAAATCAATATTTATTAGAAAAACCTCCAAAAATTCAAAATTATTTAAATAACAAAATTATATTAAACAATTGAATATTTCTTAAAATTTAATTTTTATAATGAATTTTATGAACAAATTTTTAAATAACAAATTGACATCTCTTGAAGAATTATAAAAAAAAATTTTTAAGAATAATTTCATTTTTCGAGAAATTTAATTAATTGTTTAAAATTGTATTAAAAATAATTGAATTTCTTTAAAGAATTTTTTTCAAATTTATGAAAATAATTTAATTTTGTAAAGCATTTTATTAAAATTCCTGGAAATAATTAAATTTTGCAAAGAATCTTACGAAAATTCTTGAAAATAATTGAATTATTTAATGAATTTTATAAAAATTCTTGAAAATTATTATTGACTTTTACAAAGCATTTTATTAAAACTTCTGAAAATTGAATTTTGCAAAGAATTTTATCAAAACTCCTGAAAATAATTGAATTTTGCAAAGAATTTTATCAAAACCCCATGAAAATAATTTAATTTTGCAAAAAAAAATTGTATTAAAAGAATTTCTGAAAGTAATTGAACTGAAAAAAATTTTTCAAATATTTAAATTCTTTTGGAAAATTCTATTAAAGTGGTAGATAATAAAAATTATTGAATAGTGAAATTAAATGAAATTTTGCCAAGAATTTTAGTAAAATTTTTGAAATAAATTGATTTTCTTTACATTTGTAATTGATTCAAAATTCAATTTTTTTTCAGTGTTTTTGACTAAAATTCTTTTGTAAATCCATTATTTTGAATAATCAATTAAACATATATTAAAAAACTGAACTAATTTCAGAAGAAATTGAATTATTAAAATTTTTCAAAAATCTACGTGCCTCAAGATTTCTAATTGAATTCATTTTAAATCGAAATTTTCTAAAATTGTAAATTTATACTTTCTGAAATCGATCTACTTATGAAAATTATAAACGCAATTCTTCTAGAATTGAAGAAGTAATTTTGTAATATTGCAGGTTTTAAAATTAGATTTCAAGAAGAAACATAGAATATCTTTAGAAAACAACAATTTTCCGGGATTTGGATAAAAATTCCCTGACTTTTCCAGGTTTTTTCAAGATTTATAAAATTCCCTGACATTTCCAGGTTTTCCAGGTTTCCAGGTTGCGCGGCAACCCTGTAATATTACCGATTATCCTATGACCCTCACAGCGCCGAAAGATTCCTAAAAATTTATTGAAAATACTTACAAAACAGCGAAAAATTTATTTACAAAGTTTAGTGAAAATTGTCTAAAGATGTCTAAAGATTGTCTAAACCCTTTGAAATAAATGTTTCAATCACAAAGAGTGATACTAATTGTTTGAATGCTATTTTGAATGCTATTTTGAATGCTGTTTTTTCAAAATTTTTCCAAAAATAAACATTCAAAAGCAAACAATTACCGGCTAAAAAATGAATCCTGAATTTCTGATACATAAATATTTATCAGAATTAATTTTTCTACAGACTATATTGTACTTCCAACAATAGTAAGTGAATAATAATGAAACTTGGTATATGTAAACTTGCAAAGCACCACAAGTACAATAACTTTTCTGTGCAGCGAAATTATTTCGATTTAGGGTTTTGGAATAAATTACAATTATTCATTTCGCCTCTTAGCTATTACGCTTCGGACCTCCCCTCCCATTTTTCCTGTAATCTACGAGTGCAAATACATATGTATGCATATTTTTAACTCTCTAGGTGAAAACTGCGAGCAGAAATGAAACACTAATAAAATCATATGATCCTACAGAATTTTCGAGCGGAGTGAATAAATTTTTTTGCTCATAATTTGTGAAGCAGATCAAATGGCAGCTGGTTGAAATTTAAACACAGTGTTATTTAGAAAGATTGAATTTTACAAAGATTGAATATTTAGAAAAATTGAATTATTCAATAAATTATCATTGCTTGTATTTGAATAATTAATTTATCGTAGAATTTTCGGATAATAATTGATTTTCAAACTGAATTTCAGTTAAAATTTTAGATAAAATTTGATTTATTCCCATACATATGTTTAATTCAAGAATTTACGAATTATTAATTCTGCCAAGAATTTTATTAAAATATTTCTACATACTTGAATTTCGGAGAAAAATTTGATTACAATTTCCAAAAATAATTGACATTTTGGACTAAATTTTTTGTTAATTTTTGAACATAATTTGATTTTTGCGAAGAATTTATTACTTTTGAAAATAATTGAATTCTCGAGACCGACTTTATTGAAATTCGATTTAAATAATTTAATGTTTTCCTGAAATTTCATTGAAAGTAGTAAACATTGGAAATAATTGAGTTTTAAAAAATTTTTGAAATAAAATTTCTAATCAGAATTTTATTCTAATTATTTAAAAAAAAAATTGAAATTTTGTAAAAGAATGTCACCAAAATTTTGAAAAAATAATTTAATTCTTTGAAGAATAAATAAGAGAAAATAAAATAATTGAATTTCTGAGAAGAATTTGGCTACTTTTAAAAATAATTGAATTACTGCAAAAATTCAATTTGTTTTGGCATTTTTAACAAAAATTTAACAATTAATTTGTAATTTCATTAGTAATATTGTATTTATAAAAATTTTAAAGAAAAATTTAAGAAGAATTCTTTTAAAAGAAGAATTGTTGTTAAAGAAATTAAATAAATTGTATTTGTTAAAAATTTAATTATTTAAATATAAAATATTATAAAATTATTATTATTAAATTATAATTAAATATTTTTAATAATAATTTAATAATAATAATAATTGAATAATAATAACTTAATAATAATAATTTATTAGTAATAATTTAATAATAATAATAATTTAATAATAATAATTTTATAATATTTATATTTAAATAATTAAATTTTTTACAATTACAATTTATTTAATTTCTTTGACAAAAATTCTTCTATAAATTCATTATTTAAAAAAATCAATTAAAGATATATTAAAAAATTTAACAAATGTCAGAACAACTGTAGTTTATAACCTTTTTTTTAAATGTCTAGAGTTTTATAAAATTTCTAATCAAATTCATTTAAAATTGAAATTTCACAAAATTTCAAATGAAAATCTTTTAATTTTTTTTAATTATAAAAATCGTAAAGACATTCTTTAACTTTTAATTAATTTAGAAATATTTAAGTAAAATTAGATTTCAAGAATAAATACAATTAGAAAACAAGAATTTTCCACGATTTCGATAAAAATTTCCTGACTTTGCCAGGTTTTTTCGATTTTTATAAAATGTCCTGACTTTTCCAGATTTTTATAAAATTCCCTGACATTTCCAGGTTTGCAGGTTGCGTGGCAACCCTGTTATTTGAAAATATGTATTTAATATTCTTCTGCTAATTGTACTCTCTCTCCCTCTATCTCTCTTTTTTTCTCTCTCTTCGTTAATTAGAAATGTTTTACCTCGAGATTTTATATCCAAGAAATTTAAACAAGAGCTACTCAGAAAATTTTAGTTAATTGTAGTTGCCAATTAATTAGACGCTTCTTGCAGATACCTGAGCTTGGAATTAAGAGGAGATACTCGCCATGAAATATTCGCTCCGTCCATAAAAGCCAAGATACCGTCAACCCGTGGAATCCGGTGTATTATTCTCGAGGAACACTCTTGGGACGAGATTTAGTCGTATAGATTTAGATTTTAAAGAGCAAAAGGTGTGCTATTCAGTGAGCTCAAAAAATTATAGAAACTTGCAAATATCTCCAAAAGTACGAATTTTTATTTAGTCAACTGCAGTTTAGAAAGTTAAAGTTCTGAAAAGTTGAGAAATTTTAGAATTTTTAGTAAGAAATAAAATTGAAAATAATTTCTTTCTCCCCTGGGGAACCCAGACAGTGGATTTTATCAAAATTTCTTACTCGGAAGTCTTTGCGGTCGCTAATTACGAATCTAAAGTCAGAATTTCAAAAATCAAAATGGCGGATCCAATATGGCGGACACTTTTTTCAAAATTGCTCAAGTTTGAATA
This sequence comes from Leptopilina drosophilae, assembly GCA_032873175.1. Taxonomy (NCBI): domain Eukaryota; kingdom Metazoa; phylum Arthropoda; class Insecta; order Hymenoptera; family Figitidae; genus Leptopilina; species Leptopilina drosophilae. Next base: position 3,585,938 of record CM065485.1, on the reverse strand, counting down.
AAACTTGTCACTCGGGAGTTTTCTGAGTCATTCATTAAAAAACCAAAGTCACAGCTTTGAAAATCAAATTACAAGTAAAAATTTTAAGTTTCTGTAAAAAAAACTAAGTAAAAGTTTTTAGCAAAGAGGAAATTTTGAAAAATTAAATTTTTCTAATTTTCTCAATAAATAAAGTAAATAAATTTTATTTATTTGTACATAAAGTTTAGAAATAAATTTTGTTTAACTATTGTATTATAAACAATAGATTTGACTAATCAAACATAAATTTGGCCCCAACACTTTTTTTTCTAATGACGAACGTTGTATAGCGTCAAAAATGAAATAAATCCAGGTCAAAGAATAAATCAATAAAATAACATTTTTAGGGGTAAAATGTAACCTTTTGAAAATCAAAATGAGATCTTCTTCAATAAGATTTTGCGTTATAGATTTCCTTTCAATGAAGGAAAATATCTTTTGTTGTAACCAGCTCAAAGGTGAAAATCATTTCTACTGGAGAAGCTCTATTTTTACCCCAGACATATAAAGCCGAAGATTTTTCAATTCACTGTTATATGTGCAAAAAAAAAGGCTCAAAAAATCGAAAAAAACGTAATAAGTTTCCAATTTAATTGAGATTAAAAAGTGAAGATGATAATATTTAAAAGGTGGCATTCATCGCATAGTTGAATTCATCACAGTTCTATATATATATATATATAAAAAAAAAGAATGAACAAAAATACGAAAGAGGTTCCAATATAACATTAAAGCGTTCTACTTTGCGCAGAGAAAATTAAATTCTTTTCTCGAATGGCAGGAATGGTATAGTGAGTCTCTTGAGTCCTTCTCGTTTTTTTTTTTATAAGCATTTATATGAAGTTCAGTATATGAAGGACAAATATGTTTTCGCGACTTCTTAATTTCTTAGTAGTTTTGTAAATCAAAATTCCTCAGCAACAACTCTACTTTGCAATTCAAAAATATCTAGATGTAGAAAAAAAAATTCTTATTCAGAGCCTTGTATAAAAGTTTCATAAAAATATTTCAATTTTTCGCTCCATCATTTTGAATTTTGAAAATCTAACATCAGATTCGTCATCAGCGACCCCGAAAACTCCTAGATACCAAGTTTCATAAAAATCCATCAAGTTTTTAATTTTCGTCCGCCATATTGGATCCGCCATTTTTAATTTTTTAAATCTGACCTCAGATTCGTAATCAGCGACCCCGAAAACCCCCGAGTGACAAGTTTCAAGCGAATACCATCAATTTTTAATTTTCGTCCGCCATATTGGATCCGCCATTTTGAATCCTTACGAAATGGAGTGAAATGGATCACGGATTCATATTTCAAAATGGCGGATCCAGTATGGCGGACGACTTTTTGAAAAATTCACCCTATTCGCTTGAAACTTCTTACTCGGGGGTTTTCGGGGTCGCTGATTACGAATCTGAGGTCAGATTTTAAAAATTAAAAATGGCGGATCCAATATGGCGGACGAAAATTAAAAATTCAATGGATTTTCATGAAACTTGGTATCCAGGGGTTTTCGGAGTCGCTGATTACAAATCTGGGGTCAGATTTTCAACATTCAAAATGGCGGATCCAGTATGGCGGACGACTTTTTTTAGAAAATTGACCGTATTCGCTTGAAACTTGTCACTCGGGAGTTTTTGGGGTCGCTGATTACGAATATAGTGTCAGATTTAGAAAATTCAAAATGGTGGATCTAGTATGGCAGACGACTTTTTGAAAAATTGACGGTATTCGCTTGAAACTTGTCTCTCGGGGGTTTTCGGGGTCGCTGATTACGAATATAGTGTCAGATTTTGAAAATTCAAAATGGTGGATCTAGTATGGCAGACGACTTTTTGAAAAATTGATGGTATTCGCTTGAAACTTGTCTCTCGGGGGTTTTCGGGGTCGCTGATTACGAATCCGATGTCAGATTTTTAAAATTCAAAATGGTGGATCCAGTATGGCGGACGAAAATAAAAAATTTGACGGATTTTCATGAAACTTGACATCCAGGGGTTTTCGGCGTCGCTGATTACGAATCTGAGGTCAGATTTTCAAAATTCAAAATGGCGGCTCCAGTATGGCGGATGTCTTTTTGAAAAATTTACTCTATTCGGCGGAAAACTTGTCACTCGGGGTCTTTTGGGGTCACTGAATACAAATGTAATGTTAACTTTGAAAATTTTGATGAATTTGACAGTTTTGGCAGATTTTCAAGAAGGAAAATGGGCAATAGAAGTGGAGGATATTTGTATCGACAAAGTAGAATTGACGTGATCTCTTGGACAACAAGAGGGTCAATTGGAGTGCCACTACGACTTCTATTTGCAAATCCTTCGCCACTGGCAAACGAGTGGGACACGAGTCGTTTTAGCAAGACAAAGTTACACGTGGACTTCGGAGCCACTGCAGCTAATTTAGAATCGTCCCGCGCCAGACAGGGTACCGCGAATTATTGGCGTAGATTCTGGTCGGGACCCGCCTCTGTTTGTATAGCTGGTGGTCGTTATGAGGACCGTTCGCTCGTAAATCGGGCACTTCCGGTTGGTCGACCTCGTTCAAACTTCCCTTGGTCGGACAGTCAAACTCTCCCCCTCTCTCTCTCTCTCTCTCTCTACTCTGATGTAATCCGAATTCAACCCACTTTCCTAAAGGGAGAAAAATTCGACACATTTTCGAATGGACAATTTTTGTCCAAACCTTCGACACAAAAAAAAAAAAATACTACAAGGCTAAAGATTGAAAAAATAAAAGGAAAATAGTCAAAGGCATCTGACAGGAAAGAAGAAGTATGGATCTTTCTCTCTTTTTTTGCGAGAAAAGTTAACCCTTTCATAAAAAATAATTCAATTCCTCTAGATAAGTCTGTGAAGGAAACTTTTTCTTGTGGACTTGGGGGGGTAGTATCTTAGAATGTAAGAAAACCGTTCGGCGCCGATATCCGCTATATCATTCCAATTTTACACTCGAACGAATTTGCCGTCGTCTCAGAGAAGAAGCTCTTGCGAACTCACTCAAACTTGGGAATGATTTGTGCGGCAAGTGTGCCTTGGGCCTTTCTAGTCTTCTTCTTCTTAATTCAAATTCAGGAATAGTCGAGACGACATTTCCAAGACAAAATCCCTTCTTAGAGCTTTCTCAAGTGGTAGAGAGAGAGAGGGAGAGAGAGAGAGCTGTGTGCAAGGCCGTCAGTTATAGTCAGAATGAAGCTACCAACTGATCAGGAAACTCGTTACGAAAGTTAGTTAACGTCTATTCAAAATCTTCATTTGTGCTCGATCTCTTACATCCTACATACACACAGTACTATTTAATTGAGACAAAAATAATATCTAATTGTGCAAAGTAAAAAAATAAGTAAATTTTATTGGCGCAAAAGTGGAACTTGAACTTGGTCACGTGCCAAAGGACAATGAGATATTTTCGCAAAATATTACTGAAACTTTAACTTCTGAAACTTCTTTGGCTTTAACTGGCTTTCACTGTACGTACACATGCACGAACAGAGAATTTATTGTGAATGAAGATAAAAATAGAAGCGTAATGAAATATTCCTTAATATTAAAGTTTCCTGATCAACACTTTCAACATCTTTAATTAAATTAAAGTTTCCTACTAGAAGTCAAAATTGAAATAACACATGTGCAAATTCTTAAATACTGATATAATGAAAAAAATAGTATTAACAGTTAATAAATATTATTTTCTCGAAAATTTTATTGTTCTTTTTCCATAGTTTGGAACAACGGCATCCAAAAAAAATTTTGATTTTTTCCCTGACCCTAACAAATATTCTGATTTACTCCAAAAAATATTAGATACTCAAACAAAAATTATATCTCATATTCTCAAAAAATTTATTTTATTTTTCCCCAACATTCAGACAAAATTTCGTCCTTTTCCCTGACGCTAACGAATATCGAAAAATTATTAGATAATAAAAAAATATCTATTGTATTTATTTTCTTAAATGTAAAATTATTCAAAAACATTGCAAGCTTCTTTTTTAAATAAGTATTTAATCATTAATATTTTTCCACAGGAATTAAGATTTTCAAATTCAAACTTTCTAAAAATTTAACAACTCACGAGAATATTGTTATCACGGTAAATAGTTAGGTATTAAAATAACACCAAAGTGGATTAAAATAACACTAAATTGGTTTATTTTAATCCTTTTTGGTGTTATTTTAATACTTAACGATTTACCGTGATATGAAACATAAAAAAAAAGATTTATAAAAAATTTAAAATGACACACAGCGATAAAATCACTATTTTACATGATTAAATAATTGTAACTAATAAATTTAAATTTCCAAAGATTGTAATTTGAATCCTCTTCGAAATTCAATTATTTCTAAAAATTGACGTTATTTTGCTTTTAATATTCAATTATAATGAAAAATTTTACGTAAAATTCATTTTAATTTAAATCAGTTTTTAGTAGAAAATTTTTCGAGAACTCAATTATTTGAATACAAATACAAAAATAAATAATTTATTCAATAATTGAATATTTCTTCAAATTTAATTTATATGAAGAATTATATCAAAATTTTCAGAAATAATAGAATTCTTTTGCTGAATTTAAAAAAAGATTTAAAGCTGAATGCAATTTTTTATAGTTTTATTTAAAATTGCATTAGAAATAATTGAAATTCTGCGATGAGTTTTGTTATTCATGATAATAATTAATTTCTTGTGGAGAATTTTTATTTCAAATTTTTTTGAATAGTTGAATTTTTCAGAATTTTCTAAAACGTTTTTGAAAATAGCTAAATTCCATCGAGAAATTTCATTAAAAAATTAAAACTAATTTAAATCTGAACAAGAATTATATTAAAAATTTCATTTGTAAAAATAATAAAATTTAGAAGAATTTTATTTGTGAAAATAATAAAATGTTTGGGAAAAATTTTATTTTTGAAAATAATTCAATTTTAAGGGAAGAATATTATTTATGAAAATAATTAAATTCTTGGCAACAAGTTTATTTGTGAAAATAATTGAATTCTTGTGTAGAATTTTATTAGAAAATTTCTTCAACAACTAAATTGATTTGAAAAATTTTATTTTTTACGAAAATAATAATTAAATTGTTTCGAAGATTTTTTACTAACATTATAATAAATGATAATATTTTCAAATTTATCTAGAATTTTATCAAAATTTTTAAAATAACAAATTGTCTTCTTGTGGAGAATTTAATATTCCAATTTTCCAAAAATTCATTTTTTTACTTTCACGAATATAGTACACTTGAAGATCCTAAAGTTCTGAACGTTCAATTGAACAAAATTTATTAATTTCTTCTAAAAATTAAATATTTTATTCGAATTATTTTATGTCACTAACAAAAAAATTAATTACTGAGTTTGTAAATGTCAAATTTTAGTTTTAAAATTTGTTTATGATTAGTAATTTATTAAAATACCTTTAACAAAAAATATTTCGTTCATTTGAACGTTCAAAACTTTGGGATCCATTACACTTGGGTATTTAAATATTAATTCGGCAAATCGGTCTTGATTTCCGGGAGTGATCTGTAATTCTGAAAATGTGTCTAATAATAGTTAGATGGAAGAAAGAAGGATTACATTTTTATTATTGTACATGAATTAATGAATTAACAGATTGAATATGTATGTGACATATGACACCAAAAAAGGGGTCATTATTTATTTAAATGAAAACAAATATCAAATTGCAAAACGCGCTATTCAGTTCGTGGGTGACAAATAAATTTTGAATTTAATTTATGAGAGATCCCCCTCGTGTTATAAACACTTTCAAGTGTGTATAAGTATTTACGTTTCTAAAGCATGTACATATATATATCTGACAATTATAAGCAGTGAGAAGTGCCTTGTGTTATACGAGTTTCAGCACAATAATACTGTATAAATTATACTGCACATAGATGCATAATATTTATTTGCACTCGTATGTATAGTTCCGGCATATCAGCATACTGTTATGCACATATCTATTTTCGTACCGTGTACTCTAAAGCAATTACGAAAGATGCAAAAGCATATCAGTACTTTTTTTTTTAGAGTGCAAACAAATTTATTATCAAACTTAGGCAAATTAATAATTGTCCAAAACAATGAATTAGAGACTAATAGTCCAGAGTGTTGGTGTTTTGAATTTTTGTCTTCACAGTAAATCGTGAGGTATTAAAAAGTGTTGCAGATTAAATTAACACCAAAAAAGATTAAAATAATCAATTTTGGTGTTATTTTTCACAATTAATGAAATTTTGGTTTACTAAATTTTTTTATAACTATAAAACATGAAGATATCGATAACTCCGAATCTTCGACTCAAAATGGTCGATTTCTTCATATTTTCTAATAAAGAAAAATGAAGAAGTAATAAAATCATTATTTTATATTATAAGAATACTTCTTCAAAATTATTTTCATTATTTCAATTCAATTATTATTTTAAACAATTTTTAACAACAATTTTACTTTAAATCTATTATTTTTAATAATAATTAATTAATCAATTTCACAAAAATTCAATTATTTCTAAATTCTTTAATTAAATGTGAATTAGATAATAAAAACATCAAATAATATTGAAAAAACTCAAACTTTTTCAAAAATATTAATTTCAAAATTCAATTCTTTCCAAAAAGTTCACTCTAGTCTATATTTCTTTTAATATTCAATTACAATCTAAAATTTTAACTAAAATTCATTTTTATGAAATGAAAATCAATTTTTATAAAAAAATTCTACAAGAATTTAATTATTAAAATGCAACCATGTTGAAGTTTACAACGTTGATCAACGAAAAAAAAAATTGCTCACTAAGTAAATTATTTAAAAATAATGCATAAATTTTGACAGAAGAATTTTTGGAACAAAAAGATTGAATTTTTTGTTTTGATAAAAATTGTTGTAGAATTCATTATTCAATTAATAATAATAATATTTTATTAACATTGTAGAAATTTTTTTCATTGATAAACGTTGTGGACTTCAACTTCGTAAAATGCAAAAGTAAATAATTTATCGAATAATTGAATGTTTCTCAAAATTCAATTCTCATAAAGAATTTTAGTAACAAATTTTTTAACAATTCAATTCTTTTGTCGAATTTTATTAATTAAAGAAGAAGAAGAATTAATTCCAAAGAATTTTTTGTCAAAAATATGAAAAATTAAGAATTTCAGTGATTTTAGTTTGAAACTTTTTCAAAATTTAATTATTTCTAAAATTCAAAGTTATAATGTTTTTTAATACTTAAGTATAATTTAAAATTTTAACTGAAATTCATTTTTAAAACCTGTTTTATTAGTAAATTCTACTAGAATTCAATTATTTAAATACAAAAATAAATAATTTATAAATTTCATGTTTGTTGAAATATTAAATTCTTATAAAAAAATGTTATCAACAAATTTTTTAAATCATTAAATTCTTTGGACGAATTTCAATAAGATTTTTAAGAATAATTACATTTTTGAGGAATTTGATTAAAATTGCATTAAAACTAATTGGAATTCTGCAATGAGTTTTATTATTTATGATAATAATTGTTTTTCTAAAAGAATTTGATTACTTATAAAAAAATAATTAAATGCCTAACACAGAATTTTATTATTAACGAAAATAATTAAATTCCTAACAAAGAATTTTGTTATTTACAAACATAATTGAATTTCTAACAAAGAATTTTATTATTTACGTAAATAATTGAATTTCTAACAAAGAATTTGATTATTTATAAAAAAATAATTAAATGCCTAACACAGAATTTTATTATTAACGAAAATAATTAAATTCCTAACAAAGAATTTTGTTATTTACAAAAATAATTGAATTTTATTATTTACGTAAATAATTGAATTTCTAACAAAGAATTTGATTATTTATAAAAAAATAATTAAATGCCTAACACAGAATTTTATTATTAACGAAAATAATTAAATTCCTAACAAAGAATTTTGTTATTTACAAAAATAATTTAATTTCTAACAAAGAATTTTATTATTTACGTAAATAATTGAATTTCTAACAAAGAATTTGATTATTTATAAAAAAATAATTAAATTCCTAACACAGAATTTTATTATTTACGAAAATAATTAAATTCCTAACAAAGAATTTTGTTATTTACAAAAATAATTAAATTTCTAACAAAGAATTTTATTATTTACGTAAATAATTGAATTTCTAACAAAGAATTTTGTTATTTTTGAAAATAGTAGAATTTCTAACAAAGAATTTTATTAATTACGAAAATAATTTAATTCTTTTCACGGAAGAATTTGACAAAAATTATAAAAATCATAATTAAAAATGTTGACTTTTTTAGATTTTTCGAAAATAATTGAATTTCTGTAAAAATTTGTATTATTCATAAAAAATAGTTGAATGTTTGCGTAGAATTGTAGTGAAATATTTTTTAATAATGGAATTCTTTTGGAAATTTTATTGAAATAGTAGATATTGAAAATTATGGAATTTTCGAAAACTTTTCAAAATAATTGAAATGTTGGCAAGAATTTAATTTAAATTTTGTAAAATAATTGAATATCAAAGAAGAGTTTTATTCAGGGCTGATAAAAATCATGATTTTTTAAAAAAAATAAAAAAAAATCAGATTTTTTTATTTAAATAGGATTTTTTTTATTTAAATCATTTTTTAATACTATTTTTTAAATATTTATTTTTTTAATATTAGGAATTAAAAAATTAATAATAGGGTGCATGCAAAATTTCATTTTTAGAGTTTCCTGATTTTTCCTGACTAATTTTTCATTTTTCCTGATTAACAAATTTTTAAACTATTATTTAATACTCTGCATTACTAATTAAAATTTTAATAATGCAATTCAATTCAATTCATGTTTATTCTGCATATAAAAATACATTTTTGTGGCAGAAGAGTTCAGCTTAACTTTACACTTTAAAAAAAAATCTTATAAAAATTTATTAATGCTTTTTAAGTAACAATTTTATTTATAAAAAAAAAACATAAGACATTTAAAAAATGTTTCTTTAATTATTAAATATTATACAAAAAAAGTCTAAATACAAAAACTAAGTTTAGCAAAGTTTTTTAATTTGTGGTTTCTTTCGATTAAAATTCCCTGACTTTTAAAGAATTTTTAAAAATTCCCTGTATTTTTCTGACCAACTAAATCTCTGATTTATAATTGTTTTTAAAATTTGTGGCTACCCTTAATAAAAAATACATATAAATAAATTCTTGTTACAATAAAATTTGTTTTAAAAAAGTTTAGGAAATCTTAACAAAATACTGATATTTAATGCTTCTTTGACTCAAATATAAAATACAGATTTTTTATCTTTCAATAACTTTCGCCAAATAAACAAAAAATAATAATTATTATTTTCTGATATTCATTATATTATCTTTATAAGATATTCTTTTTTACTTTTATTTAATTAAAAACTTTTAACATAAATTCTAATTTTGTATCCTTTTCGGTTTCTAATGCATTTCGCAGTTTGATTTAAATCATGATTTAAATGTCAAGATTTAAATCAAGATTTAAATCAAGATTTAAATCAAGATTTAAATCAAGATTAAAATCATGATTTAAATCAACTTGATTTAAATCATTGCAGCCCTGGTTTTATTATTTATAAAGTAAATTGAAATTTAAATGGAATTTTTTTTATTTTTGAGCACAATTTTATTTAGTAAATATGTTACTAAGTTGGTACACGCTAAATCGTTAGGTATTAAAATAACACCAAAATGGATTCAAATAACACTAAATTAGATTATTTTAATCCTTTTTGGTATTATTTTAATACCTAACGATTTACCGTGTAACTAATTTAGTAACTAAACTTACTATTCTCCCTGGGAAGCTAAATTCGTCGAATTTTTCCCAATCGTTAACGTTGGAGTTTTATTTAAAATAAAATTTCATTCATAGTTAAAAAATAACACCAAAATAGATTATTTTAATTCTTTTTGGGTGTTAATTTTTATCCTACAGTTATTAAACTGTTGCAGATTATTTTAATCCATTCTGGTGTTATTTTAACACCTCACGTTTTCCTGTGTTGTTGAATAGTAAAGTATATGATGCTGCGTCAGAATTGGCCATACTTTGAAAAGTAGATGGAGAGTTTGGAATTTTGATAAATTCATGAGGACATTGAGTGCTTTTACGACAATCCCTTTTTCATTCCATAAGGTTTATTTTCATCACGTAGAAAGGGGTTTTTGGAAAGTGTATAATTTCATGGAGACAGCCCAGTGCAGGTGTAACTGAATTACTATGGATGAAAGATACGCGTAGGACTTTTAGTTGTACTACTCGCCCGTTATGGTAATTCGGTTGACAAAGTTTACGACAGACTCAACCTAAAAGATAGAGAGCAGAATTGTGCGGGAGTGGAACGAAGTCCTCTCTCTGGACAACAGAATTTTCGTTCCCATGTGAATGTTAGTTGTTATCCTCTCTCTCTCTCACTCCCACATGGAGAACTGTGTTTAATCCTAGGGCTAACAACTTGTGAGTTGAAAATTGTTGAAAACATCGAATATATCCAACATTGCAATCTGTACCATCCTACTGTCCTCACAAATACATCCGTCGACTTCGAACAAAAAAAAAATCAAACACTTTAAATCTCAAACAGAAATTTTATTCGAAAAATAAAATTCTATTCTGTAAAATAGGTATTTGGAGACTTTTACAATCATTAATATCTGTAAATGTTTGTGTATGATGTTCATAAATAAAGGTAGGTAGTTAGTTAGTATTTAGGACTTGCCCTGGCTAACAAATAGCGAAGCAAAATTTTAAAAAAGCATATATTTTTCTACTTTATTTTCTAAAATCCTTGTTTGTTTATTTATTTTTCATTGATTCCGAAGTAAAAAGGCAGATTGTTGGTTAAAACGATGATTTTGAAATGATTAAAATTAAGAGTGTATGGGGCTTAGTCATTGTCTGGTTTCCGAATCCAATTCGTTAATGATTATAATAAACGAATGCGAAATATGATTATTCTAGAGGATATTTTTCAAGTAATCTCGGGGATTTTAAACTAACCTATAGTACAAATCCTTTTGCTGCCTTGTGCATACGAAGCCCATAGGCAATCCTTTAGCTTTTAGAGTATGGAACAAAGCTCGAGCATCCTTTGTGAATAGTGCAGTTTAATATTTACGCGTTGCGTCGTTAGGACGTTTTTGAGAGATATATATAATACATATATATATGCCTGTTGCATACAACAGGGAATTTTCATTTATTAATTTAACGATAATGTATTATTAAAACCAAAAAAAAAAAAAAATTAACAGTCAAAACTAGTTTTATTCTTTTATTCGAGAAAAACAAGATAGTCACTAGAATAATAATGCTTCTTAAAAAAAATGTAGTAACGGAATTTTAAGTAACTGATTACAGAAATTCAATATTATTTTCTAAAGTGGTAAATTTTTCCGCATAAATTCAAAAAAATCTCTTCAAATTCAAAAATCTCTTCAAAAATTCAACAACAACAAAATTCTCGTCAAAATTTCAATTATCTTTATAAATAAGAAAATTCTTCTCAAAAATTCAATTATTTTACAAAAATTTCATAAAATTCTCGGTAAGTTTCATGAAAATCCGTCAAATTTTTTTATTTTTGTCCGCTTTTATTTTTTTTATTTTTTATACTGGATCCGCCATTTTGAATTTTTAAAATCTGACCTCAGATTCGTAATCAGCGACCCCGAAAACCCCCGAGTAAGAAGTTTCAAGCAAATACGGTCAACTTTTCAAAAAGTCGTCCGCCATACTCGATCCGCCATTTTGAAATATGAATCCGTGGTCCATTTCACACCATTTCGTAAGTAACTGATTACAAAAATTCAATATTATTTTCTAAAGTGGTAAATTTTTCCGCATAAACTCAATTCTGTTTAAAAATTCAAAAAAAAAAAAAAATCCTCGTCAAAATTTCAATTGTCTTTATAAGTAAGAAAATTCTTCTCCAAAATTCAATTATTTTACAAAAATTTCATAAAATTCTCGGTAAAATTTCAATAATTTTTACAAAAAAACTTTTTCTCATTTTCATTATTTTTAATATCTACTATTTTAATAAAATTTTCCAAAAGAGTTTAATTGATTAAATTAAATAAACTTTCAATTCAAATTTCACACGATGATTCAATTATTTATCAATCAATCAATTATTATTATTATTATTATTATGAACTAGCAAAATTATCCGCGCGCAAGCGCGCGGGAATTTTGTGCTACACTGTTTATTGTAAACAATTTCAAATCATTTTAATTTAAGTAATTTTTCAAGAAATACTTATTATGACTCATAAATGAAAAACTAATTAGAATTAAATTTTCAAAATATATTATATTTTTAAACTTTAAAGTATATAAAAAAACTTTAACAAATTTCAATACTAATTTCAAATTTGGCATCACATTTTCAAAATTGAAAATAATTAAACTTTCTTGTACGAGGAACATTGAATTTCACAAAAATTGTTATCTGATACCTAAATTACAAAAAAACTTCATTACGAAAATTTTAATTATTCTAAAGAATACAGAAGGTAAAAAAATTATTAGCCATATATAGGTATTTAACTTTCCGAACAAAGAATATAAACAATAATTTTTTAGAGAATTTCTACTACTTTCAATTCGCTAATATTGAAAAAAAAATCAATTTCATTTAACAAAATTTTATGGAATTTATTTTTCCCAATAATTCAATTACTTTTAATAATTACAAAATTTTTCATGTAAATTCCATTTTTTCAAAAAAATTTTTAATTATATTCTAAGCATGAATTTAATTATTTTCATAATCGTAAAATTCAGTTACTTTGACAAATAAAGTTTTTGACAAGAATTCAATTATTTAAACTAATAAAATTTTCAAAACATTTAATAATTCATTATTTAAAACAATGTTTATAAAATTCTTATGAAGATTTCAATTCCTTTCAAAAGTAATAAAATTTTCAACAGAAATCCAATTCTTTTTAAACATTTTATTAAACTTTTCCGCAATAATTCAATTATTTTCAAAAATTTAATAAAATTATTCAAGAGAAATTAATTGTTTTAATATAATTTTAATATAGTTTTTTTTAAACAATAAAAAAATTAGTCCCGAAAATTCAATTATTTTGAAGTATTTCAATAAAATTATTCTCAAAATTCAATTATTTTCATAAATAACAATATTCATCACAATAATTCAATTATTATTAAAAGTAATAAATTTCTTGGAAATTACATTATTTTAAAAAATTCTAATAAATCGTTTACAAGAATTCAATTATTTTCATAAATAATAAAAGGTTTTTTTTTTTAGAAAATCAAATTATTTTCAAAAAAATTTAATAAAATTTCCCACCGACATTCAATTATTGCCAAATTTTTGAATAGAATTTTTGTAAAATTTAATTATCTTTAAAAATTTTTCACATTTCAATTATTTTCAATATCTACTATTTTTATATAAAATAACCAATTCTAGGAGAAAATTCAATTATTTTCATCAATTTTAATAAAATTCGCTACAAGAATTTAATCATTTACCTAATTAATAAAATTCTTTGAAAGAAATAAATTATTTTTATAAATAATAAAATATTTCAAGAAAACTCAATTATTTTCATAAATAACAAAATTTGCCTAAAGAAATCAATTATTTTTGTAAATAATAAAATTATTCTGAAAAATTCAATTATTTTTATAAATAATAACATTTTTCATTAAAAATTTAATTATTTTCAAATATTTTTTTTAAATTCTTCGCAAGAATTAAATTATTTTAAATTGTTTCATGAATAATAAAAATCGTAGCAGAAATTCAATTTATTATCAGGATAAGAAAATATTAAATATTTTTGATGATAATTAGGAAAAAGTCAGGAAAATAAAAAATATGAAATGGAATTTTTATCAATTTTGTGAAGTGATTAAAAAAAAAATTTATTTATGAAAATAATTGAATTACGGCGAAAAAAATTTATAAAAAAAAATTGTAAATAATTGATTTTCTGTGAATTTTTTATTATTTAGGAAAATAATTGAATTATTTCGAAGAAATTTATAAAAAAATTTTGTTTGTAAGTGAATTTCTGTAAAAAATTTTATTATTTAAAAAATAATTGAATACTTGCGTAGAATTGAATTCAAATATTTTTTAATAATGGAATTCTTTTGGAAAATTTTATGGTAATAGTAGATATTGAAAATTATGGAATTTTAGAAAACTTTTGAAAATAATTGAAATTTTGACAAGAATTTGATTAAAATTTTCTAAAATAATTAAATATTTCTAAAACAATTGAATATTTCTAAAATAATTGAATATCAGAGAAGAATTTTATTATTTATAAACAAAATTGAAATTTTGACGAGAATTTTTAAAAATTTTTGCCAACAATTGAATTTAGTCACTATGTTACTAAGTTAGTTAGTAAGTTGGTGACTAAGTTAGTAACTAACTTCACGGTAAATCGTTAGGTATAAAAATAACACCAAAAAAGATTAAAATAATCCAATTTAGTGTTATTTTAATCCATTTTGGTGTTATTTTAATACCTAACGATTTACCGTGTTACTATTTTCCCTGGAAAAGCTAAATTCGTTGAATTTTTACAAATCGTGGACTTTGGTGTTTTATTCAAAATAAAATTTCATTTATAGTTAAAAATAGCACGAAAATAAATTATTTTAATCCTTTTTGGTTGTTAATTTAATCCTACAGTTATTAAACTGTTGCAGATTATTTTAACCCACTCTCTAAATCTGAATTAGTAGAATGTTACTAATGAAATGGTGAAAAGTCGTTCACTAAATGATTTAGTAATAATTCTACTAACAATTAGTAAAATTTTACTAATTGTTAGTAGAACGTTATTAATTGATTAGTAGAATTCTACTAACAATTAGTAGAACTGTTTTATTAATAGTCGATAAAACAGTTTCACTAATTCATTTAGTGAAAAAGTGACTTTCAATTAGTAGAATTCTACTAAAATATTAGTAGAATTTTACTAAAATATTAGTTGAATTTTACTAAAATATTAGTAATATTCTACTAGTTAAAAAGGTGAAAAGTCGTTTATGAAAACTACTAAAAATTAGTAAAATTTTACTAATTCTTAGTAGAATTCTACTAATTCAGACTTAGAGAGCATTCTTGTGTTATTTTAACACCTCACGTTTTACTGTGGTATTAATTTTAATCATGATGTTGACTGGGAAAAAATGGTTCACTCTAAACAAGACTTTCTTTCCTCTTCTCAGACTTTTCTCTTTTCAGACTTTTCTCTTCTCAAATAACATTTGAGTTTTAAACTATCATCTTCCCATACCGACTAAAATATGTGAATCATTCGAAAACGAATGAAAACTATTGAAATTAATAACGGATTTAATAACGTCAATAGGAATCAAATACAAGTGATTTGATCATAATTGAAGCTAATTGGCCATCCGGAATTTGTGATCATGGAATTCTATAAGCCGGGGGAGTATTTTGAGCTATTCGCGAGTGAAGAGGATCATAATCTAGCGTGAGTGGAATTCATTTTCAATAAACAGAGATGCTTATATCCCGTAACTGCCTCATCCCCATGTATGTATGTTGGGTCTATGCTCCTTTGGCTCGAATTCGACCATTCAAGAGCCAGAGAGCGATCTCTCTCTCTCTCTCTCATCACCTTATCCACTCAAAGTTGAACCGCGATTCACCCTCGACCTCGAGAGTAGAGACCAGTATACACCGACCTAAATCGACTAGTGTGCAGAACGATTCCAGGAGCAGAATCAAGAAGAGAGAGAGAAGTTGCTTGAGAATTCAATCTCGTCCTGGCAAACATTTTAACTTTCAATCTCTCCTTTTGCAGCCCTTTTCTCTCCTTTTCACTCTTTCTCGTTGGAAAACAACCAATTCTCTCTTTCTCTCTCTGCAATAGTGGTGAGAGGATTACCACGAGAAGAAGCGTATTTATCCGATTTTCTAGATTGTAGAAAGTCAATGAATGCTCGAGACAGAATATACGGTCTTTGGATAACAGAGATCGTAAAAGTTCACGTTTTAGAGGGCTACATGTCTTAAAGGGGGTAAAAGGCCACTGTATATATTTCGAAAAATCGATTTCATTCTTATTAGTTGAAGAAAAAATTCTTTGAACCTTGTAGAATAGAGAACAAAAGGTTTTATATGTGTTTGAAATAGATTTCATTGAATTTTGGAACAATAAGTATTTGCCTCGGATGATTATCTGATACACGGTAAATCGTTAGGTATTAAAATTTAAAATAACACCAAAAAGGATTAAAATAACACTAAATTGGATTATTTTAATCCTTTTTGGTGTTATTTTAATACCTAACGATTTACCGTGTAAGGAAATTGCTCAGATGATGATACAAGTACAGAAGAATGTCTTTATCGCGATAGAATTATAGATTAATCGTAAAAAATTGTTTAAATAATAATTTGTTTATAGAAATTGTTATAAACAAATAGAGAAAATTGACGAAAATTTAAACTGATAACGCCATTCGATTCTACGCGAAAAAATACTAAAGGAACATGTTTGAATTAAAAAAAAATGTCACTATATTTATTGTAAATAATTTGTTTATTAAAATTGTTATAAACAAAAAGAGAAAATTTATAAAAATGTAAAAACTAATAGCGCCATTCGATTCTACGTGAAAAAATACTAAAGGAAGATGTATGACATACAACAAATTGTCACTATATTTGTTGTAAATAATTTGTTTATAAAAATTGTTATAAAACAAAAAGAGAAAATTGATGAAAATTTAAAAACTGATAACGTCATTCCATTCTACGCGAAAAAATACTAAAGGAACATGTATGAATTTTAACAAATTGTCACTATATTTGTTGTAAATAATTTGTTTATTACAATTGTTATAAACAAAAAGAGAAAATTTATAAAAATGTAAAAACTAATAGCGCCATTCGATTCTACGCAAAAAAAAAATACTAAAGGAACCTTTTATGAATTAAAAAAAATTGTCACTATATTTGTTGTAAATAATTTGTTTATTAAAATTGTTATAAACAAAAAGAGAAAATTTATAAAAATGTAAAAACTAATAGCGCGATTCAATTGTACGCGAAAAACTACTAAAGAAACATGTATGAATTTCAAAAAATTACTTTGTTGTAAATAATTTATTGCAACAAATTGTTATAAACAAATGGAAAAATTTATCCAATTTCAAAAACTAATGACGCCATTCGATTCTACGTGAAAAATTACTAAAGGAACATGTATGAATTAAAAAAAATTGTCACTATATTTGTTGTAAATAATTTGTTTATTAAAATTGTTATAAACAAAAAAAGAAAATTTATAAAAAAGTAAAAAATAATAGCGCCATTCGATTGTATGCGAGAAATTACGAAAGAAACATGTATGAATTTCAAAAAATTGTCACTCTATTTGTTTTTAATAATTTATTTAAATAATTTGTTATAAACAAATGAAGAAAATTGATGAAAATTTTAAAAACTAATAGCGCCATTCTATTCTGCACGAAAAATTACTATAGAAACATGTATGAGTTTTAAAAACTTATTACTTTATTTATTGTAAATAATTTATTGCAATAAATTGATATAAACAAATGAAGAAAATTGATGAAAATTTAATAACTAATAGCGCTATTCGATTCATCGCGATATATTACTAAAGGAACATGTATGAATTTAAAAAAATTGTCACTATATTTGTTGCAAATAATTTGTTTATAAATATTGTTATAAAGAAATAAAGAAAATTAAGGAAAATTTAAAAACTAATAGCGCCATTTCATTGTATGCGAAAAATTACTAAAGAAACATGTATGAATTTCAAAAATAGTCACTATATTTGTTGTAAATAATTTGTTTATTAAAATTGTTATAAACAAAAAAAAGGAAATTTATAAAAATGTAAAAAATCATAGCGCCATTCGATTGTATGCGAAAAATTACTAAAGAAACATGTATGAATTTCAAAAAATTGTCACTCTATTTGTTTTTAATAATTAATTTAAATAATTTGTTTTAAACAAATGGAGAAAATCAATGAAATTTCAAAAACTAATAGCGCCATTCGATTCTACGCGAAAAGTTACTCAAGGAACATGTATGAATTCAAATAAATTGCCACTCTATTTGTTGTAAATAATTTATTGCAATAAATTGTTATAAACAAATGGAGAAAATTGATGAAAATTTAAAAACTAATAGCGCCATTCGATTCTACGCGAAAAAATACTAAAGGAACATGTATGAATTTAAAAAAATTGTCACTATATTTGTTGTAAATAATTTGTTTATAAAAATTGTTATAAAGAAATAGAGAAAATTGAGGAAAATGTAAAAACTAATAGCGCCAATAGATTCTACGGGAAAAATACTAAAGGAACATGTATGAATTTTAAAAACTTATTACTCTATTTGTTGTAAATAATTTATTGTAATAAATTGTTATAAACAAATGGAGAAAATTAATTCAATTTCAAAAACTAATAGCGCCATTCGATTCTACGGGAAAAAGTACTAAAGGAACATGTATGAATTTTAAAAAATTATCACTCTATTTTGTTGAAAATAATTTATTGCAATAAATTGTTATAAACAAATGGAGAAAATGGATGATAAGTGCAATAAAATTAAAATGTAATACATGTTTCTTTAGTAATTTTTCGCGTAGAATCGAATGGCGCTATTAGTTTTTAAATTTTCATCAATTTTCTCCATTTGTTTATAACAATTTTTATAAACAAATTTTTTTTCAAACACTTTTTGATGTCAAAAGTAATAATTTGATCCGCTCTCCTGTTTTCAATAATCACTTCGATTATATAATTTGTCTAATCATGGGCGTTAATGGGTTAATTTAAACATTTGTTATAAACAATTAAGTCCCTTTTTTTGGTCGAAAAATGCGTTTTTTTAAATTCATTGTCATTTGCAGAAAAAAATAACTCAACGATGACTTTCGATAAAAAAGAAGGTTGGAATTTATCTTTATGAGTCCGTAAAGGTATAACTTTCAGTGAAATTCTATATATCTGAAATTGGGTTACTAATTAAACTTCATCTTGTGCAATACCAATCTCTGTTTCAACACTAGTTTCATCTGCTAACGAGCTTCATCAATAAGACCAAAGACCCTTGACTGGTGCATCACGTTCGAAAACTAGAGTAAACTCTGATCATGTGGTTTAGGCACTTAAACGAAGTTACTGAGCGCAATATAAAGAATACCAGTGTTTTGTAACATGTTTTTTTTCCAAAAAGAAAATTACATATCTTATTCAATATAAAGATAAAAATGCAAGAATATATATATATATATATATATATGTAAAAATTGTCAAAAACGAAATTAACGAAACTTATTAATAATACTTCGAAAAATTCACTCAAGATGGAAAGAGATTTTTATTCAATATCAACTTAAATATTGAAGCAAATAAAATATTTAAATTTAAATATCAAACACCAATCGACTGCAAAGTTTCTTCAATTTGAGTTTCATGAACTTCTTCCCTTTTGGACACAGTAAATGATTGAATAGAAGAGGGAGAGAGAGAGAGAGAGAGAGACGGAAAAGTTCAACTAAAAAAAATTTAAATTAAAAAAATGTTACTTATTAGTTTGCAAGTAAACAAAGTAAAGTTATTCGAAAAATCGAAAACTTCTTTTTTAATTAATATTAAATAATATTATTTAATAATAATAATAATAATAATAATAATAATAATAATAATAATAATAATAATAATAATAATAATAATAATAATAATAATAAAAATAATACAAATAAAAAAAATAATAATAACAATAATAATAATAATAATAATAATAACAAAAATAATATTAAATAACAGTATTAAAAATTGTACTACTTAAATAAAAAGTACAAAAAAAATTGTCTGACTAAAATCTATTTTTACTACTTTAAATTAAAAGTACAGAAAAGATCGTCTGACTAAAATCTATTTTTACTACTTGAATAGAAGAGACAAAAAAAATGTCTGACTAAAACTCTTTTACACTACTTTCTACTTTTTTTTGCAAATAGTTTTGAAAATAGTTTCCAAATAGTTTTGTTCGGGATTTATCGAACATTTCTCAAATCGTGAGTAAGTAATTTTTTTTTATTTTTTAAATTAAAGTTTATAAATTTAAATGAATGAAATTTTTTTTTTCAAGTTATTTTATTTTATATTTTTGAAAAATTTTCATTAATTTCTATTTTTAAATACTTTTATTTTCATTTTTCAAATTTTAATCAGTATTATGTGTATTTTTTCAAACCTTAAACTTTATTTTCATATTTTCCAAATTCAAATAATTTTATTTTATTTTTTTTCTTATTCTAAATAATTTTATTTCAATTTTTTTTAATTTTAAATAATTTTATTTCAATTTTTTTAAATTTAAAATAATTTTATGTCAATTTTTTTAAGGTTTTGAATAATTTTATTTGCATGTCTCCAAATTTTAATATATATATTTTAATTTTCCTCTAATTCTAAGTAATTTTATTGGCATTTTTTTAAAATTTTAAGTAGTTTTATTTTCATTTTTGTTCCGGTTTTAAAAAACAAGAATTAAAACTTTTGAAAAATTTAATTTTTAATTTAATTAAAGTTCCAAAATGTAAAAAAACTTTTTAAATTAATTTTGATAGAACATTTTATTGAATTCAATTTATTAAATACATATTAAATGACTGTAAAATTTTTTTTAAATTAAATTTTTATGGAGAATTTATGTAAATAATTAAATTTATGCACCAAATTTAAAATTTTAATGAACATTTTTTCAAAATTAGAATTCAATTCTTGTGAAGTGGAAAATTGTAAAAATAATTGTATTCTGGCAAAAAATATTATTTATCAAAATTAATTTCAATGATTTTTCTTTTCTAGATTGTAATTTTCAAACACACTTAGGATGAAAAAAAATTTCCGTCTTTTGATCGTTCAAAACTTTAGCCACATAATTCCTGTAAAAAAATTTTATTTTTGAAAATAATTAATGTCGTAAGATACATTTTATTAAAATATTAAAATTTATTGTAAATGTAAATGTTTAAAATAAAAAAAATATTTATTTGTGAAAAAATTCTAAATTAAAAACTTAGTTCCGAATGTCGAACTTATCCGATTCTCCCCTACAACCGTATTTTAACTTTTCTAAAACGAGCATTATTTCTTTCTAAACAAACAACGTGCCAACTGATAGAGCTATAAAACGAAAGTTTTACATCAAATTATACAACAACAGCGGCAGGATATACTTTAAAATATTCAGGAAATGTTTTTAAAATGCAGAAGAAATTTACATACATGGGCTATCTATTCCGCGGAATATGCACCACAAAAAAAAAGTTACGCTCGGCCCTTTTCGAGTGACCTAGAGGCACTTTTATGAACTCTGGACACCGATTTTATCGAGTTAGCCGCAAGAGCTTTACGAGCAACGAGCGACGAGCGAACTTTGAAGGAGCAGTATTTCGTAAACCCCAGAGAGTCGTAGTGCCGCGTGGAAATAAATAACGTTGAGAAAAATTGAGTTTTTCCAAGAACAAGAATAAAACAAAAAAAAAAAACATGGCCAAGAAAAGAAAAAAAAGAAACAAGAAAAGAAAAAAGAGAGACAGGAAAAGAAGAAAAGAAACAGGAAAAGAAAAAAAGAAACAAGAAAGGAAAAAAAGAAACAAGAAAATTTAAAAAAAGGAAACAAGAAAGGAAACAAGAAAAGAAGAAAAAGAAACAAGAAAGGAAAAAAAGGCACAAGAAAAGACAAAAAAGAAACAAGAAAAGAAAAAAACAAGAAACAAGAAAAGACAAAAAAGAAACTAGAAAAGAACAAAACAAGAATAGAAAAAAAGAAACAGCAAAAGACAAAAAGAAAACAAAAAAAGAAAAAAAGAAACAAGGAAAAGAAGAAAGGAAACAAGAAACGAAAAACAACAAGAAAAGAAAAAAAGAAACAAGAAAAGACAAAAAGAAAACAAGAAAAGAGGAAAAAATGAAAGAAGAAACAAGAAAAGAAAAAAAAGAGACAGGAAAAGAAGAAAGGAAAAAAGAAAAGAAGAAAAAGAAACAAGAAAAGACAAAAAAGAAACAAGAAAAGAAAAAAACAAGAAAAGAAAAAAAGAAACAAGAAAAGACAAAAAGAAAACAAGAAAAGAAAAAAAAGAAACAAGAAAATTAAAAAAAAGGAAACAAGAAAGGAAACAAGAAAAGAAGAAAAAGAAACAAGAAAGGGAAAAAAGAAACAAGAAAAGTAAAAAAGGAAACAAGAAAGGAAACAAGAAAAGAAGAAAAAGAAACAAGAAAGGAAAAAAAGAAACAAGAAAAGACAAAAAAACAAGAAAAGAACAAAACAAGAATAGAAAAAAAGAAACAGGAAAAGACAAAAAGAAAACAAGGAAAGAAAAAAAAAGAAACAAGGAAAGAATAAAAAGAAACAAGAAACGAAAAAAACAAGAAAAGAAAAAAAAGAAACAAGAAAAGACAAAAAGAAAACAAGAAAAGAAAAAAAGAAACAAGGAAAAAAAAAGAAACAAGAAAATTAAAAAAAGGAAACAAGAAAGGAAACAAGAAAATCAAAAAAAGGAAACAAGAAAGGAAACAAGAAAAGAAGAAAAGACAAAAAAGAAACAAGAAAAGTAAAAAAAGGAAACAAGAAAGGAAACAAGAAAAGAAGAAAAAGAAACAAGAAAGGAAAAAAAGAAACAAGAAAAGACAGAAAAAAAACAAGAATAGAAAAAAAGAAACAGGAAAAGACAAAAAGAAAACAAGAAAAGAAAAAAAAGAAACAAGAAACGAAAAACAACAAGAAAAGAAAAAAAGAAACAAGAAAAGACAAAAAGAGATCAAGAAAAGAAAAAAAAGGAAAGAAGAAAAAGAAACAAGAAAAGACAAAAAAGAAACAAGAAAAGAAAAAAAGAGACAGGAAAAGAAGAAAGGAAACAAGAAGAGAAGAAAAAGAAACAAGAAAGGAAAAAAGAAACAAGAAAAGAAAAAAAAGAAACAAGAAAAGAAAAAAAGAAAACAAGAAAAGACAAAAAAGAAACAAGAAAAGACAAAAAGAAAACAAGAAAAGACAAAAAAGAAACAAGAAAAGAAAAAAACAAGAAAAGAAAAAAAGAATCAAGAAAAGACAAAAAGAGAAAAAAGAAACAAGCAAAGACAAAAAAAAAGAATTTCACCGCGACAGTAAATTCGAAACTTTTCCCTCCTGCCATTGTCACGTGATGCTCGCTAACATTGAAAATAAAAATAATATACTAACGCTTCCGGTACAGAGGAAAAAAAAGTGTGCCTGCAAGCGAAACACACTTTTGCCATAGCGCGATGCTCACTTCTCAATATAGTAAAGTCAGTAAAGGAATCCATGAACTTTAATTAATCTAACTTTTTCTTCTATTTAAATAAAAAATAGGTTAAACTTTTCTCAACTTTCCCATTTCTTTGAAGCGCTAGCAAAAACAAAATTTAATTTCCCTAATACAGTTCAAGTTTAAATTGAGATACACTAGCTTTCCAATTAATTACAGTGCATTATTTTTTTTGTCGAGAAGAAAATTTTTCCAATTCATGAATCTCTGATCGTAAAAAATTTGTATTTGCTACAAAATAAGGGACATAAGTTAAATTCAAATTACTGAACGTGACCTTACTTATTAGTGTGAATAAGTAATTTGAGCCATTTTTTAATAGAACAAGCGTGAGGAATTAAAGTCTTTTAATTAAAGAGCCTTTTTACAGTGAATTTAAATTGCCTGATTTTCGAGCGAAGTTCACTTCTGGCAGCACTTTCTCAGTACCCGCAGTTTCTTTACGTTCTAACCCTTGCGTGCAAGTTTTTTTTTTTTATTCCAAAACCTTCCACGAAATAATTTCATGGTTCACGCGTATTTTTAATGCATCACGACGCACAAATTTCTTTTTTTTAATTTTTTAAAAAGAACTTTTTAAAAAGAATTTTTTATTCATAACACTTTTATATAGAGGATTGCGACAAGTACACTGAGGGCTCGGATATTCTTTAAAACTCAAAAAAAGTCGCTTTAGTCGCATAAATTCACAACAAACGTCACGAAAAGTCGTAGAAAATTTCGGAAAAAGTCCGAAAAAAATTCGAATGAAATTTTAGGGAAAAAACGCCGAAAAGGAAACACGAAATTGGCAAAATTGTAAAAAAATCACATTTCTCGCCAACAGATACTTTAACATCAAACAAACTGGAATAATATTTAGGAAAATTTAATAAAATGCCTGTCAAAAATTTATTTAGGTATTTTTGACATTTTCTTTTAAAATCTGTTCAAAATTTCAATTATTTTTATAAATAATAAAACTTTTTTCCAAAATTTAATTATTTAAAAAAAAAATTAATAAAATGCCTGTCATAATTTCAATTATCTTTATAAATAATAAAATTCATCTAAAATATTCATTTATTTACAAAAATAATGAAATTATTCGCAAAAATTCAATTACATTCAAAAAATTTTTTTAAACATTTCGGCAAAATTTTATAAATAATAAAATTCATCATGGAAATTCAATTATTTTCAAATGTAATAAAATTCTCCGCAGAATATCAATTATTTTCTTAAATTTTTTTAAATTTATCGTCAACTTTCCATTATCTTTTTAAATAAAACAATTCATCATGAAAATTTAATTATTTTCAAAAGTTCTGATAAAATTCTTTGCAAAATTCAATTATCTACAAAAATAAGAAAATTCATCGCAGAAATTCAATTATTTTCCAAATTTATTTTTTATATTCTCCCCACAATTTCAACTATTTTTAAAAATATCAAAATTCTTCTTCAAAATTCAATTACTTTTAAACACTTTTAAAAAAAATCTATTCAAAATTTCACTTATTTTTATAAATGATAAAACTCTTTTCCAAAATTCAATTATTTAATAAAAAATTTAATAAAATGCCTGTCATAATTTCAATTATCTTTATAAATAATAAAAGTCATCTAAAATATTCATTTATTTACAAAAATAATGAAATTATTCGCAAAATTTCAATTACGTTCAAAATTTTTTTTTAAATTTCTCGGCAAAATTTTATAATTAATAATAAAATTTATAATGAAATTTTAAATATTTTCAAAAGTAATAAAATTCTCTGCAGAATTTCAATTATTTTCTTACATTTTTTTTTAATTTCTCGTCAAATTTTCATGATGTTTTTAAATAATAAAATTCATCATGGAAATTTAATTATTTTCAAAAGTTCTGATAAAATTCTTTGCAAAATTCAATTATCTTAAAAAATAAGAAAATTCATCGCAGAAATTCAATTATTTTCAAATTTTTTTAAATTCTCCCCACAATTTCAACTATTTTGAAAAATATCAAAATTCTTCTTCAAAATTCAATTACTTTTAAATATTTAAAAAAAAAATTTGGACAAAAATTCAATTATCTTTATAAATAATAAAATTGTTCTCTGTAATTCAAGTATTTTCAAAGAATTTTAATAAAATTCTTGGCAGAATTTCAATTATTTATTTATTTCTGACCATTGGTACATTTATAAACATAATTATCTTTATAAATAATAAAATTCAACCTAGAAATTCATTTATTTTCAAAAGTAATAAAATTCTTCGCAGAAATTCAATTAGTTTCAAAATTTTTTAAAAATTTCTCTTCAAAATTATCACTATCTTCAGAAATAATAAAATTCATCATGTAAATTTAATTATTTTCAAAAGTCCTGATAAAATTCTTTGCAAAATTCAATTATCTTAAAAAAATAAAAAAATTCATTGCAGAAATTCAATTACTTTTAAATTGTTTTAAATCCCTAATTCTTAAATTCTTAAAAATATCAAAATTCTTCTTCAAAATTCAATTACTTTTAAACATTTTAAAAAAAATCTGTTCAAAATTTCAATTATCCTTATAAATTATAAAATTCTTCTCTGAAATTCAATTATTTGTAAAGAATTTAAATTAAATTATTGTTACAATTTTACAATTTAATTTTTTTTTGTTACAAAAAGGTTTGAATTTGAATCTTTTGAAGAATTTTAATTCTTATGGAATAATAATTAAATATTTATTCAGAAAAGAAGATATTAATGTTTTTTTGAAAAATTTGAAAGAAATCTGTAAATAAACTTAACAGAACATTTTTTTGTCTAAAACTTTTTCCTTTAACTTTAATTTTCTGAAAATTTAAAAAATTTCAGTCGTATTTTACTAAAAAAAATCTCGAAAAAGTCGATTAGTCGCATCTTTTCACAAAAAAGTCGAAAAAAGTCAGATTTCCTTAGAAAAGTCGAAAAAAGTGGAAAAAATCGCACAATTTGAGCCCTGTACACTGTCAAAAATTCAGGGAGTTAACGGACTCGGGAGTTAAATTTTTCTAGTTAAAAATCAACTTCAAAAGAAAGTTAATTTACAGTTAATTTAGAGGTTTGCTTTTAACTAAAAGAAAAAGTGAACTAACTAAAACTAGTTTTTTTCAAAATTTTTAAATTCGTCACACCACCTGTACATTATATTACAAGGATAAAGAATGAGATAAAAGTTGAGTTCTTTATGTTTCACGGGAATACGCGCAATAAATAAAGAATTTAAGGAAAAGTTTTTCTTACCCAGCAGAACCCAAGAGAAACGTTGATGAACATTAGAGTTAATACGCTACTAGTGAAATTATAATGACTATGGTAAATCCTACTTAATGTAACATGCTTCCTTTCTGGTACTAAGTTCGCAAGTACCGGAAAGCTGTGATTCTATACCCAAGCATCCCTTGGTAGTTTCAGCGATTACAAAGCCCGATATATATTCTTAAACAGAATGAAAGTCTAACAAACAATCCACACAAAGTTCTTGTCCACGTGCAAACGAATCTAAACTCACTTCAACCAATTCACGTAACTAATGCAATTCATAATCGTAAACATTCATTCTCTGTGAATAGAACTTTGAAAAACTCGAAAACTTTTAACAACAGTAGTCTTATGAAAAGCGTTAATGACTCCTACGAAAAAAAGCTCGAATAAAAAAAATAATTACTTCCACAAGTGTTATTATAGAATACGGAATCTGAAATCGATGTTGGATTTAAGAAATTCAAAATGGCGGATCCAATATGGCGACCAAAGAGTTTAAAAATTCTTTTCTTATTTCGTAGATGGGACCATTTTACATAACCTCACTCTAGACCCTTTCACGGTAAATCGTTAGGTATTAAAATTTAAAATAACACCAAAATGGATTAAAATAACACTAAATTGGATTATTTTAATCCTGTTTGGTGTTATTTTAATACCTAACGATTTACCGTGTTAAAAATAAATTCTTTCAATTAAAATCAATTTAAGAAGAGAGAAAAAAATTTTCGAACCAACATCTTTCACTGTTTAAATTAACAGGAAAATTTGAAGAAAATTTTTTAATTTAAAAACTTGTCACAGTGTCGAGGATTAAATCAAACGAGAACTAGAGTGTGAGAAATATTGAAAAGAAAAGGAAGATAAAAATTGTTAAATTCGAATTGGAAGGGAAAGAGAGAAATGGAACTCCCATTCAGGGACGATTCGGTGATCATTCTCGGTTATCCAATCGTTATCGGGCGTAATTAAAGTGACCAGTTGGAACGAGTTAAAGGCGCGTCCGAGAACCACTTTCGATTGGTTTCTATCTAGGGGTCAGGGAAATATCTCGTTATTCAATAGTGGTTTTACGAGTAAGTAGTGGTGGTGCACACGAATTTCCTCTCGTCGATATATACGATACGGTTATAAACGTGTAGAAGAACGATAGAGAGAAAGAGAGAGGATATTTAAAAATACGAATATAGGTGTAATTGAATAAAATTTCAACCTATTATAGATTATTGTCTTTAGCAAAAAAAAGAATGTATAAATAGATGTTCTTTTAATCACAGAAAAACGTGAGGTGTTAAAATAACACCGGAAGGGATTAAAATAATCTGCAACCGTTTAATAACTGTAGGATTAGATTAACGTCAAAAAGGATTAAAATAATCTATTTTGGTGTTATTTTTAACTATGAATGAAATTTTATTTTTAATAAAGCACCAAAGTCCACGATTTGTAAAAATTCAACGAATTTAGCTTTTCCAGGGAGAATAGTAACACGGTAAATCGTTAGGTATTAAAATAACACCAAAATGGATTAAAATAACACTAAATTGGATTATTTTAATCCTTTTTTGGTGTTATTTTAATACCTAACGATTTACCGTGAAGTTAGTTACTAACTTGGTTACCAACTTACTAACTAACTTACAATTAGTAACATAAGTACTAAATTCAATTGTGTTCAATAATCTTAAAAAATTCTCGTCAAAATTTCAATTCTCTTTTTAATAATAAAATTCTTCTCCGATATTCAATTATTTTAGAAAATTTTAATCAAATTCTTGTCAAAATTTCAATTATTCTCAAAAGTTTTCTAAAATTTCATAATTTTCAATATCTACTATTTCAATAAACATTTTCGAAAAGAATTCTGGTATTAAAAAAAATTTTAATATAATTCTACGCAAACATTCAATTGTTTTCATAAATAATAAAAAATTCTTACAGAAATTCAATTAGTGAAAATTTTTTTTATAAATTTCTTTGCAATAACTCAATTATTTTCATGAATAATAAAATTTTTACAGGAATTCAATTATCTATAAATGTTTTTTACAAATTTCTTCGCAATAATTCAATTATTTACATAAATAATACAAAATTCACAGAAATTTAATTATTTACAAATTTTTTTATAAAATTCTTTGCAATAATTTAATTATTTTCATGAATAATAAAATTTTTACAAAAATTCAATTATTTATAATTTTTTTTTATAAATTTCTTCCCAATAATTCAATTATTATATTTTTTATAATAAAAATTCTTACAGACATTCAATTATTTTTAAAAATAAAAAAATTTTTTACAGAAATTCAATTATTTACCAATTTTTTTTATAAATTTCTTTGCAATAATTCAATTATTTTCACAAATAATAAAATTTTTACAAGAATTTAATTATTTATAAATTTTTTTATAAATTTCTTCGCGATAATTCTATTATTTACATAAATAATACAAAATTCACAGAAATTTAATTATTTATAAATTTTTTTTTATAAATTTCTTTGCAGTAATTCAATTATTTTCTAACAAAAATGTTTACAGAAATTCATTTATTAACAAATTTTTTTATAAATTTCTTCGCAATAATTCAATTATTTTCATAAATAACAAAACTTATTGCAGAATTTTAATTATTTTTAATGCAATTTCAATGAAATTTCTTTTAAAAAAAATGTAATTTTTCTTAAAAATTTTATTAAAATTCGTCCAAAGAATTTGATGATTTAAAAAATTTGTTGATAACATTTTTTATGAGAATTTAATTTCAACAAACATGGAATTAATAATTATTTAGTTTTGTATTAAAATAATTGAATTCTCGTAGAAATTACTAATAAAAATGTTTTTAAAAATGATTTTTAGTTAAAATTTTAGATTCTACTTAAATATTAAAAGCATAACGTGGATTTTTAGAAAAAATTTAATTTTGCAAAAGTTTTAAACTTAAATCATTGAAATTCTTAATTCTCATATTGTTGACAAGAAATTCTGTAGAATAAAAATAAAATTTTCCAAAAGAATTACAATAGTAATAAAAAAATTCAATACAATTCTACGCAAACATTCAATTATTTTCATAAATAATAAAAATTTTTACAGTAATTCAATTATTTTTATAAATAATAAAACTCTTATAGGAATTCAATTATTTTCATAAATAATAAATTTTTTTACAGAAATTCAATTATTTAGAAATTTTTTAATAAATTTCTTCGCAATAATTCAATTATTTTCATAAATAATATAAACATTTTACGAGAAATTCAATTATTTTTATATATAATAAAATTCTTTTAGGAATTTAATTATTTTCAAAAAATAATAAAACCTTTTATAGAAATTCAATTATTTACAAAAATTTCTTTAAAAAATTCTTCGCAATAATTTAATTATTTTCATAAATAAAAAAAATGTTTACAGAAATTCAATTATTTACAAATTTTTTAAAAAACTTCTTCGCAATAATTCAATTATTTTCATAAATAATAAAAAATTTTACAGAAACTCAATTATTTACAAATTTTTTATTTACAAATTATAATAGTTTTAAAAATGAGTTTAATTTAAAATTTTAGATTATACTCAAGTATTAAAAGCATTATAACGTGGATTTATAGAAATAATTAAATTTTGAAAAAGTTTCAAACTAAAATCATTTAAATTCTTAATTTTTCATATTTTTGACAAAATTTCTGTTGAATTAATTCTTATTAAATGTTTAATAGTATTTTAATTGAAATTATTTCAAGTTTTTATTTTTTAATACATATTAAATTGTAAAATTTCTAAATAATTCAAATTTTGTAAAATTCAATTGTATACGAATAAATTTGAAAATAATCATAAAACTTATCGCAGCGTTTCAATTATTTTTCATACAATTATAATTGAATTCCTCGAAAAAACTAATTATGTTCAGCAACTTTTAATAAAATTCGACAAAAGAATTGAATTATTAAAAAATTTGTTACTAAAATTCTATATGAGAGTTGAATTTTGAGAAACATTCAATTATTCAATAAATTATTTACTTTTGCATTTAAATAATTAAATTCTTGTAAAATTTTTTAATAAAAATTGATTTTCATTTCATAAAAATGAATTTCAGATAAAATTTTAGATTATAATTGAATATTAAAAGAAGTATATAGTGAACGTTTTGGAAATAATTGAATTTTGAAATTAATATTTTTGAAAAAGTTTGAGTTTTTTGAATATTATTTGATGTTTTTATTATCTAATTCACATTTAATTAAAGAATTTAGAAAGAATTGAATTTTCGTGAAATTGATTAATTAATTATTATTAAAAATAATAGATTTAAAGTAAAATTGTAGTTAAAAATTTTTTGAAAATAATAATTGAATTGAAATAATGAAAATAATTTTGAAGTAGAATTGTTATAATATAAAATAATGATTTTATAACTTGGTCATCTTTAATTATTAAAAAAAAAAGAAATCGAGTCGAAGACTCGGAGTTATCGATTTCTTCATGTTTTATAGTTACGAAAAATTTTAATAAACTAAAATTTCATTCATTGTAAAAAATAACACCAAAACTCCTTATTTTAATCTTTTTTTTGTGTTAATTTAATCTGCAACACTTTTTAATCCCTCACGATTTACTGTGATCATGGTAAATCGTTAGGTATTAAAATAACACCAAAAAGGATTAAAATAATCCAATTTAGTGTTATTTTAATCCATTGTAGTGTTATTTTATTACCTAACGATTAACCGTGATACAATAAGACGAAATACACCGAGCGTCAAAAGAATCTCCATTTCCTCTATACAATAAATTGTACTCGTGTACATAAACACAACTCATAATTACAGAATCGCGAAATATGTACACCAGTGTACTCAAAATTCCCAATAACTGGCAGATAA
This sequence comes from Leptopilina drosophilae, assembly GCA_032873175.1. Lineage (NCBI taxonomy): Eukaryota > Metazoa > Arthropoda > Insecta > Hymenoptera > Figitidae > Leptopilina > Leptopilina drosophilae. The sequence goes on along the minus strand of CM065485.1, from coordinate 3,554,339 downwards.
TAGCTTATCTTGATCGCGCAATATGAACGATTGCAGTTTCAATTGAGAAATGGGCAACTCGCGTTTGTTTCACTTCAAACAAATCGTTTTCTGATAATCATTCCAGTTGATTTTTGTCCGGAGATATGTAATGCAGCAGTTATACATTCAAATTGAGTTTTCTGTAATTTATTTAAAACTTGTGCTACTAATTCAGTAAATAAATCAACGAGTTTGCACGAGGTATATGCTTTTAGTAACATTATATATGCATAATTTAATTAATTTTCAAAAACTGTCGCGCAGTGCAATGCAATTGTATATTTTCATTAAGTCAATAAATAATTTAACGTTTAAGTAAATTAGCACACACATATATTTTGTTTCATTTGCTTGCTTCCTGAATTTCGATTCGAAATGTGCACAAATGAGTACAATGTATAAACTATAAATTTAACATTTTAGAAGAATGTAGACAAAATCAAAATTGCCTTTATCGCAGTAATTAGTCGATAGGTCTCTTGAACCAAACACTGTTAACTTGAAAGTATCACATGGCAACGAATTGATCTCAAAACGTGAATCAAAACATAATTTTATACAAAGTTTTGTATCATTTTGATCCAATTTAAAAAAAAAATTAATTAATTAATTAATTAATTAATAATTTTTTATTAATTAATTATTAATTAATTAAATTAATTAATTAAATTAAGTATTATTATTAATTATTAATTAATTTATTATTAAAATTAAGGAATATGAACCAAATCTCAATTTTTGTAATCAACTAGCCGAATTATCCGCGCGCAAGCGCGCGGGAATATTGTGCTACGGTGTTTATTGTAAACAATTTCAAGTCATTATAATTTAAGTAATTAATTAAATTTTCAAAATATATTATATTTTTAAACTTTAAAGTATATAAAAAAACTTTAACAAATTTCGATACTAATTTCAAATTTGGCATCAGATTTTCAAAATTGAAAATAATTAAACTTTCTTGTGCGAGGAAAATTGAATTTCATAAAAATTCTTATCTGATACCTAAATTAAAAAAAAACTTCACTACGAAAATTTTAATTATTCTAAAGAATAGAGAAGGTTAAAAAAATTATCAGCTATATATAGGTATTTAACTTTCCGAACAAAGAATATAAAAAATATTTCTTTAGAGAATTTCCACTACTTTTAATTCGCTAATTTTGAAAAAAATCAATTTTATTGAACAAAATTTTATACAATTTATTTCTCCCAATAATTCAATTACTTTTAATAATTATAAAATTTTTCATATAAATTCCATTTTTTCAAAAAAATTTTTGATTACATTCTAAGCATGAATTTAATTATTTTTATAATCGTAAGATTCAGTTACTTTCACAAATAAAGTTTTTGACAAGAATTTATTCAATTATTTAAACTAATAAAATTTTCATAACATTCAAAAATTCATTATTGAAAACAATGTTCATAAAATTCTTATAAAGATTTCAATTCCTTTCAAAAGTAATAAAATTTTCAACAGAAATTCAATTCTTTTTAACAATTTTAATAAACTTTTCTGCAATAATTCAATTATTTTCAAAAATTTAATAAAATTATTCGAAAGAAATTAATTGTTTTAATATAATTTTAATAAAAATTTGTTTTTAAATAATAAAAAAAAATTGCTCCAGAAAATTCAATTATTTTGCGGTATTTCAATAAAATTCTTTTCAAAATTCAATTATTTTCATACATAACAATATTTATCACAATAATTCAATTATTATTAAAAGTAATAAATTTCTTCTTGGAAATTCCATTATTTAAAAAAATTCGAATAAATCGTTCACAAGAATTCAATTATATTCATAAATAATAAAATGTTTTTTTGGAAAATCCAATTATTTTCAAAAAAATTTTATAAAATTTCCCACCGACATTCAATTATTGCCAAATTTTTTAATAGAACTTTTGTAAAATGTAATTATCTTTAAAAACTTTTCACATTTCAATGATTTCAATTATTTTCATCAATTTTAATAAAATCCGCCGCAAGAATTTAATCATTTACCTAATTAATAAAATTCTTTAAAAGAATTAAATTATTTTTATAAATAATAAAATTCTTCGAAAGTAATTAAATTATTTTTTTATCAATTATTAATAAAATTTCTCGAAAAAATTCAATTATTTTCATAAATTACAAAATCCTTAGAAAAAATTTAATTTTTCAAAAAATTCAATTTTTCTCAAAATTTATAAAATTTTGCGATCATAATCGCAAAATTCAGTTACTTTCACAAATAAAGTTTTGAACAAGAATTCAATTATTTAAACTAATAAAATTTTCATAACATTTAAAAATTCATTATTTAAACCAATGTTCATAAAATTCATATGAAGATTTCAATTCCTTTCAAAAGTAACAAAATTTTCAACAGAAATTCAATTCTTTTTAAACATTTTAATAAACTTTACCGCAATAATTCAATGATTTTCAAAAATTTAATAAAATTATTCGAAAGAAATTAATTGTTTTAATATAATTTTAATAAAAATATGTTTTTAAATAATAAAAAAAATTGCTCCCGAAAATTCAATTATTTTGAGGTATTTCAATAAAATTCTTTTCAAAATTCAATTATTTCCATAAATAATAAAATGTTTTTTTTCGGAAAATCCAATTATTTTCAAAAAAATTTAATAAAATTTCCAACCAACATTCAATTATTGCCAAATTTTTTAATAGAATTCTTTGTGATATTTAATTATCTTTAAAAACTTTTCACATTTCAATGATTTTCAATATCTACTATCTTTATAAAATAACCAAACAGAATTCTATTATTCAAAAAAATTCATGATAAAATTGTAGGAAAAAATTCAATTATTTTCATCAATTTTAATAAAATTCGACGCAAGAATTTAATCATTTACCTAATTAATAAAATTCTTTGAAAGAATTAAATTATTTTTATGAATAATAAAATTCTTCGAAAGTAATTAAATTATTTTTTCAACAATTATTAATAAAATTTCTCGAAAGAATTCACTTATTTTCATAAATTACAAAATCCTTAGAAAAATTGTAATTCTTCAAAAAATTCAATTTTTTTCAAAATATATAAAATTTTTCAAAATATTCAATTATTTTTCAATTTTTTTTTTAAATTCTTCCCAAGAATTCAATTATTTTCCAAATAAAAAAAAATCTTCGCAAGAATTTAATTATTTTAATAAATAATAATATTTTATTATTTTCAAGAAAATTCAATTATTTTCATCAATTTTAATAAAATTCGACGCAAGAATTTAATCATTTACCTAATTAATAAAATTCTTTGAAAGAATTGAATTATTTTTATAAATAATAAAATTCTTTGAAAGTAATTAAATTATTTTTTCAACAATTATTAATAAAATTTCTCGAAAGAATTCAATTATTTTCATAAATTATTAAATCCTTTTAAAAAATGTCAATTTTTCAAAAAATTCAATTTTTATCAAAATTCATTAGAAAATTTCTATTATTTTTCAAAATTTTTTAAAAATTCTTTCCAAGAATTTAATTATTTTCCAAATTAAAAAAAAAATTCTTCGCAAGAATTTAATTATTTTAATAAATAATAATATTTTATTATTTTCAAGAAAATTCAATTATTTTCATAAATAACAAAATTTGCCTAAAAAAATGAATTATTTTTATAAATAATAACATTTTTCATTGAAAATATTCAATTATTTTCAAATATTTTTTTTTAATTCTTCGCAAGAATTAAATTATTTTAAATTCTTTCATGAATAATAAAATTCGTAGCATAAATTCAATTTATTAGCCGGATAAGAAAAAAGTAAATATTTTTGATGAAAATTAGGAAAAAGCTAGGAAAATAAAAAATATGGAATGGAATTTTTGTCAATTTTGTGAAGTGAATAGAACGAGTTTTTTTTTTTGACATTAAAAAAATGACAATAACCCACAAAAATGAATTTTCAAAAAAAAAAAAACAAATGAATACAGATAATTTGCTAACGGTAAGAAAAGTTACGATTATTATGTATATATCTATTCTATTTTCTATCAAAACGTATAAAAAACAAAAGAATAACTTTAACTAACTTCAGGCTGCGTCTACAACAGAAAAAATAATGTGTAAAAAATTGTGTAATATACAGTGTAATTGCCCCTGACAATTGTCAATGCCAAAAACAATACACATTACACTGCAAATTACACATTATTTTTTTCTATTGTAGACGCAGCCTCAAGTGTGGACAGAGATCCGGAAATCTGGAATCACGACGATTATTATATATAATAATAATAATAATAATACTAATTTTTAAAAGATGAAAGTCTACTATATGGGTATTAGATTATTTCCTTGTTATCTTATATGCGAAAAGTTTGAATTACAAGATTAGAAGAACGAGTGGGTGGAAAGTTTCATTCCGGTATAAGTATAAATTTGCCGGGGATTGTTTCTTTTTTTTTGCCTCTTCTTGATACCAAAAACGAGGTTGTCTAGAAACCACAGACAAGTAACCTAAGATGTTTTGCTCTTTGAAAGCAGCTGGGGAATGGAGTTTCGCGTCTTACCCAAAGCAGGCCTATAGGTTGCCACGAAGCTGTATTATAACGTAGCGTAAAAAAGAAGACGCTACAGGCTAAAACCACCCGCATGCGGTGAAAACTTGCCCCAAAACCCAGGAGAGAGAATATTTATGAGCGGGCAACTGGGATTTTTTTTAAATTACGATGTTCATTGGCTTTCCTTTTAACCCCCCCCCTGCCCTTTTTTACTCAACCTTTTTCACCAACCTTCATCAAGAGGTCCCTGACACCAGAAAGAGGATTCTTTAGCCACCCCATAATTTTGATGCTAAAAGGGTGATTTTTTCCTAAATCTCCTGCGAAGGTCGTAAAAATTCACGTATCAAAAAAAAAGACTTTTCTCAGAAAGGTCGATGCTTCTTTTTTTATCATCCACACATCTGTTTTTAAGAACACTAACTTTTATCCCCAAAAAACAATAGATAAATATTTATTCCTATGGTACCGTAAACTGGGGCTATTAGGAAGATTTCAACTTTAAAAAAAGAAACTTTTTTGTTTCCCATAACAAAAATTCCCTTTTGATAAAAAACATTCACTTTAAGAAGTTAAAACATCACTAAAACACATTAAGCTCGAAGTAGGTCCGTAAAATCTGAAAAAGTCCGTAACTTTGCTTAAAGTCCGAAAAGGTCCGTTTTTTAACAAAAAAAAAGGTCCGTAAATTCCGTAATTTCATTCAAAAAAGTTGAAAACTTCGTAAATTGTACGATATAATTTGGAGAGTTTTAGAAAAATTACAAATGATTGCAGAAATTCAATTATTTTTAAAACTACACTGAAAAAAAAATTTATTTGATTCAAATAGCCGATTATTTGGCTATAATCAAATAAATATTTACTTGAATCAAGTAATTTTTATTTGAACCAATTAATTAGTATTTGCTTCAAATACTGAAATATTTGATTCAAATACTGAAATATTTGATTCAAATACAATTTATTTGATTCAAATAAAAATTATTTGATTCAAGTAAATATTTATTTGATTATAGACAAATAATCGGTTATTTGAATCAAATAATTTTTTTTTCAGTGTAATAAAATTCTTCGTAAAAATTCAATTATGTTCAAAAAATTTTTTAAATTCTCGTCAAAATTTCAATTATCTTTAGAAACAATTAAAATTCTTCTCCGAAATTCATATGTTTTTCAAAAAAAAACTAAAAAACGTCAACATTTCAATTATCTGTATAAATAAATAGCAAAAATTCTTCAGCAAAATTCAATTATTTTCAAAAATTTTAATAAAACCCATTGCAAAATTTGAATTATTTTCAAAAGTAATAATATTCTTCGCAAAAATTAAATATTGTTCAATATCTACTGTTTTTAAAAAAATTTACCAAAAGAATTTAATTATTAAAAAAAAATTGAATAAAATTCTACAAAAACTTTTGATTATTTTCAAAAAATAATAAAAACTTAACATGAATTTCATTAATAACAATTTTTTTTTTATAAATTTCTTCGCAATCATTCAACTATTTTCATAATTAATAACATTTTACCAGGATTCAATTATTTTTGTTATTAATAAAATTCTTTTTAGGAATTCAATTATTTTTTAAATAGAATTTTAATCGAATTCCTCGAAAAATTCTTTAAAATTTTATTAAAATCTGTCCAAAGAATTTAATTATTCAAAAATTTGATAAAATTTTTAATACGAATTGAATTCCAAGAAGCATTCAATTATTCAATAAATTATTTATTTTTGTATTTAAATAATTAAATTCTGGTAGAATTTTCTTATAAACATTTATTTAAAAATAGATTTCAGTTAAAATCTTAGATTATAATGATTCAATTCTTTTGAAGAATTTAATTAAGATTTTAAAAATAATTAAATTTGGGAAATTTTTTTAAAAATTGTCTTAAAAATAATTGAATTTCTACCAAAAAAAGTTTTAATAAAACTTTTTAAAATATTTAAATTTCTGCTAAAATTCTAATATTTTTTTAAATAATTGAATTCTTGAGAAGAATTTCATTAAAATTTTAAAAATAATTGAATTTGGGAAATTTTTTTAAAATTGTCTTAAAAATAATTGAATTTCTACCAAAAAAAGTTTTAATAAAACTTTTTAAAATGTTTGAATTTCTCCTAAAATTCTAATATTTTTTTCAAATAATTGAATTCTTGAGAAGAATTTTATTAAGACTATTGAAAATAATTGATTTCCTGCAAAGATTTTTTTTATTTTACGAAAATATTTAAATTCTTGAAATTTTATTAAAATTTCTGAAAGTAATTAAAGATCGACTGAGAATTTTGTTATTTTTAATTTATGCCAAGAATTTTATTTAAATTTTTAAAAATAATTGAATTCCTGTTAATTTTTTACAAGAATTTAATTATTTTTGAAAATTTGAATAATATTCTTCGCAAGAATTTAATTATTTTCATAATTAATAAAATTCAATACAGAATTTCAATTCTTTTTAATTAAATTTTAATCGAATTTCTCTAAAAATGTAATTATTCTTAAACATTTTATTAAAATTCGTTAATAGAATTCAAGTATTTCATAATTTGTTGATAACAATTTTTTTATTAGAATTGAATTTTAAGAAACGTTCAATTCTTCAATAAATTATTTAATTGCGTTTTATTTTTATTTAAATAATTGAATTCTAGTAGTTTTAATAAAAATTCAATTTTACTTCATAAAAATGAATGTCAGTTAAAATTTTAGATATAATCGTTGAATATTAAAAGCAATGAAGCGTGAATTTTGAAAAATAATTCAATTTTGTAATTAATTTTTCTGAAAAAGCTCAATTGAGTTTTTTTAATACTATTTTCAGTTTCTAGTTTCTAATATTTATTTAATAAAAGAATTAAACTATAATAATTGAATCTTCGTAAAATTAAATATTGTAAAGTAATGAATTTGAAAATTATCAAAGAACTTTTTCGAAAATTATTAAAACTAATCAATATAAAGAAAATTTTTAGATAAAAATTCTGAAAAATAATAATTGAACTGATGATTTTAATTATTATAAATTATTTTTATTAATAATTAATATTAATATTATTATAAAACATGAAGACATCGATGACTTCATGTTATCGATTTCTTCATGTTTTATAGGATTATGAAAAATTTGAATTTCTAGTTTCAAGTAAAATGTTCTCTTATATTTGATTAGTCCTGATTCTATTTTTGTCAATTGGTCCGTAAATGGTCCGTAATTTTTCATTTTTGGTCCGTATTCCGTAATTTTAAATACTTTCACTGTTTCGAGCTCTGCATTAAGTCATTTACATAGTAGGAAAATAACACGGTAAATCGTTAGGTATTAAAATAACACCAAAATGGATTAAAATAACACTAAATTGGATTATTTTAATCCTTTTTGGTGTTATTTTAATACCTAACGATTTACCATGAATTATTAGTCACAATAATTCCATTAAATTTAAATGTCAATCATTGCATTGAATTTAAATGTCAATCATACAACTCAAATCCATTAGAAATATAATATTTTGATACTAAAAAAAAGAATTCGTATATTTAAATAAAAAAGAATGAAGTCATCGAGGAACTCAATTACCATTTATGATATCGCAATGGCAATATGTGGAGGAAGAATATGAGTTATTTATTATTCCAACCTCTCATGCATGTATTTTTTCTGTGCTTGGGGATAAAAAATTGTTAGCTTTTTTTTATGAGTGAGATAAATTGTATATACACAGGGTTAGTGCATTAATACCAATCAGAAAATAGTCAGGATAGATTTATTTAGCGTCCGAGAAAGCCAGCAGGGTAACCACCCTCAGCTGTGAATTACCAAACCCCTTTTGCCACTTTATTTAAAGCGAGGCGAGAGACTAGACGCCACTGGCTGCGCTTAATGTCCCGAAAGGCCGTATTTTCGCGATTATAATTTACAACACTCTCGCCACTGCATTGCCTCTTGTGTGAAATTTATGCTGTCCAGTGGCGAAAAGCAGCTAGAACCATACATATATATACACATATAAACACTGGGAAAAACAAGAAAAACACCTGCAAAATTGTGCACGGACAAATTGCAATTTAGTTAAACAACCAGATTTAGATGTTTTCATTTGCTATTTTTTTCAGCTCCTGTATCCCACCCGTGGATTCGCTCTTGGTTTATAATTTTTCAACAATTCGTTTATTAAGTTGTAATAAAATCGAATCATTAAAGTGTAGTAGAATAGAATCGAATCATTAAACTGTAATAGAATCAAATCATTAAACTGTAATAGAATCGAATCATTAAAGTGTAGTAGAATCGAATCATTAAACTGTAATAGAATCAAATCATTAAACTGTAATAGAACCAAATCATTAAGCTGTAATAGAACCAAATCATTAAACTGTAATAGAATCAAATCATTAAACTGTAATAGAATCGAATCATTAAACTGTAATAGAATCAAATCATTAAACTGTAATAGAACCAAATCACTAAGCTGTAATAGAACCAAATCATTAAACTGTACTAGAATCAAATCATTAAACTGTAATAGAACCAAAGCATTAAACTGTAATAGAATCGAATCATTAAACTGTAACAGAACCAAATCATTAAACTGTAATAGAATCAAATCATTAAACTGTAATAATATCAAATCATTAAACTGTAATAGAATCAAATCATTAAACTGTAATAGAATCGAATCATTAAAGTGTAGTAGAATCGAATCATTAAAGTGTAATAGAATAGAATCGAATCATTAAACTGTAATAGAATCAAATCATTAAACTGTAATAGAATCGAATCATTAAAGTGTAGTAGAATAGAATCGAATCATTAAACTGTAATAGAATCAAATCATTAAACTGTAATAGAACCAAATCATTAAACTGTAATAGAACCAAATCATTAAACTGTAATAGAACCAAATCATTAAACTGTAATTGAATCTATAACGAAACTTTTATTAATTAAATAAATAAATTAATATTAAAAATTAATTAATGCATCGTATCTCGTTATTCAAAATTCTTGAAATGAATGATTAAGAAAACTCGACCGGCTCGAAGTACTCGCTTGCGAATAATGAATGAATTTTCATTCAACGTCTTCCAGGAAACCTGCATTCAATTTTTGGAAATCTTCTCCATCTAATCCTCGCAATTTTCCCATGCACCCATCTCTTTTCAATCAATTAAACACCTGTAAGAAAAAGGGAAAGGGTCGCTACTCGTCACCTGACCACCTACGACAAATTAAACATGCGCACAATCACTCTTCACTGATCTCTGCGAGAGACGGACACTAGGCTTTGACAACGACACTACAGCAAAAATAGAAAAACTGCAACAGAACATTAAGTCAGACAGAGACAGAACTCGCTCTCACTATAGCAAATTGACGAAAACTCTCGGTCGCTATAAAACTATTATAAGTAACGATTTACTTTGATATAAATCAAATCATTAAACTGTAATAGAACCAAATCATTAAGCTGTAATAGAACCAAATCATTAAACTGTAATAGAACCAAATCTGTTTATGTGTAGATATATATATATATATTATATAGTTTGGATATTCTTTAATGCGTTCTCTTTATTTGATTAGATGTCCTGAGGGGCACAATAGCAGTTTGCCCTAGCAATGGTTTATTTACATTTTCTTCTAATCACTATCTCTCTACCTGAGCTATTCTTCTCTCTCCTTATTGTTTCATATCTTTCTCTCTCTCTTTCTTTCTTTCTTTATATCTTTCATCCCCTTTTATTCTCTCTTCCCTTCCTAATAATTTTAAGACGGAAACTGGTGGGGATGAGGATGGATTGAGCAGTTGGATGGAGAGAAAAGGGCGACAGTATTAATTCGAAAGTAGATGTGCTGTTATGAGAGGGGATTTACGCTGATGCTCATAATAAGGAAATTACTAAGGAAGAATAAAAATTGATAAGTGTTGTGTTCTGCTGCTGCTTGACATTGCTCTTAAGAGCTGGGCTTCGGCCCTCTGCTGCTGTGTAGACTTCTAACCTTTCTTAAGGTAAGAAATTCTATATCTGTCCAAATGAGGTGATAAGGTAATACGGCTCTGCTGAGTTATCTAATTTACATTTAATCTAAGAAACGTTTGTTATGCCGTTTTATTTTACCTCAGCCATACTACATTTGTAAAATATTTGAGTGTACTATTCATCTTAATTTAAAAACAATAAATTCACACCTAAACATAGATTTGACTTCTCTTTATTGCAGTCACCACAAATGCGTTTCCCATTCCTCTGATTTTATACTTTCAATTAAAATAAACAAAATCATTAAACTGTAATAGAACCAAATCATTAAACTCTAATTAAATCGAATCATGAACAATAATAATTTAACAACACTAGTGGTACCCCAACCCACTCAATCTCTTAAAATACACAAAATTATGATTCCAATTCTAATGATTCCACGATTTATGATTTAACGACTCCAGACTTCTATTTAACTAAAAAATAAAAAAAAATTTAGTTGGCATCGATTTTGAATGAATCTTTTTTGTTTAATAATAAAATCGGCTGCTGCACAAAGAGCAATGACGACCATATTTGCTTTTTGTGCTTCGGCATAAACAAAAGATAGCGGTACCAGTATTTGGTCAAACAGTTATCAGCAGTCTCGTGTGAATCAATGTAGTCATGAGACAAACCACGAATCCCCTGTGTGGTTTGGAATCGGTCACTGATCCTGAGGATTCATCCCGATTCTCCGCAGAGGTAAAACCAAGACTACATATATATAAAGCTGTGGCGATGGACGAACAAAACGAATGCCAAAGTGAAAACTTCAAACAGGACGTAGATTAAATGCGACGATCGAACAATTGTGTTTATTTGGTGGAAGGAGAAGGAGAGGGATAAGGGTATTTCTCCCTTTTCTCACCAAGCAAAGGAAAACAGTCGTTCATCGATTCCCATCAGAACACAGAGAAAATATCAATTCTCTCTTATCACAATGTACTACCATCTGTATGTTTAATACAGATTCGTGTGTTCAATGTTGCAATCCCGATTTTCCGTTGGTTGAAACATTGCAATTATAACAGAGTCAAAAAATCGTAGGATGTTTACCACATTACAACTTGATAAAAACAATCCCAAACATGTAGAAAATTAGAGTCAAATGTTGATAAATCTTGTGATTAGAGTCAAATGTTGATAAATCTTGTGATTAGAGTCGAATGTCGATAAATGTTGCGATTAGAGTCAAATGTTGATAAATGTTGTAATTAGAGTCAAATGTTGTTGTACCAACATTAGATCTTCTGGTCTTCTTTACTTTGTACAGGTTAACAACACAGCCTGACCTGTTTATTCTGCGTAAACAGGTGATGGGGAAGGGTACGCGAACAAAGGTGAACGTGGATAGATAGAACAAGCTGCAATCACGAAACAAACCCCGTTACTGGAGGGATAACGAGAGAATTAAATAGCTAGGGCTTCTGAAACAGCAAATGGATGAGATGAAAACGACCTTCAACCCCAAATTCGTCATTAAATTCACAATAAAGCAATATTACGTTTAATATTCACGCCTCTTTTTCTAAAGACCAAAGAAATCATAAAAAATCAGTTATCACAATCACTGATTATGAAGAACCAACTTTTTTTGGTTGGTTTCTGTAAATAAAAATTCTGTAAATAACAAACTAAGTAGACAAGCGGATCAACTTAGGAGTGAATTAAATTACTTTGGCATACCATTGAGTGCTTTGTATTCCATAATCATAACAAAGGCTCGAATTGTGCGACTTTTTCGACTTTTTTCGACTTTTCTAAGGAAATGTGACTTTTTCCGACTTTTTTGTGAAAAGATGCGACTAAGCGACATTTTCGAAATTTTTTTTTTAGTAAAATGCGACTGAAATTTTTTTAATTTTCAGAAAATTAAAGTTAAAGGAAAAAGTTTTAGTCAAAAAAACGTTCTGTTAAGTTTATTTACAGATTTCTTTCAAATTTTTCAAAAAAACATCAATAACTTCTTTTTTAAATAAATATTTAATTATTATTTTTCCATAAGAATTAAAATTCTTCAAAAGATTCAAATTCAAACCTTTTTGAAATTAAACTACTTATAAAAAATTGTTATAAAACATAAAGAAATCGATCACTCCGAGTCTCGATGTCTTCATGTTTTATAATCATTAAAGATGACCGAGTGATAAAATCATTTTTTTATATTATAAGATTTTATAAAAAAAAAAAGAATTTGAAAAAAATAAATTTCTAGGATGAATTTTTTTATTTATAAAGATAATTAAAATTTTGACAATAATTTTATTAAAATACTTTGCAAATGATTGAATTTCAGAGCAGAATTTTAATGTTTATAGGAATAATTAAAAGTTTTAATAGATTTAAAAAAAAGAATTTTTTTTAAATGTTCAAAAGTAACTTAATTTTAAAAAAGAATTTTGATATTTTTAAAACTAGTTGAAATTGTGGGGAAAATTAAAAAAAATTTAAATAATTGTATTTCTGCGATGAATTTTCTTATATTTAAAATAATTGAATTTTTGCAAAGATTTTTATCAGAACTTTTGAAAATAATTCAATTTCTAGGATGAATTTTATTGCTTATAAAGATAACTACAAATGTACAGAGATAAATAAGTAATTGAAAATCTGATAAGAATTTTATAAAAATTCTTGAAAATAATTGAATTACAGAGAAGAATTTTATTATATATAAAGATAATTGAATTTTTGAACAAATTTTTTAAAATGTTTAAAAGTAATTAAATTTTGAAGAAGAATTTTGATATTTTTAAGGATAATTGAAATTTTGAAAATTTAAAAAGAAATTTTTTAAAATAATTGTATTTCTGCAAAGAATTCTCTTACTTTTGAAGATAGTTGAATTTTGCAAAGAATTTTATCAGAATTTTTGAAAATAATTCAATTTCTAGGATAAATTATATTATTTATAAAACTTTGATGAGAAATTTAAAAAAGAATTTTGAATGTAATTGAATTTTCGCAAAGAATTTAATTATTTTTGAAAAAAAATTAATTTTAGAGAAGAATTTTATTATTTATAAAGATAATTTAAACCATGACAGACATTTTATTAAATTTTTTTTAAATAATTGAATTTTGAAGAAGAATTTTGATATTTATAAAGATAATTGAAATTTTGAGAATTTAAAAAAAAAATGTTTGAAAATAATTGAATTTCTGCGAAGATTTTTTTTAACTTTTGAAGATAATTGAATTTTGCAAAGAATTTTATCAGAACATTTAAAAATAATTAATGTTCCATGATGAATTTTATTATTTATGAAGATAATGATAATTTTAACGAGAAATTTGCAAAAAATTTAGAAAACAATTGAATTTCTGCGAAGAATTTTATTACTTTTGAAAATAAATGAATTTTCAGGATGAATTGTATTAGTTATAAAGATAATTGAATTTTTGAACACATTTTTTTAAAAATGTTTAAAAGTAATTGAATTTTGAAGAAGAATTTTGATATTTATAAAAATAATTAAATTTTTAAACAGTTTTTTTTAAATGTTTAAAAGTAATTAAATTTTGAAGAAGAATTTTGATATTTATGCAGATAATTGAAATTTTGAAAATTTAAAAAGAAATTTTTGAAAATAATTGAATTTCTGCGAAGCATTCTCTTACTTTTGAAGATAATTGAATTTTGCAAAGAATTTTATCAGAACTTTTGAAAATTATTAAATTTTCATGATGAATTTTTTTATGAAGATAATGACAATTTGACGAGAAATTTAAAAAAATTTAAGAAAATAATTAAAATTCTGCAGAGAATTTTATTACTTTTGAAAGTAATTGAATTTTCTTGATGAATTTTATTATTTATAAAATTTTGACGAGAAATTAAAAAAAAAAGTTGAATGTAATTGAATTTTTGCGAAGAATTTCTTTATTTTTGAAAATAAATTAATTTTGTAGAAGAATTTTATTATTTATAAAGATAATTGAAATTATGACAGGCATTTTATTGAATTTTTTTAAAATAATTGAATTTTGGAAAAGAATCTTATTATTTATAAAAATAATTGAAATTTTGAAAAGATTTTTAAAAAAATGTTAAAAATACCAAATTAATATTTTGCCATGCATTTTATTAAATTTTATTAAATTTTATTAAATTTTATTAAATATTATTCCAGTTTGTTTGATGTTAAAGTATGCGTTGGCGAGAAATGTGATTTTTTACAATATTGACAATTTCGTGTTTCCTTTTCGGCGTTTTTTTTCTAAAATTTCATTCGACTTTTTTCCGACTTTTTCGGAAATTTTATGCCACTTTTGGTGACGTTTGTTGTGAATTTATGCGACTAAAGCGACTTTTTTTGAGTCTTAAAGACGATCCAAGTCCTTCATTGCGTGCTTTGTATTTCATAATCATAATAATCTGATATGTCGGTTTTCCGAAATTAAAAATGGCTGAAAATTTATATAAAATTTATCGAATTTTGATGAAAGTTCTAACTCTATTTTGTGGGGTCTCTCTCCCTTATGGCGCATTGCACAGATACGAAATTTGAATATAGATTTGAAACGCAGACTATAATTTACTGCAGTTAATGAAGCATGCATTTCACTAGCAATATGGAGAATAATCAAAATATCGTCCTTTGTGAACGATACTTATGAAACTGTACACATCCATAATTCGTCTTCTAAATAATCGACAACGTTTATAAATGTTCGATCACTTGTTCCATGTTAATCAATAAATAAGTCTACTAAACCAGAGAAATTTTTTTTAAAAATTCACTTGTATTTTTAATTACTTGGATCTATTTTTTCCCTGTGCTACATGTTCACTTCACGGTAAATCGTTAGGTATTAAAATAACACCAAAATGGATTAAAATAACACTAAATTGGATTATTTTAATCCTTTTTGGTGTTATTTTAATACCTAACGATTTACCGTGTTCTCAGAGGGAAAGAATTTAAAACATTCAATTTGTCATAAAGTGGCGGCAATCAATATTGTAGAATATTTATTTCTCAAAAGTAAATAGAAATATGGTTTTAATCAGAGAAATTTCCCTTTATCAACTTGTTTTTCTGCATATGGAAATTGCAATTTATTCAAACCGAACCGATGTATGTAAGCGCAAAGGCGAATTAGCTGACGTACAGATAGCAGTCTATAAAGACAAATACAAAGCGAGACGTGAGTTACCTTTCCATGAGTCAACAATTGGTACCGAGATCTCGTCAACAGCGTGTCAACAGACGCGTAGCAATGGTGGCAAATCCGGTCGGCCAGCATTTCAAGTTTGCCGAATGGATTGAACGAGAACAGGCTTTAAATCGCACGTTCAACTATGCGACGTCTCTCAAATTGGACAAAGATGAAGGGCAAACTCCGATAAAAGATAAGGATAGTTCCACATGAAAAATGGAAGGGAAATGGATTTCAGATGGGGGATGAATCCTCTACCGTACCACGTTGTTCTAGGTCAGAGAAAATGGGTTTTGCGTTGACAGTTTTATCCGGAATTCTTTAGATTACTGTGTAGAATCCTAATCATGTCATACTATTAACAGATTAATGGATTTTTAATAAATTATGTTACTACGAATTTTGAAAATTCGTATACTGTTCGTATACTGTTTCTGTCATATAATGTATACTGTCACATAATGTATACTGTCACATAATGTATACTGTCACATAATGTATACTGTTATCCTCTATTAAAATAACTACTCATCATCCAGTGAAAATCAACGCTTCCATAAACGAAATAATCGTATAACTCAATATTTTAACATTCAAACACTTTGGAAGACTAAGTTTCAATAACAGGTTACTAAAATCGAGTTACATTCACGACACAAAGGCAATTTACTCAAAGAGAGGTAGTTTGACTTCTAGAGTTTGCTTAAATAGTTTGAAATTTAATTCCACGCTAACATTTAAATTAAACAGTAAGCATAAGAAGAACTTAAAATTCTCCCTCTAAACCTGATTCAAAGAGGACATACAGAGGAAAAAATTAATTGTTATTTCAGAACGAAAAATTTTCTCGATATTCACTTTCATTGCAAAGGGGAAATGAAGAACATTAAACTCTTGTTGAAAATAGGTCATACTATATACTCAATGTTGCGGAGAAAATAGGGCTGACCTATCAAAATCTCGAAACGAATTTCATTTAAGCTGTTTCCTGAAAGCGCGCCACCGTTATCAGCGACATAATCAGAAGAAAACGTTTCATCGGAAACTTCACGGTTATAACCGTAAACCTTATAATACGAAGGCAAAGCATTCCTGATTTCGTCTCCCAGGAGGCGAGTTTTCAGTAATTTCACGTAGCCAATGTCGCAAGTAGGATTATATACCTAAGATAATTCAGAAAGTTTACTCTCAACTTCTGTACAACTTGCACAATAATAATGTTCTCTATATCGAATACTGTGCGAAGAAATTCACTAACCTTTGGAAGAAAAAAGTAAAAGGAGTATTAATGATAAGTGCAAATGGATTTTTTCAAATATTAACAGACGAAATTGTTCCGTAGCATTGTAATAAAGACTTCTGTTTAATAAAGAACAGCTAATCATGATCCCCTTGGGGAATCACAGTGAAACGTGATTTGTTGAAATAAAACCAGAATGGATTAAAATAATCTGCAACAGTTTAGTATCTCTAGGATTAAATTAACTTCAAAAAGGATTCAAATAATTTATTTTCGTGTTATTTTTAACCATGAATGAAATTTTATTTTAAATAAAACACCAAAGTCAACGATTTGGAAAAATTAGACGAATTTAACTTCTATAGGGAGAGTAGTAAGTTGGTTACTAACATAGTTAGCAACTCACTAACTTAGTAATATAGATACTACATTCAATTGTGTTCAAAAATTTTTAAAAATTCTCGTCAAAATTTCAATTCTCTTTATAAATAATAAAATTCTTCTCTGACATTCAATTATTTCACAAAATTTTAATCAAATTCTTGACAAAATTTCAATTCAAAAGTCAAATTTTCAAAAGTTTTCTAAAATTCCATAATTTTTAGTATCTACTATTTGAATAAAATTTTCCAAAAGAATTCCATTATTAAAAAAAATTTGAATACAATTCTACGCAAACATTCAATTATTTTCGTAAATAATAAAAAATTTTACAGGAAATCATTTGAAATTACAAATAATACATTTTTTATGAAAATTTAATTATAATTAAACATAATTTAAAGAAAATTCTTCGCGAGAAATCAAATCGTCGTATTTAACAATTAATTTTAATAAAATGCTGTAAAAAATTTCAAAAATTATAATCAAATCGACCATAGAATAAAATTTTTTCGTAAAATATAACATTTTTCCATAGGAATACAATTATTGTCAAAAATGTTTGTAAAAAATAACCTTCGAAATAATTCAATTATTTTCGTAAAAAAATTAAATTCTTAAAAGAAATTCAATTATTTAAGAAAATCAAATAAAATTCTTTCCAAAAATTTAATTCTTTTGGAAAATAAAATTTTTTCACAGGAATTCAATTATTTAAAAAAAATTGATGAAATTCTTCGTCAGGTTTCAAATGTTTTCCATTTTTTTAATTGAATTTCTCTATGGAATTTATTTATTTAGAAAAAGTTTTAGAAAATTTTGAGAAATTCAATTGAATTTTCGAATTTATCAAAAAATTGGTAACTAATTAATTAGTTACTAATTTTTTGATAAATTTCTTTGCAATAATTCAATTATTTTACATAAATAATAACATTTCTACTTGTATTCAATTATTTTTATAAATAATAAAATTCTTTGAGGAATTCAATTATTTTCATAAATAATAAAACTCATTGCAGAATTTCAAATATTTTTAATGCAATTTTAATGAAATTCCTCGAAAAATGTAATTATTCTGAAAAATCTTTTTAAAATTCTTTTTAAAAGTCCAAAGAATTTAATGATTTAAAAAATTTGTTGATAACATTTTTTATGAGAATTTAATTTCAACAAACATGGAATTAATAAATATTTTATTTTTGTATTTAAATAATTGAATTCTCGTAGAATTTACTAATAAAAATGGTTTTAAAAATGAATTTCAGTTTAAATTTTAGATTATGGTATTAAAAACATTATAACGTGGATTTTTAAAAATGATTAAATTTTGAAAAAGTTTGAATCTAAAATCATTGAAATTCTTAATTTTTCATATTTTTGACAAAAAATTCTGTAGAATTAATTCTTTTCAAAAGTTTAATAAGATTTTTATTGAAATTATTTCAAGTTTTTATTTTTCAATATATATTTAATTGCAGAATTTCCGAATAATTGAAATTTTGTAAAATTGAATTGTAGACGAATAAGTTTGAAAATTATAAAACTCATCGTAGGGTTTCAATTATTTTTTATACAATTATAATTGAATTCCTCGAAAAAACTAATTATGTTCAGCAACTTTTAATAAAATTCGACAAAAGAATTGAATTATTAAAAAATTTGTTACTAAAATTCTGTAGGAGAATTGAATTTTGAGAAACATTTAATTATTCAATAAATTATTTACTTTTGCATTTAAATAATTAAATTCTTGTAGAACTTTTTAATAAAAATTGATTTTCATTTCATAAAAATGAATTTCAGTTAAAATTTTAGATTATAATTGAACCGCCGGCGACCAAAAGGGCATACGCATGACTTTCGTTGGCCCCGCGTACAGCGATTCTACGGCTGCGCGAGGGGCCAACGAAACCCGTGCGCACGCCCTTTTGGTCGCCGGCGGTTCAATTGAATTTAAAAAAAAATATCGAGTGAACTTTTTGGAAATAATTGAATTTTGAAATTAATGTTGTCGAAAAAGTTTTACTAAATTTATTAAATATTATTTGATGTTTTTATTTTCTAATATGCATTTAATTAAAGAATTTAGAAATAATTGAAATTTCGTGAAATTGATTAATTAATTATTATTAAAAATGGTAGATATAAAGTAAAATTGTGGTTAAAATTTTTTGAAAATAGTAATTGAATTGAAATAATGAAAATAATTTTGAAGAAGTATAATATCGTCTTTGAACGAATTTTAATAAGATTTTTAAGAATAATTACATTTTTCGAGGAATTTGATTAAAACTGCAAATTAAAATAATTGAAATTCTGCAATTAGTTTTATTATTTATGAAAATAATTGAATTCCTAAAAGAATTTTATTATTTATCGATATCTTCATGTTCTATAGTTATAAATAAATTTAATGAACTAAAATTTCATTCATTGTAAAAAGTAACACCAAAATTGATTATTTTAATCTTTTTTGTTGTTAATTTAATCTGCAACACTTTTTAATACCTCACGATTTACTGTGATAGTATCAAAAGCTGACAAGTTTGCTGTTTCTTATGGTATCATATTAGATCCATAATTTTGAATTTGGAAATCCGTTTCTTATGGTATCATATTAGATCCATAATTTTGAATTTGGAAATCCGTTTCTTAAGGAACCATATAGATCCATAATTTTGAATTTGGAAATCCGTTTCTTAAGGAACCATATAGATCCATAATTTTGAAGTTGGAAATCCGTTTCTTAAGGAACCATATAGATCCATAATTTTGAATTTGGAAATCTGTTTTTTTATGGCACCAGATTAGATCCATAATTTTGAATTTGGAAATCCGTTTCTTAAGGAACCATATAGATCCATAATTTTGAATTTGGAAATCTGTTTTTTTATGGCACCAGATTAGATCCATAATTTTTGAATTTGGAAATCCGTTTCTTAAGGAACCATATAGATCCATAATTTTGAATTTGGAAAAATCCGTTTCTTAAGGAACCATATAGATCCATAATTTTGAATTTGAATTTGGAAATCCGTTTCTTAAGGAACCATATAGATCCATAATTTTGAATTTGGAAATCTGTTTTTTTATGGCACCAGATTAGATCCATAATTTTGAATTTGGAAATCCGTTTCTTAAGGAACCATATAGATCCATAATTTTGAATTTGGAAATCCGTTTCTTAAGGAACCATATAGATCCATAATTTTGAATTTGGAAATCCGTTTCTTAAGGAACCATATAGATCCATAATTTTGAATTTGGAAATCTGTTTTTTTATGGCACCAGATTAGATCCATAATTTTGAATTTGGAAATCCGTTTCTTAAGGAACCATATAGATCCATAATTTTGAATTTGGAAATCCGTTTCTTAAGGAACCATATAGATCCATAATTTTGAATTTGGAAATCCGTTTCTTAAGGAACCATATAGATCCATAATTTTGAATTTGGAAATCCGTTTCTTAAGGAACCATATAGATCCATAATTTTGAATTTGGAAATCCGTTTCTTAAGGAACCATATAGATCCATAATTTTGAATTTGGAAATCTGTTTTTTTATGGCACCAGATTAGATCCATAATTTTGAATTTGGAAATCCGTTTCTTAAGGAACCATATAGATCCATAATTTTGAATTTGGAAATCCGTTTCTTATGGAACCATATAGATCCATAATTTTGAATTTGGAAATCCGTTTCGGAACCATATAGATCCATATTGAATTTGGAAATTGGAGATCCATAATTTTGAATTTGGAAATCTTATGGAGATCCATATAGATCCATAATTTTGAATTTGGAAATCCGTTTCTTATGGAACCATATAGAT
This sequence comes from Leptopilina drosophilae, assembly GCA_032873175.1. Taxonomy (NCBI): domain Eukaryota; kingdom Metazoa; phylum Arthropoda; class Insecta; order Hymenoptera; family Figitidae; genus Leptopilina; species Leptopilina drosophilae. The sequence goes on along the minus strand of CM065485.1, from coordinate 3,533,118 downwards.
CCATAATTTTGAATTTGGAAATCCGTTTCGGAACCATATAGATCCATAATTTTGAAGTTAGAAATCCGTTTCTTATGGCACCATATAGATCCATAACTTTGAAATCTGATGACATATTCCTACGAATAATGAGCAACGTTTGAAGGAATTTTCAGAAGATTTGCAAATTCTTTATACAACGTGATAGCGTTAGACGTGTCAAGGAGAACAGACAAGATGTAACTACGGACTAGCAACGACGTGAGGGTGTTTACGATGTTAGTGGCAAGGGTTACACAGAGGGAAACGAAAGTGGGCAGGCCCCTTCACCGTGTAATTACAATACACATTGTCTAGCGTTGTGTACTAACTAAGGGTATTCTGACAAGCGAGAGCCAAACCCCCCAATTCCTGTGCCTCTGGCTTCAACAGCCTCTGTTAAAGGTGTGTGTGTGTGTATGTGTTTTCAGGGTGCTGCTCTCAAGCCGTAACCCCGTAATGATACGTTAATACCCCCGAGGCAGTCTATCATCACTCACGTAATAAATATATGTATATAGGTCCGCCACTCGTGTCTCCATCGGCATCGAGGCCTCGCCTCGGCATTATTGGCCTCGGGCAATTTACCGCATGTTGAATGTAATGGAAGCACGTGACTATCACCTTAGGACACTCAACGATCTAAGGTTAAATTACTCTCGACCGAGGATAATTGAACACCTGACAAAAAGGCACCGAACATTCCCCAACAACGAATAATCTCAACTATCGTCAAAATTATAAAGTTATAAAAAAACCAAAAAGATCTATAAAATAATCATTTTCCTTAAAACAGAGGGCAAAATTATAAAGTTATAAAAAAACCTAAAAGATCTATAAAATAATCATTTTCCGTAAAACAGAGGGCAAAATTATAAAGTTATAAAAAAATCCTAACTCTCTAAATCTCAATTAGTAGAAAGTTACTAATTAAATGGTGAAAAGTCGTCCACTAAATGATTTAGTAATAATTCTACTAACAATTAGTAAAATTTTAATAATTGTTAGTAGAGCGTTACTAATTGATTAGTAGAATTCTACTAACAATTAGTAGAACTGTTTTATTAATAGTCGATAAAACAGTTTCACTAATTCATTTAGTGAAAAATGAATTAGAAAGAAAACACGAAATTGTCAAAATTGTAAAAAAAATCACATTTCTCGCCAACAGATACTCTAACATCAAACAATATGGAATAATATTTAATAAAATTTAATACAATGCATGTCAAAATTTTAATTAGTAATTTTAAAATTGTTTTAAAAAAATCTGTTCAAAATTTCAAGCATTTTTATAAATAATAAAATTATATTCCAAAATTCAATTATTTAAAAAGAATTTAATAAAATACCTGTCATAATTTCAATTATCTTTATAAATAATAAAATTCTTTTCTAAAATTCATTTATTTTCAAAAATAACGAATTCTTCGCAAAAATTCAATTACATTCAAAAATTTTTTTTTTAATTTCTCGTCAAAATTTTATAAATAATAAAATTCATCATGGAAATTCAATTATTTTCAAAAGTAATAAAATTCTCCGCAGAATTTCAATTATTTTCTTAAATTTTTTTTAATTTCGCGTCAAATTATCATTATCTTCATAAATAATAAAATTCATCCTAGAAATTGAATTATTTTCAAAAATTCTGATAAAATTCAATTATCTTCAAAAGTAAGAGAATGCCTAGCAAAAATTCAATTATTTTCAAAAATTTCTTTTTAAATTTTCAAAAATTCAATTATCTTTATAAATATCAAAATTCTTCTTCAAAATTCAATTACTTTTAAACATTTAAAAAAACCTGTTTAAAAATTCAATTATTTTTTTAAAAAATCAAAATTCTTCTTCAAAATTCAATTACTTTTAAACATTTTTAAAAAAATGTGTTCAAAAATTTAATTATCTTTATAACTAATAAAATTCATCCTGAAAATTCAATTATTTTCAAAAGTAATAAAATTCTTCGCAGAAATTCAATTTTTTTCTAAATTTTTTGTAAATTTCTCGTTAAAATTATCATTATCTTCATAAATAATAAAATTCATCATGGAACATTAATTAATTTTTAATATTCTGATAAAATTCTTTGCAAAATTCAATTATCTTCAAAAGTTAAAAAAATCTTCGCAGAAATTCAATTATTTTCAAACAATTTTTTTTAAATTCTCAAAATTTCAATTATCTTTATAAATAACAAAATTCTTCTTCAAAATTCAATTATTTAAAAAAAATTTAATAAAATGTCTGTCATAGTTTAAATTATCTTTATGAATAATAAAATTCTTCTCTAAAATTAATTTATTTTCAAAAATAAGTAAGTTCTTCGCGAAAATTCAATTACATTTAAAATTTTTTTTTAAATTTCTCATCAAAGTTTTATAAATAATAAAATTCATCCTGAAAATTCAATTATTTTCAAAAGTAATAAAATTCTCCGCAGAATTTCAATTATTTTTAAAATTTTTTTTAAATTTTTTGTCAAAATTTTCATTATCTTCATAAATAATAAAATTCATCCTGGAAATGTAATTATTTTCAAAAGTTGTGATAAATTTTTATGTCAAATTCAATTATCTTCGAAAGTAAGAGAATTCTTTACATAAATTCAATTATTTTCAAATTTATTTAAATTCTCCCCACAATTTTAACTAATTTTAAAAATATCAAAATTCTTCTGCAAAATTCAAATTACTTTTAAACAGTGTTATAAAAAATCCGTTTATAATTTCAATTTTCCTGATAAATAATAAAATTCTTCTCTGAAATTCAATAATTTTCAAAGAATTTTAATAAAATTATTATCAAAATTTTAATTATCTTTATAAGTAAAAAAATTCATCCTAGAAATTTAATTATTTTTAAATTATTTTTTTTATAAAATCTTATAATAGAAAATAATGATTTTATCACTCGGTCATCTTAAATTATTATAAAACATGAAGACATCGATTGCTCCGAGTTGAAGACTCGGATTAATCGATTTCTTCATGTTTTACAACAATTTTTTATAAGTAGTTTAATTTCAAAACGATTTGAATTTAAATCTTTTGAAGAATTTTAATTCTTATGGAAAAATAATATTTAAATATTTATTTAAAAAAGAAGTTATTGATGTTGTTTTGAAAAATTTAAAAGAAATCTGTAAATAAACTTAATAGAACATTTTTTTTGCCTAAAACTTTTTCCTTTAACTTTCATTTTCTGAAAATCTGAAAAATTCCAGTCGCATTTCATTAAAAAAATCTCAAAAAAGACGATTAGTCGCATCTTTTCACAAAAAAATCGAAAAAACTCACATTTCTTTAGAAAAGTTGAAAAAAAGTCGATAAAGTCACACAATCCGAGCACTGAAAACACCATCTAGTATGGTACAAATCACGGTAAATCGTTAGGTATTAAAATAACACCAAAAAGGATTAAAATAATCCAATTTAGTGTTATTTTTATTCCATTTTGGTGTTATTTTAATACCTAACGATTTACCGTGATATTGTTTAAACAACCAACACTTGGCAGAAAAATTAATTATTAATTACATTACTCAATTCGGACGTACTTTTTTGGGTTTGAAGAGGCTCAGAACATATCAAAAATAAATATTTTCTAACCTATTTGAGCTTCATCTGAAAGGGTACCCATACGTGCATCCCTTTAAGACGAACGTTCAAAGAAAATAATTTAGATGCGAAATCTACTGGAAATCTTGGTTCGAACCCTCAGGTTGCGTCTCGCAGGAAAACAGAAAAGAAGTTGAAGAAAGATGGGCAAAAGCAACAAACAAAATACACCGAGAAAGAGAAAAGGAAAGAAAAGCTTCCTCTAGAGACATTAAATCTATCCACAGGTACCTTAAAATAACACAAAACATGAAAATGTAATTTTTTACTTATTCGATCGACATAATTATTTTGTACAAGATTTACATATGCATCTAAATTCTAAATACATAATGAGCTTAAAACACAACGATCTATATTGACGTTTAGCTGTGAAATGAAAAAACCAAACAAGAGATTTACTAATAAAACAAACTTCATTAGCATATATTAGCTTTTGTTTCTCCACTTGGTCACAAAATCCTATTTAATTCTAAATGAATTATTAGACCGAACGTAAATTTAACAAACAAACATTCATGCGAACATTGCATTTACAACATCATTATAATTGTTCTCATGGTATTGAGACTGATTTTGACGCTTCCATAATCAAAAGCAATTTAACATCGCACTGCTATTATATACTCCGCTTTGGCTCAAAAGAAAGTTGCATCATTCTCCATTTATTATAATATTATCATTACTTTTTCCAGCTTAAAAAGAAATCTTCGTATCGACTATATACACTATATATACCCATTGTCAGAATTGCTGTAAGCGAGAAAGACATGCGGTTAAATTCTCAGTAAAAATTCTCTTAACAGACAGAATTGATGGTAAACCCAGGGGGGTGAGGCAAGACACCATTAACGGATTCGTATACGATATTGGAATCCTTTTACAAGTTTTCCTGGAGTTTTCAATTCCCTCAGTCACACAGATTTATTCCCGTCTCTTATCACCCAGAGTCCGTAAGTCTCCGTTTTTTTTATTTTCTTTAACTAGGAATTTTTTTTCCTCGCGAACGTTGAAAAAAAAAATTTATAAATCGACCTTAAAGTTGTGTTAAAAGCAGTTTTTTGCAAAGGATATTTTAATTAGAAATACATTTTTAAAAATAATGCAAAAATAATATTTTTAAATGCAAATGAAGTGTTAGAAATTTTAATGACTTTTTCGAAAGGATTCGAAGATGGGAAAATTCTATTTTCAGAAATAAGTTATGCAGTTGAAAACTGTACATGAACCGATAAAACATTTAATTCATTAAGTATTAATAATATTAATATTCATTTAAATATTAATAACTTTGGACTTCCGACATTTTAAATCTAAAAAAGTGCTTTAAATTTATATTTTTAGAGGCACATACATAAAGTGTATGTATTACAAAGAATAATTGTATTTTTTACAAAGAAACACATCTAGTGTGAACAGTTTTGTTCTTGTGTCTACAACAGAATTAGGATTAAAGCATATAAATTATACGAATACGGCTTTAAGGAAAATAGCGCAGGAGGTAGAAATTAGAGAATGTTCTGACACGAATGCAAGCAAATAATGAAACAGGCTAGCAAACGAAAGAGAGGATAAGAAGGGACTGCAATAGGAAATGACGAAATTAAAGAAGAAGAAAAAGAAACACAATTGACTGAGGAAGAATTAAAGGGTCATAAAATATGACAGCAATGCAGATGGTAGAGAAAATATTCCCATTTCTCCGCGTTCGAAAGAACAATGAAGAAAGAGAAAAATTTTTTAGAGACAATAACATCAAACAGCATCAACCTATATATCCGTGATATTGAATGTAAATAAAAGTGCATCTGAAGAAGAAACATAATTTCAAATAGAACTCCAGTTCACTGAATATATGTAGAAACATCGTTTAAAAAAGAAAGTGGAGTTAGGTTATGTTTCCAATGTAGGAATAAAAATGTATTAAATATCGGTCTAACAATTTTAGGGTAGATCGATAAATCTTTTTGCGGAGAAACACAAAAATTTTCCTGAGTTGAATGATCTGAATGCTTGGCTGTTAGAAAATTCGTTAAGTTTTAGTCAATTAGTTTTGATAAAAACTCTACTCTACAATGAATGAAATTTTAGTTTATTAAATTTATTTATAACTATAAAACATGAAGATATCAATAAATAATAAAATTCTTTAAGGAATTCAATTATTTTCATAAATAATAAAACTAATTGCAGAATTTCAATTATTTTAATTTGCAATTTTAATCAAATTCCTCGAAAAATGTAATTATTCTTAAAAATCTTATTAAAATTCGTCCAAAGACGGTATTATATTTCTTCAAAATTATTTTCATTATTTCAATTCAATTACTATTTTCAAAAATTTTTAACCACAATTTTACTTTATATCTACCATTCTTAATAATATTTAAATTAATCAATTTCACGAAATTTCAATTGTTCCTAAATTCTTTAATTAAATGCATATTAGAAAATAAAAACATCAAATAATATTCAAAAAATTCAATTAAACTTTTTAAAAATATTTATTTCAAAATTCAATTATTTCCAAAAAGTTCACTATATACTTCTTTTAATATTCAATTATAATCTAAAATTTTATCTGAAATTCATTTTTATAAAATGAAAATCAATTTTTATTAAAAAATTCTACAGGAATTTAATTATTTAAATGTAAAAGTAAATAATTTATTGAATAATTGAATGTTTCTCAAAATTCAGTTCTCATAAAGATGTTTAGTAACAAATTTTTTAATAATTCAATTCTTTTGTCGAATTTTATCAAAACTTGCATGAACATAATTAGTTTTTCAAAGAATTCAATTATAATTGTATGAAAAATAATTGAAACCCTACGATGAGTTTTATAATTTTCAAATTTATTCGTCTACAATTCAATTTTACAAAATTTCAATTATTCGGAAATTCTGCAATTAAATATATATTGAAAAATAAAAACTTGAAATAATTTCAATCAAAATCCAATTAAAGTTTTAAAAAGAAATAAATCTACGGAATATGTTGTCAAAAATATGAAAAATTATGAATTTCAATGACTTTAGTTTGAAACTTTTTGAAAATTTAATTGTTTCTAAAAATACGCGATATAATGTTTTTAATACTTCATTATAATCTAAAATTTTAAATAAAATTCATTTTTAAAACTATTTTAAGTAGTAAATAAAAAAATGTATAAATAATTGAATTTGTGTAAAAATTTTTATTGTTTATGAAAATAATTGAATTATTGCGAAGAATTTTTTTAAAAAATTTTTAAATAATTGAATTTCTATAAAAAGTTTTATTACTTCTTGAAAATAATTAAATTCCTAAAAGAATTTTATTATATATAAAAATAATTGAATTTCTCGTAAAATTTTTTATTATTTATGACAATAATTGAATTATTGCGAAGAAATTTCTGAAAAAATTTCTAAATAATTGAATTTCTGCAAAAAATTTTATTATTTATGAAAATAATTGAATTCCTATAAGAGTTTTATTATTTATAAAAATAATTGAATTATTGTAAAAATTTTTATTATTTATGAAAACTATTGAATGTTTGCGTAGAATTGTATTGGAATTTTTTTTAATATTGGAATTCCTTTGGAAAATTTTATTTTCATTATACAGAATTTTTTGTCAACAATATGAGAATTAAGAATTTCAATGATTTTAGTTAAAAAATTTTGCAAAATTTAATTATTTCTAAAAATCCACGTTATGCTTTTAATATTTAAGTAGAATCTAAAATTTTAACTAAAATTAATTTTTAAAAACATTTTTATTAGTAATTTCTACGAGAATTCAATTATTTTAATACAAAACTAAATAATTATTAATTTTATGTTTGTTGAAATTAAATTCTCATAAAAAATGTTATCAACAAATTTTTTAAATCATTAAATTCTTTGGACTTTAAAAAAGAATTTTAAAAAGATTTTTCAGAATAATTACATTTTTCGAGGAATTTTATTAAAATTGCATTAAAAATAATTGAAATTCTGCAATTAGTTTTATTATTTATGAAAATAATTGAATTCCTAAAAGTATTTTATTATTTATAAAAATAATTGAATACAAGTAGAAATGTTATTATTTATAAAAATAATTGAATTATTGCGAAGAAATTTATCAAAAAATTCAATTGAATTTCTTAAAATTTTCTAAAACTTTTTCTAAATAAATAAATTCCATTGAGAAGTTCCATTAAAAAAATTGAAAACATTTTAAACCTGATGAAGAATTTTATCAATTTTTTTTTAAATAATTGAATTGCTGTGAAAAAATGTTATTTTTTAAAAGAATTAAATTTTTGGAAAGATTTTTATTTGATTTTCTTAAATAATTGAATTACTTTGAAGAATTTAATTTTTTTACGAAAATAATTGAATTACTTTGAAGAATTTAATTTTTTTACGAAAATAATTGAATTACTTTGAAGAATTTAATTTTTTTACGAAAATAATTAAATTATTTCGAAGGTTATTTTTTACAAACATTTTTTGGACAATAATTGTACTCCTATGAAAAAATGTTATATTTTACGAAAAAATTTTATTCAATGGTCGATTTGATTATAATTTTTGAAAAATTTATACAGCAGTTTATCAAAATTAATTGTTAAATACGACGATTTGATTTCTCGCGAAGAATTTTCTTTAAATTATGTTTAATTATAATTAAATTTTCATGAAAAGTGTATTATTTGTAATTTCAAATGATTTCCTGTAAAATTTTTTATTATTTATGAAAATAATTGAATGTTTGCGTAGAATTGTATTCAAATTTTTTTTTAACAATGGAACTCTTTTGGAAAATTTTATTCAAATAGTAGATATTGAAAATTGTGGGATTTTAGAAAACTTGAAAATTTGATTTTTGAATTGAAATTTTGACAAGAATTTGATTAAAACTTTGTAAAATAATTGAATATCAGAGAAGAATTTTATTATTTATAAAGAGAATTGAAATTTTGACGAGAATTTTAAAAAATTTTTGAACACAATTGAATTTAGTAACTATGTTACTAAGTTAGTTAGTAAGTTGGTAACCAAGATAGTAACTAACTTACTACTCTCTCTATAGAAGTTAAATTCGTCTAATTTTTCCAAATCGTTGACTTGGTGTTTTATTTAAAATAAAATTTTATTCATGGTTAAAAATAACACCAAAATAAATTATTTGAATCCTTTTTGAAGTTAATTTAATCCTAGAGATATTAAACTGTTGCAGATTATTTTAATCCATTTTGGTGTTATTTTAACACCAGTTTTACTGTGTTTTAAATTTTTAATTGTAAAGGATTCAAATAAAATATCAATTTAACAGTTACTGTTTCTTAAAACCAGTTCCTTAATATGGGATCCTTTCGGTCTATTAATTAAAAAAAGGGTAAAAGAAGGTAACACGGTAAATCGTTAGGTATTAAAATAACACCAAAAAGGATTAAAATAATCCAATTCAATTATCTTCAAAAGTAAGAAAACTCTTCGCAGAAATTCAGTTATTTTCAAAAATTTATTTTTTAAATTCTCAAAATTTCAATTATCTTTATAAATATCCAAATTCTTCTTCAAAGTTTAATTACTTTTAAACATTTTAAAAAATATCTGTTCAAAAATTCAATTATCATTATAAATAATAAAATTCTTCTCTATAATTCAATTATTTTTAAACATTTTTCAAAAAAATCTGTTCAAAAATTCAATTATCTTCATAAATAATAAAATTCTTCTCTGGAAATTTAATTATATTCCACATTTTTGTTTATATTCTCAAAATTTGAATTATCTGTATAAATATCAAAATTCTTCTTCAAAATTCAATTACTTTTAAACATTTAAAATAACCTGTTTAAAAATTCAATTATTTTTTTCAAAAATCAAAATTCTTCTTCAAAATTCAATTACTTTTAAACATTTTTAAAAAAATTTGTTCAAAAATTCAATTATCATTATGAATAATAAAATTATTCTCTGTAATTCAATTATTTTCAAAGTAATAAAATTCTTCGCAGAAATTCAATTTTTTTCTAAATTTTTTGTAAATTTCTCGTTAAAATTATCATTATCTTCATAAATAATAAAATTCATCATGGAACATTAATTATTTTTAATATTCTGATAAAATTCTTTGCAAAATTCAATTATCTTCAAATGTTAAAAAAATCTTCGCAGAAATTCAATTCTTTACAAAAATTTTTATTTAAATTCTCAAAATTTCAATTATCTTTATAAAAATCAAAATTTTTCTTCAAAATTCAATCTTTATAAACAATAATTTATTCATTTTCAAAAATTCTGTTAAAATTCTTTGCAAAATTCAATTATCTTAAAAAACAAGAAAATTCATCGCAGAAATTCAATTATTTTCAAATTTTTTTTTAAATTCTCCCCACAATTTGAACTATTTTGAAAAATATCGAAATTCTTCTTCAAAATACAATTAATTTTTAACATTTTTTAAAAAAATCTGTTCAAAAATTCAATTACCTTTATAAAATAATAAAATTCTTCTCTGAAATTCAATAATTTTCAAAGAATTTTAATAAATAATAATCCAATTTAGTGTTATTTTAATCCATTTTGGTGTTATTTTAATACCTAACGATTTACCGTGAAACGAAGACCTCGGAGAAAAAAAAGAGTTCTATTATTGAAGTAATTTGTCACAATCCTAAATCAAGTACATTAAGTATAAATGTGCTTGCAAAGTGCTGTTATGACGTGATATCATGAGAGTTCTACGACACATTATCGTTTACAAATACAATTGCAAACGCGCTATCGAGCACAGTCAAAGTGAAACAGGTATTGAGCCTCAAAGGATTATCTCATACTTGTGCAATGTCACCCTTTTCTCGCCAGGTTTGTGAAAATCTCCCTATATATGTTTCGCTAACAACCTCCTCGCTTGTTTTCTTTTATTTTCCTTAGTACTCTTGTCGTTATATTTTCCTTTATTTTTATCCCTCTATTCTCTTTTTCATTCTCTCTTTCTCTCTCTCTCTTTTTCTCTCTGTTACTTTCTTTTCTTCACTGACTCGAAGTAAACGACAAAACGTATGCACGCTCTATCGCTTGCTTTCAGGCAGTTTCGACACTTTCAAACATCAAACGAACCCAGCATGCACATGTACATAAACATAAAGTGTGTATAGGCATGGACACATACGAAAAGGAGTATTTGAGAGAAACTACTAGAAAAACTCTATGTATATACGCGAATCCAAAGACACGTAAAGCCAGTGAAGGAAATACAGAGAGAGAGGGAGAGATAAATAAACGTGGTACTGCCGCGCGTTTGTGTTTCAAAAAGAAGAAAAGGACGAGTCGAAAGTACGAGTGTATATAAAAAAAACAATGCCTTGGAAAGTCTACTGCGAAATAAATAATAAAAGCAAAAAAATTTTTCCTTCTTTTTTACTTCAAATATAGTCATTTTTACCATATATTTTCATATTGTTCATGTTTTCAGGGCTCGGATCGTCTTTAAGACTCAAAAAAAGTCGCTTTAGTCGCTTAAATTCACAACAACAGTCACGAAAAGTCGCATAAAATTACCGAAAGAGTCGAAAAAAGTCGAATGGAATTTTAGGGAAAAAACACCGAAAAGAAAACACGAAATTGGAAAAATTGTTTTAAAAAATCACATTTCTCGCCAACAGATACTTTAACATAAAAAAATATGGAATAATATTTAACAAAATTTAATAAAATGCATAGCAAAATATTAATTTGGTATTTTTGACATTTTTTAAAAAAATCTGCTCAAAAATTTCAACTATTTTTATAAATAATAAGATTCTTTTCCAAAATTCAATTATTTAAAAAAAATTCAATAAAATGCCTGTCATAATTTCAATTATCTTTAAAAATAATAAAATTCTTCACTAAAATTCATTTATTTACAAAAATAATGAAATTCTTCGCAAAAATTCCAATTACACTCAAAATTTTTTTTTTAATTTCTCGTCAAAATTTTATAAATAATAAAATTCATCATGGAAATTCAATTATTTTCAAAAGTAATAAAATTATTTGCAGAAATTTAATTATTTTCAAAATTTTTTTAAATTTCTTGTCAAAATTATCATTATCTTCATAAATAATGAAATTCATCATGAAAATTTAATTATTTTCAAATGTTCTAATGAAATTCTTTGCAAAATTCATATATCTTCAAACGTAAAAAAAATCTCCTCGGAAATTCAATTATTCTCAAAATTTTTTTTTGAATTCCTCAAAATTTCATTTATTTTTATAAATATCAAAATTCTTCTTCAAACTTCAATTACTTTTAAACATTTACCAAAAAATCTGTTCAGAAATTAAATTATCTTTAGAAATAATAAAATTCTTCTCTGTAATTCAATTATTTTCAAAGAATTTTAATAAAATTCTTGTTAGAATTTCAATTATTTATTTATTTCTGTACATTTGTACAGAAATTATCTTTAAAAATAATAAAATTCTTCTCTAAAATTCATTTATTTTCAAAAGTAATAAAATTCTTCCCAGAAATTCAATTATTTTCAAAAAATTTTTTTATAATTTCTCGTCAAATTATCATTATCTTCATAAATAATAAAATTCATCGTGGAAATTTAATTATTTTCAAATGTTCTGATAAAATTCTTTCCAAAATTCAATTATCTTCAAAAATAAGAAAATTCTTCCCAGAAATTGAGTTATTTTCAAAAAATTTTTTTTAATTCTCAAAATTTCAATTATCTGTATAAATATCAAAATTCTTCTTCAAAATTCAATTACTTTCAAATATTTTTAAAAAACATCTGTTCAAAAATTTAATTATCATTATAAATAAGAAATTTTTCTCTGTAACTCAATTATTTTCAAACATTTTTTAAAAAAATCTGTTCAAAAATTCAATTATCTTCATAAATAATAAAATTCTTCTCTGTATTTTAATTATTTTCAAAGAATTTTAATAAAATTCTTGTCAGAATTTCAATTATTTATTTATTTCTGAACATTTGTAATTACCTTTATAAATAATAAAATTCTTCCTAAAAATTCATTTGTTTTCAAATGTAATAATATTCTTTGCAGAAACTTAATAATTTCGAAAATTTTCTTAAATTGCTCGTCAAAATTATCATTATCTTCATAAATAAAAAAATTCATCATGGAAATTTAATTATATTCAAAATTTTTTTTTATATTCTCAAAATTTCAAATATCTATGTAAATATCAAAATTCTTCTTCAAAATTCAATTACTTTTAAACATTGTTAAAAAGAATCTGTTTAAAAAATTCAATTATCATTATAAATAATAAAATTCTTCTCTGTAATTCAATTATTTTCAAAGAATTTTAATAAAATTCTTGTCAGAATTTCAATTATTTATTTATTTATTTCTGTACATTTGTAATTATCTTTAAAAATAATAAAATTCATTCATTTTCAAAAGTTCTTTTAAAATTCTTTGCAAAATTCAATTATCTTAAAAAATAAGAAAATTCATCGCAGAAATTCAATTATTTTCAAATTTTTTTAAATTCTCCCACAATTTCAACTATTTTGAAAAATATCAAAATTCTTCTTCAAAATTCAAATTACTTTCAAACAGTTTTATAAAAAATCCGTTCAAAATTTCAATTATCTTTATAAATAATAAAATTCTTCTCTGAAATTCAATAATTTTAAAAGAATTTTAATAAAATTATTGTCAAAATTTTAATTATCTTTACAAATAAAAAAATTCATCCTAGAAATTTAATTATTTTCAAATTCTTTTTTTTATAAAATCTTATAATATGAAATAATGATTTTATCACTCGGTCATCTTTAATTATTATAAAACACGAAGACATCGATTGCTCCAAATCGAAAACTCGGAGTGATCTATTTTTTCATGTTTTATAACAATTTTTTATAAGTAGTTTAATTTCAAAAAGGTTTGAATTTAAATCTTTTGAAGAATTTTAATTCTTATGGAAAAATAATAATAAAATATTTATTTAAAAAAAAAGTTATTGATGTTTTTTTGAAAAATTTGAAAGAAATCTGTAAATAAACATAACAGAAAATTTTTTTGACTAAAACTTTTTCCTTTAATTTTAATTTTCTGAAAATTTAAAAAATTTCAGTCGCATTGTTCTAAAAGAAATCTCGAAAAAGTCGATTAGACGCATCTTTTTACAAAAAAAGTCGAAAAAAGTCACATTCCCATAGAAAAGTCGAAAAAAATCGAAAAATTCACACAATCCGAGCCCTGTGTTTTAGAAACAAAATTTAAAAAGAACCAAAAATAAGTAAAATTTTTTTAAACAGTTTTTTGAAAAAACTATATTTTTTAAAAATCTACATTTTATACCACATTTTTCACAAAAGCTTTTCCCTAACATCTCTATATCGACTTTCTTATGGAATATATCATTTTTATAAAATAGATTATGAGCAAAAGTCAGTCAAATATTATTAAAATTGAATATGAGTAACATGTTATAAATGTCAAGATAAAAGAGTGAACGAGATAAAAGCTATTTAAAGTTGAAATCCTTTAAAAGTATCTCAAGTTCGATACGTTCGACTTTCAAGCTTAAAAGAAAGAAAATTTTGATCCTGTTAAAGTTAAAAGTCTTCCATCTTTGCGTTCACTATAAAGAAATTTTTCATTTTCACAAGGAAACGATATTTCAAATATATTTTGAATTTCTATTTTTATAAAATGAAAATTCCCCTTATGAATGAAATAATTTGTTTTTTTGAGTTAAAAACTAAGTCCAAAGGAGCAAAACCTTTTAGACGAGTTTGAGATAATATTTTTAAAAATTGCTCTTAAAAAATAAAGACTTCGAAGGCAATGGGTTTTACCGTGAAATTGACTTCTCTCGAATGGTTTGCAGAACAATCGTTACGGTTTTTTTTCACTGGCAATGAATCTCTTCGTTTTTCTCTCTAAACACTATTATGCACTCGATTGATATTAAAAAAAATTCAACTTTTCTAAAATACCTAAAATACCTAAAACCTAAAACAAAAAATAAAAAACATGAATATAAAAATAAAAAACCTAAAACAAACTAAATTTTCTCCCAAAAAACAGCACTTTAAATTATAAAAACCGTGTCCATCTTTTATTACGAATATTTACTGTTCATAAGTTTCTTAACACGGTAAATCGTTAGGTCTTAAAATAACACCGAAAAGGATTAAAATAATCCAATTTAGTGTTATTTTAATCCATTTTGGTGTTATTTTAATACCTAACGATTTACCGTCAAAAAAAAATCACTTTGACGTTGAAAACTTAAAATTGCAAAAGATATCTAGTAAGTAAGACCTGTACTCAATATGAATCTTTTCCAATGAAAATCCACAGATGCATTTGACGCGTTTCGATAAAGGAAACAGACTGAAATCATGAACGTATGAGAAAGTCTTGAATAGAATCCCTCATCGATTTGGATACACGAGCGACCAAAAACGGAAAAAACGCAAAACTCTAGAAAGCTTTCAGTCAAGGAAAGGAGACGTCTTAAACATATATATATTACTTTGAACCAGTGGAGATTTTTCCCTATTTTTTACTTTCAAAATCAGTTTTCTGCTGGATTAAGAACGTAAAGGTTATTTTTTAAGCTTTCGTCCGCCATACTGGATCCGCCATTTTGGATTTTTAAAAACCCACATTATTTTTATAATCATTGACCCCAAAAATAGCACAGTAAAACGTGAGGTGTTAAAATAATACCAGAATGAATTAAAATAATCTGCAACAGTTTAATAACTGTAGGATTAAATTAACACCAAAAAGGATTAAAATAATCTATTTTTGTGTTATTTTTAACTATGCATGAAATTTTATTTTACATGAAACACCAAAGTCAACGATTTGGAAAAATTCAACGAATTTAGCTTCTCCAGAGAGAATAGTAGGTTAGTTACTAAATTAGTTACCAACTTCCTAACTAACTTAGTAACATAGTTACTAAATTCATTTGTGTTCAAAAATTTAAAAAGATTCTCGTCGAAATTTCAATTCTCTTTAGAAATAATAAAATTCTTCTCTGATATTCAATTATTTTACAAAATTTTAATCAAATTCTTGGCGAAATTTCAATTATTTTCAAAAGATTTATAAAATTCCATAATTTTCAATATTTACTATTTCAATAAAATTTTCCAAAAAAATTACATTGATAAAAAAAAATTTAAATACAATTCTACGCAAACATTCAATTATTTTCAAAAATAATAAAATTTTTTACAGAAATTAAATTATTTACAAATTTTTTTATAAATTTCTTCGCAATAATTCAATTATTTTCATAAATCATAACATTTCTACAGGGATTTAATTTTTTTTATAAATAATAAAATACTTTTAGGAATTCAATTCTTTTCATAAATAATAAAACTCATTGCAGAATTTCAATTATTTTTAATGCAACTTTAATCAAATTCCTGGAAAAATGTAATTATTCTTAAAAATCTTATTAAAATTCGTTCAAAGAATTTAATGATTTAAAAATTTGTTTATAACATCTTTCATGAGAATTTAATTTCAACAAACATGAAATTAATAATTATTTAGTTTTGTATTAAAATAATTGAATTCTCGTAGAAATTACTAATAAAAATGTTTTTAAAAATGATTTTTAGTTAAAATTTTAGACTCTACTTAAATATTAAAAGCATAACGTGGAGTTTTAGAAATAATTAAATTTTGCAAAAGTTTTAAACTAAAATCATTGAAATTCTTAATTCTCATATTGTTGACAAAAAATTCTGTATAATAAAAATAAAATTTTCCAAAGGAATTCCAATATTAAAAAAAATTCCAATACAATTCTACGCAAACATTCAATAGTTTTCATAAATAATAAAATTCTTCTCTGATATTCAATTATTTTACAAAATTTTAATCAAATTCTTATCAAAATTTCAATTCAAAAGTCAAATTTTCAAAAGTTTTCTAAAATTCCATAATTTTTAGTATCTGCTATTTGAATAAAATTTTCCAAAAGAATTCCATTATTAAAAAAAATTTGAATACAATTCTACGCAAACATTCAATTATTTTCATAAATAATAAAAAATTTTGCAATAATTCAATTATTTTCATAAATAATAAAATTTTTTGCAGAAATTCAATTATTTAGAAATTTTTTCAGAAATTTCTTCGCAATAATTCAATTATTGTCATAAATAATAAAAAATTTTACGAGAAATTCAATTATTTTTATATATAATAAAATTCTTTTAGGAATTTAATTATTTTCAAAAAATAATAAAACTTTTTATAGAAATTCAATTATTTAAAAATTTTATTAAAAAATTCTTCGCAATAATTCAATTATTTTCATAAACAATAAAAAATTTTACAGAAATTCAATTATTTACTAATTTTTTTTATTTACTAATTAAAATAGTTTTAAAAATGAATTTTATTTAAAAATTTTAGATTATACTGAAGTATTAGAAACATTAAATCGTGTATTTTTAGAAACAATTAAATTTTCAAAAAGTTTCAAACTAAAGTTATTGAAATTCATAATTTTTCATATTTTTGACAACATATTCCGTAGATTTATTTCTTTTTAAAACTTTAATAGGATTTTGATTGAAATTATTTCAAATTTTTATTTTTCAATGTATATTTAATTGCAGAATTTCCGAATAATTCAAAGGTTGTAAAATTGAATTGTAGACAAATTAATTTTGAAAATTATAAAACTCATCGTAGGGTTTCAATTATTTTTCATACAATTATAATTGAATTCTTTGAAAAAAGTAATTATGTTCGTGCAAGTTTTAATAAAATTCGACAAAAGAATTGAATTTTAAAAAAATTTGTTACTAAACATCTTTATGAGAATTGAAATTTGAGAAACATTCAATTATTCAATAAATTATTTACTTTTGCATTTAAATAATGGAATTCTTGTAGAATTTTCTATAATAAAAATTTATTTTCAGTTCATAAAAATGAATTTCAGTGAAAAATTTTAGATTACAATAGAATATTAAAAGAAATATAGAGTGAACTTTTTGGAAAGAATTGAATTTTGAAATTAATATTTTTGAAATACTTTAATCGAAGTTTTTGAATATTATTTGAAGTTTTTATTTTCTAATATTTATTTAATTAAAGACCTTAAGGCGGTGTCAAAGTCGATGCGATTTTCCCATTGAAGCTCAATGCAAAAACCCAATCGACTTTGACACCGCCTTAAGAATAATTGAAATTTCGTGACACTGATTAAATAATTATTATTAATAAATAATAGACATAATGTAAAATTGTAGTTAAAAATTTTTTTTAAGTAATAATTGAATTGAAATACTGAAAATAGTTTTGAAGAAGTATAATATTCTGATAATATAAAATAATGATTTTATTACTTGGTCATCTTTAATTATCATAAAATATGAAGACATCGATCACTTATCGATGTCTTCATGTTTTATAGTTTTTTAAAAAGTTTAATAAATTAAAATTTCATTAATTGTGAAAAATAACACCAAAATTGATTATTTTAATCTTTTTTGGTGTTAATTTAATCTGCAACACTTTTTAATATCCCACGATGTACTGTGAGTCCGAAATGGTTTGTTTGGAATTTTTTCATGCTTCTTTTAATAATAATTATTGTAATTATAAATAATAATTGTGTTAAAATTCAAGTCGGAAAATAACACATTTGGGCGTTAAAGGGTTAAAAATTCTTGTTGCTTACCTGGGAGAAAATAAAGAAATGATGGAATTATATTCGAAAACGTAAAATCCTGGCACGGTAAATCGTTAGGTATTAAAATAACACTAAAAAGGATTAAAATAATCCAATTTAGTGTTATTTTAATCCATTTTGGTGTTACTTTAATACCTAACGATTTACCGTGGGGTTAAAGTTGACAAAATGGATGAAACATAGTTTTGGACCCAATTCTTTGCTAAATTTTTCCAAAAATATTACATTCAATTTCTTGAGTATATATATTGTACTTTATATATCAAAAGATGTAAATTGTTTCTCGAGAACTGTAGTAGTAGGAACTGTAGTTCCTAAGGTCGACTAGAGCAACTTTGACCTCCCACGAGAATTGAGAATGCAGTATAGAGAACTCCATGGCGAACAATTATAACTTCCGGTGTCGGATACACATCCCCAAAGTGAACTCAGCGTCATTACGAAACGTTTCGTTTATGATCCCACTAAGGTTACAGGCAAAACTATATCCACATCCCCGGCTATCACTAAACCGCCCACGAAAATGGGAATCGTGAAATTCTGACCATCCAACTTTCCCAGAGTTCTATTTTCGCACAGTTCTTGACGTTACAACTCTCCCTTTCCTCCCTCTCTCTCTTTTCATACCTATTAAGTTTTTACGACGCCAAACGCAAGGTGTAATTGGAACTGCTGTTAAAGTATGGGGAGTAAAGGATCCTTAGAAACTAACTTCTACATATCGATTGGCAGCCAAGAAATAAAGTTACTTCAGTTACTTCATCCGCATAAATTTAAAAAATGCTTCAAACCTTGTTGTTGGAATCAAATCTGCGCATGTTAATATGTAGAAGAACTTACCTGGAAAAAAAAAATTTCGTTAGTATACAACAGGAAAAAATTTATAAATATTAATAATAGTTTTTGTTTTGAAATTTTGAATAAAAATATGCAGGAGATTCGTTTTAGTGGACTATGAAGTAAATTTTCATTATCACCTTAATGAAGGCCTTTAAAACTTAAAGACCAGTCATAATTTTCAATCATGCTTTTCTAAACTTTTAATTAAAGCATACATTGTTGGGTAATTAACTTCGTAAGTAGAATTCTACTTATTATCCTCTACATATAAACGGATTAAAATCACAAAGGGTTGGAAGATGTTTCGTGCCACGTAGCACAACAATTTTCAGGTTAGTTTGCATTGCGAAAATTTGAAAATTTGTACTGCTAACTTGCAGCAAATAGCAAAATGTCCGGTGGGGACTACAAGTTTCAGCAGAAAACTTACAGATATAATTTTGTGGCAAACTTGAGGAAATCTTTAGTTTTAATATTCTTCTGGTATAACAATTTAATCAATGTTCATTCAAATATAAGTTCAATAGTGTAAAAATGATCCATTTTCATGTGATTGTCTACATACATAGATCAGATTCTGAATATAAGTCAATATTTACATTCTTTTAAAAATCTAGCCTTAAACATATTTTTTTGATCCAATTTTGACCCAATTTTTAACCCAATTTTTAACCAATTTTTAACTAATTTTGAACCCATTTTTAACCAATTTTTAACCAATTTTGAACCCATTTTTAACCAATTTTGACCCAATTTTAACCCAATTTTTAACCAATTTTTAACCAATTTTGAACCAATTTTGACCCAATTTTGACCCAATTTTTAACCAATTTTTAACCAATTTTAACCCAATCTTGACCCAATTTTCGGAGATTGACTCTTTGCCCCACGTCAATATAGTATTTTTCCCAATAAGATAATAGAGAGCTAATAAATAAGCAAGTGGAAAATATTAAATAGAAAGAGAACTTTTTAAGTATAAAAGTAAGCTCTCCATTAGCGAAAGCTTCTCACGTCTCTTATGCATGTCAGTAAAAGGCGATTTAATGGGAGGAGGACTTTTGCAAAAGAATGAGTATTCTAAAGTACTCTTTTCGTTTATGTTTATGTCAAAAATTAACTTTTGGGTAGAATAATATCTGAAAAAAGTCTTTTAAAGAATTATAGAAAAATTATATAATACAATTATATATACAAAATTATAGAAAATTGTCCAAAACGCATTTTGCAATAATTGATAGAAAAGAAAAACAAAATTTTGAAGACGAATTTCGAAAATTTGTTTTAATAATGAAATTCGTTTGTGCAAATTAATAGCAGTGTGTGATTATCCCAAAACAATCGTTTGATATATATATATATATACATACGAAATTTGTTGTTTCAAATTATTATTCAACATAAACGGATTCATTTCAAATTCTAATTTCCACTCTAATTTTTGTCATGCTTCAAATTAGAATTTGCATAAATGATTATATAGACAAATTATAATTTCCTTTAGTTATTATTTATTTGAATAATAATTGATTGATAATTCCGTTTTAATCGATTTTGTTCAATTTTTTTTTGTTCGAAAAGCTAAAAAAATTCCTAATTTTAACTACATAATAAACAGTCAAATTAACTCTATTGCTTTCATTCTTAAATTTCCTTTAAAATACACCAAAAGAATTAAATTATTATATTTTTGAAATTCTTTAAAATTGGAAAAAATTTTCACTTTTCGTTCTTTTATTATTCTTTACTCTGAATAAAAACTTTTCTAAAATTTCAACTACTTTTCACATTAACTGTACCAAAAGTAGTTGAATTTTTAGAAAAAATTTTGTTGAGTCTAAAGAATGACGAAAGAATATCTGAAAATGTTTCTCAATTTCAAAAATAAATATTAAGTATTATTTAAGTAAAAAAATAAATAATTTATTAAATAATTGAATATTTCTTAAAATATTGAATATATTTATGAAGAATTTTGTCAATTTTTTTAAAAAGATTGAATTCTTTTGAGTAAATTTTAAGAATTAATTCAATTTTTTATCTTTTTATTCGAAATTCCATAAAAAATAGTTAAAATTCTGCAATAAGTTTTCTTATTTATGAAAACAACTGAATTCTTGCAACGAATTTTGTTAAAAATTTTATTAAAGAATTAAATTCTTTAATAAAGAATTTTATTTGTAAAAATAATTGATTTCCGGAGAAAAATAACTGAATTTCTCAGAATTTTTAAAACTTTTTGAAAGTAATGAAATTTCATCCAGAAGAATCATTAAAAAATTGAAAATATAATCAATTTCTTGTAAAGAAGTTTATTCAAATTTTTTTTTTAAATAATTGAATTTTTCAGAATTTTTTAAAACATTTTGAAAATAATTAAATTCCATCGAGAAGTTGCATTAAAAAATTGAAAATAATCAAAATCTTACGAAGAATTTTATTAAATTTTTTCCAAATAATCAAAATCTGACGAAGGATTTTATTAAATTTTTTCCAAATAATTAAAGTCTGATGAAGAATTAATTTTATTAAATTATTTCCAAATAACTGAATTTCTGTGGAAAAAATTTTTTATTTTAAAAATAAAAAGAATTAAATTCTTGGAAAGAACATTTTTTCTAAATAATTTAATTTCTCAGACTTTTTTTAAACATTTTGAAAATAATTAAATTCCGCATCGAGAAGTTTCATTAAAAAATTGAAAATAATCAAAATCTGACGAAGAATTTTATTAAATATTTTCCAAATTATAGAATTCATATGAAAAAAATTATATTTAAAAAATAAAAAGATTCAAATTCTTGCAAAGAATTTTATTAAACATTTCTTAAAGAATTGAATTATTTCGAAGAATTTTATTTTTTACAAAAATACTTGAATTCGAATATTTTTTAAAAAAACATTTTTGACAATATTTGTATTGCCAAAAAGAATATTATATTTTACGAAAATAATTATATTCTGTGATGAATTTTATTATAATTTTAAAAAAATTATTAAATTTATACAGCATTTTATCAAAATTATTTAAAATAATAAATTGCTTTCTTGTAAAAATTGACTCCTCTCGAAAGAAAATTGTATTCGAATTTTTTTTTTCAAAAATATAAATGAATTCCCATAAAAATTGTATTATTTGTAAAAACAATTGAATTCTCATGGAGAATTTCTATTGAAAATAATTTAATTGTACGGGAAAATTTTACTAAAATTACAATTTTTTTAACTAAATATTGTAAAGAATTTTGTCAAAACTTTTTCAAACAAGATAATTTTTCAAAGAATTTTTATTTTAACTTTTCGAAATAATTCAATTTCTCGAAACTATATTTTTTTCAATTCTCTAAATATACTTGAATTCTTTCAAAGAAACTTGGTAAAAAAATAATTCAATCGATGTGAAGAAAACGTTTTTAGAAAATTGATAAGTTATTGAACTCCAGTGAAATTTTTATTCAAATTTTCTTTCTTTTATTCTTTTGGAAAAAATTAATTGAAATAGTAGATACTGAAAATAATTGAAATGAGGACAATTTTTGAAAATTATTGAAATTCTCTCTAAATGTGAATTAGTAAAAATGTTTACTAATTAGAATTAGTGACTGACTTTTTGCTTTTTAATTAGTAAATTTTACTAATAAATTAGCAGAAATTACTATTTATTAGTGAAGTTTACTAATTCAAAAGCAAAAAAGTCAGTCACTGATTCAAATTAGTATACATTTTTATACTAATTCAAATTTGCAGAGTTTGACCAAGAATGTAATTAAATTTTTTGAAAATAATTAAAATTTTACCAAGAATTTTATTAAATTTTTTGAAAATAGTTGAAATTTGACCAAGAATTTTTTTTTTTTTAATTTCTCGAAAATAATTGAATTTTAGAGAAAAATCAAGATTCGCAGCATAGAATATCGCCGCCAAGTAAAAAGTAAAAACCGCGAATATATATTCTCAAAATATCGACTGTTTATCGATAAAGTCGAATAACTCATCGAATAAATCAAAACCTATGCTCAATTTTTTTTCACAGGATAAAGAAAGAATTCTGTTAAGTTTTTCAACGTTTTTTGATACTTTTCTACTTCTAGAGAAAAAAAAATATTATTTAAACAAAATATATTTTATTCCACTTAAATAATCGTATATTTGTCTCAGAATCAATTAGACTTTTTATTTGTTTTAAATTAAATTTTTACTCGACCTAAATAAAACATATATTTCAGTCGAATAAAATTTTATTTAAACCAAATAAAATGCTATTTAAACGAAATAAAATGTTATTTAAATTTTAAACCAAACAAAATTTATTTCAACCAAATAATATTTATTTAAACCAAACAAAATTTTATTTAAACCAAATAAAATTTTATTTAAACCAAATAAAATTTTATTTAAACCAAATAAAATTTTATTTAAACTGAATAAAATTTATTTCAAACAAATTAGAAGCCCAATTGGTTCTGAGACAAATTAAAAATTGCTCTGGGTGTAGAATGTAAGGGAAGGAAACTGAAAAAATTTGCCACCTATTCCTAAAAATGTAAACATTAAAAAATTTAAAATACTGAATAATTATGTAATCCTTTTTTTTAATATTCTAATTAACCAAACAAATTATTAATCAACTTTATCTATAGACAAGAATTCTTTTCATCAAAAGTGACATCAGAATCATCCCCTTATCGCGTTAAATCTCAAAAGGATTTTTTTTTCCCCCCGAAGACCAACTCTCAAAGCTGCGAATATATCCTCAGCATCCGTAGACAGGAAAAAGGGGAAAAAAAAGAAAAAGCAGATAGAAAAACAAAACGGAAAAAGGTGGGGGAAAGGGGGGGTGAAAATCAGAGATCAAAACGATCCCCTGCCAATCCGATCGCGAAGCAGAGTCGTGATTTAAAGGGCTTTATCTATCGCGCCTTATCGCGTACGACTGGTAAGAACTCTGGTGGTTACGATCTAGAGCAGCGAATGCTGCGTTACAGAGAGGAGAGAATGAAGGAAGAAAACAAAACTCGTTGGGGTGGGGCAACAGCTCAAGAAGATCGGTACAAAAAACAACGAGGAAGTAAGAGAGAGAGAGAAAAAAGTAAAGAGTGCGAGAGAGAGAGAGAGGGGACGAGCGAGTGCGTGCGCCGTTTGTAACACGGGAGTGGGGGGCACAGTGCTCGCCGTCGTCGTTGAGAGATGCGAACCTGACGCAAATATTCGAAAGGCAAAATCAGTCGCTGTGTGCGCGCCATCGAGGTCGCTCTGCATTTATAATAACTATTTATCAACACAAGAAGCATATGTTATTTTCGAATGTGTCGTGATGTTGCACGTGACAATCAAGTTTTATTCCATTAGAAAAGAAAATAATAAATTTACCTTTTCACCTATTTTCCTTGCCAAAAAGTAAAAATAGTAACACCTGAAACAGTGCGACAAAACATTCCATCAGTTATTTAAGTGGTTTGTGCAGATTTTGACCACTAAGTGCATTTTACCTCGGGGAATTAATCACCAGCGACGAGCAATTATTTTGTTTTTTTGCCTGCAATGCGACACCTGGACTAGATTTTTAATTAGGTACATTGCCAATTGGGAAATATGATTTTCATGCTAAAGACTGATTTCTCACTTAAAAACTTCTCACTCAAAAACTTCTCACTGATTTCTCACTGAAAAAAACCAACGATACAAAATTCCATTTTTCATTCAAGCCAAAGCGAATTTCAGTATTCAAGCACTCGCTAAATTTTGAATTAGTAAAAATCTTCCTCGAGTTTTTCGAACGTTCGAATGAAGGGCAATATATTTTTTTACTTCTACACTCAGAGGAAAATATTATTTAAAGCAAAAATATTTTATTTGACTTCAAATAAACGTCTATTTGTCTCGGAACCAACTAGACTTTTTATTTGTTTTAAATAAAATTTTATTTAAACCAAATAAAATGCTATTTAAACGAAATAAAATGTTATTTAAACCAAATAAAATTTATTTGAAACAAATAAAATTGATTTCAAACAAATAATATTTATTTCAACAAAATAAAATTTTTTTAAACTAAATAAAATTGATTTCAACCAAATAAAATTTATTTAAAACGGAATAAAATTTATTTCAACCAAATAATATTTATTTCAACCAAATAAAAACTAATTTAAACTAAATAAAATTGATTTCAACCAAATAAAATTTATTTGAAACAAATAAAATTTATTTCAACCAAATAATATTTATTTCAACCAAACAAAAATTAATTTAAACTAAATAAAATTGATTTAAACCAAATAAAATTTATTTATAACGGAATAAAATTTATTTCAACCAAAAAAAATATTTATTACAATCAAAAAAAACTAATTTAAACTAAATAAAATTGATTTCAACCAAATAAAATTTAATTGAAACAAATAAAATTTATTTCTGCCAAATAATATTTATTTCAACCAAACAAAAATTAATTTAAACTAAATAAAATTGATTTAAACCAAATAAAATTTATTTAAAACGGAATAAAATTTATTTCAACCAAATAAAATTGATTTAAACCAAATAAAATTGATTTAAACCAAATAAAATTTATTTAAAACGGAATAAAATTTATTTCAACCAAATAAAATTGATTTAAACCAAATAAAATTTATTTCAACCAAATAATATTTATTTCAACCAAACAAAAAATAATTTAAACTAAATAAAATTGATTTAAACCAAATAAAATTTATTTCAACCAAACAAAATTTATTTCAACCAAATAAAATTTATTTCAACCAAACAAAATTTATTTCAACCAAATAAAATTTATTTAAAACAAATAAAATGTCTAGTTAGTTCTGAGACAAATATACCATTTCTCTGGGTGTAATTTGTATTTTATTGACGAAAAAAAATTATTTTTTAAGTTAAAACAAATTAATTCCTAACTAAATATTGTTTAATTTCGATTATTTTTCTTCTTTCGATAGTAATTTTCAAAAACACTGAAGGTGAGAAAAAATTCCGTTCATTTCAACGTTCGAAACTTTCGTCCCATTAGTAAAAAATTAATGTTTCCTAATTTGAACTAGTGACTGACTTTTTGCTTTTGAATTAGTAAACATTACTAATAAATTAGTAGAAACGACTATTTATTAGCTAAATTTACTAATTCAAAAGCAAAAAGTCAGTCACTGATTCAAATTAGTGGACATTTTTACCAATTTCAAATTTAGCGAGCGTATCCATGTTTTTATTTAATTTCTTTATTTATTTAAACTTAAATTTCTTAATTATGTAAATTAAATTTCTTAATTATATAAATTAAATTTCTTAATTATATAAATTAAATTTCTTAATCATATAAATTAAATTTTTTTATTATATAAATTAAATTTAATTATATAAGTTAAATTTAATTATATAAATTAAAATTCTTAATTATTTAAATGTAAACTAAATTTTTCTGGTATTACGTTTTCCATAAATATAACTCATCCGGTCCTATGAACCCGAAGATAAAATATCATTTTACGATCGCAGGGTATAGGAACGATCAAAATTACAGGCATGACATGAAATAAAATTAATGTGGAGTTTATTGCAACGGCTTTTTTTTTAAATAGTTCATGAATAAGTCTCGGCAGCATATATATTCTTAGAAATATTTTTATTTTCATTTCAACAAATAACATACGCGCATGAAAGGCAGTTTGCAATTTCTGTTTAGAGAATGCCGTCAGAGCGTGTAAAAAAAATAGTATTTTTTTTCCATGCTTAGCCGTCAAGATCTCGAAATGTTTCTTAACACAAAACTATATGACATTTACAACGACCTTATGTAACATTATCGCAAACAAAGTGCAAAATTATTCCCGCATCTGGCCTCTGATGGCGCAGATTTCTCTATGGCTGATAGACATCAAGCACAATAACAATAAAACTATAGACGAGTAGTTATGAATTATATTCACGATTTTTTTAAAAACAAAAAAGTCAAAATTCAACTAAAATTAATAACTTCTCGTGTGATAAGAATTAATTTTTAAAGGCAATAACAATAAAATTAGACGAGTAGTTATGAATTATATTCACTATTTTTAAAAACAATGAGGTCGAAATTCGACTAAAATTAATACCTTCTCGTGTGATAAGAATTTTTTTTTAGACTTTTTCAAAGATTTTTTTTTTAAATTCTTTGAATTCAAGATAATGAAATAGTTGGAAATTAAAACACTGAAAAATAACCGACACTGAATCCTATTGACAATATTTGACTCTGGCAAACTTAGATTACTTTTGAGTTTCAAAATTTTATGAGGCTGAAGTCTACGTTTTTAAAAACGAAAACAAAAAAATAATGGGACGGGACTTTTATTTTTGATTGTAAATACTGTTATTTTTTGATAATTGAATCCTTAGCAAGTGATTTCTTAAAAGTTAAGGCAGATGAAAATTAGGGATGAATTTTATTTGAAACAAAACTCTTTTTTTATTTTTCCTTTTTAAAAACGTTACGGACTTCAAACTTCGTTAAATTTTTCTTTTTATAGAATTCTAGTCATTACCGGTTATTCTACAATACAGTTACTGGAAAACTAATTTGTTTTCCGAAAAACAAAATTTAACATTAATAATTGAAAATAGTAATTTAAAATAGTAATTTAAATTTGTTTTTAAATTAATACTTTAAAATAGTAATTTAAATTTGTTTTCAAATTAATACTTTAAAATAGTAATTTAAATTTGTTTTCAAATTAATACTTTAAAATAGTAATTTAAATTTGTTTTCAAATTAATACTTTAAAATAGTAATTTAAATTTGTTTTCAAATTAATACTTTAAAATAGTAATTTAAATTTGTTCTAAAATTAATAGTTGAAAATAGTAATTTAATTTTTTTTTGTTAAATTATGCTCGCAATCTTCAAGTATGTCACGGAAAAAATATTTATCGATTCCCAGTGAAATTATAACAAAAGAAAAAATATTTTTAGAGACGAGAATTAATAACAAAATATTCTAACTTCTGCTTTGGGGAATTATTCATCGAATTTGTGACGTACTTTAAAAGCCGCGCGATGATAAAAATTACAGATGCGATATCTTAAGAGTAACCATTATGTGCTAAAAGTTTTATCAACTTGGTGAAAGTGCACTAAGAATATTGGGGTGTGATGGAGGAAAAAATAGGCCATCATGAATCTTGAAGTCAACCGTTATCTTGAAATGTTAGAGAAACTGTATAGAGAGAGAGAGAGAGAAGAAAAGACGATTACCTTGAACCTAGTAGAGCTTCCTGCAAAATGTGAGAAAAATGAGTCTTGACAAAATACATTTTACGCGTATATGTAAAAAAACCAATGGTATCTCACGAAATGTAGGTTATTCGCGTGGGGAATTGGGTGATTGAAAATACACCCGATAACGTATTATCAAAGCTTCTCTCTATATACATGTATTATATATAATAAATTCAAAATAGGGTTTGATTTTAAATTCCATTAATTTGAAATTCGCGTGACAGTGACTTTCACACTTTACCATTTTAGGAAAAAGGATTAAGTTATCAAATTTTTTTTAACGTGTGACGAAAAAAACAAAAATACTATTCGTGAAGTGTATTAAACTAAAAAAAAATTTATTTTATTCAAATAACCGATTATTTGACTATTATCAAATAAATATTTACTTGAATCAAATAATTTTTATTTGAATCAAATAAATTGTATTTATGTCGAGTAAATTCTATTTGAATGAAATATTTCAGTATTTGAAGCAAATACTATTTAATTGATTCAAATAAAAATTATTTGATTCAAGTAAATATTTATTTGATAATAATCAAATAATCTGTTATTTGAATCAAATATTTCAGTATTTAAAGCAAATACTATTTAATTGATTCAAATAAAAATTATTTGATTCAAGTAAATATTTATTTGATAATAGTCAAATAATCGGTAATTGGAATCAAAATAATTTTTTTTTTCAGTGTAGGACGAGTAAATATCAGGCTTCGCACTTATCTACTAAAACTATTTGGGTTGTATTTTTGGATTTCGGCCACTAAAAGCTGCTATTTTTGTTTTTTTTCCTATTTTCACTACTTTCAATTCGCTAATACTAGAAAACAAAAAAAAACTATTCTCAAAAATAATAATCAAAATTCTTTGAAACGATTGAATAGAAAAAAATATTTGAAATTCAATTATTTACCAAAAAAAAAAAAAATAAAAAATTTATCCAAAATTCAAGTATTTCAAATTTTTGCCTTCAAAATTCAATTATTTAACAAAAATTCGATAAAAATCATCCAAAATTTAAATATTTTTATAAGTAATAAAAATTTCACATAAGCATTTTGATTAATTTAGAATAATATTTTCAAAAAAAATTCGAAACACAAAAAAAAACAAACCAAAAATTCAATTATTTAAAAGAAAATTTTCATATTTTTTTATATTTCAAAAAAAATTAATTGTTGAAAACAATGTTTATAAAATTCATAGAAAAAATTCAATTATTTTCGAAAATAACAAAAATTTCCACAGAAATTCAATTCATTTTCAATATTTTAATGGAATTTTTCACAATAATTCAATTATTATAATAAATAATAAAATTCTTCTTAGGAGTTCAATTGTTTGGAAAAATATCAATAAAATTCATGGTAAAATTTTGAATTGTATTCATAAAATTATTCTTTATTCAATTATTTTCAATATCTAGTATTTTCATCGAATTTCGCCTCTTCAAAATTCAAATTATTTAACAAAAAATTAATAAAATTGAAAAATATTATCATAAACAATAAAAATTTTTTTTCTTATATTTCAATAAAATTATTCGAAAGAAATCACTTATTTATTATTTTAAACACAATTTCAATTAAATTTTTATGAAATAATTCAATTATTCTTTTAGATTTTAATAAAATTCTTTCCAGGAATTCAAAATCTTGATAATTCTCGAAATTCATAACTCTTCAAAACAATTCAATTATTAAACATAAATAACAAAATTATTCCCCGGAAATTCAATTATTTTGAGTCATTTTAGCAAAATTTTTGCAAAATTCAATTATTTTCCTATTATAAATAATAACATTCATCGGACAAGAATTCAATTATTTTGAAAAGTATTCAATTTCTTCTCGTTAATTCAATTATTTTGAAAAATTCAAATAAAACCTTTCGCAAGAATTCACTTATTTTTCTAAATAAAAAAAAGCTTTTTAGGAACCGGATTTTTTTTTTTATTAAATTTTAATAAAACGACACAAAAATTAAATTATTGTAAAATGTTTTAATAGAATTCTTTCTAAAATTTAATTATTTTCTAAAAACTTTTCTAAATTGAATGATTTTCAATATTTGAAGAAAATTTGCAAACAGAATTCAATTATTCAAAAATTTTGTTGCAAAAAAATCTTCGTACGAATTCAATTTTTTTCATGAATAATGACAATTTCTCCGGTATTTAATTATTTAATCAAGAATTTGCATAAAATTAGTCGAAAGAAATTAATTATTTGAAAATTTTTTAAATTCCTCACAAGAATTAAGTGATTTTCATAAAAATTTTAATTCTTTCATGAATAATAAAATTCGTTGCAGGAATTCAATAAATATTATCATCAGGATGATAAGAAAGAAGTAAATATTCTTTTTATAACATAATTAGAAAAATGTCAGAAAAAAGTAAAATATAGAATTTGTATTTTGAAATTTATATTTTATATTTTCGTCAATTTTATAAAGTTAATAAAACGAATTTCTTTGATCGTCAAGTTTCATTTTTTGATAGCTACTTTTCCTCTGCTATTTTAAATTGAAAATTAAATTTAAATTAAATTAAATTAAATTGAAAATTGAAAATTGAAAGTTACTTTTTTTGCTACTTTTTTATAATTAATTATCGCGAGTGCGAAGTCTGAAATATTATATATTATGCTACGTGTATATTTCGAGAATTACAAAATCAGTTTGTTTACGTGTGATTCAACATTAAATATCAATAACACATTACCCTTAGACAAGCAGGACAAAATCAGTGCAATTATCGCAAAACCGACGGTTTGGAATTTGTGTATTTATAGATATCTGTTTAACGAGGCATAAATCACTCAGTTCGAGAGGAATGTTTAATTAAGGGAAAACAGTCTCGGTCAAGAGGAAACTTATCTATGCGGACGTGAAATTATTTCTATATACTTGTTGATTATACGTCTGATGTAATTTTTTCCCCGTTTCAATTATGATTACATAATAACCGAATAGCAACTATATTTCGAAAATTGTAAATCTGTCACGCTCCGAGGAAAGGTTTACTTTCCTTCCTCAAATTTACTCAAATTTTCTCAAGTTTCCTCAAATTTACTCAAATGTCTCGCGAGAAATTTAAAAACATAACCCCAAATTTCTCGCTTCTATAGAATCGAGAATTTCTCGCTTCTATAGAATCAAGAAATTTGAGGTTATCAGGATTGCCACGCAACCTGGAAACCTGGAAAACCTGGAAATGTCAGGGAATTTTATAAATCTTGAAGAAACCTGGAAAAGTCTGGGAATTTTTATCCAAATCCTGGAAAATTGTTGTTTTCTAAAGATATTCTATATGTTTGTTCTTGAAATCTAATTTTAAAACCTGCAATATTTCAAAATTACTTCTTCAATTCTAGAAGAATTGCGTTTACAATTTTCATAAGTAGATCGATTTCAAAAAGTATAAATTTACAATTTTAGAAAATTTCGATTTAAAATGAATTCAATTAGAAATCTTGAGGCACGTAGATTTTCAAAAAAATTTAATAATTCAATTTCTTCTGAAATTAGTTCAGTTTTTTAATATATATTTAATTGATTACTCAAAATAATGGATTTACAGAAGAATTTTAGTCAAAAACACTGAAAAAAAATTGAATTTTGAATCAATTACAAATGTAAAGAAAATCAATTTATTTCAAAAATTTTACTAAAATTCTTGGCAAAATTTCATTTACTTTCTCTATTCAATAATTTTTTATTATCTACCACTTTAATAGAATTTCCCAAAAGAATTTAAATATTTGAAAAAATTTTTTCAGTTCAATTACTTTCAGAAATTCTTTTAATACAATTTTTTTTTGCAAAATTAAATTATTTTTAGGGGTTTTGATAAAATTCTTTGCAAAATTCAATTATTTTCAGGAGTTTTGATAAAATTCCTTGCAAAATTCAATTTTCAGAAGTTTTAATAAAATGCTTTGTAAAATTCAATAATAATTTTCAAGAATTTTTATAAAATTCACTAAATAATTCAATTATTTTCAAAAATTTTCGTAAGATTCTTTGCAAAATTCAATTATTTCCAGGAATTTTAATAAAATGCTTTACAAAATTAAATTATTTTCATAAATTTGAAAAAGATTCTTTAAAGAAATTCAATTATTTTTAATACAATTTTAAACAATTAATTAAATTTCTCGAAAAATGAAATTATTCTTAAAAATTTTTTCTTTATTATTCTTCAAGAAAAGTCAATTTGTTATTTAAAAATTTGCTCATAAAATTCTTTATAAAAATTAAATTTTAAGAAATATTCAATTGTTCAATATAATTTTGTTATTTAAATAATTTTGAATTTTTGGAGGTTTTTCCAATAAATATTGATTTAAAAATAAATTTTATGTAAAATTTAGATTTTATCGTTGAATATTGAAAGCAATATAGCATGAATTTTTGGAAATAATTGAATTTTAAAAAGGTTTCAAATTAAAATCTTTGAAAATTTGAATTTTTCATATTTTTAATGAACAATTCTGTAGAATTTTTTCAAAAAGTTTAATTGAATTTTCTGTCAATTATTATTATTATTATTATTATTTTTGTTTTCTTATACATATCTAATTGAAGAATTTTCTTATAATCGAAATTTCACATAAAATTGAATTATAAACAAATTAATTTGATAATTTTGAAACAAACTTTTTTTAATATTATTAAAACAAACATCGACTTAAAAATGAATTTTAGTTGAACATTTTAGAATTCAATAATTGAATCAATAATGTTAAAGTTTTGACTGAAAATTAGGGAATTATTTAATTTGGTAAATTATAAATGTTATTTTATAAACCTGCAAAAATTTTCGTTTTTTAACCTGAAAAACCTGGAAAAGTCAGGGAATTTGAAAGTAGCAAAAGTTATGTTTTTAATAAAAAACATAACCTTGGGTTATGTTTTTAATTTTTTGAGTAAAAATACAGAAAGAGAATCAATTATTAATTACAAACTGTTGACCGTCGTCTTCATAAATATCCAGAATATTCCATAAAAATTGGTTTCAAATTCAATTAATTAAAAATAAACTTTTAGTGAAGACAAATATGACACGATCCTAAACTAAGATTCGTTTGCTTCTTGGGTACCTTTCTTGAAAGCGCGTCAAAAAAATATTAATATACTACCAAAATTTAAATAAACTATGGGGGAAAATCATAATACAACAACGTGAGACTGAATTAGAATCAAAAGAGGAAAACAAGCTTTCGTTTTCATTTAATTTATAAAATTTACAAAATTTATGAAAATAAAATTTACAAAATTTATAAAATTAAAATTTACAAAATTTATAAAAATAAAGTTTATAAAATTTGCAAAATTTGTAAAACACTTGAAAAATTATGCAAAATTTCGAAAAGCAATATTAAAACCTCTTATAAGAGAGAATTCATAAGTACACGTACATAATAAACGCGCGAGATGATAAGATGACGAAAGGCGCAGCAGTGACATACAGACTATAAATTATAACATGTTGTTTGAAAGTCACTCATTATATTCTTATATCACACAATATAATATTCAGGAACAATTACAAGGCGCATAGGCTTGGATTAAAGCAGAGAGATCCAGGTCGATAATCCCCGCGATTCGACGACCCCGGTTAGTGGAGCTCCAGGCTTGGACGTGGAGCTCGTTAAGTTAATCAAGGTACGAGGGCTCGTAAAACTTTGCACGCCCTCGAGAGAATTTCATTCTGTCGTCGCGGGAGAGTCGAAGAAGGAAGCCGGATAATGAAAAGCAGGAGAATGGAGACATTGTTCCTAAGCCATAACTTTATGGAAAACACTTTACGAAACTACTAAAAACCCTCACTCACTCACTCACTCACTCTCTTCATTCTTCCCAATAAGAGGGTGTTTCATATTCCTCGATTCATTTTTATACGCATCGTCACCGGAAAATTTGTAAATCCCGCAAGATTTCTACAATTTGATGAACATGTCTTGACCAAAGTGTAGAAATTCCCTTTTGGTATTCCAAAAGGGAATCTCTTCCACTGTAAAAAAAGGTTCTAAATTAGAGCTGATTTCGGTTCTAAAATAGAACAAAATTACGATTTAGTACCAAAATTGGTTCTAAATTAGTACCTTTCTTTTTACAGTGTCGTCTCTTCAAAAATAATTCAGACTTTGGATGTAGGTTTTTGTGTTGCTAAAGCCAAGCTAGGATTTCTATTTGGATTTTATTTTGTATTTTCATTTGTATTTTCATTTGTATTTTCATTTGTATTTTCATTTGTATTTTCATTTGTACTTGGCTCTGGTTAATATTTAATATCGATGGTTTCGTATCAAGCGGACTGGAAATAGAAGAAGACGATTGTAATTCCGATTTCCCCTTGAGAATTTATATGCTAATGGGAGAAATTATTATGGGCGGAACAGACGCGTCTGGCGATCATCTCGTACAGGCCATTATGCGATTTAGTGTATAGAATGCGAGTAAGGGTATGGCTGAAGCAAGTTTCCGAGAAGTGTGAGAAATTTCAATAATTAGCAAGTCCAAAGTTCTCAGGTCGAATTGTGAACTTTGACATCCGGCCTCGCAGGAGCGAACCGAACCAGGCTCCCAACGCCTTGGTTCCAATACTTATTGGGGTCGATTGCCGCATTTAAACTCACGTGAGGCGACAAAAAAAACCTGCCACATTCACTAAATTGTCACAAATTCAGGCATAAATTTTGAACACTGTCCTCAAAAATGCTCCAAACAATGTTCGGTTGCGTTGATTCTTTAATGTTTGTTTGTGTTCCATGATTCTTTTTCAAGAGAATTATTACAGAATTCTTGTTTTCTATAATCAATTTATAGAAAATCTTGTTCAAAACTCTGGTAAAAATGATGAATTCTACACTGTACAATGAAAGATACCGAAATTCGGTACCAATTTCGGTACTAAATGGTAATTTGTTTCTATTTTAATACCGAAAACAGCTCCAATTTTGAACCTTTGTTTACTGTGTAGCATAAATCAATAATTAACATTAGATGTTCGCTCCATTCAATAAAAATCTCTTTATGCGGTTGTTTAGAAAAAAATCTAATGCGAAATTAAAACATTCATGATCCGAGGCAATTAACGCGAACGATTGAAGGTAAGACATAAATTCTGTCGAGTTCCACGATAGCAGGAGACAATTTATCGCAACAAGAAAAAACGCAATACCAAATCCTCAAGTTTCTAATCTGGTATTTTCTTCCAAGACTCGCATCGAACATTGGAATTCCGTCTAGGATCACGTGATCGAAAATTACAACCATTCATCACTGCACTCGATGAAAAACAAACTACTTTGACAATTTTTTGAATGTAACCTCTACCAAATCGAAAATCCAACTTGAAGTAAAAACAACCATTTTCATAATTTGTTGAATCATAATTCAACAATTCATATTTCATAATTATCGAATCATTTGTCACATGAGAAAAAAAGAATAGTTTCTAATGTACGAGGCCTTGTAAATTAATGATATTCCTACCAGTTGCGTAACAAGTTAAACATATATAACAAAGGTCATGTTTGTAAAAAAAGAACAAAGGTCATAACAAGAAAGGCCATTTTTGCAAAAAAATACCACAAAAACTCCCACAATTCTTACTTGAAGCAATAATTAAACCCCCATTTTTTTTTACAGGTGAAAAACTCATCTTCCCAGCCAAGAATGTTCGCAAGGTCGGATTCATTTACATCATTCAACAGAGCACAAAGGATAAATGTCTCTTCACTAGAATGTGAATCATTTCCAGAAAAAAAAATTATTCCACCAAGAAGCAGATCGATCAGAATCAGTGAATCGTGAAAATCATCAACAAACAGCAATGAGGAATTTGTGAATGTGCCAAGTGTTAAATGTTTAATTTTGAATTTTTCTTTTTTAATTTTGTTTCAATTTTCTGTTCTAATTCTCTGTTTTAATTTTCGGCTTTAATTCACTGTTTTAATTTTCGGTTTTAATTCTCTCTTTTAATTTTTGGTTTTAATTCTCTCTTTTAATTTTCGGTCTTAATTTTCCGTTTATTGTCGAAAGCATCGAGGGATCGAGTTTTATTGCCGAAATCATCGAGGGATCGAGTTTTATTGTCGAAATCATCGAGGGATCGAGTTTTATTGTCGAAATCATCGAGGGATCGAGTTTTATTGCCGAAATCATCTAAGGATTGTGTTTCATTGACAGACTGATGACAATGTTGGTCTTTGAGAGTAAAAGGATTATCGGGGTGGGGAGGAAAAAACTGTGGTGAAAAGGGAAGGGTTCGTTAAGAGGAGACCTTGGGGAGAAAATGGGAGCTACGGGACTGGTGCTGGGGAGTGCAATCCTCGGACTATTTTGTACCAGTTTCCCAAAGAGCGCAATGACCATTCCGACCAACAGGTGCGATGCACCTCTGCCTTGTACCTGCGACGATCACGGCCGAGTGACCTGCGATTGTAAGGACGAGGGCAAGGTAAGATTTATAAAAAAAAAAGCATCCCAAGGATTATTCTATTATGTATCATTAAACCCACACACGCAAATATATGGTTCAAAAAAGGGGCATTCTGAATCCGTAGACAAAAACCTGTTTTTAGTTTTTTTATCCTCCTTACAGGTCTACTCAACTTCCGCTCGAATGAAGCTTTCAATTTCGCATCTACAGCCATCATTATAGTCCATTATATACCATCAAAACGGTATTTTTGAAGAAAAAATCAAATACTTGAGATCGTGACGAATTTTGACCGAAATCCCTAGGGATCATAAGAAGTAAAAAGGGTATTTTGGGTTCCTTTGGGTTAATTTGGGTTAATTTGGGTTATTTTGGGTTACTTTCGGTCATTTTTGGGTTAATTTGGGTTATTTTGGATTAATTTGGGTTATTTTAGGTTATTTTGGGTTATTTTGGGTTACTTTTGGTCATTTTGGGTTAATTTGGGTTACTTTTAGTCATTTTGGGTTAATTTGGGTTACTTTTGGTCATTTTGGGTTATTCTGGATTACTTTCGGTCATTTTTGGTCATTTTGGGTTATTTTGGATCAATTCGGATAAAATTTCGCTTCTTCGAATTTAGACACAAGAGAGAAACCCTAATTAAACTCAATTTCCTGCTCGCAATGAAAATCGGTACCAAAATTAGATTATAATATTTGGAAAAATAATTACATTAACGGCAATTATAATTAAAGTGACGACAGCAAATGTTTAATTTAATTTCAGCACAGTTTCACTGGCTCTGAAATTCTTCATCTGTATCAATTTTCGTTAGTTACTTCTGCTACCCGGAGCTTAAATTAATTCATTTACAAACAGCTGAATACAGTTAAAATAATTCCTGAGAGAATTTGTCGAAAGTAAAATATACTTTAACAATTAGGAAAACTAATAATAAAATAAATCAAATACTTTATTACAAATTCGAATTTTTAAACTATACTAACATTATTAATAACAAATAAAAAATAAAACATTTAGTTAAATTTTCCAAATCCAAAAAGATAAATGAATCTCTAAAACTTGACAAAATGACGACACTGTGACTGTGGTTTTTTTTAACAGCATTATAAAGTGAAATGCGTCTGAATCCCTGACCCAATGCTCCAATTTAGTTTTTCGATTCGTGAAAATTCCCGCGGGAATGAACCTGAACACTCGCACAATTTTATTCCTTTCCAGCGCGCATAAAAGGAAAAGAAAAAAAAAATGAAAAATATCTTCTACAGATTGGTCAGTTTTATTCCCTTTCTACCGTAAAGTGATTTCCCCTTTTTCAATTACTGATGTGCATTTCCGTCCTCCTCTCATCCCAGGAATATATCCCAGGGTTAACCACTATTTACTTTTTTAAATACTCGAAAAATTTTCCACAATTCTGATATTTACTTAATATTAAACCGCCGTGTAGATCGATATTTATCTGTATTTTACCGGGAAAAAAATAATTATTTGCCCAATGGTTTTAAACAAGTTCGATTGCTTTTTTTTAAAACAAATCGTTTGCAAAAAAATTATTTCACTCTATAAATAAATTCTTTAAATAACATAAATAACTTATTTAGTTATTTATGTTTATTTAATAAATAACTACATAAGGTATTGGAAATAAAGAAATTAAGAAATAAATCGCAATTACTATCAAATTGAGACGGAAAAACATCGAAATTGTCGAGATGCAACGACTTAATACTTTTTTTTGATGCTGAATTTAATACTCTTGGAAAAAATACCTATTTGAAAATCGTATTACTCAATAGAATGACAAGATCTTTTTCTTCTGCTCAACTGATTATTACATCCTCAAGAATGTCTTTCTTCTGCAAAAAAACAAGTTTCAATAGCAATAATAATTCTCGTTTCGATAAAATAAAATTTACTCGCTGTGTAATGGATGAAAATAAGCAAACGCGTCTTCATAAACCGACATCAAACATATCGAGCGAGAAACACGTTTTTACAGAATTCGTAAACCACGAAACAAGAAAACCAGTTTTCGAACGAGACATTTTTTCCAAAACCGCAACTATAAATTTGAATCTTGAATATTATTTAATCTTAAATATTTTCTCGCAATTTTCGAATAGTCTTTCAAATTTTTCCACACATGCAGAATACAACATTTGTATACAAACAAAACATGTATACAAACAAAACATTTGTTTGTATACAAACAAAACATGTATACAAACAAAACATTTGTTTGTATACAAACAGAACATGTATACAAACAAAACATTTGTTTGTATACAAACAAAACATTTGCTTGTATACAAACAATATTCTCATTTCCGATCGGAAATATTTCTTTTTTATTTTTTACATTAATTAAATATTCGATTTCGTATATAGTAGACACCAATTAATAGAGATTAAATTGGATTGACGGATCAAATGTTAATTTATAATATAATGCAAATAATGAATTGAATGAGCTTTTATATATATGAATACAAAACCTCAAAAAGAGTCCAAAAAAAAACAATTCAAATAGATATTTCGAACATCGGCCATTGTGTGTATTATAAGCGAGAGAATTTTACCATCAGGAGAACGAGAATTCAATAAACGGAAAACGAGAATCGAGAGATAAAAGTCGATTACTGACAATGGTGAATTATAATAATGGTCTCAATTTTGCAAAAATATACGATAACAAAAAATAAAAAAAAAGATCGAATACTAAATAGCCTCGAATGTTGCAAATAAATCTTCTTATATAAGAAAATTATTTGGAAAATAATTAAATAAAATCTAGATACAAACTGGATAGAAAAAAAATGGAAGGAATTTCGACCAAATCATTTCTTTAAGGAATTTCAAGCAAATATTTTCTTTAAGGAATTTCAAGCAAATAATTTCTTTAAGGAACTTCAAGCAAATCCCTTTTTTTAGGAATTTCAAGCAAATCCTTTCTTTAAGGAATTTCGATCAAAACCTTTCTTTAAGGAATTTCGATCAAATCCTTTTTTTAAAGAATTTAAAGCAAATCTTTTCTTTAAGGAATTTAAAGCAAATCCTTTTCTTGAAGGAATTTCAAGCAAATACTTTCTTCAAAAAAAGAGGGGAGAAGATTTATTTTTTAACCCATTTTTTGAAAGGTTCGTAAAAAACCGTTTTAGGAAAAGTTATAAGAATAACATCAATTTCCAAAGCAAAAAAAAAAAAAATTTTGTAGAAAAACATTCGAGAAATCGACATATGCGCGACACTCGAAGAACAGAGATCGTTGTGCGCCTATATTTGCATAAAGGAAGTGCCAGATCGAACGTCCGATAAATCACTGGATCGGATGTTTCCATTTCGCTCAGATTAATGACTTCCTCGCAAAAACAAATTTTAATTTCCACCAAAAAACGATTATTATATTTATAGACTTAAAAAGAGAATCCAATTCACAGATAAACTGCAACGAAAATTTATAATACTGTACAAGAAATTTAATTTCCGTATTTTTTCCGTTTTATCAAATTTTTCATACGACACGCATACGCTATATATAAAGAAAGAAAAAGAAGAAAAAGAAAAAGACGAAGAAGAAGAAGAAGAAAAAAGACCATACTAGCCATAAACTGTGGCTTGAATATTCTGCATAATTTTTTTCTCTTTCCTACTGCTCGCGAACACACTCAGACAATTTGTCCGCGCGCGCGACTTTTACAATTCATCGACTGGACGTTTCTCCAATTTTTTTCTCTTTTTTTTCCTTCTTTTTTTTATCATTCTCACAGCGGAAATACTTTGTCTAGTCCTTTTCTCAAATGACCCATGGGGAATGAAAATGGTGCGCGCACAAGGATATAGAGAAGAGTGCATCCTTAAGGTACAGCAGGAAAAATAGGACACAGAAAAAAAAACCCCTGCCAAGTTAAAAGCAATTTATTGCTTGAATATCAAATATGCATGGCGCGTGCGGTTTCAAACCATTGTAAATTTTTCTTTTTCTCAACTTTAAGCAATGGAAAAGTTTAAATATTATAGAGAAATTGTTTCTTCTTCTTCTTCTTCATCTTCTTTGCATTTTATTTAAATGTACTCTCTGAAATTGATCTCTGTGCTGAAAGTCAAGTTGTAGAATTTT
The DNA here is from genome assembly GCA_032873175.1 of Leptopilina drosophilae. Taxonomy (NCBI): domain Eukaryota; kingdom Metazoa; phylum Arthropoda; class Insecta; order Hymenoptera; family Figitidae; genus Leptopilina; species Leptopilina drosophilae. Next base: position 3,492,085 of record CM065485.1, on the reverse strand, counting down.
TTTCTTAAAGTTTGACCTTAGGATCAGTTTTGTTTATAGTAATTGAAAGTTAATTAATGATTAAACCCCCGAATTGAATTGAAACTAAAGTTAAACCCAAAGCTAACGCAAAACCTATAACTAAACCTAAAAACTAAACCTAAAAGTATAACTAAACCTAAAACTAAAGTTAAAAGTAAAAGTAATGCTAAACTTATAACTAAACCTAAAAGTAAAGCTAAACCTAAAGCAAAAACCTATAACTTAATTTAAAACTAAAGCTAAATCCAAAGCTAAAGCAGAACCTATAATTAAACCTAAAGCTACAGCTAAGCCTAAAAGTACAGTTAAACCTAAAAGTAAAGCTAAAAAGATCCTAAAGTTCCGAACGTTCAAATGAACGAAGTTTATTTATTTCTTCTAAAAATTAAATTTTTATTGCAACTATTTTGTGTCAATGACAAAAAAATTAATTAATGAGTTTGTAAATGTAAATTTTTGGTTTTGAAATTTTTTGTGATTAGTAATTTATTAAAATATCTTCAATAAAAAATATTTCGTTCATTTGAACGTTCAAAACTTTGGGATCATAAGCTAAACCTGAAAGTAAAACTAAACCTAAAACTAAACCTAAAGCTAAAGCAAAACCTATAACTTAACCTAAAATTAAACCCAAAGCTAAAGCAAAACCTATAACTTAACCTAAACCCGAAAGTAAAGCTAAACCTAAAACTAAACCTAAAAATAGAGCTAAACCTAAAATTAAACCCAAAGCTGAAGCAAAACATTTAACTTAACCTCAACCTAAAAGTATAAAGCTAAGCCAAAAACTAAACCTGAAAGTAGAGCTAAACCTAAAACTAAAGTTAAACCCAAAGCTAAACCAAAACCCATTACTGAACCTAAACTAAACCTAAATCTCTAACAATCATAAGCTTTAATTTTATTAAGGAATTAAGAAACTAGGCTTAAATCTTAAAACCTAAATTGCGAAATTAGAAAATTCCAAAAAGTAAAACTAAAAGAAGAATCGAAAAAAAAAATTTGAAGACACGTTTTCAAAAATAGTGCGAAACGAATTGAAGGATTTGCCCGAAAGGTGAAAAATTGATACTGGGAAATTTGCAGAAAGTCTTAAGAAAAAACACAGCTTCAAATTTAAAAAAAGAAGAGAGAGCGAGCGATAATCGTCGCGGCCACCTGAATAGAAAATGAATTGTATAAGCAAAGAAAATTAAGCAGCGTTGGCTTGTGAACGAAAAAAAGCTTTTAACAAAAGGGGGTTGCGATTCGTCGTTCCGCGAGCCATAGCCAATCAGTTCTTCGTACTTTCGAATTAAAATCCGGAAATGAATAGTGCCGGTGGCAATAATGGCCGCGCCCCTGTGTACAGCCTTTTCTTTCTTCTATACTTTTCTCTTTATTTCAATGTCTCTTCTATCCCCCCCTTTTACTCTCTTCTTTTCTCTCTTTCTCTCTATTTTTCTCTCTTTCTCTCTCTTTCTCTCACTTTTTCTCTCTTTTTCTCTCTTTTTCTCTCTTTTTCTCTCTTTCTCTCACTTTTTCTCTCTTTCTCCACCTTTCTCTACCTTTTTCTCTATATTTCTCTCTCTTTCTCTCTCTTTCTCTGTTCTTCGTCGGCAAACGAATCGTCCCCGTGGGGCAAATTGTTTCGCATAAATCCTTTATAGATCGTAAAAGCGCTCTCGTTCCCAGCATATATATATATATATATATATATGATATATATATATATATATATATATATAGTAATGGGACTTTTGCTTCTTTGGTAAGTTACTATCTCACTTCCCCTGCCGCGCTCCCAAATTGCGAAACGTTCAATTTGGACCCCGATTCAATTCTTATTCTCAAAACAATAATTGCGAAAGTTGCGGGAAATAATAAACGGAAGGAAAAAAAATGTGTGTTGGTACTCGTCACGTGCGGCTAATATTAAAACTCGCCATACAGTATATAGATGAAACGACTTTTTTTCTCTCCCTCTCTCTCTCTCTCTCTATACTCTTTTTAATAGCTGAGTATATGGTTCTTGTTTTCATTTTCGTGATGTCGAAATAGCTGAAAAAGCCCTTCACCACACGCGCAACTTCATCACCCTCAAAAACTATAGAGTCGACGTTTTGATGAAGAGGCGATATTTCAGGGAGATAGAGAGAAGTGACTCTCTTGGTCGTGCATGTATATAGGCAATCGATTATTGTGTGCTCTTTTTTTTGCCTAAGCTGAACCCTAAACAAAAGCTTAAGCTATACCTAAAAATAAAACTAAACCTAAAGCTAAAACTAAAGCTAAACCCAAAGCTAAAGTAAAACCTATAACTAGACCTAAAACTGAAGCAAAACCTATAACTAGACCTAAAACTGAAGCAAAACCTATAACTAGACCTAAAACTGAAGCAAAACCTATAACTAAACCTAAAACTAAAGCTAAAAGTAAAGCTAAACCTAAAAGCAATTCTATACATAAAGCTAAAGCAAAACCTATAACAAAACCTAAAACTAAAGCTGAAAGTAAAGATAAACCTAAAAGTAATGGTAAACCTAAAAGTAAAGCTAAACCTATAACTTAACCTATAACTTAACCAGAAACTAAAGTAAAGCTAAAGCTAAAGCCAAACCTATAACTTAACCTAATACTAAAGCAAATCCAAAGCTAAAGCAAAACCTATAATTAAACCTAAAGCTTCAGCTAAACCTAAAAGTAAAGTTAAATCCGAAATTAAAGCGTAAGCTAAACCTAAACCTAAAGGTAAACCTAAAAGCAATACTAATCCTAAACCTAAAACTAAACCAAAATCTAAAGCAAAACCTATAACTTTCCCTAAAACTTAAGCTAAACATAAAGCTAATCCTAAAACAGAACCTAAAAGTAAAGTTAAATCCAAATCAAAAAGTTAAAAAAAGTTAAAGTTAAATCAAGCGTGAGCTAAATTTAAAAATAAAGCTAAACCTAAAACTAATGCTAAACCTAAAGCTAAACCTAGAAATAAAGCTAAACCCAAAATTAAAGCTCAAGCCGAACCCAAAACTAAAAGTAAAGCTAAGTCTAAAGCAAAACGTATAACTTAACCTAAAACAAAAACTAAAGCCAAACCGAAATCTAATGCCAAACCGAAATCTAAAGCAAAACCTATAACTTAACCTAAAACAAAAACTAAAGCCAAACTGAAATCTAATGCCAAACCGAAATCTAAAGCAAAACCTATAACTTAACCTAAAACTTTAGCAAAACTTAAACCTAAAACTAAACCTAAACCGAAAACTGAATGTAAAGCATTAATTAGAAAACAACTTAATTTCTACATAACGAACCCAGAATGTCGAAAATAGAAATTACGTGAAATTCTCTAAAGATGAAGTTTAATAAATCTTGCGACTATATAAACTAAAGTGGCAACTGCCCTGAAACTTAAAACCGCGCAAAATTGAGCGAAAGGCACGTCTCGTTCCTCTGCTACTTTGGCATTGTCTGGGAAACAAGCGCGCCCAAGGAACGCTGCGGCAAGCATACTTGAACCGATAATCTAATTAATCGACCCAATCGTATAACAAAGAAGTTGATTCAACTTCAGACCACTTGTGATAACGGATTCTAAAGAAGGTCGAATTCACCCCATGACATCGACTCTCGAGAAGGAATTATTATCGCTCACACAAAGTTGTTCTTCTGATTTATAAGTAATGAATGATGATAAGTAATGAAGAAAAATTACGTCTCACAACTTGAAATGATTTAAAATCTTTTCTAAAGTATAGCTTACAGATTTTGGAAAAGTTTCAAGTTTTCACGTTTTAGCAATGGGGAAGATATTCCTATTCAATTTTTTAAAAAAGTAAAACAGTTTGTAAGTTTTTGAAGACGAAAAAAATCTTCACTACAAAATTACTACTAAAACACTACAACAAACAAACGCTACTACTACTATATCAACGAAATTTTTAGTTATTACAACGAATACTTTCGCTTTTTTTAGCGAAAGTAATCGCTGTGTTCCAGTTAAAGATTTTTTTCCGTGAAAAAAATTCCGTGAAATTTAAAAAATTTTTTAAATATTCTAAAATCTAAGTAAAGTAAATAAATAAAGTAATAAGTAATAAGTAAAGTAAATATTCTAAATTCTTAATTAATGTTTTTGACACAACAAAATGTTTAGGGATAAGATACTTGTGGAATCATAAGATGCGACAAACACCCAAGTTTCTAAAAACTAGGAAGCATAAAGTGTTCTACACACAGGTTCATAGTTGACCTAAAAATTTCTTTTCCAAAAAAATATACTGAAAGTGTGTACGATTCCACTTTTGACATCCTAAATTAAGATGCTTCGAATAACCAAAAAGTGTCAAGCAAAACATTTTGGAAAAGAATACCAAAACATCTTAAATTACAAAACATCTTTTTGCAGTGTTTGTAAGAAGATACCTAGGTACCTAGATAGCTAAAAATAATGTGGGAGAGATAACGGAACTCTTTCCAAAGAAAGATAAGATACGGAATGATGAGTCAAGTATTTTTAAATCCAGACAACATTGGACGATATTGGGTCCAACTTTTCCAAGTTTGTGGCAAATATCGTCTCTAATGTTGTCTGCATTCAAAAACATTTGTAAGTTCCACCAAATATCGTCTAATGTTGATAACAAAAGTTTCTTTCGTTTGTTGTCTTTCCTTTGTTTCTTTCGAAACTTACAAATGTTTTTAAATCCAGACAACATTAGACGATATTTGGTTTGTGACAAGTTTGTGGCAAATATCGTCTAATGTTTAATATTTGGTCCAGCTTTTCTAAGTATGGCCAAATATCGTCTAATTTTTGCTATATTTGGTCCAACTTATCCAAGTTTGTGGCAAATATCGTCTAATGTTGTCTGCATTCAAAAACATTTATAACTTTCACCAAATATCGTCTAATGTTGATAACAAAAGTCTTTAGATCTTTGTTTCTTTCGAAACTTACAAAAGTGTTTAAATCCAGACAACATTAGACGATATTTGGTCCAACTTTTCCAATTTTGGGCAAATATCGTCTAATGTTTGATATTGGGTCCAACTTTTCCAAGTATGACCAAATATCGTCTAATTTTGACCGCATTCAAAAACATTTATAAGTTTGACCAAATATCGTCTACTATTGACAACAAAGATCTTTCAAATTCATTCTTACTAAGTTTTGATCATCTACAATTTACTTTCTGACATAGAAGATTGAGATAACCTCATAGATGGAACAACATTATTATCAGGAAGATTCAAACTTGAAGAAGAAATAAAATAACTCCTAATGATTCTAATTTGATATTAATATTAATTTTAACAGTATGTGATATGATTTTGATAATCTCCACTTCGAAATCGAATCATGCTGTAAAAGATGAAGAATGCAAATTCCACGTGGACGTAATTTTAGAGCCATCAAGACAAGTTTTAAGGCAGTCTCGTAAAACGCGAGTGCGAGAATTAAATCGCACTTAATAACACAGACAAGCCCTTCCGGTGTAATGAAAGTTAAGCTCGACCGCTTTTATAACTTAACGACGACGTCGTATGCGTGTTCGACATGAGAAGAAAGAGATTCGACGACGGCGAAGGCGTACACATTTAGAATAATTAGCGTAGTTATACCACTTTAATTAAAGACAATTTTTCCTTTAATTATTGTGTACAATAATCAACCGTCAAAGTCCGTATCGAGGTCATAAAAATAAGAAACATTTTGGGGGGGGGACAAAGTGGCACAAACCAAAATTTTACAAAAACCAGTTTCACTAAATGGCTCTAACTAACTCTAAGTAACTTAAATTCTCAATCAACCAATCACAAGCCGTTAAACTGTTATAACTTTAATCATTGATTAACTTTTGATTGAGTTTGGTGAAATCAGCCCTTAATCGAATAAAACTTAATCATTAATTCAATCCCTAACTGATTCAATTCTCCCTAACTTCATGCGCGTTTAAATGATTAAATGATGTTAAATAATGTTAAATTATGTTAAATGATGTTAAATTATGTTAAATGATGTTAAATGATGTTAAATTATGTTAAATGATGTTAAATTATGTTAAATGATGTTAAATTATGTTAAATGATGTTAAATGATGTTAAATGATGTTTTAATGAGTCAAATGATTAACAATGATTAACAATGATTAACGTTAATCAATGATTAAGTTAATCATTGATTAACTCTTCATCCGAGTTGGTACCCTTAATGGTATATTCTTGAGAAGAATTTTACAAAAAAATTCTACCAGCCCTTAATGGTATTTGAAAAATTATTTCGATAATTCTCAATAATTCAATTCTAAATCAAAAAATATATTAGAAGAAGTTTCGATATGTTTCGACTCACTTGATTGCTATCGAGAAATATCATTAAGTAAAGAAAAAGTGCGACCGTTTCGCCCCCGATATGTATCAAGTAGATGACGTTCGACTATTCTTCGTCAATTCTTTCTTGATTCTCGAGAGACTATCGTGTTTCTTGACTGAAAAACACCTTCCCACAATCCGATAAAGCACAACTCAATCCTTTGGGGACTTATCGATCTGGGACATCGAGCCATAGGTCGCTAAACAAACGACATTCTTTTTTTGATAAATGCATTTCCGAACAACTCACATACAGTATATATCGCGACAGAGAAGTTTTGAAAAATGAAATTTTCGAATCGGAAGAAACGGAAAACTTTATTTACTTTTTTTCGCGATCTTTGCATTATTTTCCCAAAAGGATAATAATGCTTTATTTTCTCTATATATTTTTTGGAAAAATGGAAAGAAACCTTTTTAATTCTCTGTATTCTAAACGTTAAACGTTCTAAACGTTAAGTTTCATTAATTTTATCATTGTTAATCATTGTTAATCATCGTTAATCAATGTTAATCATTGTTAATCATTGTTAATCATTGTTAATCATTGTTTAAAAATAAAAATAATCCATTGAGGGAAATTGGGAATTTCTTTATTATAAAATTTAATTTTTTAAAAATTCCATGTTTCCCTTCAAGTATGAAACTTTCGTATAAATTTAATTTATAACAAAACCTTCCCGACAATGTGTATAGCGTGTAAATTTTAAACAAACTTGTTAAATTAATTAATTTATTGAAAATTGTAAATTTGAAAATTCGACAAAATTCTAGTGTTCACCAAATAATTAAAATCAATTGCATACTGAAAGAGTAAATTTTGAAATGTTTTTAAAATTCCCAAAAAAAATTTCATTTTTCAGTTCCCTTAATTATTTAATTATTTTTTAAAAAATCTAAAATATTTAACTTTTTTCCTAATTTTTTTTTTAAATATCTACATCTTCTAATAAATTAATAAATATTCTAATAAATAATAATAAATTGAATATTCCTGCAACGAATTTTATTATTTATCAATGAAATTTAATATTTATAAAAAATAATTTAATTCTCGAGAAGAATATTATATAGAAATTTTTTTAATAATTGATTAACGAATTTGATTCTTCATCAAAAAATTTAAATATTTATAAACATAATTTAATTCTTGTGAAGAGTTTTATGAGAATTTTTAAATATTTAATTTCTTTCGATTAATGTTATGCAAAGTTTAAATTAAAAAATTCAATTCCTGAGAAATTTTTCTTATTTTTAATTAAAAATAATTGAACTCTTACGAGATTTTTAACAAATAAGTTTTAAATGCTCAACTAAATTCTGTTTAGAAATTTTATGAAAATAGTAGAAGTGCAAAGAATTCAATTAAAATTTTTGACAATAATTGAATTCTTGGGAATTTTTTAAATAAATGGATTTTCAAGAAGAAATTTATTTTTATAAATAATTGAATTTTTCTAATAAATAATTGATATTTATAAGAATAATTCTATTTTGCAAAGAATTTTAATAAAACGACTCAAAATAATAGAATTTTCGGTAATAATTTCACTAAAATCTAAAAGAATAATTGAATTATTTTTAAAACATTGAATTTAAATTGTATTTAAAATAATTTATATCTTTTCAATAATTTTATTAAACTATGTATTTGAAATTAATTTAATTCCTGTGAAAAATTCAAATATTTTTTGTAAATAATCGAATTCTTTCAAAAAATTCAAAAAAAAACTTTTTTTTTATTAATTGATTTTTTTTGAAAAATTGAAATTAATTTTTTATATCGATAATAACATTTTTCTAAAGAAATTTCTGTAAAATTACATTAATTGATTATTTTGAGGTATTGAAATTAAATTTTTAAGGATAATTACATTTTTTGAATAAATTTTTGTAAAATTATATTAATATTAATTTAAAAGCCTGCGATGAATTTTATTATTTTTGAAAATCATTGAATTCATGAGAAGAAATTTATTATTTAAGAAAATAATTGAATTATTGCGGAAATTTTTATTAAAAATATTTTAAAAGAATTTAATTGCAGTGAAAAATTTTGTTATTTTTGAAAATAATTAAATTCTTTATTAAGAATTTTCTAAACATTGTTTTAAATAATTCATTTTTTCGCAATATAATAAATATTGTAAAAAAAATTTCTTTTAAAATAATTGAATTCCTATGGAAAATTCTAATATTTTTGTAAATAATTTCATTCTTTCAAAGAATGTTAGAATAATATTTTTTTTTTTAAATAATTGAATTTTTCGAGGTATTGAAATTAATTTTTTTTTTTAAATAATTACATTTTTAAGAAATTTCTTTAAAATTGTATTCAAATTAATTGATAAATCCAGTGATAAATTTTTTGTTTATGCGAAAATATTGGAATAGTTGCTGAGAATTTTATTAAAATTTTCAAAAATAATTCGATTCCTGAGAAGAATTTTAATTATTTATAAGAAAATAATTGAATTATTGCGAAAAGTTTTATTAAAATGTTTTTAAAAAATTGAGTTTTTGTGAAAAAATTTGTCATTTTTGACAGTAACTGAATTCTTTATAAGAATTTTGCTAAACATTGTTTTAAATAATTAATTTTTTCGAAATACAATTAGCATTATAAAAATTTTATTTTAAATAATTAATTTTTTGGGGAAAACTTTATTTCGTACCAAAAAAATTGAATTTTTCTATTATAATATTTATAATTAATGTGAAATAATTTAAAAAAAATAATTGAAATTCTTCCACGAGTTTTATTATTTATATGAAAATAATAAATTTCTTATTTCTAATTTTATTCGAAATTATTTTTGAAAAATCGAATTTTTGCGAAAAATGTTGTAATCAGTAAAAATTGTTTGAATTATTGTGAAGAATTGTATAAAAAGTTTGCTAAATAACTAATTTTTTTTGAAAATGCTATTCTAAATTAATTGAATTTCTGTGAAAATGTTGTTATTTAAGAAAATAATTGAATTTCGAATATTTTTTTTTAAATAACTGAATCGTGTTAAACTTTAAAGAATTTAATTACAATTTTTGAGAATAGTATTTGGAATTTCAGTGAGAATTTTATTATTTATGAAAACAATTGAATTTCGAATATTTTTTTTTAAATAACTGAATTATTTTAAACCTTAAAGAATTTAATTACAATTTTTGAAAATAGTATTTGGAATTCCAGTGAGAATTTTATTATTAATGAAAACAATTGAATTTCGAATATTTTTTTTAAATAACTGAATTATTTCAAACCTTAAAGAATTTAATTTCAATTTTTGAAAATAGTATTTGGAATTCCAGTGAGAATTTTATTATTTATGAAAACAATTGAATTTCGAATATTTTTTTTTAAATAACTGAATCATTTTAACCCTTAAAGAATTTAATTACAATTTTTGAGAATAGTTTCTTGATTTTTAGTTTTTTTTTAGTTTTCTTGATTTAAAATTTTGAAGTAGTGGAAATTGTCAGAAAGAAAACAGAAACAGTTTTAGTGACTAAAATCTAAAAAAGTGAGGCTAATAGTAGCAGAAGTCGAAAAAAGTAGTAAATTACTATTTACTAAGAATTTTATTTATTTATTTATTTTTATTTATTTTTTATTTATTTATTTATTTATGAGAGCAAAGATTTAATTTTAAATTTATTAAAATTTTCAAAAACAATTGAAGAGTAGATAAGTGCGAAGCTTGAACTTCTTTCTAATTCAACCGAAAAACAAGAAAAAAATCCAAGATCTAAAATTCATGTTCATACAAAACATGTTATTCGATATTGATTAAATTTGTTTTCAAATACGAAATCTGGCAAAGGCAAAGTGATTTTTTTAATTTTCCCAGATTGAAATTCACCTATATATGCATAAACTTGACATTAAACTTGACGTGAAATTGAAAAATCATTTTTAATTAAAAAAAGCACAATTTTCACATTTCAGGAGCTGATCCTTACGTCAAAGAGTGAAAAATGGCTGACTCCGCGAACGAGTTTAATTTCAGTGAGCAACTGCTCGTCGGTGTACCTGACAAACTCAAGTTTAATCCACCTCGAGGCTCTGCGGTTGGTGGAGTTGGTAAACGTGGCTAATTTGACCCTGGAGCGTCAAAGCTTCGAACTATCACCACGTTGCACAGACGTGAAGATCACTGTCCGTAACAGTAGCATCGACCTACTGCCCAGTTTCACGTTTCGCGGCGACATCAAGACGATCATGTTCGTTGACGTTCGAATAGGTCTAATGAGTGCGTTCGCCTTTGCAAATTTACTCAACACCGACACCATAAGACTCGAGGACTGTCACATCTTCGACATCGAGGCGCATGCATTCAAAAAATTCGACGTTCAAATATTGCACATTATTCGTGGCAGTTTTCACGGCGTAATTCCCAGTCGAACGATGAACGATATTGAGGTCTATCAGAGTTTTATGCTCGATGGGGTGCGAATGGAGACGCTGAGGAGTTTAGCGTTCATTGTGAAGAAACCAAAAACAGTTGCCATACAGAATTGTATCTTCGATAGTGTTGAGGGTGAGGCGTTCGATATCAGCGTCCGAGGACCGGTGATCATGAAGAATAATAGTTTCGCAAATTTAGGCATGGGAGCGTTTTTGGAGATGAAAGCGGACATGGAGAATAAGTCCCGAGGAACTTCGTTGGGACTTTACGATCTGATTTTTAAGAACAACACGCTGAAGACTTTCGAGGAGGGAGCATTGATTTTCGATAGAAGTAGTTTTCGTCCCGAGATTGATAATCTCCTAATCGACCAGCCATGCGATTGCGACCAACTCTCGAGCTGGAAAAGTGATATTCTTAATTACACGAATATTTACTCGAGGTTTCGTGGCACGAGGCAGGAGGAAATATCGCCGGCGAAATCGGAGCCTATAAACGATGGGACGTTTCTCTGCATTAACAACATTGCCGATGGTTCGCCGATAAATTTCACAGACTACGAGATGAGAAATTGCGCTTTAAGTAGCACACTCCTGATACTTTTAATGGGCGTCGTGGTGCTCGTTGTTTTGCTGCTGATCAGCGTGTGTCTCATAGTTTGGTGCTGTCGAAAACGTCGGCAGAGCAATAGAAAAAGTTGGATAAGTGTTCCCACGAGTGCGCCAGACGTTGTCTCGAAAAAGAATGGCGTCATCAGTAAAGAGGGAAGTGAATCGAGTGCACCGGTGGACAGTCGGATAACGATGGTTGTCCCGGATGGCAGACTTTATCGTGAAACTGAATTTCATGTGATTGTCGAGAAAACTGAGCCACTCACCACGGAATTATAACGAGAGCCTCAAAGGGCTTCCGGCTCGAGAGACCCGTACGTGCCACCGGAAGACCTCCACTTTCGCGTTTATAAACTTTGAGAATAAAAGGAATAGAACCCTTTAAGTTATGATGAGAATTCAGTCATGACGATTGTGATTTTCAAAACAATTGTTTCTGTGTGCTAATGAAACTCTTCTCTGAATAGTGTACTGTAAAAGAAAGAAGAATATTGTACTGTCAAAGAAAGAAGAAAATTGTACTGTAAAAGAAAGAAAAAAATTGTACTGTAAAAGAAGGAAGAAAATTGTACTGTCAAAGAAAGAAAATTGTACTGTCAAAGAAAGAAAATTGTACTGTCAAAGAAAGAAAATTGTACTCTAAAAGAAAGAAGAAAATTGTAAAAACATTCCGAAATGAATGTTGTCTGAGAATAAGAGAGAAATTGTATTTATTACTCTAAGTCTTATAGTAATTGTAGATTAAAAAAAAAATATGGGTCTAAGTACCTATTTTGTACCTATGATTGCGATATTGTTTATGGATTAATGGTCCGCGCATTACGAAAATCGCTTCGGCGAATCGAACGAATGTTTCATTAAATACCACCGCACTAGTACAAGGCAGTCTGTAAGCTTCCATTTACATATCAATATAATGACGGTCAAGGTTCACTCTCCCTTTCTCACTATCTATCCATCTATCCATCTACCTCCTATTAATGAAATGCTACTGCTTCAGGAGAATTTATCTTTATCCAATCAATAAGGTTCCTGCACGACTAAAAACTAAAACAGAATTTCCCAAAAATTGAGCAAAATAATGATCCCCAACTTTTGAAGGTTCAAATGAACGAAACATTTTTTATTGAATATTTCACTAAATACGAAGTTGCATTTAGCAACGTTTTTGAAGACGAAAGAACAAAAAAGTTTTTTTCAAACAAAATTCATCTCTAATTTTCATGTGCCTTAATTTTTAATAAATCAGTTCTTACTAAGGATTCAATTTATCAAATATGACATTATTTACAATCAAAAATAAATGTTCCATCTCATTATTTTTTTTGTTTTTATTGTTACTAAGGATTCAATTTATCAAAAAATAACACTATTTACAATCAAAAATAAAAGTTCCATCTCATTATTTTTTTGTTTTTATTGTTACTAAGGATTCAATTATCAAAAAATAACACTATTTACAATCAAAAAGTAAAAGTACGATCCCATTATTTTTTTGTTTCTTTTTGTTACTAAGGATTCAATTATCAAAAAATAACATTATTTACAATCAAAAAATAAAAGTACGATCCCATTGTTTTTTTTTTTTTGTTACTAATGATTCAATTATCAAAAAATAACATAATTTACAATCAAAAATAAAAGTACGATCCCATTGTTTTTTTTTTGTTACTAATGATTCAATTATCAAAAAATAACATTATTTACAATAAAAAATAAAAGTATCATCCCATTATTTTGTTTTCGTTTTTAAAAACGTTGTGAACTCCAGCCTCATAATGAATTACTAATCATAAAAAAATGTTAAAACCAAAATTTTACGTTCAAAAACTCAGTAATTAATTTTTTTTTGTAGTGAAGTAATATAATTGCAATAAAAATCTCATTTTTAGAAGAAATCAATAAATTTCCATCATTTGAACGTTCAGAACTTTAGGGTCTTGCAAAATAGCCAAATAGCAAAATCAAAATAGCAATTTGAAATTTATCTCTAATTTTATGCGTAAATTCGAGTTTTATAAACTTTCTTTATTCATTATTAGTTTATTTATTTATTAATTAAATTGTTATTAATTATTAATTAAATTATTAATTTTTAATTAAATTATTAATTAAATTATTAATTTTTAATTAAATTATTAATTTTTAATTAAATTATTAATTTTTAATTAAATTATTAATTAAATTATTAACTATTAATTATTTAATTATTAATTATTATTAATTATTTAATTATTAATTATTATTAATTATTAATTATTAACTAAATTATTAATTATTAATTAAATTAAATTTATTAATTCATTTCACGCACTATTCGCAATTCATAAAACATTGTTCATAATTAAAAACTAACTCCCTTCTTTCACGAAACTTTTTTTCTCTCTTTAAAATATAAATTCGAACGTGAAATTTTTAAACCTTCATTCTTTCATTCGTTTGCAAAATGCAAAGTGAAACATGGAACAATGTTTTATAAAATGCAGAGTGAAACATGCAACAATGTTTTATAAAATGCAGAGTGAAACATGGAACAATGTTTTATAGCAAAATATGAAATCTGAGTGATACAATTATTTAAAAAGGACACAACTTTTTTCATTACTGTACAATGAAATTTACGAGGAAAAGTTAAATTTTTAGTTATTTTATTATTTTAGTATATTATAATATTTTGCATTATTTTGATTTTCACGTTCTCATCAAGCTAGAAGGTATTAATGGTATTATTTCAGGGTTGACACAAAAATTTATTTTTTTTTCCTGACTTCCAGACAAAATTTCGACCTTTCCCCTAAACCTGAACAATATTCTGATTCACTCCCAAAAAAATAATAGATTCCCCAAAAAAAGTTCTATTACATTTGCGAATTTCCTTAATTTGAAAATTATACGGAAACGTCAAAAACTTCTTTTTTAAATCGATATTTAATTTTTATTATTTTTCAACAAGAATATTAAGATTTTCAAATTCAAAACTTCTAAAATTTAATAACTTACGGGAATATTATTGTAAAACACGAAAAAATCGATCGCTCCGATTCGAAACTTTCACGTTTATGTTTTATAATAAATTTAAGATGACAGAGTGATAAAATCGTTAGTTTATAATTTACATGATAAAAATTTTGTAACTGGAAATTCAAACTTTCAAAGATAATTTGAACTCTCTTCAAAAATCAATCATTTCAAAAAAAAATTCACGTTATGCATTTAAAGTTCAACTATAATTTTAAATTTTCAGTGAAACATTCATTTTTTAATCAATTTCTAATAGAAAATTTTCCTATAATTCGATTATTTAAATACGAAAATAAATACTTTATTAAATAATTAAACGTTTCTTAAAATTAAATTTTTATGAAGGATTTTATCAAAACTTTTATAATGATTGAATTCTCCTGACGAATTTTACAAAAAAAATTTAAGAATGGATGCAATTTTCTATCATTTTCTTTAAAATTGTACAAAAAATTATTTAAATTCCGCAATAAGCTTTAATATTTTTATCAAAATAATTGATTTGTCGCAACGAATTTTATCACAAAATTTTTTAATGAATTAAATTGAGAATTTTATTTGTGAAAATAATTGAATTTCGGAAAAAATATAATTTACATAAATAATTAATTTTTTGCGAATAGAAATTTATCCAATGTTTTTTAAATAATTGATTTTCTCAGAATTTTTAAAAACTTTTTGAAAATTATTAAATTCCATCGAGATGTTTCATTAAAAAATTGAAAACAATTGAAATCTAACGAAGTATTTTATTCAATTTTTTTAATATAATTAAATTCCTGAGAAAAATTTAATTTTTGAAACAAATAGAATTCTTGAAAACAATTTTATTAAAATTTCTTAAATAATTAAATTGCTTCGAAGAATTTGGATTTTTTAAAAAAATGATTGAATTGTTTGAAGATTTTTAAAAACATTTCTGACAATAATTGAATTCCTGAGAAGAATTTAATATTTTGCGAAAATAATTGTATTCTCCGATCAATTTATTCTAATTTTTCAAATTCATACAGCATTTTATCAAAATTTTCTAAAATAATAAATTGATTTTTTGGGAGGAATTTTATTCAAATTTTTTAAATTATAAATGAATTCCTATAAAAAATGTATTATTTGTGAAAATAATTGAATTCTTAAGAAGAATTGCATTGAAAATAATTGAATTGTATAGGAAAAAAAATTTTTTATTAACTAAATTTTATTAACTAAATTTATTAACTAAATTTCATTAAATAAATTTATTAACTAAATTTCATTAACTAAATTTTATTAACTAAATATTGTAAAGAATTTTGTCTAAACTTTTTTAAATAATATAATTCTCAAAAGAATTTTACTTTAATTTTTCGAAATAATTGAATTTCTCTTAACTATATTTTTCAATTCTCTAAATATTTTTCAATTCTCTAAATATTTTTCAATTCATTTCAAAAACTTCATTCATAAATTAAAAATAATTGAATTTTTGCGAAGAAATTCGTAAAAAAATTGTTAAATAATTGAATTCCTGCCTGTGAGATTTTTTATGAAAATTTTGTTAAAATAATTGAATTCTTTAGGAGAATTTTATTAAAATAGTAAATATTAAAAATAATTGAAATGAGAAAATTGAAAATAAAAAACAATGAGAAAATAAAGTTTTGAAAATTATCAGAATTTTGCCAAAAATTTTATTCAACTTGTTGAGAATAATTGAAATTTTGCCAAGACTTTTATTACATTTTTTGAAAATAATGGAATTTCTGTTAAGAATTTTATTTTTTATTATTTATAAAGAGAATTGAAATTTCAATTAGAATTTCTTTAAATTTGTTGAACCTAATTGAATTTATGGGCAGAAGTTTATCACTTTTGAAAATTATTGAATTTCTGTAATTAGTTTTTCATAAAATTTTCTATTTAAATTTATTAAAACTAAAAATGTTTTAAAATTTTTAATTTAAACTTTTGA
Source organism: Leptopilina drosophilae (assembly GCA_032873175.1). Taxonomy (NCBI): domain Eukaryota; kingdom Metazoa; phylum Arthropoda; class Insecta; order Hymenoptera; family Figitidae; genus Leptopilina; species Leptopilina drosophilae. The sequence goes on along the minus strand of CM065485.1, from coordinate 3,475,721 downwards.
TGTTCGTCTATTTGTGACAACTGTAAACGAAGCTTTCTTGAAATCCAATTGATTTTGAAATTTTTTGGTGAAATTATTCATTAAATATTTATTGAATTTATTATTAAATAATTTATAAGTAATAATTTTAGCCGACCATAATTTTTTGATAGTTCTTCAAGAATTAAGTTATTGATAAAGAAATTATTGTCAGAAGTAAAAAAAATTGAATGTTTCGTATTAGAATTCTTTGACAATTTTATAGTTTGAGACAAGCAGAAGAAGACAAAAAAGTTAAAAATGTTCTTATAAATTCTAAAAATTTAATTTTTCCCACTACTTTTAATAAATTCCCCTGATTTTTTCCTGTTTTTCCGATGAATTCTAATTTCCCTGTTTTTTCCCAGAATTCCTTGACTTGTGCCAACCCTGTATTTATTTTTATTTATAAATTTATATTATTGTTAATAAAAATTGTGTAATATTTCTCAAACCTATACATGATTTCTGAGTATTTTAAATTTCAGCTCGAAATTTTCAGAGATAAAATATCACCAAAGTAAAACTTGAATTTGAAACTATGCGCAAAAATTGATTATTATTAAGTATAAATCTCAGTTTATCCTGTTACTTTCTCTCTCTTTTTTTTCATAAAATAAAAATCTCCCATATGTAGACAATTTCGTGCATGAACCTCATTATTGGAAAAGTATAGAACCGAAACTGAGAGGGAAAGAAAGTTTTGATGATAATAAAGTTCGCAAGCTTTTCACCCGTTACAAATTGAAATTTCTACCAAGGAACTTGAACCACTGAAGATAAACGTCGAAATATTCTACTTGAATTTTTCTTCTACTCTCACATGATCCAATATTGTTCTGGCACGTAAAATTTTGTCACCATTTCCCGTCACATTCCATTTTTCAAACTGACGCCTAATTTTCAAACGATAGAAAAATATATTTTCAAATGTTATTTTATATTAACAATAACAACAAAAACAAAAAAATGTCCTCTGGTGTTAATAACTTAATAATTAAAAAATCATGAAATTAACGTACAAAAAGTTTAGAAGAAAAAGAAACAACCAAAAGTTTTCTAAAATTAGAAAATTTCTTTTTACATTATATTTAATAGATAATTGAAATATTGTAAATTAAATTACTATAATTAATAATTATTCAATTAAATCACAGTTGCATTTCCGTTTGTTTAAAAAAAGTAAATACTCTTTCAATTAAATTATCATTTAGTCATTGAATTTAAATTATTATTATTGTTATTATTATTATTATTATTATTCTTATTTTTATTATTATTTTTATTATTATTATTTAAAAATTTAATCCAATTACTGCTTTAAATAAGCAAAAGTAAAAATACTTTTAGAAATTAAAATACAATTTTCAATTTGTTTCATAAATAGGAAATGTTTTTTTTGTTTAATAATTAAATTTTAATAATCATTAACTCTCTGATGCAACAAATTAATTTGTGAAAAATAAACATATTTCGACAGATTGAGTTGGATAAAAATATAAAGTTGCGAAAAAAAGTAAATCATTCTACGTACAATATTATCATCAACGAGGATTTATTTTTGTTTGTTTTTTCTACTTTGATAAAAAAAAATGAATGCATGTCATGTGAAAGCCGGAAATTCAACAATGAAAAGTAGGAAAACGAAGCAGCTTTTTCGCAGCGATTGAAAGCTATTTCACTAAATGGTGGTTAATGAGAATGAATTTTCAACTCGCTGATTGCGCCTCTTAAATGGGATATTTGAAATTTCGTTGATTACAATATTGAAACTTCAATACATAATTAAATTAAATTACTCAACATTATACATTGAGAATGATCATTTATATTAAATAATTAATTAAAAAATTAATTAAATACATAATTAGATAATTAACTGAATAGTTAATTTAATAATTAATTTGATAATTAATTAAATAATTAATTTGATAATTAATTTAATAATTAATTTAATAATTAACTAAATAATTAATTTAATAATTAATTTAATAATTAATTTGATAGTTAATTTGATAATTAATTTGATAATTAATTAAATAATTAATTGAATGATTAATTAAATAATTAATTTAATATAAATAATTCATTTTTCATCCAATTATTACTTTTGTCATTTTTCCCCAAACAATTATAGAATATCAAATAACGAATTAATAAACTTTATCCGCTTGAAAGCCTATAAATTATTTAAAAGTGTCTGACCTGAAGGAAAAATTTTACGAATTTCTAATTTTATAGAGAAAAAATCAGAATTTTTTTTCAATTCAAAAGAGTGAATAAATTCTGAATAAGGAAGAAAATACCTACACAAGTATATAAATAAACGTCCATTAAATCTATTTTACATTAATTGATAATTATTTTTTTTATCAAGGAATTGAAGACATTCCTTGTTATAGAATTTGATATTAGAGAGCGAAATAAAATGTTTTTCTATAGTTATAGAAATTAGAAAAATTATCCCAAACGGAATTACTTTTTCGATACCGTCAGTCTAAAAATAGTCAAAACAAAATATATCCGACGAATTATATTATAAAATAGAAAAAAAATCGAATAAATTGAATTTACACTTGCGGAAAAGTAAAACAATTGAACTCCCTTTCCGATTGTGAGAAGTTCATTACACATAAACAATGTAAATAAAGATTTTACGAAATAAAACGACTGTTATATTGTTCCTACATCGAAAAAATCGAATTTAAAATTGATTCTATACAAATGAGTTTTTATATATTAAAATCTTCACGCCTGAAGGTGGGAGAAAAAAAATCGCATGATTAATAGCATTTTTTTACAAAATATTATTTATGCGCAGTAGAAATGAAACGAAAAAAAGGCCATATCCGAGAATCAATTCACGCGTTTTGTGCTCTATTTTTTTTTTTAAACACTTATTTAGATATAATTATCGCAAGTCTGTGATATAGCATCAGTTGTACTGTATAATTTAATTTACATTTTATGTAGTACGAACGACGATAAAACTTTAAGGGAACGATAATAAACGACCATTTTAAATGTTACTCAAGAGTTTTTCTATTCACCTGCATTTGTTATTTCTACAACAAAAAATTATTGTTTCATTCTCGTCGAAGAGCAAACCAATCAAAACTAAATTTAAGTAAATTTCTGTTTCATAAGAAACATTACGAATTTTACAATAGTGTATCTGTTCGAAATAGATTATTAAAATTTTTATACTGTACAATTATTTTCATACCTCATCCCGAAATAATTTAATTTCACACTAAATTTACTTAATTTAGTTAATATTACTAAAAAAAAGTTGCTAAGAGCAATATTTCATTCTCTTTACGTATTTATTAATCTCGAATTATTTCCCTCGTCTACTTTTTCAAATTGGTAATTTTATTTTTAAAAAAAGTATGCAAGAACTTGAAAGCGTTGCTAGCGAAATATAATACTTTTTAAACAAAAAAATTCGTTTCTTTTAATTTCGTATTTAAATAAAATGTTTTAATGTCCGAACAAAAAAAAATTCACTTCCTTAGATACACAAGAGATTTAAATAAAGATGCTAATATTGATTCAAAAAATGAAATTCGATTTTACATGTTGCAAGATATTGCAAATATTTACACATTGGCGGAATTCTTGCGGTGCTAAATATATTCGTGTTCTTTAACTTTTCGGATGTATATAAGAAGACAAAAAAAGAGCCAAAAAAGCAGAAAATTCAATTTTTAATGAAGACATCAACTGTAGTAATTTTGTCCTTGTATCATGATTCACCGCTAAATAAATATTGAACTGAATTCAATTGAAGTAGTAAGCGGCTAATAATAGAAAGACTAAATCAATTTTACGTCAAGATGATAAACGTTTAAGTAAATTGTACCAGAGAAATTATCATCAGAAAATATTATTCCTCTAAGAAAATATCTCACAAAACTCCTAATTTCATTGAATTAAAAAGAAGAAAAGAAGAACAAAATTTAATATTCGAATAAAAAATCGAAATTAATTCACTCATCAAAATGTTCAGCAGAAGATAATTCATATCTCTAAATTTTGAAATCCTAGTTCTAATCCTAATCCAAATCCTCCAAAAGCTCCAAAACTTGAAACTGGTACAATTTGCTATTCGCATTCGCTTTTTGACGTTTGCGAACTTAATCAATATTCACAAAAACTTCCCCTTCTTTCAAAATACGAATTTGACATTTTCCAAACAATTAATAATAAAGTTATTTTTTTGAATTTTTCTTTGCCTATCGTGTCTCTTTCAAAATGCGAATTCGAAATTTTCTTAAAGAAAATAATAAAGATAATAATAAAGTTCCTTTTTCGAGTTTTTTTCCCCAGTCTTTGTTTTTAAGTGTTTTGTCTGGAATTTAAATATAGAGATATTCAACTCATGAGAGTGAAAATGACTATGAAATTAGCAAGTTAAAGGATATTTAAAAGATTTAGGAAAAAAATAAACTCACCTGAATGGTAGAACGCCATCGAGAGCCTGCGACACCGACGGCGGAGTTTCGAGGGCGAATCCTCGTCCAAGAAGAGCTGAGTGAACGGAGAAAATCCTCTTTGCTGTTTCCTGTACCGACTCCAAATCCTCTTCAATTTCGTCAGCTGCAAATAATAGAGGATTTAAAGATCACAAAAGATTTCTAATCAGGTTTAAATAAATAGAAAAGGATTATAAGAGAAATGAAACACAATAAATGAAAACTGAACCCTTATCTTTCTATTTTCATTAGAAAAAATATATTTTTAGACTTACAAAAAGCAAAATGGTAAAATATTCCAATTTCAAACAATTTCAAATTAATTTATAATTTATATTAAATAATTTATTTCTTTATTTTAATTTGAATTATGTTTATATTTAAAATTTTAAATTGATAATTGATAAAAGAATATAAGAAAGATTTATAAAAGAATCATTTTTATTTTTTAGAAAGTAAACAAAAAAACAGGATTATTAATTTTAATTCTAATTTCAGAATTGCTTGATTTTTGCAGTTAAAAGCCACTTACATGACATTGTTGGTAACGTGAGATTCTTTTGCATAAGCCCGGCAGTGCAAGCGCCACCGAGAAAAGCTAATTCCATCTCGAGGTTTTTAAGCCCATTGCCGGAAGTAATCCAGTCGTAGCCAATAATGAGACACTTGAAACCGTACATATTTGATTTGATATCTTTCATGTAATCCGAAGCAGTTTCGAGTGAAAATATCACTTTATTTCCTGCAATTAATACAAAGACATTTTTATTTCTCAAGACTGTTTAATTAATTAATTCACTTTTCTGTTTGAAAAAAATAACTAACTTACCCGGCAAAACAAATGCATTTTGAGGCCACTGGCAAGGCACATTGCTCAACTTCCTAAGAACAGGAAACAATTCTTGACTCTCGTCTGAATTCGAACATTTGGAAGACCTAGAAACGAAATTTTTTTAAGCATCCAATTTTTTTTCAAAGCAGTAAACTTTTAATCATGTTTTCAACTTTCATCACGTTTTCAACTTTCTCCCCTTTTTCATAAAACTTATTAATAACTTATTGTTTTATATAAAAATATTGTTAATCCAACTTATTATTTTCATAATTTCAACTCAATTATTATTTTCTAGACTTTTTAAATAAAATTCTTCATAAAATCAATTTTTTAAAGTAATTTTCGAAAAAGTTCTTTGGGAATTTTCAAATCAATTTATTTACAATTTAATTTCACCGAAAATTTCCATTATTCGGAAAGTCTTCATTTAAATAGATATTAGAAAAGAAAACCAGAAATTTTTTTAAAAATTCAATTAAACTTTCTTAAAAAGATAAATTAAAGTTAAAAGTACAAAAAATTGAAATTTTCAGAAGATTTTAATCTGTAACTTTATCAGAATTCAATTATTTCTAAAAACTCAAGCTATAATTCTTGAAATATTCAATTATTATCTAAAATTTTAATCAAAATTAATTCTGAAATATATTTTTATTAGAAAATTCTACGAGAATTCAATTATTTAAACACAAAACTAAATAATTTCTGGAATAGTTCAATTATTTAATTTATGGAACGTTTCTTAAAATTGAATCTTTATGAAGAATTTTATTAACCAAGTTTTAAAATTAATTGAATTCTTTTAAGGAATTTAATGAAAAAATTACAGAAATCTATTAAAATTAAAGAATTTTATCACGATTTTTGAAAAAAATTGAAAACTTTACAGGAGGTTTATTAAAATTTTTAAAAATAATAATTGAACTCATGAGAAGAATTTAAATAAGAATTTTAAATTATAAAAATAACTTAATTTTTGACGAGAAATTTTCGAAAATTCTGAAAATAATTTAATTCCTCCAAAGTATTTTATTACTTTTCAAAAGAATTGATATCTTGTGATAAATGTTGATATTTATCAAAATAATTCAATTTTAGAAAAGAAGCTTATTAAAATTTCTCAAAATAATTAATTTTATGAGAAGAATTTTGTTCTTGTCCAAGAAAATTTAATTTGTTTGCAGAATTACTTTAAAAAAATTTTAAATAATTGATTTTCTATCCAAATTAAAAGGTTATTAATAAAAATAATTGAATTATTGCAACGAATCTTACAATTTTATTGAATTATTTCGAAAAAATTAATTAAAACATTGATTATAAAATTCTTACAAAAAATTCCGTTATTTTCAAAAATAACAAAATTTTTCACAAAAATTCAATTTTTTTAAACATATTTTAATAAAATTTTTCGCAATAATTTAATTTTTTTCTAATAAATTATTAAATTCTTTTCAGGAAATAAATTATTTTTGAAAATTTTAATAAAATTCTTTGCAACTATTCAATTATTTTTAATATAAGTAAAAAAATTCATCGCAGAATTTAAATTATTTTAAATACAATTTTACGAGAATTGTTTAAAAAAGTTTTTAAAAATAATTATTTTTGAAATTTTTTATAAAATTTTTTGCATCTATTCAATTCTTTTCAATTTAAATAATAATATTCATCGGAGGATTTCAATTATTTTAAATACAATTTTACAGGCATTGATCAAAAAAAGTTTTTAAAAATTGTTGAATATTTAACTTTAACTCCTCGAGAAAATCAATTATATAAATATTTCTTTTTCAATTCTTTAGAATAATTCAATTACCTACAAAAATATTAGAATTTTTCACAGGAATTGAATTCTTTAAAAAATATTTTAATAAAATTGTTCGAAAGAAATCAACTACTCTAAATACAATTATTTTGATTACATTTTTTTTAAATCATTGAATTATTTTCTTAAACTTTAATGAAATTTTTCCAAAGAATTCAATTAATTGGATAATTAATTAATCCCGAAAATTCAATTTCCATTTTAACAAAATTATTTTTCCAAAATTTAATGATTTTCCTAAATATCAATATTCATGACAAGAATTTTCTTTCATAAAATACTTTTTCCTAAATTCAATTATTTTCATAATTATCAATATTCATGACAAGAATTTAAATATTATTAAAAGTAATAATTATAAATTTCCAGAAATTCTGCACTAGAAAGTTCCCTTAAGGCATTATTTTTTATTGAATGAATATTTACCTTGAATTAGATATATCTGGTATAAATAGTTGCAAGTAATCTTCCGGTTGGGCTGTGCCACATTCAGAAGTGAATTCAACTGTTAGCCATTTCACTGTTTCGGGAAATGTAACTTTATACTGTGTAACAGTTGCTGGCTTATAAGGATGTTCACTCTCTAGCCAAGTGTAATGCGTACTTGTTGTTATAGGTGACGTAAAATGCATTTGCATCTCATTGTCTTGTGAGACAGAAGATGGTCCCGACAAAAGGTTAAGAGCAGCAACGTGTGGCAGCATTTCTTGAATCAATGTCAAAATTTGCACTCCACTCTGGGAAAAGAATTCAAATTTTTCAAAAATTAAAATCAAAACACTCTAAAAAACAAATTCTCTTTAAATACAAAGTGATTTTTCAACAGTAAATCACGATAATTTTATTAAATCGACAATTTTTTTTAATCAACCTCTTGTTTGTTTTTAGTTAAAAATTAGTTAGTAAACTAAACTTAGTTTGAAATTTTCTCAAGTTTATTAAAAAAAAAAAATCTGCTTGACGAATCCAATCATTTTAAGAGAAAAATAAAGTATTTTTTCAACTCACCCTCGGGTCGGAAGAAGCTAAAGGACCAATGTGTGCTATAACCAATGGCAAAAGTGTTGTTATAAAAGTGGCATTTCCAAGAATCTCAATGGACCTCATTTCGGCAACTCTTTCACGTGCAAGGGCGAGAATTTCATTCGCTCGTTGAATTATTGTTGTCGTCATTGCGAGAATGTATTTTCTCGCTTGCACTTCAACCATCGCTTTACTTGTTTGTTGAACACCCGTGTCTTCCGGATTGGAGTAATACAGAATATGAGGTATCTGCCCTCTCGTTTGTGTTGTACCTGACAAAAAAGAATAATCCAATAAAAGCAATTTGTGACTATTGCCAATTGACAATCATTTCATTAGAATAAAAGATATTTAAAATTACTTTTAAACGATAATATTCATCACTAATAGTCGTACTTCCATGAAAAAGTCTTCAATGAATATAACAGTTGAGAGTTTATAAACTTTGAAATTTTAAACTACAATTAAACTCACACTATTTACTCAAATTGTATAAATGCTACTTTTCTAAAGCTGTAAAGCTTATTTAATTGGGTCAAACCACGTCAAACAAGGAATAAAATTTTTAAAGCCTTTTGTAAAAGTAAAAACATTGTATAGTTCACAACCAACTAAAGAAACACTTTCAACTTTAAAAACTCTTTAATAACTCAAAACAATATTGTTAGAAATTAATGGGGATTTTTTTTAATAAGCAAGAATTAAAAATTAAATTTACACATACCATTAAAGCATAAGGAGCAAGTGGTAAAAGTAAAACTTGTTCCATCTGGACCTTTGACAACGCTCAGTCCACCATCTCCGTTGCTTGTTCGACCGCCTCGATTTCTTAAACGAATTGCATATTTAACATTCTCCTTTATTGGAATCGACTTATTAAATTTCAAGTCCATAACCTCATCACTGCAATCTTCAGCGCTGAAAGAGCCCCTTATGAAATCCAAGCTCATCCACCGTTGGGTATTATACGGATCGTTTCCAGTATTGTTTTGCTAAAAAAAACAATTATTCACACTTATATTTTATATAATTTTTATTCTATTTTATTCATTTTTCTATTCTAATTTAATTTTAAAGACCATAAAATTCTTTTGAAGCAATTAAATTATTTTCACAAATAATAAATTTTTTCAAAGTAATTCAGTTATTTTCATTAATAGATAATAAAATTCTTCAGAGGGATTATTTTTAATTCAATCATTCAATTTTAGTAAAATTTCCCTATACAGGGTTGCCACAAATATTTCATTTTATTTTTTCCTGACTTTTCCCTGATTTCCAGACAAAATTCTCACTTTTTCCCTGACCATAAAAAATATTCTGATTCACTCTAAAAATTATTAAATACTCAAAAAAATGATCTATTAAATTTATTTACAAATTTCATTAATTGTAAAATTATTCAAAAACATCAATAACTTCTTTTTCAAATAAATATTTAATCATTATTATTTTTCTGTATGAATTAAAATTCTTCAATAGATTCAAATTCAAACCTTTTTGAAACTCAACAATTTATAAGAATATTTTTACAAAACATAAAGAAGACGATCAAAATTAAATAATTGAAGTAGTTTTAAAGAGCACAAAATATTTAAAGAAAAATTAGTTTAAAAAGTGTCAGAAAAAATTAATTTTAAAAATTTCGGTTTTTCGAATATTTCATGAAATTTTTTTTTTAGCAAAGCGTTGAGAAAATTAAATAATTGAAGTAGTTTGAAAGAGCACAAAATATTTAAAGAAAAATTAGTTTAAGAAGTAGATAAAAAAATTAATTTTAAAAATTTCGGATTTTCGAATATTTTATGAAATTATTTTTTTTAGCAAAGCGTTGAGAAAATTAAATAATTGAAGTAGTTTTAAAGAGCACAAAATATTTAAATAAAAATTAGTTTAAGAAGTAGCAGAAAAAATTAATTTTAAAAATTTCGGATTTTCGAATATTTTATAAATTTTTTTTTAGCAAAGCGTTGAGAAAATTAAATAATTAAAGTAGTTTTAAAGAGCACAAAATATTTAAATAAAAATTAGTTTAAGAAGTAGCAGAAAAAATTAATTTTAAAAATTTCGGATTTTCGAATATTTTATAAATTTTTTTTTTAGCAAAGCGTTGAGAAAATTAAATAATTAAAGTAGTTTTAAAGAGCACAAAATATTTAAAGAAAAATTAGTTTAAGAAGTAGCAGAAAAAATAGGTACACCGAAGGTGTACGGAACCCTAAAAATGTAATTAGTTACTTTTATCAAAATTAAAATTCAAAAATATTACTCACGCCATCCAAGAGTTCCAATTCATAATCATATCCCCCAACTCCACCATAAACACCAACACCAGCTATTGTAATTCCAGGTCTGTCTACAGAAAAGCAAATAGCGTCTGCAGCTCCATTGCCAGTGTTCCACGATCTCGTTTGATTAACTCTGGCAAATCTCGATGGTGTTGTGTATAAAATTCTCCCGCAAGCAATTTGAAATTCATCCTCCGTTCCATTGGATTGTGCGGCCAATTCGGCAATGACTTTCGCCAATAAATGACAACAATGCAGCACAAGATCAGGAAGTGATTGGCAACTTTCATCGCAAAGACGTCTTTTCACTGGTATCAATGTTAGATCCAAAAGTCGATCGAGAACATCGCGAAAAGACCAATTTAACATTTCATTCTCTGTACTCTCGATTTGTGATTTATGATTGATTTGCTCGACGAGAATTGGATAATGATGTGATTCTGTCGAATTCATCATTAATAAACTCGTATTATCGGACGGACTCAATTGACGTTTCACATTGTCTGTACTGTCCATGACATTGTTCAAAATTGGAAATGTCGTTCTTAAACGAACAGTTGAATTGCAAAGGGACGCGAGAACAGCCGAAAGGAGACGATCTTTTGACGTTATTCCTTGTTCCTGGAAGGAAAAAATATTACTTTGCAATAATAGTTTTAAATTTTATAAACTATAAAAATTTAATTTATTATAATTAATTATTGAATTAATGAATTATTGAATTAATGAATTATTGAATTGATTTCAAGTTCTTACCTTATCAATTTTTGACAGAAGTTCACATAAGGAAGTCCACTTTAAATAGGCAGTGGGATAAAATGCATGATAACAAGCTACGAAAGTTTTATGACATTCTTCCAATACTGTATTTGCCATTTTGATGAAAAGCTGATTCGAACCTAAAAAGTTATTACAATATGATAAAACAAAATTGTCAACTATGCATTTTGCAATATTTCTTTGGAATTACAGAAAGTTGATAAGAAAATATTGTTTTTAAAATAAATACTTACTTTTACTGAATCGTGTTTTGCTTTTTCCCTTCTTGTTAATACTTATTGAGTCTGAAAGTATTTGTTGAATCAATGTTCGCAGTTCTACTGTACATTCTGCTAGTTTCACTGATTCAGCGGAGGCTTTCTTAACAACTGTAATAAACAAAAAAAACGTCACATATTCAGTAATAATTCATAATTAATCAATATTATAATAACTTATTCTACCTTTAGAAAGAATTGGACGAAGTTCATCTTTGAGAATTTTAATATCCATTTTATAATTCAATTTTACCAAAAAATTCGATTATTCGGAAATTCTCCACTTAAATAGATATTAGAAAAAAAACACCAAATAATTTTGGTTAAAAAATTCATTTAAACCTTATAAAAAAAATTGAAGTTAAAAGTACGAAAAATTGAAATTTTCAGAAGATTTTAATCTGTAACTTTATCAGAATTCAATTATTTCTAAAAATTCAAGCTATAATTCTTGAAATATTCAATTATTATCTAAAATTTTAATCAAAATTAATTTTGAAATAAATTTTTATTAGAAAATTCTACGAGAATTCAATTATTTAAACACAAAACTAAATAATTTCTGGAATAGTTCAATTATTTAATTTATAGAACGTTTCTTAAAATTGAATCTTTATGAAGAATTTTATTAACCAAGTTTTAAAATTAATTGAATTCTTTTAAGGAATTTAATTAAAATTTTACAGAAATTTATTAAATTAAAGAATTTTATCACGATTTTTGAAAATAATTGAAAACTTTTCAGAAAGTTTACTAAAATTTTTCAAAATAATAATTGAACTCATGAGAAGAATTTAAATAGTAATTGAAGTCATGTGAAGAATTTTATTAAATTTTGCTTAAATAATTGAAATTTTGCCAAGAATTATATTAAATCTATTGAAAATAATTGACTACTTGAGGAGAATTTAGGAACCTATTTATAAAAATAACTTAATTCTTGACGAGAAATTTTCGAAATCTTATTAAAATTCCTCAAAATAATTGATTTTATGGGAAGAATTAAAGAATTTTAACACGATTTTTGAAAATAATTGAAATCTTTTTAGGAAGTTAAAAAGTTAAAAGTTAAAAATTTTTAAAAATTATAATTAGAATATTAGGAAATAAAAATTTATAAGAATTTTTCAAAAAAATTAAATTAAACTTTTTCAAAAAAATTCAATTAAACTTTTTCAAAATAATTAATTCTACAAAATTCTTAGTTTAAAGTAGGAAAAATTCATATTTTCAAAATATTTTATTTGAAACCTCTTCGAAATTCAATTATTTATATAAATCAGTGCTTTAATACTTTTAATATTCAATTCTTATCTGAAATTTTAATTGAAATTCAGTTTTAAATCAATTTTTTGTTTAAAAAAATGACTAACAACAATTGAATAATTGAAATCTTGCTATTTTTTCGATTTCGAACATAGTCTAAAATTTTTACTTGGAATAATTAATCCATTAATTTAAATAAATTTTTATTAGAAAATTCTTCGAGAAAGCAATTATTCGAATACAAAAATAAATAATTTATTGAATAATTGAATGTTTCTTAAAATTGAATTCTCATAAAGAATTTTATACACAAATTAAATAATTGAATTCTTCTGACGAATTTTAATAAAATTTTTGAAACTAATTACATTTTTAGAGAAATTCTTTTGAAATTATATTAAAAATAATTGAAATTCTGCAATGAGTGATTTATGAAAATAATTGAAGCACTGTAAAAAGTTTTACTATTTATGAAAATAATTGAATCTCTGTAAAAAAATTTACTATTTATGAAAACCATTGAATCTCTGTAAAACATTTTATTACTAATGAAATTGAATTATTGCCAAGATAATTATTTAAAAAATTGCGAATAATTTTATCCCAGAGAAATTTATATTATTTATAAAAATAATCGAATGTTTTTTAAAGAATTTTACTCAAATTTTATTTAAATAATTGAATTCTTTTGGAAAATTTCATTGATATTGAAAATCGTTAAATTGAGGAAATTGTTTGAAAATAATTCAATTTTGGAGAAGAATTTTACTATTTATAAAGATAATTGAAATTTTGACGAGAATTAAAAAAAGATTTTCAACATAATTTAATTTTTGCAATCATTTGCAACTTCTCCAAAATCTCCTTAATTCTATTTTCAACGTGTGTCCGATTCCTTCTTAAATTGTAATTCTAACAATAATTAAATACGAAAAAGTTACCTATATTTGGATATATCTCATTTGTATACGTTCTAAGTAATCTCAAACTTGCTTTACTGATATAAACAAGTCTCTCCAGTTCCGAAATGGTAAATGACGTTAAATTCATTGTCGAATTTGCTAAATTCGCTTTCAACGTATTCCAACTCCATTGCAAAAGAGATATTAACGACTTGAAACACTCCTGCAATTAAAAAAGGGATTGATACAAAAAGATTTTAATAAACAAGTTTTTACAAGTAAGATTTTTATATTCAAACTCTCTCCAATGACAATCGAATTAAATGAAATTGTCTTAAATGCAGTCGAATTATTAAATGCAAACAAAATTGTACAATTCAACAGTTTAGTTAATAATCTTTTAATAGAACAAAATCTAATTTTATTTACAACTATTTTTAGATGTAAAAATTTTCTACACTTTTCGAAATCACTTACCTTACTTACTGCTTTACTAAATTCTTTACTGAGTATGTAAACAGGTTCAATTTGATCTTTCTGCGTGTTTAGACTCTGATTCTCAGGCGTAATAATTCGATAGAGCAATTGTGGAATTTGTCCAGCGTTTACATCCGTCCCATTATTTGATCTTTTCGACGATTTAAAATTAAAGACAATCCTGTAAATATTTAAAAACAAAATGTAAAATTACGGAAATTCTGAGCGTATTATCAGTGAAGTATTTAAATAGAAAATTGAAATTGTAACTAACTGATCTTCGGATGTAACTACAACTTGTCCTCCCGAGCCGCAATCACTTGAAGGTCCACTTACTCTAGCCCAAGCAACGTACCATCGATTTGCTTGTAAATTTACCGGTTCATCAAATAAAATTGCACTCTTCTGTCTTGGTCCACATTCGTATGGCATTTCTTCCGTTTCTGCCAGGAGTTCGCCATCAACTTCTTGATCGCCACCGTCCAGTCCGATGTCAAATAACTGTTGAATTTTAATAATTTCAATTATTAGATACTCAAAAAAATTTTGCATTACATTTATTTCCTTAATTCTAAAATTATTCGGAAATATCATAAAAATATTGTAACTATAAATTCAAATTTTAAAAGATTTTGCATTTGAACCCTTTTCAAAATTCAGTTATTTCTAAAAGTTTTTAAAAATCCTTTCGTTTAATCTAGTTAGAAATTTAAATTCAAGTAGATTAATTTACCTTGATTCTTGCGGCATATTCCCCACGTCCACCAAATAATCCATAACCACCTAAAAGGATGTCAGTGTCTACCATAAATCTGATAGCCTCAATCGAATGTCCGGAATATCCCCATCCACCACCATGATCTGCAATCAGTGACTTATTAAAATACACTCTAGAAAATCAAATAAATCCGCCAGTATGTAAATTAAAAAAGAATTTCGATTATTTTTCATCAGAAAAGGGGAAAAAATCGCCAAAGAAGATGAAAATTTACAATAAAATATATTTTTTAAAATTCAGATAAATTTTAAGTAGAAAAAAATTTTTTCAACTTTTAAAAAACCTTTTATTTTAGATATTTTGATAGTATTGTTTTACTTACTTTCAAATCGACTCACTGTCACAAAGTCTTCGCGATTGTAAATTTTATTATGTGTCGACTGATTACTGTCGCTTTCCTCCATAATCGTTAATTTATCATCCTGTATTTGAGTAAGTGTATCTAAACAAGACAATAAATGAATCGCTGCCTGAGAACGTGTCACAAAACAATTTGGCACCACCGGTAATGCAAGTCCCGGATTAAGAATCGACATTTCCAAACTGGGAATCACTTTTGAGTCAGCGGAAATGATATTGTACGAAGAGATTTCATTTGTTTCCGAATCAAAGGTCCAAATTACATTGTACAAAGGATCCAAATTAGCTGCGCAACGACTGAAGTCAACCTGATCGTTTCCGCTGAAACTGTTGCAGCTGCCATCGCGTTTATCGATAACCAGACATTTCAAGGGATTCGAATGATCGCTCTGATGAGGAATCAAAACTAAAATGAAAGAAAAAAGAATTTTTTTTAATTGGGTTTGTAATATCTGTAAAATATTTAAAAAAATTTTAATTTAAACCTTTAAAATTAAGTAATAAATAGTAATAAAGTAGGAAATGAAAAAAGGAATCAATTAAAATAATCGAGTTGATTACGTATTTGAAGAAAAAACTTACTCATGCAACTTTTATTTGCCACCACGTTGCTCTTTGTTAAACTAATGAAACTAGTTTCATCAATTTTGATGTAAGTTTGATCGCCGGAAGCTCCCACCCAGGTGGCTCGTCTACCCCATTCACAACCAATGTTTGGAACTTGATTTGGAAAACTGTACCAAGGTTGGGATTTTTCCGATCTAGCACTTGTTTGCGAGATATTTTCATCCTCAATTTCCCCTTTCATGCCTAATTGTCCTTTCTATAGACGAATGGAAGAATGAAACGAAAAATACAAAAATTAAAATCTTTCTTGCAAGAAATCGAGAATAATACTAGTTATTATTAAAGTAAAGATGTTTCCAGGGTTGCCACGCTTTTACCCTTTTCAAATTCCCTGACTTTTCCTGGTTTTCCGGGTTAAAAAACGGAATTTTTTCATATTTTTAAAACTACGTTAATTATTAATAAGAAAATTATTGGAAACCTCAAGAATTCGATTATTTTCAAAAGTAACACAATTTTTCACAAAAATCCAATTTTGTTTCAAAAATGTCAAAAATTCCCGTTAAAATTTAAATAATCTTGATAAATAATCAAAATTTTCTTCGAAATTAAATTATTTTCAAAAAATATCAATAAAGTTCTTATCAGACTTTCAAAAGTTTTTAATAAACCAAATTTTTATCAAGTTTCTCGAAAAATGCAATTACTTAAAAAAAATTTTATTAAAACGTTTCAGAAGAATTTAATTATTATTGAAAAATTTGTTGATTCTTCAAGAAGCTTGAATTTAAAAAAAAAGTTCAATTATTTAATGAAATGTTTATTTTTAGAGTGAATTAAATGAATTCTCGTAGAATTTTCAAATAAATAAATATTTTTGAATATGATATTCAATGAAAATCGAAAATTTTTACTGAAACTTATTTTTAAATCAATATTTATTAGAAAATTCTACAAGAAATCAATTATTTAACTATAAAAATAAATATTTTATTAAATGATTGAATTTTTATAACAAATTTTATCAGAATTTAATTATAATGTTTATTATTATTATTTATTGACAAGAGACAATTAAAAAAAAATTAACAATAACTATATAATTTTATTAAACATTCGGTTTAAATAATTGAATTGCTTCGTGAAATTTTATTCAAATAACAAACATTGAAAATAATTGAATTTAAAAAAATTTTTGAATTCAATTAAATTTCTACGAAGAGTTTTATTAAAACTATTTTGTAAAAAATGAAATTTTCACTAAAGAATTTCATTGAAATATTTGAAAACAATTTAATTCTTTGAAGAGTAATTAATAAAAGATAAAAAAATAATTGAATTTCTGAGAAGAATTTTACTTTTTCTAAAAATAATTGAATTTCTCCAATAATATCTTTCAAAATTCAATTTTGTTTTAGTGTTTTAACTGAAATTCTTCTATAAATCCGTTATTTTTAAATAACCAATTAAATATATATTAAAAAGTTTTAATAATTTTAGAAAATTTTTAGATATTAAGGTTGTTTGTAAAAATCTAGGTTTTGAAATTTTTTAATAATATTCTTTTAAAATTGAAGTTTTACAAAATTTTAAATGAAAATATTTTTAAGTTCATCTACTTATAAAAATTGTAATTGCAATTCTTTTAAAATTGAATTAATTTTGAAATATTTAAGTAAAATTAGATTTCAAAATGAAATTTTCCAGGATTTGAAAAATTCTGATGATTTCTATTTTCTATTTCAAGTTAACAAAAAACAAAAGACAACTTCAGAGTGTGAGGGACAGAATAAGTGAATGAAAGAATATTCAAATTAATATAGTTAATAATTACTAATTAATTAATTACAAGGTTGCCACAAAAAGTAAAAAATTTTGCTTTTCCCAGACTTCCAGACAAAATTTTGATCTTTTCCTCAACCCTGAAGAAAATTCTGATTCACTTCAAAAATTATGGCATACTCTAAAAAAAATACACTCTCTACTGTACCTGATAAGAGCCAAAAGTGTAAACTTCTCCATTCACAGTGAGAATAACAGTGTGATTGCTACCAGCCGCTACATGAGAAGCAGCAATGGGTAATTTGACATGAACAAGTCCCGCGTGAGCAAACAAATTACCAGCTCCAAGTTGTCCATGAATATTACTTCCAAATGTATAAACATGACCGTTTTTCAAAAGAATCACTGCAAAATATACGGTAAATAAATATTCATAAAGCAGCAGAAAATATATCTTAAATTAATTAATCCAAAATAGAAATTAACAGTTTTTACCAGTATGATGTAGCCCGCATGATACTTGAATAACAGGAACATCATCCGGAACAGGAACTCTTGCTGGCGGTATATTTGATATCCTTATGGTATCACCTTTTTCCGCGTCACTACCTTTGTCGCCTTTCTCAGCGTCACTACCCTTTTCCACTTCATCCGGTAAAAGATAGGAAACTCCCGATTGTAGTCGAGTTACAGTGATTTTTTGAAACTTCTCACCCTTCTCCATGTCATTTCCCTTCTCACCCTCGTCTGGTACAATATTAAATACTCCCGAAGGCAGTCTCGTGACAGTTATCGTTTGAATATTCACTCTACTTCCAGCTGCAAAATTAATGTTTTTAAAAATTTAATTTAATTTTCATTTAATTTAATTTAAAATTTATTTAAAGTATTTTCTTTGAATTATTATACAGAGGTTAACACGAAAATATGTTTTCGAATTTTTCTAAGTTGAAACTACCCTCTTTTGTTGAACGTTTTTGTCAATTACAAAATAAGAATAAATTTTTTTTTTACCTGATCTCTGATTATTTGAGCCTTTCAATTTTCCAACGTGTTTGCTAGAACTCGAGCCAGACTTTGTTCTGTGCCGTTGCTTTCTTTCCTCCAATCGTTTGCGGAGATATTCACGAATACTGGAACCGGCTTTTCCTATTAGGAGAAAAAAGAAAAATAGTTATAAAAATCTAATCCTCCACTAGCCAATTTTTCGTGATAAAAAGCACAAAGATGAAAATAAGAAAATACTTTTGCTTGATGAAACGAAATTGGAAAATAAATTCCCAAAGAATTGAAGTGAATGAAAATTGGTTTTTCAAAAAGTAATAAAGACGAGAAAAATTGAAGATCGAATTGGTAAAAATAAATTAGTAGTGAACCTTCAAAAATTAATCCCGATGGTCCAAGAACTGCCATTTCACCGCCGTTATCACAATTTTCCCGAGCACAAATGCGGCAGCAGCCACAGACTGCACAACCGGAATCGCCTTCTCCGCAACCACATTCTCTGTTAAAAAATATAACAATTTAAATTATTTAGATAGAAATAGTATATTAAAGGTTATTATTTATTATTTTATTTTTAAAGGTTTTTGTGCCATTGAGAGGGAAATTAAAAGTTTGTATTAACAAAAAAGAATTTAAATAAAATTGCGATTTAATTGGAGGTAAATTTAATTTAATTGAACTGAATTTAAAAGAAAGTGGAAAATTGAATATTTAGACTTACTGTCCAGGATTTCTGTCAGGTCGGATGCTGCTGAGGCAGGATATACTGTAGCCGGTGCACTCTCGACAAACCGTACACACCATGCAATCTCTTTGCCTCCATTGGTGCTTTCCTGGAGAACACATACCTCTCGCTTCTTCCCAATCTTCCGCAGGTTCTAAATTAAATACAACAAAATATAATAAAAATTATTTACTTATTTTATTATTTTTTTATTATTTCCTCCTGCTCTTTCATTATTTTTCAATTTTGCAGGAAATAAATTTATAAGTTTGTTAAAATTAATTTTGACTACTTAATTTATACTTTGATGTTAAATACAACTATTTAGCTTCAATTAGTTTTATTATTTTTATTTAGCTCTTAACTTTATTATGTGTCTCGACTTAATGTTTTTTTTTAAACAAATAAGTAAAAGATATTTTCAGATATTTAGTGTATAATGTTTATTTAAAAAAATAAAAAATTATTTAAAAAATGAGAAGTAAATATTAGTTTTTAAACAATCATATTTCTTTCACATTCCCAAGTTAAAAATGATGCTACTTTATTTTACCAAAAAAAGCACGATTAATTAAATAATAACAAAAATTACCGTCTTCTACAGCACCCAATTCATCTTCACCATTGCCAGCACCATTTTCCGTATCCATGAACGTCACTTCCTTGACAAACGTCTGGCCGACAGTAAAATCACGACCGCACTGTCCCTTGTTGTTAATGCCGAATGTATACAAATGTCCTTTATTTGTCAAAACGGCTGCATGAGCTTTCCCTAAGGAAACTTGCACCACGAATACGTCTTTGAGATTCGAAACGAAACCTGTCGATCCATCGCAATGCAAACAATCTTTGCCGAACATTAATAAAGAACCCTCCTTCGTGACAAGCGCTGTTGTTCCATTATTACATGCCGAATTAACAATCACCTGGCTTTCGACTTTCGTTATTTTCTTTGGCTTCATTGCCTTCGCCGGCCGTCGCACTTTAACTGCAAAACAATTAATAAATCAATAATATTTATTCTATATCAAATAATTACTACCGTCGCGTTCGAAATTAAATCAAAATTTCCCCCTAAAAGCAAATGGCAGAAAATTAAAACTCGCGTATGTAAGTCACTCAATTTCTATAATTTAAGTCCTAAAAAGTAAAACAAATTAGTACGCACTACTCTCTCCATCCTCTCCTCGTCGGGAAGTTCCGGCGAAAAGAACCGAGCCATCGTCGAGAACGAAAATCGCATGATAGCCTTCGTGACCCACGGAGAAATCAACAACTTTCGCATCTTTTCCTAGCGCCATTTCGAGCCATCTATTTGGTCTCGTATTCAATTTCATTCCAAGGCAATTTCCCTTTCCTGTATAGAGCAACTTTCCGGAAATCGTTCTCAGCAATCCGAATTCTTTGCCTGCTGCCACTGAGGCAATTTCATCATCGTAGCCAGGATTGAGAACATGAGCCGCTTGTTCCTCATCAAAGAAAGCATAGCCAAACACATCGATACCTTGTTTTGCGAATTTCAATGGAAGCTCAGACGTTACGTTCACGGTATTCCTCAAAGTGTTTATCGTTCGAATAACAAAACCCTCCTGAAAATAATCAAAAATTGTTACAAAAGAAACATCTTATTAGAAATGAAAAAAGTAAAGAAAATTAAATTAATTATGTAAATGTTTGTAAATTAATTAATTATGTAAATAAGTGTAAATTAATTAATTACGTAAATATAAATTAATTAATTAATTACGTAAATATAAATTAATTAATTAATTACGTAAATAACAGGCCTCGGATCGACTTTAAAGAGCAAAAAAAAGTCGCTTCAGTCGATTAAAAGTAGAAAAAAAGTCGAAAAAGTCGTATATTTAATTCAGTGTTGTCACAAAAATTGTATAATTTTGCTAAATAAATATTTAAGTATTTCTTTCTTTATTCACAAGAAATAAAATATAACAAATTTCAACTTCTGAAATTTAATAATTTCTAAAAATTAAAACTATAACCCTTCCAAAAATTCAATTATTTTCTACAATTTTTAACTAAACTTCATCTCTAAATCAATTATCTTTATGAATTTTTCATCATTTTTTGCAAGTTCTTCGGAAATTTAATTATTTAAATACAAAAAATCTAATTTTTTACAATTGAACCAGTCAATTTTTCTTTTCAAAGATATTAATTAGGGTAGAATATTTCAAAAATTTTAACAAAGAAATTCGAAAAATTAGCTTTTTAAAAATATTTCTAAGTAATTTTTTAAAATACACAAAATTTTATTATTAAATATAATTAAAAAATGCCCAAAAAATTTAAATTTGGAAAATTATTTTTAAAAATAATTTAAATTTAGTAAAACTTTTGAAAAATAATACAAAAATTTGACAAGTTCTTTTTAAAATAATTGACTTTTTAAAAATACAAAAACAATCAAATTTTTCAAAGAATTGTAATTATAAATGATTTCTAAGAAATTCTAAAATAAAAAATTTTAATTTACTTTATTTAAAGGCAATTGAATCTTAAAAAATTATGATAAAACAATTCTAAGAATTTGTTTCCTATAAATATTATAAATAATTGAAGAATTTTTGTGTTTTTAAAAAAAAAATTTTTTTAGAACTTCAATTGAAAGATGATTATTTTCTCCAAAATGTTGAAAATAATTCTGAAAAATTTTAATTTTGATTGTGAATTTGAATTTTAGGAAATATTGAAAATAGAATTTAAAAAAAATTAGAACATAATTCAGATAATTACTTTTTTCAAAACTATTTTAATATTATTTTTAAAACCTATTTTTCATTAATTTTCAGTTTCATTGAATTTACACATTGAAGATTATTGATTAAAATTTTTCAGAATTTAATATTATTTCCAAAATTTTACAATGGAAATTCTTTAAAAGTTAATTTTGAAAAATTGTAATCAAATATTTGAATAGATGATTTAGTTTGAATTCAATTTTACAGAATTTCAATTATTCAAAATCTTTTTAAATTGTAATATATTTGAAAAATTTATTTAGAAAACTTATTCAAAGTAAATTTTTAAAGATTTGTTATACTTTTTATACTAATTGTTACAAAATTTGGAAGAAAATTCGAAAAAGTTGTAATTTTTAAAGAAAAGTCGATAAAAGTCGCATTATTTGAAAATAGTTGGAAAAAGTCGTAAAATTCGTAATATCCGAGGCCTGAAATAACTGTAAATTAATTATGTAAATAAATGTAAATTAATTAATTATGTAAATTATGTAAATGATTGTATCATATGGTAGTTTAATAATTTAGATTTTATTTTTATTTCAAAAAAATTGTCTTTGGTCCCTTTTCTTAAAATATGAATCAAGAGGAAATAAACTTACATCCTTTCCAGCAGTCAACATTCCCAGATTTTCACCATCGGAAAACATAACCGAGGAAGACCAGTCTTTACCCTCCAAAACGGCTTTACCTTTAATTGAAAGTAACTCAGTGTCTAGTATCAGCAACTCATACTGATTTTTAGGTGCGCATTTAAAATACAAGGAATTCTGCAAAAAAAATGAAACATTAAACATAAATATTAAATTCAATATTAAACATTAAATGAAATATTAAACATTAAATGAAATATTAAATATTAAATATTAAGTAACTAAACAGATTTATGAGAAAATATACACAATCTTAAAATCGTGCTCACATTTGCATAACCTAGCCAGCCAATTTCTGACGGATAAAAATCAGCTTTATGAGCATAAATGTGACCCCAGATTGTTCCTCCATAGCCACTGCCAATCTTAATAAGTCCTTGATTTGTGTGAAGATACAAGTACTTTCCATCGCTGACAAAGCTTTTACCATTCAAAATTACATTATTCATGTCATTTGGCAATTTGAGGGCCGAAGTGTTAACCTTGGAATTTTTAGGTACTCCGTAAGTTATCCAATCGCGTCTTGCAAGTTTACCAAAAAAAACGGCGTGGACACTTCTTTGTAGCGAAATTAGTACGTATGGCATCTAAAAATAATGAAAAAAAAAGAATTTCAAAATAAATGTTCAAAATAGATAAACTGCGACTAAGAATTGTGAAGAATTGTAATTGTAAAGAAATGTTTACAAAAAAACATATTTTTTTGATTAATTAATCTTCAAGGTAATTATTATAATATTTATTACCTGAATATTTTGTGCCGCTAATGCTCTGGGCGACATCAGTAGAGCTGCTATTGCCGATAAAACATGTCCAGTGTCACCTCGAACAACGACTAAACTAAGTAGACAAGCACATGCAACTGCTGTCAAATGACTTCCATCGTTAACTGCATCGGATTCGGGTCCGTGCGATGTTGCGAGATCAAGCAGCAGATCAAATAACGAATCTGTTAAAACAGTGACAAAAACAAAATTTTACTACGTTCATATTCAAAATTTACAATTTCTTTCATTGTAAAATTATTCGAAAACGGCAATAACTTCTTTTTTAAAATAAATATTTAATCATTATTATTTTTCCACAGAAGTTAAGATTTTCCAATTCAAACCTTCCGAAATTCAATAAATTTTGAGAATATTAATATAAAACGTGAAAAAACGATCACTCCAAGTCGAAGATTTCATGTTAATATTTTCAATAATAAAATTAAGATGACAGAGTGATAAAATCATTATTTTGCATCATAAGAATATTGTGACTATAAATTGAAATTTTTAAAGAATTTAGTTTCAATCGACTTCAAAATTCAAATATTTCTAAAAATTCACGTTATGATTTTAATATTCGATTATAATTTAAAATTTTGATGGAAATAAGTAAAAAAATAAAAAAAATAAAATAAGTAAAAAAATAAAAATTAAATATTATAATATTAAAAAAGTAAAAATTTCTTAAAATTGAATATTTATGAAGAATTTTATCAATTTTTCAAAAATAATTGAATCCATTCTGTAAAATTTAATAATGAAAGCAATTTTCTATCTTTTTATTTAAAATTGTATAAAAAAATACTTAAAATTCTGCGCCAAAGTTTTATTATTTATGAAAATAATCCAATTCTTGCAACGAATTTTATTATTTGAATTCTTTCGTAGAATTTAAAAAATGTTTAAATTAATGCAATTTTTTATCTTTTTATTAAAAAATGTATAAAACATAATTGAAATTCTACGACAAGTTTTGTTATTTATGAAAATAATTGAATTCTTGCAACGAATTTTATAATTTGAATTCTTTCAATGAATTTAAAAAAGTTAAGAATGAATTCAATTTTTTTATCTTTTTATCTAAAAATTTATAAAAAATATTTGAAATTCTACGATGTTTTGTTATTTATGAAAATAATTGAATTCTTGTAGCGACTTTATTTAAAAATTGTTTTTTTTAAATTGAATTTCTGTGAAGAATTTTATTTGTGAAAATTGTTGAATTCCGGAGCAAAATATTATCTATGAAAATAATTAAT
The DNA here is from genome assembly GCA_032873175.1 of Leptopilina drosophilae. Taxonomy (NCBI): domain Eukaryota; kingdom Metazoa; phylum Arthropoda; class Insecta; order Hymenoptera; family Figitidae; genus Leptopilina; species Leptopilina drosophilae. The sequence goes on along the minus strand of CM065485.1, from coordinate 3,450,909 downwards.
TTTTTGTAAAGAATTTTAATACAAAATGTTTAAAAATAATTGAATTTCTCAGAATTTTAATAAAACTGTTTGAAAATAATAAAATTCCATCGAGAAATTGCATTAAAAAATTAAAATTAATTCAAATCTGGAGAAGAATTTTTTAAAATTGTTTTTAAATAATTAAATTCATGTGAAAAAATTTATTTTTGAAAAGAATTGATTTCATGAAAAGAATTTAATTTAATTTTTTTTAATATAATTAAATTCCTATAAAAAATTGTATTATTTATGAAATTACTGAATTCCTAATAAAAATTGTATTTAAAATAATTGAATTGTTTATAAAAATTTCTATTAAAATTTGCAATTTTATTAACTAAATCTTGTGAAAAATTCTGTTTAAATTTTATGAATTTATGAAAAAGTTGATAAGTAATTTTTCCTCTTTTTCAAAAGCGAAGAAAATTGTATTTTTACATACCCACAATATCATCTGGTTCGCCTTTTAATCCTTCTGGAAGTTGTCCCTGCAAAATATCTAATAAAGCGCCCAGCGCTTTATTGCAAAATATTGGTTCTATCGTTCGACTTTCTTTCACTAAAGTAAAAACACTTCTCAGACCAATACCAACAATCTGTAAATTAAACATAAATCATATTATTTTTCTTCATTGCTTTATAAGTTAAATAAAAAAACTTTAAGAATCTTAATTAAAATTCGACACCTCCTATCAAAATCCAATGCAATAAAACTACAATTAAAATTAGCATTCAAAATGATTCTCTCTTAAAATATTTTTTTATTATTTGCAACAATTTTCATTTAATTAATCTATTTAAATACTTCTTGTTAATTGATATTTTTAATCATTTTTTACCAAAATTTTTTTCTTTAAATTTTTATATTTTACAATTCATTTAAAAATTACATTACAAAAAAAATAGTAAAAATTTTTTTTCATTGTTAAACGATTTTAGAGAAAAGTACTTTCTACATAATAAAGATAAGAAAGTTGTATTTTAATTCGATATAAATCATATTACAATAATATTGTAAGTGTGAGTGAAAAAATTCGTTTTAATTTTATATGTAGACTTTATTCTTTATATTTATTTCTATCGGCCAATTATTTATTTAAATATATATTTATTTTCAATTTTTAGTCAATAAGAGAACTTTCTTGTGGAGAATTGGTAAAAACACGTCTTTTTAAACTTCTATTGTAAAAAATGTATTAGTTATTTAAAGAAAATTTCTTTTGGATATTCTTACATATTACAAAAAGAGAATTAAAAAAAAAAATTCTCAAAAAAAAGTGTTTTCGGGTCAATTTAAAATATCTGGGAGTAAAAATGTGAAATTAATTATTTTTCGAATAATATTAATTAATCCCAGAATAATTTTGCCATTTTCAAAAATTTGTTTTCGGGAGAAATGGTTTTCAAAAAAGGTTTAATTAATTTTTTTTTTTAACTTCATATTGCACTTGTTTCTGAGAGATAGATTTTTTTTATAGAACTATCGTTTGAATTAACATTTTCCAAACAGGAGGCGTCGAATTTTTTGTTAAAAATTTCCTCTTTATTTACCTTTGGTAAACTTTGGGTTGACGATATTTTATCTTCGTCATCACTGTCGCTGTCAATTGTATCACTGAATTCTGGAGGAGGTGAAGATGTACAATTTGTTGTTGGATTTAATTCACTAGCAATGTGATTATGTTTTTCCAAAATGGAATTTCTCACAGCAACGAAAACAGCAAAAGATGAAGCATTGCTTAGAACTTCTATTCCTGGTGGACTAGTGTAACAACTTTCACCACTTACATCCACCTAAAATTATCATTTCATTAAAAATCTTTCGAGACAGTAATTTTAAAAATGCCAAAGAACATTTAAAAAAAGAAAAATCGTAACATTTCGTTTTTTAAACTCTTGACTAGAATTAAGTTACGAGTTTCCATAGTATTCTGAAAAATTATTCTTAATTTTACATACTTTTTTCTTCTCTTTCTTACTGCTCGATTTACTTTTCTTGTATTTCTTCCATTCATTTTTCAACCTAAAACAATTAATTAATTTGAATCAACTCAAATTTCTCCACTATCAAAAAAATAATTTCTTTTAAAGTTCAAGTTATTTTTAAATCCCTAGAATAGAAAAAATTATTTCTAAAACCATTAAAACTAATCAGAAGAATGAAAATAATCGAAATAAACGTATATTTATTTGATAAATTTGAATTCCTGACGATAATTCTATGTGACAGAAGATTGAGGTTATTTTCCAATTTATACGGCTTCTTAAGTTGAACCATAGGGAGAAAAAAAGGGAAATACTTTTACATTAGACAATTAATAAACAGTCAATTTATTGTCATTGGCTCATCAATTCAAAACACCATAACGATAAAACGTTACAAACAGTAAAAATAATAATGAATAGGTAAATAAAGGAAGGAGGTTATAATTCGTTTACCTCTGTGCCTCGACTTTGAACAAACTATAAAAGTTTTGTACATAATTCTCTGCTCCGGAAAGCACATTTCCCTGGTCTTCAATGACCATGATTTCAATAAATGAATTAATTTCAGCTCACTTTGCTAATTCATTTTTCTATTGTTATTGATCGTTAAAACTGACCGACAACCCCATGTGATTGTAATAATTATCAATTTAACAAGCACACAAAATTAATCATATTCAAATTACTCAACAACAGTTTTTGCAAATTGCAAATTTATAATCAGCAGTTAAAATTGACGACAATCTTATATAGTTTATGAAAGAAATAAGAAAATCTTCACCAGATAAACACACTGTAAAAAAAATTTTCTGTACTTTTTACCACTCTCTGAAATACGCTCATAAAGGTGAGTACAGAATTTCAGAGTTTAACGTCGAGTCCACAATAGACTATAAGGCGCTGTTCACACGCTTCATACGCAGTGGAATTGTACATTGGCCTTAAAAAAAAAGGATTCAACAGGGTGGTGACAGGGGGGGAAGGTTTGATTGCAATGATTGCAATTTGCACTTCAACATAACCGCGATGCGATTTGCGTTATCACAAAGTATAGATTTTAAAATATTTTTATCAGTCTAGTAACTGTTCTTATTATTCATAACGTTCAATTTTACAACGTTTCAATTGTGAATCTATAGTAATTGCATTTAATAGCAGTAAAATGTTTCTTATTAAATTCCGGCAGATATAAATAAGGTGAAGGTGTGATATACAAGAAAAGAAGAAAAAAGCAACTATTATTAAAAATGAGTATTATTTCTGATGCTCATCTTTCGGTGTAAATTTACAGAAAAATTTGATTTAGAAAATAATCAAATTACAAAAACGTCAACAGGCTGCTTTGTCAACTGTTTATCAAATATGTATATGTATATATATTCCATACATTTATGAATTTAAAAAGATTCAGCCTTTTCCGTACGAACAAACCTAAACTCTAAAAAATAATAATCGAAAATGTTTATCCAGAAGATTAAACGGAGCTTTTGTCAATGACAAATATATAGCAAACAAAGATACATATTTCTATATTTTACTTTTGTGAATAAAAACATAACCTAAATTTCAATATTTTTCGTCATTTTCTTCTCTCGAAAGTAATAACATTGTAAGTATACGAATTGTTTTGATAATTAAACAAATATTTATGAAAAAGAAATGAAAACATTGAAAAATGTTTACTAGTGAACAGTGTGATATTTCACCATTGAAAACTCGTAATATTATACAAAGCGTGAAAAAAAGTAAACTTTTTTTTCAGGGGAAAATTTTTATTAAAATTCTTACGTTAGAAGGTGCATATTGACCCGGGAAAATCGGGCGATATGAATAAATATAAGTGCCATGAAAGTAAAAATTATTAGAATTAAAGTTATAGAAGAATTTGAAATTCAGTGGCATGGGCAATTGTTTGTGCAAAGATTCTCCTGACGATCATGAGCCTTATAACAGCAATAATCATGCTACTTCAGCAAATACAATTTTACCAAATAGCAATGTTGACCTCATCTCGAGCTCAGATGAGGACTCGACGGGCTTTAAATTTCCAACTTCTGTCATGATAGACAAATTGGTTCTCGAAACACTTGGAGTCATTGGTCTTTTGGTGGATAAGTAATTCGCATTTTATTATTTACTTTATATTTTAGAGATTTCATTAATTATAGTGTGTTATATTAATTTATTTAATAATAATATTAATTAATATATATAATAATAATATTGATTATAGTGCCTTCTAGAATTATTAATTAACTAAATTCTTCATTTTGATTTTGAATTCTTTTGTTTCTAAAGGCCAAAGTTTTTTGAAATTTTCTAGTGAACAAGAACCACCACCGGCGATGTTGAAATTACACACGATTGCTGACAAAGAAGATGGTTGGATTCAAGTTGTTAGCTCAATGGTGAACGTCATTCCAATGCATAATTCACTAGGTCCTTCAGTAATGACACTACTGCTCGATGACTGTCCATTACCGTCAAAAGTAAATTTCTTTATTTGTAGATACGTGGAAAGATCGTAAAATTATTTTCCTTCGTTTTTTGCAGAAAAAACGAAAATTAATATTGAAAAAACTTTCATGCTCGAGTTGATTTTGTTAAATTAATCAATTATTTCGAATCTTGGCTTTACAATTTACACCTGTTTCAATTATTCGATTTTCAGTGGTTTTTGTTCTCATTGTAAATTGTTCTTAAATTTTTTTTTCATTATCAATTTATTTGTTTTGTGTAGTTTTATTATTTATATGATTGTTTTTAACAATGGTAATCCATTGTTAATTACATCTCCTTGTTACTAACTCCAAAAGTTTTAAATTAAAATTTTAGATTGTTTAGATTCCAATTTTTAGATTAAAAATCTTTTAATTCTTTTGAAATGTAAATCATGTAATGTAAATCATGTAATGTAAATCATTTTATTTATCGACTCCCTGAAGAGGAAATCGTATTGATTTCAAAATGTTGGAGTAATTTCTCTATTAAAAACCACTTGTCCGAATGTATTTCTGTAAAAAGTTTTAATTTAAGAAAATCAATGATATTTTTAAAAACTATGTTAGTTTAAAAATACCAGTGAAAAAATGGACAAATTATAATTTAATGTTCATTATAACACAGGACTCGGTAATGAGATTGTCTCAATTGTTTCAATTGTCGCAAAAGGCTGGGAAGTCGAAAATTAGTGCGACTCAACAGCGAAATATATGCGTAGTACTTGCCTGTATTGCGGAAAAATTAGCTGGACCTAGCAGTATAGCAATTCTATCTGACGCCACATTGGATTATTTGGTGTCAAATCTGGTGAGAATTTAACGTTTAAATAGCTTTTTCTTTGAAATTGAAATGAAAATTTATTTACCTTTGTAGAAAAACGACGTTGAACCGTACGTGGTGCTTCATTCACTAATTGGATTGGAAAAGTTTGCACAAACAAGTAAGTTTTTTTACGGACAAAATTACTTTTAAATTCTATCTATTTTAATAAAATTTTTGGAAAGAATACAACTATCTTTAAAAACACTAATTAAATTCAATTATTTTCAACAAATTTAACATAAATTCAATTATTTTCAACAAATTTAACACAAATTCAATTACTTTCAATCGTTTTAAAGAATTTTAATAAAAATCTTGCCAAAAATTAAATTATTTTCAATACAATTTTAATTAAATTTTTTCGAAATAATTCAATTATTGAAAAAATGTCGATAAAATTCTTGAAATAAATTCAATTATCTTCTATATTAATAAAGTTCGTGATCCGGTAATCTGTTTGCAGTTTGAAGTTAAATGTTGTTTGCCTTTTTGTTTCTTAACTTTTTTATAATTTTTCTTTTCAAATATTATCAATTTTAAAAATAATATATTAAAAATCATCGAATTATTTCAAGGAAATTTATCAAAAAATTTGATAATAATAGAATTCCTTCTAAAAATGTTATTAAATTCTCGTGAAAAATTTTATTTCAATTTTTAAAAATTCTAATTAAATTCTTTTAAAGAATTTCTTTGAATTTATTTTAAACTAGTGGAGTTTTTTTTTAATTTTAATTGCAAATTTTAAAAAGCAATTGGATTTTATGAAGAAGAATTTTATTAAAATTAAATTAAAAATAATTGAATTCTTGCGAAGAATTTTATTACTTTATATAAAAATACTTGAATTGTTCCGAAGAATTTATCAAAAATCTTAGAAAATAAATAAAATTTATGTTAATATTTAAATATTAAAATTCTTTCGAGAAATTCTATTAAAATTGTTTTGGAAATAATTAAATTTCTGCAAAGGATTTTACTATTTAAAAACATAAATGAATTATTGCAAAGAATTTTACTATTTATAAACATAATTGAAATGTTTCGAAGAATTTATTAGAATTTGGAGAAATAAATAAATTTTTATGAAGAATTTTATAGAAATAATTGAAATTTTCTTTCTTTCTTATAAATATTTTGACAATAATTGAATTATTTTTAAAGAATTTAAAATTCCTGTTGTAATAGAATTTTACGAAAATTTTTCCAAATAATCAAATTCTTTTGTGTAATTTTATTTAAATTGAATTAAAAATAATTTAATTCCTTCAAAGAATTTTAGTATTTATAAAAAAATAATTGAATTGTTTCGAAGAATTTATTAATACTTTAGGATATAAATAAAATTTATGACAATATTTAAAAATATTTTAATTCATCGGAGGAATTTAATTAAATTTGTTTTGAAAATAATTGAATTCCGGCAAAGAATTTTACTATTTATAAAATTAATTGAATTCTTGCGAAAAATTTTACTATATTTAAATTGTTATGAAGACGTTTATAGAAATAATTGAAAATAATGAATTTTTTTTTCTTATAAATATTTTGACATTAATTGAATTATTTTTAAAGAATTTAAAATTCTTGTTAAAATAGATTTTTATGGGAATTTTTTCAAATAATTAAATTCTTTCGTGTAATTTTATTTAAATTAATTTAAAAATAATTTAATTTCTTCAAAGAATTGTAGTATTTATAAAAAAAATTGCATTCCTTTGAAGAATCTAGTAAAATTTTAGGAAATAAATAAAATTTTTGAAAGTATTTTAAAATATTAGAATTCAACTGAGGAATTTAATTAAAATTGTTTTGAAATTATTGAATTCCTACAAAGAATTTTATTGCTATTTATGTTAATAATTGAATTCTTGCGAAGAATTTTACTTTGTTTATAAGAATAATTTAATTATTTCGAAGGATTTATAAAAATTTTAGAAAAAAATTGAATTTTCTCCAAGTGTGTTAAAAATATTTTTAGAAATTGATCTCTTCCGAGGAATTCAATTAAAATTGTTTTAAAAATAATTGTATTTTTGTAAAGATTTTACTACTTAAAAAAATAATTAAATTGTTTAAAATGATTTATTAAAATATTAGAAAATTATTGAATTCTTTCGTGACATTTTATTAAAATTTTTAAAATATGAACAGTAATAATCAATTTTTGTTCTTAGTAAGTGAATATTTTTAATATTGACTATAAAATTATTTAACAATTTATATTTGAAAATGTTAAAACTGTATATTTATAAAATAAATACTTACATTAAATTCTCTGTATAAATTAATAAAACTTTTATCGCAGGTGAGAATAAAATAACAATAAAGAAACGACTTTTAGTAGAGAAACCAAATCCTTTATTAGAACTAGAAAAATGGGTGAATGCAACTAACTACGTTAAACGCCAAGTCGGTTTCTGTGCTCAATGGTGTTTAGATAATTTGTGTAAGTCAAATTTCAATTCTTTTCCCTATTTTCTAAAATACTTTTTTCAAACTTGACGAAGCATAAAAAAGAAAAAAGAAAAGTGGAAAAAGTTAATAATTTCTCACTTAATATTCTTAAATTCCATGTATTCCTTTTCTTTAATTAAAAAATTTATTTTCAGTTTTAATGGAAGGTCGGAAATATTCTCATGACACGGTTGATATGACAGGTATAAATGTAATGCTAAACACAAAGGATGTAAGCGAGTATTTGAAAATTTCACCCAATGGTTTAGAGGTAATTAAGTTTTGGATTCCCTACTAATTTTTCAAATGGTAGATTCCTAATTTCAAAATTTCCTAAACATTTTTATCTATTTCAACGATAAACATTGACTTATAGGCACGTTGTGACGCATATTCTTTTGAGAGTGTAAGATGTACATTTCAAGTTGATACTGGAGTTTGGTATTATGAAACTCTTATTGTAACTACCGGAGTTATGCAAATTGGTTGGGCTACAAAAGACAGCACTTTTCTTAATCATGTAAAGAAAACGGTTTTGCCAATAATACGATTTTAATAATTTATCATTTGGTAATTGAATTAATTTCTTTTCAAAAAATTTCAGGAGGGTTATGGCATTGGGGATGATCAGTATTCTTTAGCTTACGATGGTTGCAGAAGACTCATTTGGCATAATGCTCGGAGTGAAAAGTATCACGACAAGCCTTGGAAAGCTGGAGACATTTTAGGCTGTCTTTTAGATTTAAACAGACCGGAAATTATATTCTCTATTAATGGCGTACCATTAAAGCCTTGCACTCAAGTTTTTAAGACTGCGAGGTAAATTAAACGTGTCAAAAACATACCAAGCTTTAAATTACAATTTCTGGTGCAATTTTAGTGAAATAAACGTTAACGAAATAAATTATATTTACAGATCCGGATTTTTCGCCGCTGCAAGTTTCATGTCATTTCAGCAATGTCTGTTCAATTTCGGCAATATTCCATTTAAGCATCCACCTCAGGACCGTGAATTTCAAACATTTAACGATTTCGCGTCTCTTGATCCTGAGGATAAATTGGTTTTACCAAGGCACATTTATTTGGAGCAATTGCGGAAAATGAGCGTCAGAGAAGACTCGTGCACTTTATGTTTCGATCAGAAAGCTTGTGTGAGATTGCTGCCTTGTGATCATCGGTAATTGAAAAAAATCAATTTATTACTAGGGCAGGGTTGCCAAAGGTCAGGGAATTCAGGGAAAAGTCAGGGATTTTTACTAAAAGTACTGGAAAAAATTGAATTTTTAAAATTCATGAGAAAACTGAATTTTTTTTCCTTTTGCCTCGTAAACTATGAAATCACCTCGAATTTTAATACAAAACCTTCAATATTTTTTATTTCTGACAATAATTTCTTTTTAAATAACTTAATTTTTCAAAAATTATCATAAAAATAATAATAAATAATAAATAAATAATATTAATAATAATAAATAATAATTAAATAAAATTAATAATAACTATCATAAAATATGACTTATAAATTATTTTATGAATAATTTTTACAATTTTCATAAATACTAGATTGATAAAAGAATTTTAGTTAAAAATACTAAAAAAAAAAATTAGATTTTGGAAAAGTTACAAATGATTATAGAAATTCAATTATTTTCAAAAGTTACAAAAATTCTTCGCAGAATTTCAATTATGTTTAAAAATTTAAAAATAATTCTCGTCAAAATTACAATTATTTTTATAAATAATAAAATACTTCATTAAAATTCAATTATTTTAAAAAGTTTTAATAAAATTCTTGACAAAATTCCACAAGAATTCAATTATTCAATTTTTAATACATTTCTTCAAAATAATTCAATTATTTTCATAAGTAGTAATCAAATTTTTCACAGGAATTCAATTATTTAATAAAATTTAATAAAAATTATTTTATTTAATAAAATACAAAATTTAATAAAATTTTTCGAAATATATCAATTATATAAAAATAATTTTATAAATAATAAAATTCTTCACCGAAATTCAGTTACTTTTACAAACTTAAATAAAATTCGTTGTAAGAATTCAATTATTTATATAAACTTAAATAAAATTCATTGGAAGAATAAAATGTATTTCAAAATTAATAAAATTCTTCGCAAAAATTCAAATATTCTCAAAAATTTAAAAAAAAAATCTTTTCAAAATTTCAATTATATTTATAAATAAAAAAATTCTTAATCTAAATTCAATTATATTCAAAAATTTTAATAAAATTCTTGGCAAAATTTTGTAGGAATTCAATTTTAATGAATTAATTCAAAATAATTACATTATTTTCATAAGTAATAAAATTTTCACAGGAATTCAATTATTTAAAATACAAAATTTCATAAAATTTTTCGAAAAATATAAATTATTTAAAAAATTTTTCACTGAAATTCAATTTTTTTTAGAAACTGGAATAAAATTCTTTGTAAGAATTCAATTATTTATATAAATAATAAAGTTCTTCACATAAATACAGTTATTTTTATAAATTTGAACAAAATTCGTTGGAAGAATTAAATTATTTTTAAAATGTAATAAAATTCTTTGCAGAAATCCATTTGTGTTCGAAAATTAAAAAAAAAATATTATTAAAGTTTCAAGTAACTTTATAAATAATAAAATTCTTCTCCAAAATTCAATTATTTTTTGGAAATTTTAAGAAAATTTAAATTATTTTCATAAGTAGTAAAACTCATCGCAGAATTTTAATGATTTTTTATACAATATATATTTTAATCAAATTCCTCGAAAAATGTAATTATTCTTAAAAATTTTATTAAAATTTGTCAAATTAAATTCATATATTTAAAAATTTATTGATCAAATTCTTTATGAGAATTCAATTTTAACAAATATTCAATTATTCAATAAATTATTTATTTTTCGATTTAAATAATTGAATTTTTCTAGAATTTTCTAATAAAAATTGATTTAAAAATGAATTAACGGATAATTGATTTATTATTATTTATGAAAGTAATTGAATTATTGCCACGAATTTTATTACATTTTTTTAAAATAATTTAATTTTTTTTAGAAATTTTACTGCTTGTAAAAATAATTGAATTCTTGCGAAGGATTTTTTATTGGTGTTTTTGAATAATTTTACAATTAATGAAATTTGTAAATAAATGTAATAAAACATTTTTTCTTGATTATCTAATAATTTTTAGAGTGAATCAGAATATTCTTTAAGGTCAGGGAAAAAGTGAAAATTTTGTCTGGAAATTAGGGAAAAGTCAGGGAAAAATAAAATTAAATATTTGTGGCAACCCTGTAGGGGTATTTGGTTTCCTTGCTTATTTATTACGTATTTTTGGCAACAAGGTTTTTGCAGTTTTTTTTAGTTAATTTTATAGATTTTATAAATTTTATAAATTTTATAAATCTAATTTTTTCAGAGGTTTCTGCGAATTGTGTTCGAAACAATTGGTTGAGTGTCCCATGTGTCGAGCTGCTATTCAGGAAGTAGCAACCGATAACAGTCAGATAAGTTAGCGTTAATTAATTAATAAATAAATTATAATTTTCTCGCGATATTTCAATTCTTCAGTAATACAAATATAATCATCGACTCACGAAAATAATCATGTGAGTGGCAATGGAACTGTGCTCGTATTGTTTCATACTTTTTCATAAAAAAATTTAATATTTAATTAATTAAATGTTGAGATACAGAGCAAAATAATTATTATTAAGAAGAAACAACTTTTGTCTAACTTGAAATTTTTCAAAACTGACTTTCACCTCGGGCTTGCGCTCGCCTACAACTCAATTAGAAATATCGCATCAGTGCATAAATATACTACTGAACATTCTTTTTTAATTTAGACTTTGTAAATAATTATTTTTTATCATTATATAATCAAAAGTGAATGAATAAAAAATTTTCTTTAATTTAAAAAGAAGTATACGAGAGAAAAAGGGAATTATTTATGGCTTTTGTCTGGTTCGAAGAATCTGGCTTGAAGATATTTTCGTTATCAAGCACTTTATTCGATAGAATTAAGTACAAAAGGATAATTTTTCATTATTGTATAATACGAACTTAATATTTCTTCTCAATTTTAATTTTTCGGTGATATGCTTTATTAATAGACTGTGTAATTGATGCATTTCCGACCGAAACGACGGTTTGTCTTTTTTTCTTTGTAAACATCTATTTTGTTCGTTGTTTTTATTATCAAATATAATAATGATTTTTGATACTGGTTTTGTATAACTCGGAGCGAACACTTCCTTTTTCGAAACAAGAAGCGATATGTTTTGATTTTTGTAATTTTTTACTTTATTTTTTTGAATATTTTAAATGTATTCTAGAAATTTTTGTTTGTTTTTTATTTGTTTTTTGTTTTTTTATTTGTTTTTTGTTTTTTATTTGTTTTTTGTTTGCTTTTTATTTACTATAATTTTTACCTTAAGTTGGCTCGGCTGACAAGCTCTCTGAATCCTTGAAAGCAATTTTCATTCTCTCTAGAAGAAAAAAGGGTTAATTAAATTTAAAAAAAATGTTAAGAAAAACATTAACTCTACTTGATGAGTATTAAAAAAAAATTACCACTCGAAATAACAATGGGTGCTGACGATGTTTGTAAATAAGGCGAACTTCGGTGCTGCGACATCACAAGTTCCTTTGTATTTTTTTCCGGTTTCATTAGAACAATGTAGACTTTAGGAAAGAAGAAACAGGCGAGTTGAACTAATCCACTTAAGGAAATGGAAAGCGCCAAGGTGATAATTCTAAGGGCATTACTCGTTGATGCCAGATAAAGGGGCACAAAGGCCAACCATAAAATCATTGTCGTATAATTCGTAAAGGCAATGAGCCGCGTTTCATTAAAACCTTCTGGACATTTCCGTGTTTTTATTGCGTAAATTGTGCACAGTACTAAAAGGAAAAAATAAAATATTACTTAACAACTTTAATTTGATTTAAAGAACGATCATTTTCCATTGTCTTACCAATCAGAATGAAGGGATAAATCAAACCCACCATGTAGGAACTATCGTCTAAGCCTTGGCATATTCTCAGTCTGATTTCTCTCGAAGGAAACACGTGTGTTACAGTTGGTGGCAGTTTTATCAACCAAACACTATTAATAATTACCTCGACAAGTGTGAATAGACCTGTGATAATTAATTGCGATTTCGGACTTGTGTATCTGAAACAGAATTAAAAATTAATTAAAATTTAAATAAAAATTTAAAAAATTAAGAATTAAAAAAACACAGAAAGAAATATCTTTCTGTGTTTTTTCAATTCTTAATTTTTTTCTGGTGGAATTTTCGATAAATAATTGAACTTTGCAAAGTTTGTTGGAAACAACTGTATACCTTGGTTTATGATGAGGATTATTGGTCGTTCTATTGAAAATTCGATGGATTCTGTTCGTTTTTGTAACTAGAGCTCCATAACACAGACTGTAACAAAATCCAATGCCGAATCTTGTGAGAGCACACGTTTCAACACTCGGCTTCGCGACAATGACAAAAGTCATCAAAAATGATACCAACGTTCCAACTAGTAAGAGTGAAGAAAGTTCTCTACCAGAAGCTTTTATTATTGGAGTCTCTCCATAAACCCAAAAAATTCGGAAAATAAAAAGATTCAGCAGAATTCCTGGAAATATTTAGCCCCTTAAAATCCAATTTCACTGGAAGATGTTAAATTTTAATTAATTATTAACATTACATGGTTGCCACGCTTTTACCCTTTTTCTAATTCCCTGATTTTTCCAGGTTAAATAACGGAGCTTTTCCAAGGTTTTTAAAATTACGTTTAATTATTAATAAGAAAATTATTCGAAACTTAAAGTATTCTATTATTTTCAAAAGCAACATAATTCTTCAAAAAAAATCCAAATATGTATCAAAATTGTAAAAAATTCCCGTCAAAATATAAATTATCATTATAAATAATAAAAATTTCCTCCGAAATTCAATTATTTTCAAAAATTTAAATAAAATTCTTATCAGAATTGCAACAGTTTTTAATATACCAATTTTTTATCAAATTTCTCGAAAAATGCAATTACATAAACAAAATTTTAGTAGGGACTGAGTTTTAGACAGTCTTAAAAAATAGAACATTACATTTTAATTTAAAAATTTTTTTTACTCCATCAGCCACTCAGCTGCCATTTGAAAAAATTTTAAAAAATTTGTTTCTTTCAATTTTTGATATTTTTTTATCGGAAAATCATCTGGCTTTTAGTAGGGACTGAGTTTTAGACCGTCTTAAAAATAGAAGATTAAATTTTATTTTAAAAATTTTTTTTACTCCATCAGCCACTCAGCTGCCATTTGAAAAATTTTTAAAAATTTTGTTTCTTTCAATTTTTGATATTTTTTTCATAGGAAAATCATCTGACATTTAGTAAGGACGGAGTCTTAAACAGTCTTAAAGAATAGTACATTAAATTTTATTTTTTAAGTTTTTTTTTACTCCATCAGCCACTCAGCTGCCATTTGAAAAAATTTTAAAAATTTTGTTTCTTTCAATTTTTGATATTTTTTTCATCGGAACATCATCTGGCGTTTAGTAGGGACTGAGTTTTAGACAGTCTTAAAAAATAGAAGATTAAATTTTATATTTAAAATTTTTTTTACTCCATCAGCCACTCAGCTGCCATTTGAAAAAATTTTAAAAAATTTGTTTCTTTCAATTTTTGATATTTTTTTCATCGGAAAATCATCTGGCGTTTAGTAGGGACTGAGTTTTAGACCGTCTTAAAAAAAGGAAGATGAAATTTTATTTTTTTAATTTTTTTTACTCCATCAGCCACACAGCTGCCATTTGAAAAAATTTTAAAAAATTTGTTTCTTTCAATTTTTGATATTTTTTTCATCGGAAAATCATCTGGCTTTTAGTAGGGACTGAGTTTTAGACCGTCTTAAAAAATAGTAGATTAAATTTTATTTTAAAAATTTTTTTTACTCCATCAGCCACTCAGCTGCCATTTGAAAAAATTTTTAAAAATTTGTTTCTTTCAATTTTTGATATTTTTTTCATAGGAAAATCATCTGACATTTAGTAAGGACGGAGTCTTAAACAGTCTTAAAGAATAGTACATTAAATTTTATTTTTTAAGTTTTTTTTTACTCCATCAGCCATTCAGCTGCCATTTAAAAAATTTTTAAAATTTTGTTTCTTTCAATTTTTGATATTTTTTCATCGGAAAATCATCTGGCTTTTAGTAGGGACTGAGTTTTAGACAGTCTTAAAAAATAGAAGATTAAATTTTATTTTTTAAATTTTTTTTCCTCCATCAGCCACTCAGCTGCCATTTGAAAAAATTTTAAAAAATTTGTTTCTTTCAATTTTTGATATTTTTTTCATCGGAAAATCATCTGGCTTTTAGTAGGGACTGAGTTTTAGACAGTCTTAAAAAATAGAACATTAAATTTTATTTTTAAAATGTTTTTTACTCCATCAGCCAATTAGCTGCCATTTGAAAAAATTTTAAAAATTTTGTTTCTTTCAATTTTTGATATTTTTTTAATCGTAAATAGAATAGAACATTAAATTTCATTTTAAAAATTTTTTTTACTCCATCAGCCACTCAGCTGCCATTTCAAAAAATTTTTAAAAATTTGTTTTTTCCATTTTTTAATATTTTTTTCATCGGAAAATCATCTGACTTTTACCAGGTAATGTTCTGCTCACAGTAAAATTATATTTAAAAACCGGGAGAAATAGCTAATTTTCACCGGGAGGAAACCGGGAGATGAAAAATTTAAAAATAGTGTCCACCCTGAAAAAGTGCCTTTTCCAGATTTTTTCAATTTTTATAAAATTTCCCGACATTTCCAGGTTGCGTGGCAACCCTGTCATTATTGTTAAAAAATTATTTACCGCAACTAGCGACTGCCATCGTGGCAACAGCCCAGGGACTCGAGTAATCCACAAACTCCACTGGAATTTCATCGCAAAACATTTTATCACTCGTTGGACGAGTACCCGGTTCACAATCCTCGCATCTGTGATCGTCCAATTTAAATTGATAACGTCCACAATTTCTACATCGCCAACAACAAATGTCCTGTTTTACTCGAACTTTCACCTGATTTGGCAGACAAGGCTGGGCACAAGTTGAATTTGGAAAATATTTCCTTCCCCCGCGTTCCTGATTTCGGTATTTCATTATTTTTCTCTCCAGGTGCAAAATTGGTTTACCGGAATCACTCTCTATGCACAAAGATAAGAACATTATTTTATTATATTTTTTACTATTATTTTATTTTTTTTATTATAATTTCATTTTTTTATTATATTATTTTTTTATTATTTTATTTTTCTTATATAAAAATGAATGACTAAAAATTCTTACGAGTATAGTTTCCAACGATGAGCCATCGATGTGTGCCATTTAAATCCTTCTGGTAATTTAAAATCGAATACCTTGGTGGACCATCGACACTATTCATAAATCGAAAAGTATTTCCAGCCTCATCTAGAATCGAAATTTTCAATGAATACAAACAAAAACGTAGAGTTTCTTTCTTGAATATATTGTTAGATAAAAGCTGAAACCTTCTTAAATATTTCAATTTTTCTAATTTTAAATTAGTATAAAAATAAACCTAACTTGGAATTGATACTGTTTTGTTCATTTGTCAAATTAAATTTTGTAAAATTTACAAATTTTACATTGTAAAATAAAAATTACCTTTAAATGAAACATTGCTTAAGTACGTTAACAAAGTCTCTCCGTCAATATGCTGCGAACACAGTCCTTTAAAATTCTTTCCACATTTGTGAACATGCAAATCATGCAATGCATATGCAACTGAATAAACGGCGTCCCGCACGAAATGCAAAAATCTTTGCTGTTTGTATCCCTTCTGAGGATTAATTTTCAAATCCAAATTTTCACAATCTAGCTCCTTCGCTTTATGTATCGACTGAAAGCAATATTTTTGTAGAAACTCTGCAAATTTCTTTTAATATTCTAAACAAATTTTTTAATGAAATAAAACTAACCCTAGTGGTCACACTTTCTAAAAATTGTCTAGTAGTTTGTTTTTTGTCGTGCTTGCTAACCCAGATGACCATCCAGGGTTAATTTAATGAGATTAATTAACTGTTTCAAAATTAATAATTAAATGATTTCGGAATTAATAATTAAACGATTTCAGAATTAATAATTAAATGATGAATTAAAAATTTTTGTAAAATATCAATGTACGCTCACTTGATTAAAAATTTGATTTGTAACGTTAACTTTTTTTCTGCACTTGTGAAAATCCATCCAAAACTCTCCAAACCATGGATTAATATTTTCATGTTCGAGAGTTAAATTTGTGAAATATTCATCGAATCCAAATAATTTTCTATTTAGTGGTAGAACGGCAAGAGCGCCTTCAAGAACAATTTGCTGTTGATCCTGACTGTTGTCAGGATTTAGGAATTCTCTGTGATTGTTATTCGACCAGGCGTCACTTCCAATCCAAACATATCTCTCACCGACTCCTAGTCTTTTCGCTGACTCTAAGACTTTCAGGGTAGTTACCTTTTCAGCAAACAGTACAACAACTGTAGAAAATAAAAAATGATATTAAATAGTCAGACATTTTCAATATTATGTAATTGAACCCATTTACCTCTGACTTCTGTTCTACTGGAAATTATTCGAATCACATTATCGTAATCTTCAGATGAAAATCGTTCCTTGGCAATTTTTTGAGGGGCACTGAAGCATATTGAGTATTTACTAGCTAAGGAGACTAATGTTTCGAAGCCACGAATTCCATATTCTGTGTCTGAATAAACGACTGAAACGTAGGTCCAATCGAATTGTCTGTAAAACATAAATTAAGTAAATTAATAAGAATAGAGATGATTCTATCACTCAGTCGTATTTTAATAAATAGTTAAATTGAACGATCACTTCCTTGACTAGGAGTGATCGTTCAATTTAACTATTTATTAAGTAAATTAATATTAAAAAAGTGATTGAAATAAGTCAAATATTTTTTTAGGTGTAGAAATAGCTTTAAACTACTTAAATACTTGCTACTTAAATATCGTGCGGATGTTACTGAGAAAAATTAATGAAAATTAATGAGAAAATGTATTCTTACTTCAAAATTTCAAGCATCGCGTGCGCTTGATTCACATCTGATGGTACAGTGCGAAAAAAATGAGGAAACTTTTCCTTATTACTTAATGATGGCGATGTAGCCATGTAAGAAATTTGAGGCACTGAAAATAGTCTCAATATGGAAGCAATCTAAAAGAAAAATAAATAAAAACATATAACACTATTTAAACTATTATAAAAAATATTTTTAATGAAATTTCACGAAAGAATTCAAATATTTCCTAAAATTTTAACAAATCCTTCTAAACAATTCAGTTTGTTTTAAAAATTTTAACACATTTCGAAAAAAATTTAAATTCAATTCATTTAATAGTAAAATTTCCATAAAAATCTATTTCAACAGGAATTTTAAATTCTTTAAAAATAATTCAATTATTTTCAAAACAATTTTAACCGAATTCCTTGGATGAATTCAAATATTTTAAAATAATTTCATAAATTTTATTTATTTCCTGAAATTTTAACAAATCCTTCTAAACAATTCAATTTTTTAAAAAAAATTTTAACACATTTCGAAAAAAATCAATTTTTTAAAAAAATTTTAACACATTTCGAAAAAATTCAATTTTTTCCTACAATTTTAACACATTTCGAAAAAATTCAATTTTTTCCTACAATTTTAACACATTTCGAAAAAATTCAATTTTTTCCTACAATTTTAATAAATTCTTCAAAACAATTAAATTATTTATATAAATGTAGAAAAAATTTTCACAAGAATTCAATGAATTTTATAAATAGTAAAATTGTTTGCAGGAATTCAATTATTTTCAAATAAATTTTAATTAAATTTCTCGGATGAATTCAAATATTTTTAAATATTTTTATAAATTTTATTTATTTCTTACAATTTTAATAAATTCTTCGAAACAATTCAATTATTGTTATAGATATAGAAAAATTCTTCACAAGAATTCAATGAATTTTATAAATTGTAAAATAAAATTCTTTGCCGAAATTCAATTATTTTCAAATAAATTTTAATTAAATTTTTCGGATGAATTCAAATATTTTAAAATAATTTCATAAATTTTATATATTTCCTAAAATTTTAACAAATCCTTCTAAACAATTCAATTTGTTTTAAAAATTTCAACACATTTCGAAAAAATTCGATTTTTTCCTACAATTTTAATAAATTCTTCGAAACAATTCAATTATTCTTACAAATATAGAAAAATTCTTCACAAGAATTCAATGAATTTTATAAATAGTAAAATTTTTTGCAGGAATTCAATTTTTTTAAAACAATTTTAATTAAATTCCTCGGATGAATTCAAATATTTTTAAATATTTTCATAAATTTTATTTATTTCTTACATTTTTAATAATTTCTTTAAAACAATTCAATTATTCTTACAAATATAGAAAAATTCTTCACAAGAATTCATTGAATTTTATAAATAGAAAAATAAAATTTTTGTCAGGAATTCAATTATTTTCAAAACAAATTTATTAAAATTCTTTGACTGAATTAAAATATTTTTAATTATTTTATAAAATTTTATTTATTTCCTAAAATTTTACTAGATTCTTCGAAACAATTCAATTATTTTTATAAATACAATTCTTAAAAGGAATTAAATTATTTTTAATCCAATTTAAATAAAATTACACGAAATAATTTAATTATTTGGAAAAATTTCCTTAAAATTCTATTTCAACAAGAATTTTTAATTCTTTAAAAATAATTCAATTATTGTCAAAATATTTATAAGAAAGAAAATTTCATTATTTTTAATTACTTCTATAAAATTCTTCATACAAATTTAATTATTTCGCAAAATTTTAATAAATTCTTCCAAACATTTCAATTATTTTTATAAATAGTAAAATTCTTTGCAATAATTCATTTATGTTTATAAATAGTAAAATCCTTTACAGAAATTTAATTATTTTCAAAGCAATTTTAATAGAATTTCTCGAAAGAATTTTAATCTTCAAATATTAATATAAAATTCATTTATATTCTAAATTTTTGATAAATTCTTCGGAACAATTCAATTATTTTTTTTTTTAAATAGTAATAAAATTCTTCGCAAGAATTCAATTATTTTTAATTGAATCTTAATAAAATTCTTCTTCATAAAATCCAATTGCTTTCAAAATTTGCAATTAAAATTTTAAAAAAACTCCATTAGTTTAAAAAAATTCAAAGAAATTCTTCAAAAGAATTTAATTAGGATTTTTTAAAATTGTAATAAAAGTCTTCACGAGAATTTAATAACATTTTTAGAAGGAATTCTATTATTATTAAATTTTTTTATAAATTTCTTTGCAATAATTCGATGATTTTCAATACATTAATTTTAAAATTGAAAATATTGGAAAAGAAAAATTATAAAAAAATACTATAGAAGATTGTGAATTAAATAATTATTAATACAATATAAATTTATATGCAACTTACTTGCAAAGTGACAGAACTGGATGCCGCTGCCAAAACTGCTACAACTTTATCGAAACCTCCGTTAAAAAATTTTGGTACACTACCGTCAAGGCATTTATATTGCGTCATATGAAACTCATTAAAATGAGCAATAAAACCTAAGAAAAATTATTTAAAAATAATTATAATTTAATATTTATTTAATTACTTAATTAATTAATAAATTATTTATTTTATACCTTTGATAAAATACAGCGTTTGTTCCATCGCATAGTTGGAATTGTCACATGAATCAAAAACAATTGCACCTAATCGAATGCCGGGCAAAATTTTAGGATCCTGATTAATTTGCTCAATCGTATAAAGCATCGCTTCTAAAGGTTGCAAACCATCTTCTGACTGTTAAAAAATAATTAACACAAGTTTTATAATTGAAATCTAAAAACTATAATTATAAACTGTTTCTAACGTTTCTAATGTGTGTAAAATGGAAAACATTAATTTTTATGAATCTGCAATTTACTTGAATAACTTTATACATAAAAAGACTTTAAATTTTATTCGACGTCCAACCACTGTATTATTTTTTTGGGAATTCAAAGTAATTAATTTTTCAATAACTCACTTGAATTTTTCCACAATTTTGTCCCAAAAATCCTTTTCGGTGAACCGGAAATAAAGCGCCAAGAACGATATCTCCAGAAATGTTCACATAAACTTTTGCATCCGCTATGGATGTTAAAACAATCAGTAATGGCAATATCATTTTATTCCGTAAACCAGAAAATATTTCCTATTTATATTCATGAAAGAATAAAATTAGATTTCTTTTCATTCACGAAAAACTTTGTAGAAATTAGTTTTTGTTATTTTGAGGAAAAATGTTTCCAATAAAAGAAGGAAAAGTTTCGAAACTTTTAAATAAAAAACAAAACCGCATGTATATTAATTTTTATACCGCACTTGGAAGTATGACTTATAGAAAATTTCACGATTATACCACATTTCTTGACAACGAAGTTCTGACTGAAGTGAATAGTGAAAAACGGACGTTGTTGCAAAGCAGTGCGCCTGCCTGTTTAGAATATTTCTTTCCGGGTGAAACTTTTAGTAACAATATTTCCTTTATCGCTTATCCCCCACGTGGAAAAAAATTAATTTCCTTGGTAATAAACCCTTTTGGCATTTCCATAGAACTTCCCATGGAAGTTCCATAATTTTCGCGAAATTTTCCCAACTAGAGAATAGTAAACTCGAATTTAGAAAAAGAATCCCTTTTTCTAATAATATCGCTTAATTTTTCCTCTCAAAACAAGTATAATTCAATTTCAATCAAGAATACACTGATTAGTAACAAAATAAAAGTTTTTTAGGTTTGTTTTTGTGTCAAAATCATTTATACTTTAACAATCTTCCTTGATGCACTTTGCAGTATATTAAATTGTCGATTAATGTATTGTTGAATGTGGGACATAAAATCAACAAGCAATTTTGATTGAAAGCTTTTTCTCCATCGTTAATTGTCATAAAAGTTACTGCTATATTGCAGAAATATTACATCCTACACTAATGGAAGAAATTTTTAATTTTTATTCAAAAAGTTAATGAAATATACAAGTTCACCCACTTTTAATACTTAAGAGCAAACATAATTACTTTGAAAGACAATAGAAAAGAGAAGGAAATGTGAAAATAGATCATGCGATGATCATTGTAAAAAGAAGGAATGTAAACATGTTTTCAACAGAGAACTAATGCACTCAAAGAAATTACTGTAATAAACTAATATTTGTATTGGAAAATCCATTACGTGATATAATCTTGTTTATAATAGATCTACTTAAAAAAATTTGAAACAAAACCGCCGCACGAATACATAATCCTTCTTACAATATAATAAATGTAGGAAATTATTTATGATCGTAATAAAAAAAAGCGGAAGTTTACCACTTGACAGTGAATTGCTGCTGTAACAATCGAGTAATTAACAACATTTTCATTAGGAAATAAAGTCTTAATTTAATAATTAAGAAAATAGAGAGAGAAAACTAAAATAGAAAACTGAAAAATTTGGGGAATAAATGTGTCACGCTCTGATGAAAGATAAAGGAAAAAATTTGAGGTTATGTTTTTTAATTTTGTGCGTGGTGCGTGCGAGTCGTGCGAGTAAAAATACACAAAAAGAATCAATTTTTAATTAAAAATTATTGATCTTCAACTTCAAGACTTCATTATTTTGAAAATATTCACTAAAAATAGGTTTGAATTTCAAATAAAAATAATTGGAAATAAACTTTTAATGAAGACAAATATTAAACGAAATAGTTTAGAATAATACAGGCGGGGAAAATAATTACAACCAGAAATATATTCTTTGAACTTGTATTATTAGGGTAGTATTTTTTTAATTACAGCCCTAAATTTTCACATCATAGTGACATTCAAATAGATCCTAGGCAGTTTTTCGTAACGTCGTGTTACTGTTTTCTGTTTCATACAAAGGTAAACGACTTAAAAACAAGATAATATCGCTGTCTGTCTGAAAAAACGTGACAACTCAAATTGGCTTTGAAAAACACACAACACGTCGAATTTGAGTTAAAACAAATTTCATCAATTATTAGCGTTAAGAAAAATAATGTGTCAAAATCGAAAAAATTTCTACTAAATACAAGATTATTTCAATATTGTACGTTATGAAAAAAAATGTAATCTTATATTTTTCAACGCGACGACGCTTTTTAACTCAAATTCGACACATTTTTCAAAGCCAATCCGAGTTGTCACATTTTTTTTCACCCAACCAGCGATATGTATAATATATATGTTTAATATATATACACATACATATATAAATATAAACATATATGTATATATATTATTAATAATTTCGATTTTCTCATTCATAACAATAATATGATGAAAAACAATCATCAATCGATCATAATGCGAACAATTTATTTTACAGAAAAAGTGTATCTTCCGATTTATCGAAAAACTAAAGTAATAAATTGACATTTTTCTCAATGTAAAATAATAAATAAGATACTAAATGTAAATAATGGATATTTACAAGTTTTGTAAATGGCAAAAAGCTATAACAGAGTCAGAGTTCATTTCGTAAATTATACCAATGGATTCTGTTTCTTGTTTCAGAAGAAGTAATTTCTTTTTTCTTTTCTTTTCTTTTTTTCATTAATAAAACACTGCAAATTATTAAAAACACAATTCACAATTATTACAATTAAAATATCAGTCATTTTATTTTAATATTGCGCATTTTTCGTTTGGTTCTTTATTTTTTTTAAGGAAGAATTTGTTTTCTAAAAAAGGAACATCCTTTTTATGTATAAACAAAATTTTTTTTCTCTTCTAGAAACAAGCAAAAAATTCCAGAGGAAGACATATACAAATAATAATGTACCAGCGAGAAAGTTTATACTGCTCTATAATTAATTAATCGTTAATAATATTTTAAGGGAGTGCCATCGACAATCATAGTTTTTTATACCATTAATAAAGTAGATAAAAAAATAAAAAAAAAAAAATCTCGTCCTTTTTCTCGTTAGTGCGAGAGAAATATTTCTTCTTCAACAATAACAACAACAACAACAAAATAATAAATAAATGTATATAAATGACAAAATAATAAATAAATAAATCTAATATTTTCATCTTTTCTTTTCTTTATTCGAAGAGTGCGTTATTACAAATCACAGTTAATAAAAAAATTATTGCCCTAATGTCGAAAAAAATACAAGTTGGAAAATAATAAGGCACGAGATCGAAATAAGAAATAAATAAACATCGAGGCCCTCCCAGAAAATTTGTCTTGCCTTTTGTTTTTAGTTTTATCTAAGTCCCACGACAATAACTAATTAAATTGTAGGACACTCCAACAATCCTATAAACTACTAAAAGATTATCTAATTTTTTCCATTTTTTTTTTTTAAGAAATCGCAATGTTTAGTATAGTAATACCTATATACAACTCGACAAAGTGTAAATTCTGTACTGGCTGCCTGCATGATTTATCTTATGAAACTTAAACACCAAAGAAAAAACAATCTCTAAATTTTACATTCTCTAATTATTCAATTCATTCAAATACGAATTACGCCGAAAAATAGTAAAAAAAACCCTCGAATATGTATTTTTTTTAATAATAAAACCAAATCGCAAATAAAAGTTTAAAAAAATTGCTCAAGTTTGATTACAAAGAACAATAAAATTAGTAACCAATAATTAAAACACTTTAATAATAAAGAAACTCCAGTGAAAAAGTATAAAACACATTGTTTTCTAAATTGGAGAAAATAAAATTTAGAGAATAATTTTTCTTTTCGTCTCAAAGAGAAAGAGATGAAATTGAGAGAAATATTTCATTTCACGTTGCTTTCTCCAGAAAAAATACAAAAAACTTGCAATTTGAAAATTTAAATAAGTAAATAATCTAAAATTCTATAGTCATCATTAAATTAAATGTCTTATCATTCATATCAACAGAATTCAATAAAAATATATCAATATTTTCAAAAATATTTACAATGTATTATCTAAAAAAAGAAAGAAAAAATACAACTCTATTTTTCCATCAACCGTTAAAATAAAAAAAAAGAATAAATAAAAAATAATTTCCATAAACTGAATGAAATATTTCAATCAGAAGAACAAAAGGAAAAAAAATTGAATATTAAATTATTAAATTTGTCATCACAACAACTGATTATAAATATTTCTTTCTTTCTTTTTTTTGCTAAAAATTAGCAAGCAATTAAAAAAAAGAAAGTTTTTATCACTTCAGCACCATTAAATTTTTTTTAATAAAGGAGCATTTAAAAGATTAAAAAATAACAAAAAAAAAACTAATTAATAATTTCTAATACTAGTTTAAGAATCATTAATTTCAATTCAGTTTGAGATTTTCTTTTTGTGACACATAATTGTTTCATTCTTTCTACTGATTAATTATGCACAGCTATGAAGTTTCAAATTATACATATATATCAAGTTTTTGATAAACTTTTAAATTTTTCTAGAAGAGACGTATAAAAATGATTTTAGCTGCAAATATTTCGAAGCATTTTTAGTTTGTAAATCTCTTGTCCTCACTCATTTTCATTATTTTTTTTTTCGAATGAATTTAGTTACTCCTCGATTGATATTCTTTTTATTTTTAAATTAGTGTCACGTACCATTTTTTTTTCATTCTTAATTCATTGGGAATCGGAAATTGTTGAAATAATATCGTTTACATAAACTTCCGTTTCTGCAATAAATTAAAAAATATACCCTAAAATTATTAAAATTCACTTAATTTAATTAGACAACTATTTTAATTATTAATAATATAAAATTTTTAAATCAATACAAGGTTTTAATCAGTTAAATTTGTTTTAATAAATGTAAACCGATTTAATTAATCTAGTATGATTTTACACTAATTTAATTTAACTAAGAATGAATAAAATTTTCTATAATCAAATAATAATAATAATAATAATAATAATAATAATAATAATAATAATATAATATAATATAATATAAAAAAAGGAAAAAAACAAAAAAAATACCTAAGAAATATAAAAAAAAGTTACTCTCGAATTCTTCAGAAGATCAAATCGAAGAGTTTCTAAAATATATTTCTATATATTTTTATATATATGCTTCTTACACATTTCAGTCTATTATCTTCGACTTCAACAGCCATTGAATATTCGTAAATTTTTCTTCTCTTTTTTTTTCTTCTTCTTCTCATTTGTTCGATTTACTGTGGTGGTGGTGGTTGTGGTTCGGAGGGATTTGGATATGGCGGGAGGAAAGAATAATTGGGATATGGAGGTGGAGGATGTGGGAATGGGGGATAATATCCAGGGGGGTGTGCGGAAGGTGGCGGAGCGTAACTTCTGTGCATGTAAGGATCAGCAGCTGGTGGTCCATGGAACGGTGAATACATACGAGCATAATCGGCTGGTCCACCGTAAGCTGGATAGCCAGGAGCTGCTTATTAAAATTCATTCAATTTAATATTTATAATTATTCAGTCTCATAGTTAAAAAATATAATAAAAATATGTATATTTATTATTTAAATACGAAAATTCAATTTTTTATAATAATTGTACCTGTCCATTTTATTTACTCCAATTAATTAAGATATAATATTAAAAAAAAAAATTAAAATAATCAAATTTTGAAAGAATTTTAATTACACTTCAAATTTTGCTAAGTCCAAAAAATAAAATTTTATTTTCTTTATCCGAAGATAATGAAATTTTAAACAATTCTAAGAATTAAGTAGTTTTTAATAATATGTTTATGTAATTTTTTGAAAACAATTTTGCTAAGTCCAAAAAGTAAAATTGTATTTTCTTTATTCGAAGATAATGAAATTTTAAACAATTCTAAGAATTAAGTAGTTTTTAATAATATGTTTATGTAATTTTTTGAAAACAATTATTGAAATTGTCGATTTTAAGCAAATTTTTCAAAAGAATTAATAAATAATAAAATAATAACAATTTTCATAAATAATAAAATTCTTCACAAAATGTTAATTGTTTTTGATCCATTTTTAAATAAATTCTTCAAAAAATGTAATTATTTTAGAAATTTTTATTAAAATTCCTCGACAGAAATCAAGTAATTTTAATACTATATACAAAAATTCTTTAATAATTTCCAAATCTATTTGTTAACAATCTAATTTTATGAAATTTTAATTATTCGCAACTTCTTCAATGAAATATTTAAAAAATAAGTTCTAAATAATTTCAAAAGAAAATTCACATAAACTTATTGAAAAAAATGAATTCTACAGAATTTTCAGTTGAAAGTATCAATTCTAAAGAATTACCTTAAATTCACTTTTAAATCAATATTTATTTTAAAAAAAAGTCTACGAGAATTAAATTATACTAAATGGGTACAAAAATTAATAATTTATTGAAAAATTGAATTTTTGATTAGGAATTTATCAACATTTATTTTTAAATAATTGAATTCATTTGGAAAATTTTAATAAAATAAGAATTAAAAGTCAATCAAATTTGGGAAAATTTTTGAAATTAACTGAAATCTTGAATTTTATTGAATTTTTACAAAATAATTGAATTTCAGAGAAAAAATTTATTATTTGTAAGGATAATTGAAATTTTTACAAGAATTTTTTTTACTAAATTTTCAACATAATGTAAAATTTTAACTGGAATTGAATTTTATTAGAAAATTCGACGAGAATTAAATTATTTGATTACAAAAATAAATAATTAATTTAATAATTGAATGTTTCTTAAAATTGAATTCTCATAAACAATTTTATACACAAATTTTTAAATAATTGAATTCTTCTGTCGAATTTAAAAATTTTTTAAAAATAATTTCATTTTTCAAAGTATTCTTTTCAAATTTGTATTAAAAATAATTTTTAATTCTTCTTTAAGTTTTATTATTTATGAAAATAAATGTGGAATTTTTGTTATTTATAAAAATAAGTAAATTTTTTGCAGAATTTTATATAAATATTTGAATTCTTTTGGAAAATTTTTATTAAAATAGTAGATATTGAAAATCGTTGAATTGAGAAAAATTTTTGAAAATAATTGAATTTTGGAGAAAAATTTTATTATTTATAAAGATAACTGAAATTTTAACGAGAATTTAAAAAAGATTTTTGAACATAATTCAATTCAATTATTTTTAAAACAATTTTAATTGAATTCCTCGCAAGAGATCAATTTTTTGAAATATTTTTAACACACGTCGAAAAAATTCAATTTTTTCTAAAATTTTAATAAATCCTTCGAAATAAATAAATTCTTTTTATAAATAAAGTAAAATTCTTCGAAAGAATTCGATTAATTTTATAAATAGTAAAATTCTTTGCAGGAATTCAATTATTTTCAAAACAATCTTAATTAAATTTCTCAGATGAATTCAAATATTTGAAAATATTTTCATAACTTTTATTTACATATTTCCTAAAATTTTACTAGATTCTTCAAAGCAATTCAATTATTTTTATAAATACTACAATTCTTTGAAGGAATTAAATTATTTTTCATTCAATTTAAATAATATTACACGGAAGAATTTAATTATTTGGAAAAATTTCCCTAAAATTCTATTTCAACAAGAATTTTAAAATCTTTAAAAATAATTCAATTATTGTCAAAATATTTATAAGAAAGAAAGAAAATTTCATTAATTTCAATTATTTCTATAAAATTCTTCATACCAATTTAATTATTTCTCAAAATTTTAATAAATTCTTCGAAACATTTCAATTATTTTTATAAATAGTAAAATTCTTTGCAATAATTTATTTATGTTTATAAATGGTAAAATCCTTTGCAGAAATTTAATTCGTTTCAAAAAAATTTTAATAGAATTTCTCGAAAGAATTTTAATCTTCAAATATTAACATAACATTAATTTATTTTCTAAACTTTTTGATAAATTCTTCGGAACAATTTAATTATGTTTATAAATAGTAATAAAATTCTTCGCAAGAATTCAATTATTTTTAATACAATTTTAATAAAATTCTTCTTCATAAAATCCAATTGCTTTCAAAATGTTCAATTAAAATTTTTAAAGAAACTCCATTAGTTTAAAAAAAAAATTCCAAGAAATTCTTCAAAAGAATTTAATTAATATTTTAAAAAATTTTAATAAAATTCTTCACGAGAATTTAATAACATTTTTAAAAATTTTAATAAAATTCTTCACGAGAATTTAATAATATTTTAAAAAAATTTTAATAAAATTCTTCACGAGAATTTAATAACATTTTTAAAAAATTTTAATAAAATTCTTCACGAGAATTTAATAACATTTTTAAAAAATTTTAATAAAATTCTTCACGAGAATTTAATAACATTTTTAGAAGGAATTCTATTATTATCAAATTTTTTTGATAAAATTCTTAGCAATTATAATTCTATGATTTTTAATAGGTTTTAAAATTGAAAATTTATTAAAAAATTATTATTATTTATTGAAAATCTATTTGAAAAGAAATATTATTAAAAAAGTTAAGAAACTAAAAAGCTAAACTTCAAACTGCAAACAGATTCCCGGATCACGAACTTGATTAATGATTAATTAATTCTGATATTTCCAAGTTTTCCAGGTTGCGTTGCAAACCTGGATTCAATTTTCCTTCAGTTGAGGAAACTTATTTTCCATATTTTTAAAACGTTTAAATAAAACTTGTAAACATAAATTTTGTGATTTTTTAATTTTGTAATTTTTGTTTGATAAAATTTTCTTGTAAAAGAAACGAAATAATATTTTGGAAAAGAAGACTTCTACTCACTGCCAGGGGGATAAGCGGCTGATGAACCAGGTGCCGGTGGATAATGTTGAGCGTAAGGATCGTACGGAGCCGGTGGGTACGGTCCCGGATATCTCGCAGCAGTCGGATGAGTGAAGGCAGTCGAAGGAAGATTTTCATCTCTATTTGCTGTTGTACTCGTTGCAGTGGCACTTGCTGCCGCATCAGCTGGTTTCGCTTCCTTAGTGTCCACTGGAGGCGGATTTAAACTCGGAGGCGGTGCAAACGTATTACTTGCCGCCTTATTCGTCACTGTAATTTCGTCAGCCGCTTTTGGTAATTCAGGCTGAGCCTGTGCCTTCGCACCTTCCGCGCCGTGTCTCGGATTATTCGCCTGAGGCGGTGGTCCAGGGAAGTAACCACCATAGGGAGTGCCTCCCAATGATCTCGATCTAGGATCCGCGTAGTCATAATACCTTGGATATTGTGCGTAGGGATAGCCCTGTGCGACTCCATGAATGTCCGGTTGGGGAAGATCAAGAACATTCTGCTCCGCGGCGGTTGAAACACTGGAGCTGACCGGTGTCGGGACGAGAGGCGAATTACAAGTGTCGCGAAGATTTTTACTCGTATTCGGTACTTCTACGTTGCGTTGCATTGGAATGGTTTGCGATACCACTGATCCCGATTGTGCTGGTTGAATGGAAGCAGGTGTTTGACTAACATCATCGCCTGCGCTATTCATTCTGGAATTGTCCTTCATTTGTTGTTGTTGTTGTTGCTGCTGCTGTTGTTGCTTCGGGAAAGGAGATTGATACTGATTTCCAGCGGAGGAATCGGGAATGTCTGTAGGTTCGGGTTTGTCAATTTTGGGTGGTACTTCCGGTTGTTGTATACTCTGCACATGGGAGACGTTTTCGGTTGCATAAGATTGGGATTTCACTTGTGAAGACTTTTGATTGGAATGAAGGGGGCGAGAGGGACGGCTGTATTCGTTGGAACTTACTTCAGCGACGACGTCTTCGAGCCGAACTTCCTCGACTCTTTGATCGGATCTCAATGAACCGTCGGAGGAATTTGAGTTATCGCCAAGGGACGCTTGATCGAGAGGTTCCTGTTTGACTCTCGGTAGCCTAGAGAGCGAAACTTGATTAGTGAGATTCACTTGACTTGTGTATGGTTTTGCAGTGGCTGTAGCGATTGGTTTCGATCTTTTCGCTGTTTCTTTGTCGGCAAATGGTCTGTAACCGGGGCCGGGATGCGATTTTGGCGGTGGTCTCGTACCATGTGCACTTGATGAAGATTTCGGTATTATTGAAATAGCCGAATTGTTGCGTAGGGGAAAGCCAACTTCGGCTTTGGAGTTTCTTTGCATCATGGAGGCTAAACCTGAAATTAATACATAACTTCTTAGATACAAATTGATAATTTTGTCACAAAAATTTAATTGTATTTTTCCCTGACTTCCAGAAGAAAATTTGATTAATCTTGAAATGGGAAAATTTTATTAACAAAAAAATACTAACCTTTCTTAGGTTCATCTTCGCGCTTTTGTTGATTTAATTTAAGAGCGGTGCGAATGGCGATAATTTTTCCAGACTCCAGTTGCATGTATATTCCCTTTGGACTCTTGAGAACCATGACTCGTTGTCCTGCTTTCAGAACAATACTGCCCTTGTCGGGTGAATTTGTGGGAATGACAACGTCCAATGGAAGAGTCATTTCTTGAGCACTCATGCCTTGTCTCTGCCAAACTTCGGCAGGAATCCATCGACTGCCGGTGACACTTCTGGGTCCAACGCCCTCGACTCCACGCTGTTGCATTGGTCTCACGGAAGCGACAGGTTTTGGCGTTGGTCCCATATCACCAGCCGCTGGACTCAACGCTCCTGGAGCCATTCCACCACCACCACTGCCTCCGCCGACGCCGCCGCTACCACCACCCACGCCCCTAATAGCTCTAATTTGCAATCCTCCGGCTGAAAAATCAAATTATTATTATTACAAAATAAAATTCGTTTACCCTTTTTTTCTAGAAACTTACCTCTCGTGGCCGTATTTCCAGGAATGTAATTATAACTCGGTCGGGAGCATGTAGCTGCCATTTTCTCCAATTCATAACCCCTTCGAGCCAAGCGTTTCTCAGCCTGACTAAGCTTCTTGTCCTTCCGATCAACCAGAAGACTCTCATGATGAAATGGTTGCTTCGTCAATAGCGACGAGTGCTTCTCCAAAACAGTATGCATCACTTCATCACTGTAACTATCCTTCGTTTGGGAAAAATCTTGCACCTGGCTGTCCTCCTCCCAGTCCCAAGAGAGCGTTGTTGCCTCCTTCAATGAAAGATGAGCATCAGGATTGCACTGATCAACGACTCGATCAGCCATTCCTTGTTTACTAATTTGCCTGTCGTAGATTTTTCTCTCCAGGCAATTGTCAGTCACTAAACGATAAACAAAGCAGGGCTTTTGTTGACCATATCGGTAAACACGACAAACCGCTTGCGTGTCGTGACATGGATTCCAAGAGGCGTCGAATACAATTGCTCGATTAGCGCCAACGAGATTAATTCCTAAAGATCCCGCCCGAGTTGAGACGAGAAAGAGATGTATTTTCGGATTATTGTTGAATTCATTAATCAATTTTTCCCGTTCCAATGCACTTGTACTGCCATCCAATCGATAATAATTCACATTCTTCAGCCAAGCGTCGGTTGTGCCGTCGGGATATTTAAAATTATTTCTAGCTAAAAAGTCTTCTATGAGATTCAACGTGAAAAGCGATTGAGAAAATGCGAGAACACGATCTTCGAGACGTATCGCTTCTTCCAGGATACAAAAGAAGAGTGTCATTTTTGCTGATGCGTCAATTAGTCCCGGTATGTAGCCTCTCATTAATTCCGTAGCCTGAAAGAATACAATTCTTAATATAATTATTAATTCTTAACTATAATATTAATATTTATAAATACTCGACAACTTTTTTCATTTATTTTGAATCTTTTCTATTTCGCAAATACAATATTGTTCACAAACTTATCCTTTTCTTTTGGGGGGAAAAAACCATTACATATTCCCGTTTATTCATATTTTTTACTCAATTCTATGTCTTAATTATAATTGCTTTAATTAAGATCCTAAAGTTCTGAACGTTCAAATGAACGAAATTTATTTATTTCTTCTAAAAATCAAATTTTTATTGCAATTATTTTATGTCACTAACAAAAAAATTAATTACTAAGTTTGTAAATGTAAAATTTTAGTTTTTAAAATTTTTTATGATTAGTAATTTATTAAAATACCTTCAACAAAAAATATTTCGTTCATTTGAACGTTCAAAACTTTGGGATTATTTTAATAAAAAAAATTTATGAAGCAAATTCTACTATTTAGAAAAATTTATTAACACAGATAAGGGAATTTTTCAGCAAAAAAATTATCGAAAACTTTCTATGAATTTAGAAACATTCCCATAAAATAATGGCGAAAAAATCCCAAAGGTTTGAAAAAAATCTTTTAAACGTGAAAAAAACTCTATCTCATAGGAAACTTTTTGAGAATTTCGAAAAATCCCCATATTTAGAAAAATTTACACATAACTTCAAAATATTTAAAAAAAAAATAAAATTAAACTTTTTCCAGAAAATTATTTCTTTAAAATTGTCAGTTAAAAGTATAGTAAATAAAAATTTTCAAATATTTTAATTCAACACCTTTTCAGAATTATTCAATTATTTAAATACAAAAGTAAATAATTTATTGAATGATTGAATGTTTTTTGAAGTTTAATTCTTATAACGAATTTTATCAACAAATCTTTATGTAATTCAATTCTTTTGACGAATTTTAATCAAATTTTCTAAGAATAATTACATTTTTCGAGAATACCGAATGTTTACAAAAAATAATTAAAATTCTGCAATGAGTTTTATTAATTATGAAAAGTAATAAAAAATTTTTTTAATTTAATATTTTACAAGAATTTTTATTCATTTAAATTTATGATTAACTTCTTTTTGTAAAGGACTTAGCCCGTGTAAGAAACTTAAATAAATGAATAAATAAATTTTCTTAAAAATTTAGAAAGTAATTGAATTTTTAAAATTAATTTCACAGACAATCCTAGAAATAATTGAATTTTTTAGATTAAATTACTTTTATAATTATTATTAAGAGAATTGAATATTTGCAAAGACTCCACTAAATAATTGAATTGTTTTAATACATTTATGCAAATTCCAAAAAATAATTGATTTTCTTCGAAAATTTTATTAAAATTGTATTGAAAATAATTTAATTTCTGCAAGCAATTGTACTATTTATGCAAATAATAGAATTCTTGGGAAAAATTTTATTACTATTTATAAAAATAATTAAATCGTTCCGAAGAATTTATTAAAATTTTAGAAAATAAATGAATTTTATGTTAATATTTGAAGATTAAATTTTTTAGAGAAAATCTATTAAAATTGTTTTAAAAATAATTGAATTGAATTCTGTTCGAAAATCTGTTTTAAATTCTTGTTAAAATTTCAATTATCTTTATAAAAAATAAAATTCTTCTCCAAAAGTCAATTATTTTCAAAAATTTTCCTCAATTCAACGATTATCAATATCTACTATTTTAATAAAATTTTTCCAAAAGAATTCAACTATTTAAATAAAATTTTAATAAAATTCTGCAAAAAAATTTAATTATTTTTATAAATAACAAAAATTTCACATTCATTTCCATAAATAATAAAAGTTAAAGAAGAATTAAAATTTTTTTTTGAGAAATAATTGACACTTTTAACTGAAAATTCTGTAGAATTCATTTTTTTCAAAAAGTTTAACTGAATTTTCTTTTGAAATTATTTACAATTTTTATTTTTTGAATATTTTATTGAAGAAGTTGCGAATAATTTAAGTTTCGTAAAATTGAATTCTAAACAAGTCGATTTGGAAACTAATTACTAAATTAGAAATTCAGTTAAATATCTGACTAAAAAAAATGTTTCGAAGAATTTTAAAAAATTTTTAATAATAATAAATGAATTTTATGTTAATAATTGAAGATTAAAATTCTTTCGAGAAATTCTATTAAAATTGTTTTGAAAATAATTAAAATTCTGCTAAGGATTTTACTATTTATAAACATAAATGAAATATTGCAAAGAATTTTACTATTTATAAAAATAATTGAAATGTTTGGAAGAATTTATTGAAATTTTGAGAAAGAATTAAATTGTTATGAAGAATTTTATAAAAATAATTGAAAATAATGGAATTTTTTTCTTTTTTATAAATATTTTAACAATAATTGAATTATTTTTAAAGAATTTAAAATTCTTGTTGAAATAGAATTTTAGGGAAATTTTTCCAAATAATTAAATTCTTTCGTGTAATTTTATTTAGATTGAATTAAAAATAATTTAATTTCTTCAAAGAATTGTACTATTTATAAAAAAATAATTGAATTGTTTTGAAGAATCTAGTAAAATTTTAGGAAATATGTAAATAAAAGTTATGAAAATATTTTCAAATATTTGAATTCATCTGAGAAATTTAATTAAGATTGTTTGGAAAATAATTGAATTTCTGCAAAGAAAGAATTTCACTTTTTATAAAAGTAATTGAATTCTTGCCAAGAATTTTTGTATATATTTATAAGAATAATTTAATAATTTCGAAGAATTTATTAAAATTTTAGAAAAAAATTGAATTTTTTCGAAGTATGTAAAAAATATTTCTAAAAATTTATCCCTTCCAAGGAATTCAATTAAAATTGTTTTAAAAATAATTGAATTGAATTGAATTATATTCAAAAATTTTTTTTTCTTTCTCGTTAAAATTACAGTTATCTTTATAAATAATAAAATTCTTCTCTAAAATTCAATTATTTTCAAAAATTTTCCTCAATTCAACGATTTTCAATATCTACTATTTTAATAAAAATTTTCCAAAAGAATCCAAATTTTTAAATAAAATTCCGCAAAAAAATTTGATTATTTTTATAATTAACAAAAATTCCACATTCATTTACATAAATAATAAAAAAAAGTTAAAGAAGAATTAAAAATTTTTTTTATGCAATTTTAAAAGAATTCTTTGAATTATTTTTAAAGAATTTAAAATTCTTGTTGAAATACAATTTTTTGGAAATTTGTGAAAATAATTAAATTCTTTCGAGTAATTTTATGTAAATTGAATTACAAATAATTAAAATTATTTTATTTTCATTTTTTTTATTAAATTAATAAAAATAATTAGAATTGTTTCAAAGAATTGTAGTATTAATAAAAATAATTAGAATTGTTTCAAAGAATTGTAGTATTAATAAAAATAATTTGAATTGTTTCGAAGAATCTATTAATAATTTTAGAAAAGAAATAAAATTTACGAAAATATTTTCAAATATTTGAATTCATCGGAGGAATTTAAATAAAATTGTTTTTGAAAGTAATCGAATTCCTGCGAAGAGTTTTACTATTTATTACTGACCCAAAGCCACCATTGTTACTAATAATCTTTATTCCAATTAATATTTTAGTTTTATAAAAAAAAAATTTTGAATTCTCGCTACTTCACTAATAAATTTAAAATAAACGAAGTTGAAGTCCAGAACGTTGATGAACGAAAAAAATTTATTTAATTTATTATTATTCTAAAATTATTTTTAATTTAATATTTATTCATATAACAATTATTATTATAACATAAACATCAATCTATTTTTTCTAAATATTTTTATAACAATATTGCTGCTTTATTTTTTTTTTTAACTTATTAAGTGAATAATTTTTTTCGTTGATAAACGTTGTGGACTTCAACGTCGTTAAAATAAATCAATTCTTAATCAATTTTCTTTTCTTTTAATTTAAAAAATTAAAACCTACCCAATCATACGGTATTCCAGGATCCTCTTTTCCAGAAGGCGAACACTTAACATCCTTCTCCTCGTCTTTGGTAAGATTTTCATCATCCGACTTCTCCTCCTTTTCCTTCTCAATAGTCTCGTCCTTCTCCTTCTCGTCGTCCTTCATCGCGTCCACTTGATTCACGGAATTATTCCCAAGACAAGGATTCATCGGTCGTGGCATTGCTATTGAATCCGGTGCGTTAAATCCACCCCTAGCATTGCCAGACGGTAATAATGTCTGACTCTGTACTCCAATACTATTCATCGCATCCTTTCCACCCTGAATATGAATACTATTCCCATGCGCTGCTTTCGAATCGTCAGGCCTCTGATTAGCGTCACCAACACGACCTCCCGAATATTCAAACGATTGATTCTGATAGTTCTGCTGCGGGAGGTAATTATTCTGAAACCGATTGACATTATTCGGTTCACGGAAATAGTTCTCCTCCTGTCTCATCTGCGAGTAATTCTGCTGCCAGAATGGATCACTGGAGTTCTTGAATTGTCCGCCCTGATTCGGATTGGCGTCGGAATAGTTCGTCATGACACTGGAGGACGATGGGCGTGACTGATTTTGCCCTTGGTAGGTTTCTGGATTTGTGCTTGAAGTCGATGTCTGGCAGGTTGTCGACGTGGAAACGAATG
The DNA here is from genome assembly GCA_032873175.1 of Leptopilina drosophilae. Classification (NCBI taxonomy): domain Eukaryota; kingdom Metazoa; phylum Arthropoda; class Insecta; order Hymenoptera; family Figitidae; genus Leptopilina; species Leptopilina drosophilae. The sequence continues at coordinate 3,413,778 of CM065485.1, read as the reverse complement.
CTTGACCCTGTCGTTCGGGGTACATTTGACTATTTTGGGTGTTTGATGGATTTTGCCCTTGACCTGGGGGATAGATAGTCGATCCTTGATTTTGTTGATTCAGGGGGTATCTGTGCCCTTGCGCCGGAACCGCTCCAGATTGCGAGGAATATCCGAGATTCGTCGTCGGTCGTTGTTGCGGCATTTGATTCTGATAGCCGTGATTTTGTTGAACCGTCGACGCCTGATTGTTCGAGTAGGGTAGATTTTGATTTTGGACAATACCCTGGTGGGGTTGATTCGAATTTATTGTCTGATTGGTAGCGATCGCTTGGCCTTGTCCCATTGATTGATTCGGATTTATTCTTTGATTTTGACTAATTTCCTGATTGGCGATTCCTTGGGTATTCTGTCCGTAGTGCATCTGGCTCGAGGACGGTGGAACGTTGGGGAAATTGCTGGTTTGTTGAGTGCCCGCAAAGCCGAGAGCTGGTGACATCGAGGGCGAGTTTGGAACCATTTGATTTTGACTGTAACCATGTCCTAAGTTCTGATTCTGTTGTTGGTACGGTCGCGATTGGGTTTGTTGATTCTGTCCGAATGATTGATTGGCCGGAGCGTTTCCAGTTGCTTGATTCGGTCCATAGTTTAACGAACTCGAATTTTCGTTTCTCGGATAATTTGCGTTCGCGGCTTGTGAACCGGTGTAATTTTGGTTCGGATTACCGCTCGGGAAGGATGAATAGTCGGACATTGGGGTCTGATTCGGTAGATGAGGGGGGAAGTTAGAATTTTGATTTTGCGGGTAATTTTGGTCTTGATTGATGTTCGGGTAGTTGCGACCTTGGTCTTGATAAGGATAGTTTTGGCGCGGGTAGATTCCGGACTCGAAATTATTTCCCTGACTTTGTTCGGGGCGGAATTCGGAATTGGTGGGAGCGGGGAATCGTTGATTGCGGTTTGTCGATTGATCGTTGCCTTGAATGTAGTTTTGCTGATTGGGATATGTTTGATTGGTGTTATTATTGTAGCCGGGAGTGGCGCCCTGGGGGTATTGTTGGAAATTCTGATTGCCGAATCGCTGTTGATCTTGGTTATTGTAGAAATCGCTGAATTCGTTTTGGGAATTGTCGTTTCGGTAGTAGTTCTGATCGTTTTGCTGGTAGTTTTGATAGGGATAGGAATTTGAGGAGTTGACATTGGGAAATGGTGGTGAGGAAGTTTTCTGCGATGGGAAATTTGGTTTTGAGGAATTGTTACCGGCGTCGGCTTCGGGATTTTCGGTATTTGTGGTTGATGATAGGTTCGGTTGGACACTGGCAGCGGGTTTGTTTTTGAGTGTTTTCTTTCCTTTTTTGCCTTCGCCTTTTGGTTGACGGGCTTTGGAGCGCTTGACACCGCCGGGAGGGGTTTTTTCGCCAATGGTCTCCTCGAGGTCGAGATCGTCTTCCTCGTTGGCTTGCCGCTTGCGGAGAAAGTGGTAGAGAACGTCGGGATGGTTCCAGATTTTGCAGCAGACGGCGAAGGCTTTGAGGGGATTGGGAACGGCTCGAGTCTTTACCACTTGGTTCATGAAAGTGTCGTAGAGTTTGCGTTGATGGGGAGTCATCCTGACGAGGAGGATGTACTCTTCCTTCCTTGGCAGCGATATTTGGAGAACAGAGTGCGATCTTCTTTGAACGAAACCTTCGAGAAGGGCGTGTAGGACGTGAGCTCGATATCTCATCAATCGAATGTCTTGAGGAGTCGAGTCAATGCACTGGCCATTTTGAATCGGTCTTTCGAACATGTTGCAAAATTCAGCCTTTGTACCTAGGTAATTAGGTCTCACAAAGTCCACCATGCACCAATATTCCAATAAATTATTCTGCAACGGATAACCGGTTAAAACGATTCTTCGCTTAGTTCGCATTTGTTTCAAGGCTAAACTGATGCTAGCGTGGGAGTTCTTGATCCTGTGTCCTTCGTCACAAATTACTAGATCCGGTCCAGGATTCACTAAAGCAGTATGCATCTCCTCCAACAATCCTTTATTCTTATCGTCTTCCTCGATGTCCACATCCTTCACAGGTTGACCACGTTTTCGTTTCGCTTTATTAGCCTTCTTCAACGATAGTTGTCTGTACAATTCATAGCCAATTAGTAAAACACCTCCGTTTTTCTGCCACTCTTTGATTACCTTGGATCTTGCCGTCATTGTTTTGTGCGAATCGTTCAGAATATGAAGACGAAAATGTCGAGGTCTTATTTCCAGTCCAGCAGGAGCGTCTACATTAAATGGCGTTTTTACTTTCTCCGTCTTCGCGTCCGATGACTCTGCAGCAGCATCGTCCTTCTTAACCGATTCCGACAATTCCTTCTTAATTTGCAAATCACTTTCATTCTTAGCTTCCTGTTTACTGGGATCAAAATTGTACGCCTGGCCCGGATTTCCATAGTTGTACATCGAATTCATTTCCAGAGGCGGATTCATCGTAGAATTCAAACCTGGATTTATGGGATTCGGTGGGGGATTCATGGGATTCACGGATGGAGGATCCATTCCAGGGTAGACTTGCCCTGGGCGATTTTCCATTCCCGGATAGACTTGTGCTTGCATTTGATTCGGGTACAGATTTCCAGTCGGATTATTAATACCAAAATTGTTCGCCCCAATGTTTGGTTGATTTATCGAAGGGAAATTGGGAACGGAATTGGATCCATAGTTCGCATTCATATTGGTGTGAAAATTCGGATTCAGAGAAGTCGGTTCCACGCCTTTATTGATAATCCCATCGGGTCCAAAACCAGGTCCAAATCCATTGTGAGCATTATATTGATTTTGAAAAGCATTGTCGTGTAAAATATTCGCATTCTCCTGGGTCAGTTGATTGGTAGCTTCCGTCGCACTCGCCAAATCGGTCGGATTACCCTCGTCCTTGACTTCAGGTTTGACATCCGTGCCGGGCTCCGTTTTAATGCTCGCCTCTGGTTCCAATTTCGGTGCATCGGGATCCTCGTACGGCAACCACATGTTAAATTCAGCTAACCAATTTTGTAGTGTATTGATTGGCATAATGCAGAGAACTGTTTTGGCAGTAGTGCATCGAAAAAAAATGTCGCAAAAACTGGCGACTTGAAGTGTCTTGCCCAGACCCATACTGTGAGCGAGAATACAACCAAAACCGGAACTCGTCTTGTATCTGTCGATACTCTCGACGATGTTGTCAAAGAGGAATCTTATTCCACCGATTTGATGGGGTTTGATGATTCTCGCAACTTGTGGCGCTAGGAAAACGTCGGGTTCCATTTCCGGGTGACCGACGTTGATCAGCACACGGCCATGTTCATCGGGAACGTTGTAGCGATCATTGGTGTGCATTCCGGAATTTGCCGGATCGTCTTCGTTGTCGGTTTCCTCTCCTCCGCTTGGATCGCTCAGTACAATGCAATCGTCGTCTGAACTCTCGCTCGAACTCGATATCGTCACTACGTCCTTACCTTTCGCTGGTTTCGACACTTTCTGTACGGTTGTCATTTTTTTCATTGTGTGCATTTGTTTCTCACGCAACCGTTCATCGGCTTCGGCGTCCGAGAAATCGGAATCTGAATAATACTCTGATCGGTCAGTTGGTTCCTTCTTGGGAACAACTGGAGAAATACTTACGGATGGTGTCATCATTCGAATTCGCTGTTGCAGCATGCTCGGCCCGCTTGATTGCTTGTTGGGTACTCTTGAAATTGATGTTTGCACACCTTGGAGAGAGCCGCGACCTTTCTGCCACTTCATGCCGTCCATGGGCCTTTTCATCTGTCCAGATTGTGCTTGACTTGAACTTTGTGAGCCCGCGCCAGAACCGGAATTCACTTTGAGAAGAACGGTGCTAGGAAGACGGACCTGAGATGACGAAGGTGAAGATTGTGAAATTGTAGTGCCTGCTTGATTTTGTTTACCTTGCAAGAGACTGATAACGCGTGTTTGGGTTTTACTATTTTGTCGATTAATTGCTATTTGACGTTGTACCTCACGTATTATTTTCTGTTGTTCCTGAACACGACGTAGACGTTCCATTTCTTGTCGTTGTGCCGACAATGTTGCCTCGTCAAGTTGTGTTTCGTCCATCACCTCACGAATATTTCGCCTCATGTTCGCCAATTTTTTCTCCATTTTTGTCTCGCACTCGGACGCCGAGTCGTCGTCATCGTCAACATCGTCGTCATCAATTTTCTGTTTCTTCATCGCCGATTCTGAACCATCGGAATCCGCATGCCTTTTGTGACCCTCCTCGTCTCCCGATTGAGTCTCGCTTTTCTCAATCTCATCCTCGTCGTCCATTTCTTTCGATATTGATTTCCCCAGAAGATCCGCCTCTGTCACCTCTTGACCCTCAATAGGCGCACCTTAAAATAATTTTCAAATCATTACATATTTTCAAATTGGAAAATAATTAAAAATATTAATACAAATGTAATAAAAATAATTAGATACAGGAATAATAATAATAATACTAATAATAATAATAATAATAATAATAATAATAATAATAATAATAATAATAATAATAATAATAATAATTAAAATTCTTCTATAAGTTTTGTTTACTGGAAAAATAAATTTCTCGTGAAGAACTTATAGTAAAAACTGACCTTCCAAAGGAAGTGTGTCTAAAATATTGACACCGTCAACGTCGTCGTCAATTTCATCGTCAATGTCGTCGTCATCTAAAGGCGACGAGCCTCGATGATGATGCTGCCTCTCCGAGTCCATTCTCACGCCAATTTGTGAATCAATTGTCTCATCTAAATCCATATCGTCCGCTGAACACTCTGCATGCATATCGTCCATTTCGTCGAGATGATGAAGTGGTCGATTCTTTTTTTCAATATCGCCGTCAGATAATTCGCCACTGGAATCGTCGGAACTCTCGTCATGTAGACGACGAGGTGGTCCAATTGGTGTCAAATTCACACTCATTGACGATTCAGGTGGTAATACATTTTGCTCGGGAATTCGAGCTGTGCCACGGGGTGCAACTCTCTCGATTGTCACATCCCCAATTCTAGTCAAAAAACTATCCAAACTATTGGACATTTTTACTCTCTTATTATTATTGTTATTAAATGCTCCTTCATCAAACGAAAATTACATAATTGAAAATATTTTTTTATTTTCCCTCAGTCAAACTGTTGATCAAGAGTTGGATAAATCAGATCATTTGGATTTCTCAAGGTGTCCTAATTAATTTATTAGCTGAAATAAAATTTTCTTTGGTGAACAAGTTGATAATTCCAAGAAGAATTTTATTTTCTACAAAGAAAAAAATGTTTCAATTCTTGCCGTCTATTGACTCGTATTTTTTTTTTATTTACAACAAAAGGTTATGTTTGTATTTTATATTCATTTCCTTTGATTTTCTGATTTTTCTATTGTTTGGTACGTATAGAATTTTACAGAAATTATGTAATAGAATTTTAAGGAACTTTTTTCTTGTCAAATCTTCTGTATTTGTGTATTTTTTTGTCATTTTTCGGACGATTGTTTATTTTTTCAACGCGTAAAAATTTTGTTTATGTAAATAAATAAATATAAACCAATAGACCACAAGATTAAAAAAGACATCTTTTCTCTATTAAAAATGACTTAAGGGAGTATTTACACTTGACAGATTTTTATTTTCTAGACTATAATTATTTCAGAGGTGAATGACTTAATCGACTGATAAAACTAGTCGTTCAAACGAAAATAATTTTTTTAAATAAAAGAGTAAATAAAAACATTAAAATATATAATTTGAATATTAAAAATTTTCCTCCAAGATTTAATGACATAATTTTTAATAAGAGTTATCTGTCTATTCATTTATAAACACAAGATTTACATGCAAATCGTCAATGATCAAGATTTGTCGACTAAACTAATTTCAACTTTACAATTACTAACTAACCATTCAATTTATAGTTGCAATTAAATGAATTGCAATTAAACTTCTGTAAATTCCGTAAATATTGCAAATTATCTACATAACTTTCGAATTATTTTTAATTTGGCTAAATCGAAACTTAATACGAAATAAATGGCGACAAAAATGCACAAGTATAAATTTAAAAAAAAGACCTTTTTTACCTGACAACAAGAACAATAACAATCTTTACTGATATATTTAATTTCGTCTATTTTAAAAAAATGTCACTTCTAAAAGAAAAATAACAATAATCAAACTACTATTTTTACCACCTTGACAAATCCAACAGTAAAAATAATACATAAATACTTTCATACCTGCTTAAATTGTTGAGAAAGTTTTTTTATTCCAAAATGTTGTCAAAAGCTAAAACGAGCCTTGCTTGAAAATTCAAGTGACCACAATAAAGCAATAACAAATTCTCGAATGATCTCTCGATGGATGAGACGATTCTGTGTACAGGGTAGAAATACGAATACGTAAAATTGTTGGAAGAAGCACCAAACTCACTGAGTATAAATCGTATTTCAAGGATCACTTCGCGAATACTTTTCATCTCCTGAAGATGTGTTCAATATTAAAATTTCAAGTCCAATTAGTGATATCAAGTACATCGTCCTTTAATTAAATCGGGGTGGGATCTGTCAATTGGGGATAGAACAGGGTAGAAAGCAGACACACACACAAAGTTTTGTTTTTTCCCTCAAACACATCCGGCGATTAAATGCACAAATTTTTGTGAAAATGATCTGTATTATTTCAGACGACGTGAATAATTTGTAAAAAGCAATTAATTGTGACAACGTTAATTTTATTAGTCAAATATAATTAAGAATTAAATGTAATGACACGCATACACGACGGACGCCATAGCGTCGTTGTTCGCCGCGACGATCAACCGATCCACCAATGTCTGAAAATCACAAGTGACTCTCTTCCAAAAGAATTATAAGAAAACTTCTACTTCCTCCATAGCGCACTCCTTTATTCTTGAAATAATTCAACCCTATTGTAAAATTGAAACACAATCGAAATACTTGTATAATTGCTCGCATAACTAAGTGATTCTCACTTTCCGCGGCATTTTTTTAGTCAAACTTTTACCACTGAGTGTACCCCGGACAGACGCTCGCCATTTTGTTTTTCTTTATACACTCTGAGTTACGCACTTCCGCTATCCGGTTCAATTTTAATATTGAAATTAATATTTTTTCAATTTTACTCTAATTATTAATAAATAATAAACTGAAGCAATAAAATTAGGGAATAATTCATTTATTTCGTGAGCTTTATTCAAAGTTGACAATAATTTCATATTTCGTTTCGAACTTTCTAGTGTTGACATTTTGAGGTTAGAATGTCAATTCACGAATTGTTTACATTTTTAACAAACTTGAACATTAGTCTTTAATTAAAACTGATTTTCAAATAAAAAAATAATTTTTAAAGAATTAGCTATTTATTTTTCCCAAAAAAAGAAAATAAACAAACAAAACACTGAAAAACATACAAAAGATGATTTGTTAATTCTAATTGGTTGTATAATGACAGTTCAACGCCGTTTAATTACAATATACATTCACAGACATTTATTTTCAAATTTAATCCCACGTGCAAAATAAAAAGTCAATTCGCCGATTCACAGGCATCAATCCAATCATTATAAACATCCAATGGTTCGGATAATAAATTTATAGTCGTCTGGAAATCCTCCGAACAAACTCGACACGATATTCGAGCTGTATTTCGCGATTTATCCCTGAAACATATTTCAAAAATGGATAAATAGTAAAACGTAGTTAAATGTAAATAAAACGAATTCGTAAATGAAAACTTACATTTTTACATCACAAGATTTTTCGTGATTACAGAATGGACAGTTAAATTGTGTGTCTAATGGTTCAATCGCTTTTCTCTTTGGCGGTGGCTTTCTTTTACTCTTTCTTCGACCCATTTTTTACGAAGCACTTAAAAAAGAATTCTTGTTTAACTGACACTCGGGTCTTCAGTGTTAAACGCGTTCTATTGTTATGACTTTACTGATAACTGATTAAATTCTGTTTGCAATTTGCTCTTTAATTCATGATAACAAAATAATTGTTTTTAGCTTTTATTGTAAGATGGCGCTTATAAATAAAGGTGCCTGCACAGCTCTACTGTCTGCTGGTTGTCATGGTAACACATAAGAGTAACAGAAGCGGAAAATACAAATTAAATCTTTTTTCTCTCTTACTCTCGTTGAACCTGTTTGAGAAAGTCAGAAGATTTGTGCGAGCGCCTTAAAGGCGCACTCACAGCTAGTAGGCAGCAATACAAATTTGAATTTACTGTCTCTTTCACTCTAATGGACTTTCTCTCTTACTCCAATTACTGCCTGCGCAGGCAGGCAGAGCTGTGAGTGCTCCATAATATTTACAGCCACCTGTGTATGCGCCTTTAGTCAACAAACAAACATAACCTATCAATTAACATGTATGCGGTGTGTTTTTGCTTAAATCCTTCAGTAGTTTCACTTTTTTTATGTTTTGTATAAATTGTTTTCACCCATTTTATAGAATTCAGAAAGAATTATAATAAAACGAAAATTCAATTATTAAAATTGCAGTGACAAAAAGATTTTCAAATGTTTTTCTAATACTTGCGACTGTGAACAACAAAACGACATGAGTGACAAGTATCAAATGTATGTTTTTTGAATTTATCTTTGTTTAATATTACATACAACTTCGATTGTTGAATAATTATAGAAAAAAATAATTTGACAGAAAAGTATCAACATCGTTTCCTTCAGTCACTGATGCAAAAATAATTTACGATGTTATTAGTGTTGATAAAGGACCTCGAAGAAGTGGGACTACTAGAATTTTAACTGTCAACGATAATTCCGTAGAAGCGTAAGTTTTGTTTTTCTAAAAAGTTATAAAATTCTTGAATAACATTTCCTTTCTTATTCTCAAGATAAAAAATTATTTCTCCAGATGTAAATGAAATATTTTCGAAGTGATAAAATTTAAATTAAAATTAAAAATTAAGTAAAATTTGAATTATATTAAAATTTGAATTATATTAAAATTTGAATATATTTTAATTTGAATTACTTATATTAAAATTGTGTTAGAATTATATTCGAAAATTTAACTGAAATAAGTGTTTATTTACAGAACATTTACTGGACAAAAGGCAAGCAAATTGCGAACAGCATTAACATCATATTTTGATAGTTTACTTCTCGTTTTAGATACAATTATACAATTCAAACCAGAAGATTACTAACAATGTGAAACAAAGTTTATTAACAATTTTGTAAAAATGGCTGAACACACGCCGGCTCCTTATGCACCGAGATCAGTTTACGGTTACGCATTATACATAAGTTCGAATTTATTAATTCTACTTTATCTAATTTGGGCATTTGTTCCCGAAGAGTTTTTAAACGATTATTTAGGTTTGACTTATTGGCCTTCGAAATATTGGGCAGTCGCTATTCCCGTGTGGGCAATAGTTGCAATTTTACTATTTCTATTTGTTATTTATCCGGCGATTAATATGCTACTTACTCCGGATATTGACGACATAAGGACAATCACTGATAAATATTCTATTTCGGAATGCAAAACAATCACTGGTGGAATACCGCCAATTTCTGACATACCGATAACTCAAGTTTGTAGAACTTTGTACTTTCCTGATGATAATGAGAAGGATAAAATTTGAATAAAATGGAATTGAAGGAAAGAAAGATTTTGAAAAAATTATTAAGTTACTTTCAAGTTTATAAATATGGGAAAGTTTCAAAAAAAAGTAACGTTAACGTTGACACGCAACCTGAAAACCTGTAAAAATCAGGGAATTTTATAAAAATTGAATAAACCTTGAAAAGTCTAGGAATTTTGATCGGAATCCTGAAAAATTGTTGTTTTCTAATTGTATTTATTTTTGAAACCTAATTTTACTAAAAAAATATTTCAAAATTAATTCAATTTTAAAAGAATTAAAAAAAGTATTTACAATTTTTATAACTAGATGAACTTGGAAAGATTTTCATTGGAAATTTAATAAAATTTCAACTATAAATGAATTTCATTCAACAATTAAAAAACCTAGATTTTTAAAAAACCTTAATAACTAAAATTCTTCTAAAATTATTTAAATTTTTTAATACACATTTAATTGATTATTAAAAAAACAGATTTTATAGAAGAATTTCAGTTAAAAACACTAAAACAAATTGAATTTTGAAGCAAATACATATTATTGGAGAAATTCGATTATTTTTAAAAATAGTTAAATTCTACTCAGAAATACAATTATTTTTTTTTATCTTTTATTATTTATTCCTCAAAGAATTAAATTATTTTCAAAAATTTCAATGAAATTCTTTTGTGAGGATTTAATTTTTTTCAAAATAATTTTAATAAAACTCTTGGTTAAGATTAAATTTATTTCAGAAATTTTTCAAAATTCAATTATTTTCGATGTTTGCTATTTTTATATAATTTTTCAAAATAATTCAATTATTTAAACCAAAACCTCAATAAAAATAGTCTGAAGAATTCAATTATTTTCCCACGCAATATAATTCTTCGCAAAAATCCAATTATATTTGAAAATTTTACAAAAATTTTTGTCAACATTTAAATTGTCCTTATAAATAATAAAATTTTTCTCTGAAATTCAATTATTTTTAATAATTTTAATAATATTCTTGGCAGAATTTCAATTATTTTTAATGTACAAGATTTTCATCGAATTTCTCGAAAAATGAAATTTTGCTAAAGTTTTTTTTAAATTTGTCTCTTGACAATAATTAATAATAATAATAATAATAATAATAATAATAATAATAATAATAATATAAAACAAAACAATTAAATTTTGATAAAATTCCTTACGATAATTCAATTTTAAGAAACATTCCATTATTATTTAATAAATTGTTTATTTTTATAGTTAAATAATTGATTTCTTATAGAATTTTCTAATAAATATTGATTTAAAAATAAATACCAATAAAAACTATTGATTATAATTGAATATCATGTATTCAAAAATATTTATTTATTTGAAAATTCTACGAGAATTCATTTATTTAACTCTAAAAATAAACATTTTATTAGATAATTGAACTTTTTTTAAAATTGAATTGTCATGAAGAACTTTATCAACAAATTTTTAAATAATAATTGAATTCTATTAAACATTTGTAATAAATTTTTTTAAAAAATAGCATTTTTGAAAAATTTGATTAAAATTTTGTAATATTGAAAGTTATTAAAATTGTGTCAAGAATTTTATTTAAATTTTTGAAAATAGTTGAATTTTGGAGAAAAATTTTATTATTTATAAAGATTTTTTAAATTTTGACGGGAATTTTTGGTAATTTTAAAACATAATTTGATTTTTGCGAAGAATTATGTTACTTTTAAAAATAATTGAATTCTTGAGTTTTTTAAAATAATTTTCCAATTAATAATAAATTTAGTTTTCAAAATCTGGCAAAAATTCCGTTTTTTAACCTGGAAAAGTCAGGGCATTTGAGAAGGGTAAAAGCGTGACAACCCTGAAATTAATTAAATTTTGATAATTATTTAATTTTGATTTACTTTTATTTTAATTGAAATTCAATTTTAAGAAACATTCCATTATTTAATAAATTGTCTATTTTTATAGTTAAATAATTGATTTCTTGTTGAATTTTCTAATAAATATTGTTTTAAAAATAGATTTCAGTAAAAACTGTTGATTATAATTAAACTACTAGAAAGCCAGTTATTCAAAAATATTTTTTTTTCGAAAGTTCTACGAGAATTAATTTATTTACCTCTAAAAATAAACATTTTATTAAGTAATTGAACTTTTTTCCAAAATTGAATTTTCATAAAGAAGTTTATTAAAATTTAACGAAATAATTGAATTTCAGAGAAAAATTTTATTGTTTATAAAATTTTTGAACATAATTGGATTTTTTTATAGTTAAATAATTGATTTCCCGTAGAATTTTCAAATAAATATTGATTTAAAAATAATTGAAATTCTGCCAAGAATTTATTAAAATTTTGCAAAATAATTGAATTTTGGAGAAAAATTTTATTATTTTCAAAGATTATTAAAATTTTGACTGGAATTTTTGGTAATTTTGGAACATAATTGGAATTTCGGGAAGAATTATGTTACTTTTAAAAATAATTTAATTCTCGGGCTTTCAAATAATTTTTAATTTTAATATAATATTTTTAATTTTTTTTTAATAATAAATGCAGTTTTAAAAATCTGGAAAAATTCCTTTTTTTAATCTGGGAAAGTGAGGGAATTTGAAAAGAGTAAAAGCGTGGCAACACTGGTTTTTAATTAACTAAATGGATTATTAATAAAAAGTTGTTTACAATTCCTAATTTTTTGACTTATAAAATTAAATTACAAATAAATTTGTATTTTGAATATTAAGAAAAAAAACGCTTCTTTATATAATCACGCACGTTTTCAATTCATTTTATTTCAATCTATAGATGTGCTTTTAGAAAAAGGCTAAATTTAAGTATAAGAGCGTTCACGGTCAAGTTTAAGGCGATAGCTATTGTAATATTTCCTTTATTTCCAACAGCGTTGCGCTAATGTGCTTTTTGTGATTGTCATTTATTTTTTCATATTTTCTCAAAAGACGGTATAAATTCATTGCACTATATAGAAGGAGAAAACGTTTTTTCTTAATTATAATATTTTTGAATTTTAAAATATATTTTTTTCTTCACGAGTTCAAATGGATCATAAAAATATCAGTGATGAAATATAGAATTCACCTGTTTCCTCCATGAGAAAGGGAAAAACTTTTTGTTTTTTTACTATTGATAAAAAAAAGGTTATTTAGTATTCATTAAATAATAATTAAATATTAAATTAATAATTAAATAATAATATTATTATTATTTATTTATTTGTCAAGGTTAATTAATAGAATGTGACATTTTGCTCGTCAATTTTATTGGGTAATTATATTAATTTTTACTTTTCTGTCTAAAAACGTCCCTTTTTCATCAAGCTGATCAACATTGCGGTGAGTCAAAATTTTTCTCTAATTCTTTAGGCTGCGTCTACAACAGAAAAAATAATGTGTAATATACAGTGTAATTGCCCCTGACAATTGTCAATGCCAAAAACAATACACATTACACTGTAAATTACACATTATTTTTTTCTATTGTAGACGCAGCCTTAAGTTCGAAATATTCGAAATAATTGAAAAATTAACCGAAACGTTGAATAAAAACAGTATTTAATTTTTTTTTAGTTATCAATTTTTAAAAATTGAATTTCTCTTTTAATTTAAAAAAGGTGTCGTGAATTCGTGATATGGACACGTCAAAGGATATTTCTCCAATCGGAATTAAGTATTTTAATTACTCGTTGCGCTTGCTCGACCTTTTTGGGAATTGAAGCGCATGCGTTGATAAACGTGAGCGAGGAGCACGAGCAGCAGGGGCAAAAAGAGATTTCACCGATCGAGTTGGGCGCCAGAGCTCCGCGTATTCGGGTCGCTTAAGTTGGTTGAAGAAGAAACAGAACAGGACAACACACTCACAGGATTATTAAGGACAATGGCACTTTTCCGTTATAGCACGAGGCGATGCTTGGAGCTGCAGGTACGTGAATGGAAGAAAACTTAAATTCACTCTTCGATCTTCGAAAATTACAATTTTGAATCCTCGTGGTTTTTCTCTTTTTTTTTAATGCAAAAAAAAAAACTCTCTTCCGGTGGCGAAATTCGAAACGCTTCTCTATTTCTTTAATAGAGAACACTTTATGGTTTCTTTGAGAAAATTCTTATCAGAACGTGGATGATTTAGGAAAATTACATTGCCTTTCTTTCAAAGATAGAAAAATGAATTAAAAATACTCTTTCTGAGTTTTTACAAATTTGAAATAGAATAAAATGCGAAATTTTCTTTTTTTCTTTGCTAAAATTTGTATCGATCGTCAGCGTGGAATAGTTTACGCTTCGTTTATTCCCGAGGGTGAATTCTCAAATCTTCCACGATGCTCGACTTGAATCAAAATGTGTTACATTAAATCTGATTCAGAAAAAAATAACTTTTCTTTTTTGAAATTATGTTCTTGCCACGTATGTCGGGAAATTTTTACCCAATTTTCCCCCCCCATAGATTGCTGAAAGTAAAATTCTAATTGCTCCAGTTTTTTTTTTGCTTCGAAAAGAATTTTTTTTTGTCAAAATTCATTTTTTTAAATATTACATAATGGAAAAAATTTCGATTTTCAAAGTGTATTTTTTGTGAATTGTCGAAAATCGTCAAATCATTAATCATTCGAATTAATAGAGGAAAAGATTTACATAATAAATAAAGATTTTCTGTTTTCTACATTATCGACGCAAACACGTCAATTTATTGCTGTTTTATTTTTTCAAATGGCGGATCTGTTTTATTAAATTTAAACATTTCAATTACAATCTTTTTTTTATTCATCAATCCGACTGTAATGTGATTTCTGTTTCCATATCTCGGTGAACTTTATACAATACGAATCTCGTTTTGAAGATTTAATTTTGAAATTTGTATTCGTTTTTCATTTTTTGCTTTATTGGAAATATAAAATTAATTCATATTCAGGTTTTCAAACATTCCTTTTTTTTAAAAATATTCTTCTAATTTTGTAAGGCGAAAAAAAATCTTCCGGTCATGTCTCGTCTGTAAAATCGATAAGGCGAGCAGCAAATTATGTAATATTGCAAATTCATTGTTAAATTCCCCGCGTGTGACATGTTGGGAAAAATTTTCTTTTTACTTGACACATGGGGACGAGACTTTAGATATGGACCAGAAATCTAGAACATTGACATAATATTTTATCGGTTCTAAAAATAGACGGTTATTAAGTTCCGTCTATATTTTCCTGTTTTTTTTAATAGAAAATTTATTTCTTATTCCAATGCTTATTTATTACCTTGCTCGCATTGAATAGCCTAGTAGTCTAATTGATAAGAATAGAATCAATATTGTATTTTTAATTTAAGTATAGAAAATTGAAGGAGTGGAAAATTTACCCGTCAAATTGAAGAAATTCGGTGGGAAGGAATTGAGAAGTTTTTCGCAAATATAATCTGTGGAACTTTGTTGATATGTTCACCTTGACTTGGAAGTAAATCTTAATTTATCTTTCTTCGTGAGAATCAGTGTGTTTTCGTTGTTCATTGAACAGTTGGCACTTAAATCTGGCAAGGGAATCTAAGTTTAGAGACACATCGAGGTTAGAAAACTGCAATGTTCCGCTGATCCAGATTTGATTAGATGTCACCTGCTGCATAATTCGAGTTTTCGCTATGGCGATAATTTTTCTTTTTGATGTTTTTCGCTGTTGTTTTTGTATTTTATTGTTTATTTTCATTGTCTATTCGTTGTTTATTTTTCCAACTCTAGATAATTGACACGGGAAAAAATTAGTTATAAGCCGACGTATTTTTTTTGTGAATATTAATAATTATTTTTACCCGATGTCACATGAGTAACAATAGAAAAGTTATATTTTATCTTATTTCTTTTTTTTTGCTTTTATTGTCTTAGGGAAAAAACGTTGACTTTTTCCTTATTATTCGATAATAAATTCTCGGATATTAATCAAAATGCACATATTGATCTAATAATTAAAGGCTAAGAATAAATTCACTACGAATCTATTCAAATTAAAGTTTGGCAAACATTCGTTTAGGTTTTTTTTTCTCGTTCGACTTATTATCTAACAGTCGTTTGACCTTGTTCGCTCTTATATATCTCGTAACACATTATTTTAGTTACCTGTTTTTCTAAGCATTGACTGAAAAATCCTTTTTATTTGCTTTATGCAAAATTGTATTTTTTTTCTACATTCCGAGTAAAATTACTCGTAAAGCAAAATTATATGTGGAATTTAATTAATGTTCAATAAAAAATAATAAAATTGTAAAAAATAATGAAATTGTAAAAACTAATGAAATAGTATAAAAATGAATGAATTAGTAATTAGAAAATTGATTTCTGATTTTTAGTTGCAAAAAAAAAATGTTTTAACTCACTGGTGTTGATTTTATGGATAAATTTGATTGTCAGTAATTATGATATTAAGCCTCGTGCACATTTCATGAAGATTGACAGGCGTGTAACTTTAATCGTTCGAATTCAAGTTCACGACAATATGTCAATATTTGCATAAAAGAAAATCGTCGATTTTTTTTAATTCCTGTAGACAAATTTTTTTCTGTTTTGTTTGATTTTTCTTTTCGTGAAAAAAAAACTTTGGATTTTTCTTTTCGATTTTTAGCGCAATGATAAAGAAATGTTTTTAATTGATGTTTATGGATAAATTATTGATAAAATTTTGTTATCGATCAAGGTTATCAAACGATCTTTCATCGCTCGAATTATTTTCTATTGTATCGCATTCGGAAATTGATTATCTTTCATCGGAGAATTAATAACGTAGAAAAGTCATGATAATTGATTTTAAGAGACACACATACACTTTATTTTTTTTATACACTTTTTCTTGGTTTTTTTTTTTTTTTTTTTTTTTTTTTTTTTTTTTTTTTTTTTTTGGAATTTGAAAAAAGGTTTTTCTTTTTTTGTAGAATTTTTCCTCTATGTTGGATTAAGTTTGAAAACCGGTTTTTTTAGATATATATTATGATGTTCTAACGAATTTTCCAGACCTTTCACTTTAAGAAACAGGTCAGCAGTTATAATGTCCTTCTTTTCCATTCTCATCGCTTTTTTTCTCACTGAAACTTGTGAGCTTAGATGGTTTCATATTTTTCTTTATGAGGGAAAAAAAACTTGGAATTAAAATATAATGGAATTAAAAATTTTTTAAGAGAAGGAATATTGAAAATAGTTTAGTTTGAAATTCACGAGAGAAAAAAAGGGGAGGAGATAAAATGCTGATCTAATGGAATATGTGTGACTATTACCAGTGCACACTGGTCCAGGAAAGAAACGATTTATTACCTCGTTCCTCAAGGGTAAATGTTGAGAACGCTATAATAACACATGCCTAATATCTGATTGGTCGTTTCTAAAACCAAGGGTCTATTTAATATTAGAAATTGAATTTTATACATATACTAGGTGTGGCAAAAGTACGAAACCCTTTAAATGTATTTTAAGGTTATGTTAATTTTGCCTATTTTAATTTTTACCTTTTTTACTCAGTTTATTTCAATTATTTTTCCACTTTTCATCAACTCTGATAAATGGAATAAGTAGAATAAATAGAAAATTAAAAAGTGTTTGTCAAAATATTGAATATTTTTATCTATATTTAAAATATAGGGAAATGTAGACTGTTAAACTGTTTCAAAAATAAGCGCAATATTGATTAAGTGTTAATTGCTATTTAATTTCAAAGTTATCGCGCATAGACTCAATAATGCATTAACGGAGAGTGTAGATTTGAATGTATTCACAACATTACTTTATTGTGCTTGTCATAATACTGATGTAAGTGAATGACGTCAGGGGCAAATGTATATATATATATACACACGCGAAATGACGATTTTATCATTGGACGAGCCTGCTAATTTTTGCACCACGTCAAGATTAATTGTCTTAATCTTATTTGGTGAAATTTATCACTGATCCAATTGCTTAAGTAAATTTTCCCCATTTATAATTAGATCTTTAATAATTCATCAAACTTGTCAAAAAAAATTTTCTTTATTTCATTCATTTTACGCGAAAAAATAATTTTAATTTTGTCTCAACTTTTTCCGTATTTAATTATTTTCCTTGACTTATTTTTTTCTATTCATTTATTTTGAGAAAATTACGTTTCTTTATGAGACACATTATTAAAAAAGAACAAGGGAGCAAAGACAGTCATTTATTTCCGTGTTACGATAGTTTTTATTCCGCAAAGGCGAATAAAAAAAGTGTCGATTTCAGATAGCAGACGACAGGGAGTAAAAGTCGTGATCGTCGTGGAACAATGGAAACCTAACCAAAAAATTGTTCCCTCTTTTCCGATTTTGTGAAAGAAATATTCGACGCCAACTTCAAGGGACTTGGTTAAATTCGTTAATTTTTAATTTTGTCCTCATCATAGAGCAGAGATAATATTTAGTGAATATATTTCTCTCGATATGCTCCGTCGATTTCACGTGAACATCATTAGCACGTGTCGCTGCCACGTCACGTGATATTTAATGACGTTGTTTCTTTCCACTGTGTAACATTTTGTATAGTATATAGAATCAATTCAACGGCGATGAGTTTTCTTTTTCATTATTATAATTGTAATCAGTTCTTACCACCTTATTGTAATTACCAGAATATCATGAATAATTTACTCCCGCTGAAGCGCTGGCACTTTTTTTTCACGATATTTTCGTTTTTAACTAAACTTTATACGATTAGAAATTATTATTTCTAATATTATACATTTTTTATTTTCGTTCGTATTCAGATTAGGAAAAATTCTTCTCGTCAAGATTCTAAATTTAATATACCGGAATTTTGTATACCGCATGCGCAAAATTCTTACAGACGGAAATTTATGAGAGTTAAAAAATTTTTGTAAATTTAATGCGGACAAATTTTTTCACAATTGCGATGGAATTGAGTGATAATAAAAGGGAAATTATTAATTTGCTTTTTTTCATTCTCACCTTCGGACGTCCCTTTGGAAAAGGTCAAATTATTATGAAGGGGTCGTTGAATCTAACGTTTCTGAATAACATTACGTAATTCCTAGTATGTAAATGATACGATACTTTACTGACCAGTTGATAAGCCCAGTAACCGTCAATGTTATATATATATAATAAAAAAAATTTTAATCATGACTTTATAATTGTGACGCGCTCCCAAGAAAGGTACGAGAGGCGCAAACGAATTTTAGGTTAGGTTCGTGTCAGACTTGTCTTGCGATTGAAAGTTTATATTTAATTACTTGAATTCAGAACCAATTTTCATGGAATATTTTGGATAAAATATTTTGGACAAAGAAGACTTGACGATCAATAAGTTTAAATTATTAATTGATTTCTCTTTCCGTATTTTTACGCAGTCAAAAAATTAAAAACATAACCTCAAATTTTTTGCTTATATGACACGATCCATTTAATTATGAAGTCAGGATTGAAAATTTCGTAATACTTTTTCCTTTGAAGACAAATTTCTTTTATTAGACTTATGATTCTATACGATAAAAATTCAATGTCACTAATTAAGTGGAGGAAAAATTACTTGTAATTGTGTGACGGACATAAACTTTTCTTAGATAATATGAGTATAGAACATACCATACATGAGACGTAATATTGCCAAGCGAGACAGTCGATAAGAGTGATAACATTGTTAAAGACAATCGTGTAATGTAACCTTCGGACTCTGCTTTGCAAATTTAGTGCAGTATTGTGTTAATTGGATCTAAAGTTTAAAAGATATTATGTATAACTTCAGGACTTCATTTTTAATATCAACCGATTTATGTTTGTTTAATTTCAAACGGAAGAAAAAGTAACAATTATTTCATTTTTCATCATTGTAAATATAAATTATTTCTTGTGAAGAAATTTTCTTTTTTTTTAATCTAACAAAACATAGATTTTTATTATCGTTGTTTCAATAATTAGATATTTTATTGTTATAAATATTTTTGGCTCAGGAAAAAGCAGAAAGAAAATTAGTAAAAAGGGAATTTTTTTCTCAATCTTTGCTAAAAAAAATAACTTTTTTTTAAAAAAATTAAATTTGAATTATGGTCCTATATTTAAAAAATAGATTTTCGCTTTGGTAATTTTTAAAATGCGGATAATTTTCAGAAGAGAAAGTATAGAGAAATAAAAAATGTAAATTATAAATAATGACGATTTTTGAATTCGGGAGAAGTGTCAAATAAAAAATTGTGACATTTTAGGTTAACTTTGAAATAGAGTGACAAAGAAACAAAATGTCGATGAAATTTCCGCAAAGAATTGATAATGAACTTTAATGTCTCATCTTCATGACACTTATTAGCGAGAATCGTTGTTTGTCTGTTTGTGTTTGATTCCTTTTATAGTCGCAATGAGATATATTAATTTGTCAAAAGTGACGAGTGATATCATCTTTTTTTCTCCCGCTCTAAAAGCGTCGAATTTAATTTCAAAAGCATAAATATTGCCATATTATGATTTAATTATTATCAATAAAAGTTCGCCCTTTTTTTTGAAGCTCTAATTAATTTTCTTTTCTAACTTATATAATTTCAAGCGAATATGAATACTGCGCTTATTTAAAAACCAATTTTCCATATTTTAAAAAATTTAATTTACATATCTGGTAATTTAATTTAGAATTATTTTTGAGTAAAGTAGAAAATGAATTCTTTTCTAAGGATGTGTTTATAAAATGAAAAAGTTAAATTTATTTATTACTACTAAAAATTTTCATTATTAATTTTTTTATTTATTTCTTTATTTATTTTTTTATTTATTTCTTTATTTATTTTTTATTTATATTTTTATTTATTTCTATATTTATTTCTTTATTTATTTCTTTATTTATTTTTAATTTACAGAACTGCAAATGAAACAGCGGAGACGAATTTTTATTTTTTCTAGACAAATTAGCACCGCTGTTTTGTATACAGCAGTTACATAAATATTTTTTCGTTTTGCTTTTATCTCCTTTAGGAAAAAGAAAAATAAAGCTTGTAATTATTAATTGCACCATTTATACTCTTGTTTTTTCAGAAATTATCAACTGCGATAGCTCTGCGCTCATTATCTGCAGAATCTACGGATCTGAGAAAAGTGATGGCTGAAAAAATTCCGGTCGAACAAGAAAGAATTAAATCCTTCCGGAAGCAATTTGGCGCGACAAAAGTTGGCGAAGTTACCGTTGACATGGTAATAATTTCAGTCATTCTCTATTCAATTAAATTGTTTTAATAGTTCACTAATTAATTTTTGCTTATCTTCATTTTAATTTGAAGGAAAACAATTTTTTACAATTAACAAAATAATTAGAAACGAAATAAAAACTGACTTTTTTCACTCACCTTATTAAGAAGATAAAAAATAATTTTTAAATATTTAGTAAAAAAAAGTTATGTAAAGGTTTTAAATAGTTTTAAAATATTGTTTTTATATT
Organism: Leptopilina drosophilae; assembly: GCA_032873175.1. NCBI lineage: Eukaryota > Metazoa > Arthropoda > Insecta > Hymenoptera > Figitidae > Leptopilina > Leptopilina drosophilae. The sequence goes on along the minus strand of CM065485.1, from coordinate 3,392,738 downwards.
GTATTTTACTGGAATTCTTTTACAGGGATGTCACAAATATTTAATTTTATTTTCCCCTGATTTCCAGACAAAATTCTCACTTTTTCCCTGACCATAAAAAATATTCTGATTCACTCTAAAAATTATTAGATACTCAAAAAAATGTTCTATTAAATTTCTTTACAAATTTCATTAATTGTAAAATTATTCAAAAACATCAATAACTAAATTTTTAAATAAGTATTTAATTATTACTTTTTCACAGGATTTAAAATTCTTCAGAACATTAAAATTCAAACCTTTTTGAAACTCAACAATTTATAAGAATATTATTACAAAACATAAAGAATTCTTAATGTTTTGTTATAATTTAAATAACCATGAAATTTTTCAACAAAAGTTTAATTATTTACAAAAATTCTAATAAAATCCTTAGCAAGAATTCTATTATTTTTAAAAGTAGTAAATTTTCTTAAAAAATTCAATTATTTAAAAATTTGTCATAAAATTCGTTGCAATAATTCAATTATTTTCATAAACAATAAATCGATTATTCGGTAATTTCATTTTTTAATCAATTTTTATTAGAAAATTCTAGAAAAATTCAATAATTTAAATTGAAAAATAAATAATGTATTGAATAATTGAATTTTGGTTAAAATTACATTTTCATAAAGAGTTCTATCAACGAAGTTTTAAATTATTGAATTTTTTTGACAAATTTTAATAAAATTTTTAAGAATAATTACATTTTTCGAGGAATTTGATTAAAATATTGTATCCAAAATTAATTAAAATCCTGCGATGAGTTTTATTATTCATGAAAATAATTTTAAAAAATTTCCAAAAATGTTATTAAAATTTTTCTAAAATAATTGAATTTCGGTGAAGAATTTTATTATTTATAAAAATAATTAAATTCTTGTAAAGAACTTTGTTAAATTTTTTCAAATAATTGATTTATGCGACGAATTTAAAAAAGATCTTTTTAAATAATTGATATTTTTCGTAAAATTTTTTGGAATTTTTTATACCAAATAATTGAATTCCTGTGAAAAATATATTATTTTTAAAATTAATTTAATTATTTCAAAGAAATTTATTAAAAATTTCATAAATTATTGAATTTCTGTGAAATTTTAACAAGAATTTTATTCAAGTTTTTAAATATATTTGAATTTTGAAGAAGAATTGTATTATTTATAACAATAATTGAAATTTTGACGAGAATTAAAAAAAAATTTTTTAAATAATTGAATATTGATGAATTTTATTATTTATAAAGATAATTGAAATTTTGACAACAATTTTTGAACATAATTGAATTTCTGCAAAGAATTTTATTACTTTTGAAAATAATTTAATTCTTTCAACGAAATTTATTCAAGTTTATAAAAATAATTGAATTTCGGTGAAGAATTTTACTATTTCTAAAAATAATTGAATTCTTGAAAAGAACTTTGTTAAATTTTTTTAAAATAATTTTTCATGAGACGAATTTTATAAAAATATTTTTAAGTAATTGATATTTTTCGAAAAATTATTTGAAATTTTTTATATTAAATAATTGAATTCCTGTGAAAATTTTATTATTTATGAAAATAATTGGTTTATTTAGAAAAAATTCAACAAAAATTTTGTAAATTATTAAATTCCTGTGAAATTTTTCCAAGAATTTTATTAAAGTTTTTAAAAATAAATTGAATTTCGAAGAAGAATTGTATTATTTATAAAGAAAATTTAAATTTTGACGAGAATTTTGAAACAAATTTTGAACATAATTGAATTTTGGAGAAGAATTTTTTTATTTTTAAAGATATAATTGAAATGACCAGAATTTTTTTTAATTTTTGGACAGAATTGAATTTCTGCGAAAAATTTTATTACTTTTGAAAATAATTGAATTTCTGTAATTATTTGCAACTTTTTCAAAATTAAATTTTTTTTGTATTTTTAACTAAAATTCTTTTATCAATCTAGTATTTATGAAAATTGTAAAAATTATTCATTACATAATTTATAAGTCATAATTTTATGATAGTTCTTTAAAAATCAAGTTATTTAAAAAGAAATTAGTGTCTGAAATACAAAAAATTCAAGGTTTTGTATTAAAAATTGTAGTTTACAAAATTAAGTTATTTAAAAAGAAATTATTGTCTGAAATAGAAAAAATTCAAGGTTTTGTATTAAAATTCGTGGTTATTTTTATAGTTTACGAGGCAAACAAAAAAAAACTTCCAAATTTAGAGCTTTTTCAAGAATTTTTGAAATTCGATTTTTTCCAGTACTTTTACTAAAAATCCCTGACTTGCCTGACCAATTTTACTTTCTCTGACTTTTCTCTGAATTTCCTGACTTCCCTGACTTCCCTGACCTGTGGCAACTCTGTTTTAATATAAAATAATTTAATTCTTTTAATATTATTTCTAACTATTTTTCCTCTTAAAGATGTACGGAGGAATGAGGGGAATCAAAGGTCTAGTGTGGGAGCCATCAGTCCTGGACGCCGATGAAGGAATTCGATTCCGTGGCAAATCGATTCCCGAATGTCAGAAATTATTGCCGAAAGCTTCCGGCGGTTCGGAACCACTGCCCGAGGGTCTTTTTTGGCTGTTAATCACCGGCGATATACCAACCGATGCCCAAGTTAAGGCCTTATCGAAAGAATGGGCATCAAGAAGTGCACTGCCAAGTCACGTAACAAAAGCACTCAATGACTTCCCAAAATCTCTTCATCCAATGACACAATTCTCCGCGGCTATTACGCTCTTAAATAGCGAGAGTGAATTTGTCAAGGCCTATACAAATGGAGTTCACAAAAGTAAATATTGGGAGACAGTTCTCGAAGATTCAATGAATCTAATCGCTAAATTGCCCGTGGTCGCGGCTACAATTTATCGTAACATGTACAAGGGCGGCAAGGGAATTGGCTCTGTCGACTCGAGTCGAGATTGGTCCTGGAATTTCTCGACAATGTTGGGCTTTGATAATCCCGAATTCATTGAATTGATGCGTCTTTACTTGACAATTCACTCGGATCATGAGGGTGGCAATGTCTCAGCTCACACTACTCATCTTGTCGGTTCGGCTCTATCGGATCCCTATCTATCGTTCGCTGCCGGTATGAATGGCTTGGCTGGTCCTCTTCACGGACTCGCCAATCAGGAAGTACTTGTTTGGCTACAGAAACTCCGTGGCCAAGTAGGCGAGAATCCAAGTGACGAGAAACTCAAGGAATTCATTTGGAATACGCTCAAGAGTGGACAAGTTGTTCCTGGTTATGGACACGCTGTACTTAGAAAAACCGATCCAAGGTACACCTGCCAGAGGGAGTTTGCCTTGAAACATTTACCCAACGATAGTTTGTTCAAGGTAATTTTTAAGAATATAAATATAAAAATGATTTTCTGAATTTATTAGTTAAATAATCATTAATCGAAATTTTTTTATTGTCCGAGTATTTTCCAGGGTGTCTACTAACCGAGAAATCCTTCAAAAACCGGGAATTAGCCGGGAATTTTATACCAAACCGGGAATTTTTTCACCAAAATTTAAAAAAATTTTCTTAATTTAATTTGTTTTTAAAAAATCACTATTTATTACAATTTTTATAGATATTTATACTGATCTCTAAATTTGAATTAGTTAAAAATAATTAATATGATAGTAAAAAATCAGTCAAAAATAATTAAATTTTTTTAAAGAAATTTTATTTAAATTTTTCGAAAATAATGTTAGTGACCGTAATTATAATTATTGAATTACCCTTAAATTTTTATAAATTCAAATTTCTGAAAGTTTTTCTAAATTATTTTTATTTATTTCTTGAATAAATTAAATATTTATTACTTATTAAATAAATAATTAATTATTACTGTTTTACTATTTTCCAAAATTTTAATAAAATTCATCACAAGAATTAAATTATCTTAAAAAATAACTGGAATTGTTTGAAAGAATTGAATTACTTTTATAAATAATAAAATTCTTTGGAGAAATTCAATTATTATAATTTTAATAAAATTGAAAAATCAAATTTTTAGTTATAATTATAAAGAGACAAGTTTATTTTCAACAAATTGAGAAAATGCTCTGTTTAATTCAATTATTTTCCAAATTATCAATTAAAATGATTAAAAAAAACATTTTTACAAAATTTCAAGATTGAATGTTCGAAATCAAATATAAATTTAAATTCGATGAGAAAAAAACCGGGAAAAATTTAGGAGATAACCGGAAAAAAACCGGGAATTTTATACCAAACCGAGAATTTTTTCACAAAAATTAAAAAAAGTTTTATTACTTTAATTTGATTTTAAAAAATCACTTTTTATTTCAATTTTTATAGATATTTAAACTATTTATAGATATTTAGTTTCTAAATTTGAATTACTTAAAAATAATTAATTTGATTGTAAAAAGTCAGTCACCAAATTCAAACGTATTGTGTAAATAAATTTTAAAAAATTATGAAGTTAATGGAAATATTTTTAAATTCCACTGAAAATATGTAATTAAATTTGGTAAAGAATTTGATTAGAAACTTTTTAACAAATAGACTTTTTAAGTATTTTAATTTAATAACTGATTAATAATTGAATTTTATAAAAAGTCATATTCTAATGTATTCATATTTCTAACAACGAAGATTAATAATTAAATTTTTTATTAGTTAATTTAAAAAAATATACGTACTTAAAATTGTTTAATAAAATTGAACTTTCTAGAATTTTTTTTTTAAATCTAAAAACTAAGATTGTTGTAATTCAATTATCTTGAAACAATATAATTGAATTTTTATAAGGAAATAATTGAAAATTTGTGAAGTAATTAAAATTTCTTTACATTTTTTGGAAAATAATTGAATTCTTTTAAAGAATTTTATTCAAATTTTTCGAAAATAATGTTAGTGACCGTAATTATAATTTTTTAAATTTAAAGTCTCTCTTATGGTTTAAATGAATTTTTTGCTTATAAAAACTATATTATTCTATTCAATAATTATAGTTATTGAACTTCCCTTAAATTTTTTATAATTTTAAAGTTCTGAATGTTTATATAAATTATATTTATTTATTTCTTGAATAAATTAAATGTTTATTACTTATTAAATAAATAATTAATTATTACTGTTTTATTATTTTCAAAAATTTTAATAAAATTCATCACAAAAATTAAATTATTTTAATAAAATTGAACTTTTGCAAATTTTTTTTTAAATCTGAAAAATAAGATTGTTGTAATTTTTCAATTATATTGTTTCAAGATAATTGAATTTTTATAAGGAAATAATTATAAATTTGTGAAATAATTGAAAAAATTTACATTTTTTGAAAAATAATTGAATTCTTTTAAAGAATTATATTTAAATTTTTCGAAAATAATTTTTGTGACCGTAATTATAATTTTTTTAAATTCAAAGTCCCTTTTACGGTTTTAAATGAATTTTTTTGCTTAGAAAAATTATATTATTCTATTCAATACATAATTTGTATAATTATTGTACTTCTCTTAAATTTTTATAATTTCAAAGTTCCCTTAAATTTTTATAATTTCAAAGTTCCCTTAAATTTTTATAATTTCAAAGTTCTGAATGTTTTTATAAATTATTTTTATTTATTTCTCGAAGAAATTAAATGTTTATTACTTATTAAATAAATAATTAATTATTACTGTTTTATTATTTTCAAAAATTTAAATAAAATTCATCACAAGAATTAAGTTATTTTAATAAAATTGAGAAAATGCTCTGTTTAATTCAAATTTATCCAAACATTTTCCAAATTCACAATTAAAATTATTTAAAAAAAAACATTATTTTCAAAAAACTTAAAAATTCATTCGTGTTCGAAGTCAAATATAAATTTAAATTTGATGAGAAAAAAACCGGGAAAAATTTAGGACATAACCGGAAAAAATCGGGAATTTTGTTGAACAAAGATAGTAGACACCCTGATTTTCGTTTTTCTTGTCTTACTTTTTTTTTAAATTTATTAGAATTTTGAAAATAATTTAAACTTTTATTTTTCAGTTAGTATCGCAGGTATACAAGGTTGTACCTCCAATTCTTCTTGAAACCGGAAAAGTGAAGAACCCATGGCCAAATGTAGACGCCCATTCGGGAGTTCTTTTGCAATATTACGGAATGAAGGAAATGAACTACTACACCGTCCTCTTTGGAGTGTCACGCGCTCTAGGAGTACTCGCATCACTCGTTTGGTCTCGAGCTCTTGGTTTACCAATCGAAAGGCCAAAATCTCTTAGCACTGATCTCCTCATGAAGGCCGTTAAGGCTTAAAGAAACAAAAAGAAACAAGCAAATTATCATCCTCGCTCCAGAAAAAAAAGTAATTTATCTCCACTCGAAGTCATTGTAAAATCATCGAAGATCACGTCATCTCAAATCGGAGCTAGACTATGTAATTATAGAATCAACTCCAAAATCTCGTCCCGAGCGACTGACTTTTGTCAAATAATAGACTAAAAAAAAAAATAGAGAACATTGAAATACCTGGTATAGAAAAACAATTATTGTATCACACCACGTGTTCGAAAAGAAAAATAGCGAAATTTAATAAATCACAAAAGCATTGCTGTTCATTATTGTTTAATGAGGAAAAATGGGATATAAAATCCTGATTTCATAAACAATCATTAATAGCTCTGCTCATATGACGAGTATTCATTCGTATAAAGAAAATTCTTTTCTCAAGAATGCTAAAAAACCTTTTTAGTCTCGATGGACATTTCTTCTTTGATTTTTTAGAAATCAAAGCAACGAATTTCCGTCACTAAATTGTAATTATAAATTATTTAACTATTTTAGCATGTGATGAAATGAGAACACATAGACAATATTGCATAAGTATTAGTGAGAGCAAATCCTAACAATTGTTGTCTAGAATAAATTATAGATTTCAAAAGAAAGAGAAAAAAAAGCTCTTTGTGAATAGTACTTGAAAACTGAAATGTATTGTGTGGTGCTAAAAATAAGATCACCCTGATTCGTTTTGATTTTCAGGAAATAATCATTAAATTGTATTAAAAATTGTTTTTTTTTTATAGAAATTTATCCAAATGAAGACAAAAAACATTAGAAAGTGCCTGAAGCACCATATGGTTTTTTTTTTAGGAAATCCGATAAATAATTAACGAAGCTATTTCGATGTGACAAGTCGGCTCAACACGTTTATTATTAATTTGGGAGAATGAGTCGTGGTAGATCCACGGCTGCGAGTATGAATGTGTGTGTGCTGCGCTTTATTTATAATGAAAATCGAAAATAAATAGAAATCAGAATTATTTCAAAGTGTTTCGCTTACTTTTTTTCGTCATTTAATCTTAATTCAGACACTAATTTCTTTTTAAATAACTTGATTTTTAAAGAACTATCATAAAATTATGACTTATAAATTATGTAATGAATAATTTTTACAATTTTCATAAATACTATACTTTAAATTTTTCATAAATACTTTGATAAAAGAATTTTATTAAAAAAATAATACTAAAAAAATTTAATTTTGGAAAGTTACAAATAATTACAAAAATTCAATTATTTTCAAAAGTAATAAAATTTTTCGCTGAAATTCAATTATATTCAAAAATTTAAAAAATTCTGGTTATTTCAATTATATCTTTAAAAATAAAAAAAATTCTTCTCCAAAATTCAATTATGTTCAAAATTTTTTTTTTAAATTCTTGTCACAATTTCAATTATTGTTTTAAATAACCCTTTAACGACCAAATGTGCTGATTTCTAACTTCGATTTCAAACTCTTATTATTGAAAGAAAAAAATTATTAAAAATTCTGCAGGCACATACCCATATGTTTTTGGGGTCGCTCTTTCAAATGGCGTTGTCAAAATTCCCAAAAAGTGCCATTTAACCCTTATTTTTTTCAAAAATACTCAAAAAATACAAAATTTTGGAAAGTAATTTTTTTTTAGATCCAATTTTAGTTAGTATATTAATTTTTCCAGGTCACCTAAGGTATACAATACGTGTTCCCGATAGTTCTAGTTTGAAAATATGCTTTGCGTTTAAAGATTTTTTGTTTTTATTAATTCAAAATGGCGCCTGAAAATAAATTTTTTTTCAAAATTTAACACAGGATGGACAAAATTTTCAAAAATTGTTGAATTCGATTGAAACTTGTTGCTCGGGGGTTTTTGGGGTCGCTGATTACGAATCTGAATTCAGATTTTCAAAATTCAAAATGGCGGACCCAATATGGCGGACGACAAAGTTAAAACTTCATCGTATTGTCTTCAAATTTGTTACTCGGGGGTTGATATTTATGCATTGATATTTATACATTGATATTTATACATTGATACTTATACATTGATACTTATACATTGATACTCATACATTGATACATATACATTGATACTAATACATCGATACTTATACAGGTCACCTAAGGTATACAAAACGTGTTCCCGATAGTTCTAGTTTGAAAATATGCTTTGTGTTTTAAGATTTTTTGTTTTTATTAATTCAAAATGGCGCCTGAAAATAAAATTTTTTTCAAAATTTAACACAGGATGGACAAAATTTTCAAAAATTGTTGAATTCGATTGAAACTTGTTGCTCGGGGGTTTTTGGGGTCGCTGATTACGAATCTGAATTCAGATTTTCAAAATTCAAAATGGCGGATCCAATATGGCGGACGACAAAGTTAAAACTTTATCGTATTGTCTTCAAATTTGTTACCCGGGGGTTTTCGGGGTCGCTGATTACGAATCTGACATTAGTGTCAATGGTTTAGTATCAATGTATCAGTATCAATGTATAGGTATAAATGTATTAGTATCAATGTATTAGTGTAAATGTATTACTATCAAGGTATTAGTGTCAATGTATAAGTGTCAGTGTATTAGTATCAGTGTATTACTATCAATGTATAAGTATCAATGTATAAGTATCGATGTATTAGTATCAATGTATATGTATCAATGTATGAGTATCAATGTATAAGTATCAATGTATAAGTATCAATGTATAAATATCAATGTATCAATATCAATGCATAAATATCAACCCCCGAGTAACAAATTTGAAGAAAATACGATGAAGTTTAAACTTTGTCGTCCGCCATATTGGATCCGCCATTTTGAATTTTGAAAATCTGAATTCAGATTCGTAATCAGCGACCCCGAAAACCCCCGAGTAACAAATTTGAAGACAATACGATAAAGTTTTAACTTTGTCGTCCGCCATATTGGATCCGCCATTTTGAATTTTGAAAATCTGAATTCAGATTCGTAATCAGCGACCCCGAAAACCCCCGAGTAACAAATTTAAAGACAATACGATAGAGTTTTAGATTTGTCGTCCGCCATATTGGGTCCGCCATTTTGAATTTTGAAAATCTGAATTCAGATTCGTAATCAGCAACCCCAAAAACCTCCGAGCAACAAGTTTCAAGCGAATTCAACAATTTTTGAAAATTTTGTCCATCCTGTGTTAAATTTTGAAAAAAATTTTATTTTCAGGCGCCATTTTGAATTAATAAAAACAAAAAATCTTAAAACGCAAAGCATATTTTCAAACTAGAACTATCGGGAACACGTTTTGTATACCTTAGGTGACCTGGAAAAATTAATATACTAACTAAAATTGGATCTAAAAAAAATTACTTTCCAAAATTTTGTATTTTTTGAGTATTTTTGAAAAAAATAAGGGTTAAATGGCACTTTTTGGAAATTTTGACAACGCCATTTGAAAGAGCGACCCCAAAAACATATGGGTATGTGCCTGCAGAATTTTTAATAATTTTTTTCTTTCAATAATAAGAGTTTGAAATCGAATTTAGAAATCAGCACATTTGGTCGTTAATGGGATAATACAATTCTTCTTCAAAATTCAATTATTTTTAAAAACTTTAATAAAATTCTTGAAAAAATTCACAGGAATTCAATAATTTACCAAATTTTTGATGAATTTCTTCTAAATAAACCAATTATTTTCATAAATAATAAAATTTTCACAGAAATTCAATTATTTAATATAAAAAAAATCAAATAATTTTTCGAAAAATATCAATTATTTAAAAAGATTTTTATAAAATTTGTCGCATGAATTAATTATTTAAAAAAAATTTAACAAAGTTCTTTTCAAGAATTCAATTATTTTTAAAAGTAGTAAAATTCTTCACCGAAATTCAATTATTTTTATAAACTTGAATAAAATTCGTTGGAAGAATTAAATTATTTTCAAAAGTAATAAAATTCTTCACCGAAATTCAATTATTTTTATAAACTTAAATAAAATTCGTTGGAAGAATTAAATTATGTTCAAAAATTGTTGTCAAAATTTCAATTATCTTTATAAATAATAAAATTCATCAATATTAAATTATTTAAAAAAATTTTTTTTAATTCTCGTCAAAATTTCAATTATTGTTATAAATAATACAATTCTTCTTCAAAATTCAAATATATTTTAAAACTTGAATAAAATTCTTGTTAAAATTTCACAGAAATTCAATAATTTATGAAATTTTCAATAAATTTCTTTGAAATAATTAAATTATTTTCATAAATAATAAAATTTTCACGTGTATTCAATTATTTAATGTACAAAATTTTATAAAATTTTTTGAAAAATATCAATTATTTAAAAAGATTTTTATAAAATTCGTCGCATGAATCAATTGATTAAAAAAAATTTAACAAAGTTATTTACAAGAATTTAATTATTTTTATAAATAATAAACTTCACCGAAATACAATTATTTTTGAAAAATTTTAATAACATTTTTGAAAATTTGTTTTTAATTATTTTCATGAATAATAAAACTCATCGCAGGATTTTAATTAATTTTGGATACAATATTTTAATCAAATTCCTCGAAAAATGTAATTATTCTTACAAATTTTATTAAAATTTGTCAAAAGAATTCAATTATTTAAAAATTTGTTGATAAAATTCTTTATGAGAATTCAATTTTAACAAACATTGAATTATTCAATTTAAATAATTGAATTTTTCTAGAATTTTCTAATAAAAATTGATTAAAAAATGAAATTACCGAATAATCGATTTATTGTTTATGAAAATAATTAAATTATTGCAACGAATTTTATTACAATTTTTTCAAATAATTGAATTTTTTTGAGAGAATTTACTTCTTTTAAAAATAAGTGAATTCTGGCGAAGGATTTTTTTAGGATTTTTGTGAATAATTAAATTTTTGTTGAATAATTTCATGGTTATTTAAATTATAACAAAATATTAAGAATTCATTATGTTTTGTAATAATATTCTTATAAATTGTTGAGTTTCAAAAAGGTTTGATTTTGAATGTTCTGAAGAATTTTACTTCCCGAGGAAAAGTAATACATAAATACTTATTTAAAAATTTAGTTATTGATGTGTTTGAATAATTTTACAATTAATGAAATTTGTAATTAAATTTAATAGAACATTTTTTTGAGTATCTAATAATTTTTAGAGTGAATCAGAATATTTTTTATGGTCAGGGAAAAAGTGAGAATTTTGTATGGAAATCTGGGAAAAATAAAATTAAATATTTGTGGCAACCCTGTAATTAACAAATTACCTTTTTTTGGTTCTACAATATAGACAAAGATTCCTCACTTCTTGGAAAAGGATTGCGACTTCAGCATGTTCAAGTTGATTAGATTAATTCTCTCATATTTCGTTATTTTTTTCTTGTAATCTCTTTTCAAAATAAGAAAATATTTATTGATTTTCAAAAAGTTTATGTTTATGTTATTTCAAATTATTATTTTTCATTCATATCACTTTTTTCATTTTACCTCTTTCTTCTTCAATGTTAAAACACTAAACCCTGAAATCTAGGTATTTCGCGAAATGACATTTTCTTTCTTTGTTGTTGTTTCTAAACGCAAGGCATGAGTTGAAAAAGGACACACGTATATTTATGTCCTTTTCTATCTCATGCATCTCGTCGTCGCGAACGACTTTCGCGAAGCAGTTGTGCTTAGACCTTTATGCTTATTTGGAATCCTATTGCAGAAAAGCCTTTAGTGTCGCCGCGCGCACTCTCATTCTGAACTTAGCAACCAGTCAGCAACCAACCGACACTCGTGCTTAAATGTTAAATTTTATAAATAACTGAAAAAAGTTTTTCTACATTTTGCAGGTATCTAATAATGGAAAATATATTTGTTTTCAGATAAATATTTCATATATTCTTTAATTAATGATAATTCTTGTTTTTGTTGTAAAATAAAACTTTTTTTGTTTTTTTTCAATCAAATTAAATTACGAAAATATAGAAAAAATGGTAGTGGTTGATACCCGATATTAAGAACAAAAATAAGGTTGATAACATATTTTGAGATAATATAAAAATAGAACATTTGTAAGTTAGTTCTTGAAAATCTCTGATAAGTTTACCTGCAAGGCAGTTGCAGAAAAACAAATCTGGAAACTAATCTATAGACGACGTTGCATTTAAAAGAGAAATCTTCATTTTCTCACAAGTAGACAATTTATTTTTTTTGTTTATTACAGTTAGAAAATGGAATTTGAAAATACAGAAAACCGCAAAAGACGATCATCGAAAGACGACAGTGGTGAAAGTAAAAAGAAAAAATCAAATCTCTCACATGTCTCAGCATTACAGTCTCCTCAACATCCGAGGAAACTAATTGATCAACTTTTTGAAACTTGGAAAAATAATGACTCGACAAAATCATCTGGACCTTCGACACCGGTAAAAAATTTAATTTAATATTTTTTATTCGATTAAAATTTATTTTTTTATTCATAATATTATTGTTTATAATTCATAACATTAGTAGAGACAGGAAAACAAATTTTTTTCAGTAAATTCAGGGAAAAAAAATGTTGTCAAAGAAATTTAGAAAATTGAGAATTTTTTCGATTTTTAATCTAAACATTGCAACAAAGTACAACAATTTTTAGTAAAACAGTGCAATTGTTTTCTATTTTTATAATGTGAAAAATAATTATGATAAAATTAAAATTTGCTTTTTTGAACCATTTTTTAACATTATAAGTAAATTTTTTAAATATATCTATAATAAAAATTTTTTTAAGTTGAAATTTTGTAAAATTTCTTCTAAACAAGAGAAGAAAATTTTTAGAAATTAGAAAACAATTATGATTAAGAAAAAGAAAATTACTCATTTTGTAGAAAATTCAGTTGTTTGTTGTTTTTCAGTTATCTTTTGAAAAAAGGTAATAGTTTGCACAATGTATATTTCTTAATCACAATTAAAAAAAAATCGACGTGTATTTAGAAATAAATCATAATATTGTTAGAATAATATTAAAAAAAAAAACTTTCCTAATTTCTATTGTAATATTAAAATTATTTTTCCTTTTTTCATTTAGACATCGAAATCAGACATTGCCAAAGTTTTCGAGTCGCAGCAAGCTGCTCTGATGTTAAAAAAATCATCTATTGATTTAAAATTTTCCGAATTAACAAAAGAAAAGGTGAAATTTGAAGCAAAACAAAGAACGGCAATTATAGATCTCAAATTCTGTGCGGATATGTGAGTAACTCTTCGTTTTTGAAAATTACACTAATAAGTCCGCTAATAAATTATAAATATTTAATTTTTTATAATCTTTAATATTATTTTAAGAATTAATAATAAATCCAACTTTAAGTAGATTATGAAAGAACAAGTACAATTTATAAAAAATTTTAGATACAATAATGTACAGGAAGATATTAATGGTCTATATGAAGACATTCGAAGTATGGTTGAGCTTCAAAAAAGAATTGATCAACAACTCGAGGAATTGTGTGACATGAGAGCTCTTTTAATTCAAAATTTTAACAAGGAACTTCAAAGAAAGAAAGACATTTTCACTAAATTGTCGAATGATGCCAAAAATTTCAATATAGGTGTGTAAAGCAATTCACAAATTCATTAATCCGTTGAAAAAATAAAGCTTTGATTAAAAACATTTTTAATAATTTTAATTATACATTTTAATAAATTTTTTAAATATTTTTAATATTTTAATAAATAGTTTTAATATTTTTTTAGTATTTTAATAAATATTTTTTTAAATTTTGTTTCTTGCAGAGTTGAAAAGAGTTGAATTAGAGAAATTAGAGAAAAAGCTGGCCGAACTGAAGAGTGAGAATGAGAAATTGAATATATCTGATGGACATTTAAGTGAGATAAAGAAAAAACTGAACGACCTTAAAGAGTAATTTTTTGCAAGATTTTATTTAGAAAAAAATCTATATTCGGGCGTTCAATTATGATTTTTTTGCTTTTTCAGAATCAATCTCATGTTATTAGCAGAAGAAGCAGATCTTAATTTGTTTTTACAAGAAGAAACTTTTCGACGTATGGAAAAGAATTCCAAATACACACAAGTATGTATTTATAACTTGCAATCGAATTTAAATTATACACTCAGACTCCTCCTTAATGCTGTCCTTCCGGTTTGATGGAATTTTTAAAAGTCGTATGATTTTTTTCTAAATGTTTTTAGTTCACGGCATTTATGAATAAACATTCGTAGGAATTATTTTTCATAAAGAGCAAAACTTATATCTGAATTTCAATTATTTTTAATACAATTTTCTCTAAAATGATAAAAATTTGAATATAAATTTATTTTTTAAATTCACCGTTAATATTATAGTAATTATATTTTTTTTCAAAATTGATTGTTTCATAAAAAATTTTTAGGAGCTGAATGAATTAGAAGCAGAAATTGTTGAACGTCAAAAGGAATCAGAAATTTTGAACTACGTCGATGAAACTTTGGACATTCTCCACGCAAAAATGAAGGAAATGCTGACTGAAAAATTGGATTCCCAAGATTTCCGGTAATAACAGGAAAATATTGATGACTAAATTATTTTATAATGATATTTTATGCAATTAATTTTTTTAAATTATATATTACTTAAAAATTAAGTATTGATTTTATTTCCAGACACATTGACTTGACGGAAAAAATTCGTAGTACGCAGAACAAGATAAAAAACAATCAATTCGCCTTAGAAGCCATGAATAAACTTTCGGATTTAACGAATTATTTTTTGAAGCTTCATTCTAAATTGAATGAAACAAAATCGTCGATTGCTTCGTTTTCATTAAAAACGAAAGACAAGGAACGAATCGACGAGGAATTAATTAAAATAGACAGCGAATTGAAACTATTAACAGTAGAAGAAGTTTCAAATGAAATGAAATTAGTGAATGATGTACGTATACTGATAATTTTTTAATTACGATTTTTTTAGCATTCGAGAAAATCCCTCCAATAAGTGAAAAAATTGTTAATGTAAAGTTATAATAATTAATAACATTTAATACAGGAAGAGGAAGAATTGAATCTTCAATACGAGACTCTAACGAAAGAGAATTTTGAAATTTTACTTAAATTAAATAATTATTCGAATTACAATGAAGAGGAGGAAATAATTCGTAATTTAAAATCAGAAATCGATGAAAAAAAGAAGAAACACAATGAACTGAAAGAATCATTCGACTTAATAAAGGAAAAAAATAAAGAAAACTTCAAAGAGTATCCAGATTTACTAGATTCGAATGTTACAAAAACCTTTGAAGAGTTAAAAATTAAATTGAAGATAGATGTAGACACTGCCGAGAAGAGAAAAACATCTTTGACAAATGTTCACCATCTGAAACTCAAGGAACTTGAACAAAAGGCCAAGAAATACCGAAATGTCTACAAAGAAGTAAATCTATTTTATTTATTTCAATAATATTACTATTAAGTACTTAAAAATACTTCTAAATTTAACTTTAATAAAATTAGAGTAGAGTTTTTGAATAAAAGGCAAATGGCTTTTTTTCACTATTTGTTTTTATTCCAATATAGGTGAATCAAGAATTAAAAACAGGCGATAAACAATTTACCGACTTGGAGAAGCAAATCGAAGACGCGGAAAATGAATTGAAAAACTTACGAGATTCGACAAATGAAATTGAAACGAAAAAAAAATTAGAACTTCCAAAAAAGGTATATAGCAAAATAAAGAAAGAAGGGGAATTAAAAAAAGACGCGGAGTCGAAGAAAACTGAAAAATCGGAAAAAGAAGTAGAATTAGGAAAAGAAAAAACCGAGTTGATTCTAAGAGAAGAAAAGGAGAAGAAGAAGAAACCTTCAATAATAAAAGAAGAGCAAGTAAATTTCGACGATGAAACAATGTCTTTAATAAAATCACTGAAATCAAAGCTTCCGGGGTTGCAGTCACAAAAAATCGAATCTGAGGTATTAAAATTTGCCCTTCAATGCGTTTGCAGAAAAAAATCCAAAAAATTAATATTTTTGAAAGTAACAAATTGATATTTTTTAGAATTCTGATCGAAAACCATCGCAGACTATAATTGAAAATAAAAATATATCTTCTCCATTTCGTGTACGGTCAAATATTAATTTTTTTTGCAATTTTATTTTTAAAAAGTAAATTACAATATATTAATGTAATTTTTCAGAACCTGGATAAAAAATTACCGCTGCAGACAGTTGATAGAATGAAAACTTCCTCTCCATTTCGTGTAAGTTCAAATATAAATTATTATTCGGCGGTATTCCATTTATTATTTTTCATATTAAAAACTTTTATATTTTCAAAAATAAATATCAATTTTTCCAAATGATTATAGATTCAAAATTCAAAGAATTCACTTATTAAGTAAATAATATTAAATATTCTTGTTTAGTATTAAAAAAAAATTTTTCGGTAGAATTTAATTATTCTTATAAATAATAAAATTGTTTAGGGCAATTCAATTATTTTTAAAACAATTTTAATAAGATTTCTCTAACAAATATAATTATTTTTAAAAGTATCATTTAAATTCGATTTTTGTCAAAGAAAATTAATATAAATTCACTTATTTTTGACAATTGTGATGAAATTCTTTTTAAAACGTCCTTTTCCAAAAATTCAGATAAAATTCCGCGAAACAATTAAATTATTTTCATAAATAAAATGTTTCGGAGGAATTCATTTTTTTCAATACAATTTTAATAAAATTTCTCGAAAGAATACAATTATTTCTAAAAATATTATTTAAATTCGATTTTTGTCAAAGAAAATTAATATAAATTCACGTATTTTTGACAATTTTGATGAAATTCTTTTTAAAAAGTCTTTTTCCAAAAATTCAGATAAAATTCCACGAAACAATTGAATTATTTTGTAAAATCCTTCACAAGAATTAAATTATTTTCATAAATAAAAAAATGTTTCGGAGGAATTCATTTTTTTTCAATACAATTTTAATAAAATTTCTCGAAAGAATACAATTATTTTTAAAAATATTATTTAAATTCAATTATTTTCAAGATTTTTAATGAAAACTCAATTATCTTCAAAAATTCTTTAAAGATTCTTAAAAAATTCTTCGAAACAATTCAATTATTTTTTGTAAATTGTACAATTTTTTGTCAAGAATTCAATTATTTCAATAAATAATTTTAATAACGTTTCTAGTCAAAAATTCCATTATTTAAAAAATTGTAATAAAATTTATCTAAACAATTCAATTGATCTTAAAAGTTTTATTACAATTCTTTGTAAATTTTAATTATTTTCAATTAAAATTACTTTTAAAACATTCATTATTTTTACTTTCGTTAAATTATTTTAATTTCAATGAATATTTTTCAAAAAAAAGTAATTGTTTACAAAAAACCGTTATAAAATTGTTTTAAAAAAATTTAATCTTCTATGAATAATTTTTTAACACATACTTTACAAGAATTTAATGATTTTCAGAACTACAATAATTTGAAAATTTTAAACAGCCTAGAAAGAAAATTTGTTATTTAAAATGTTATTAATATAGATTTTTATTTTTGAAAGTAAAAAATTAATATCATTTTTTTAGAATTCTGATCGAAAACCATCGCAGACGACAGTTGAAAACAAAAACATTTCTTCTCCATTTCACGTACGTTCAAATATTAATTTTTTTTTGCAATTTTATTTTTAATAATAAATGACAATTTATTATTGTAATTTTTCAGAACACTGATAAAAAATTAACGCAGCAGACCGTTGATAGAATGAAAACTTCCTCTCCATTTCGTGTGAGTTCAAATATTTCCGAAATTATTCTACCAATTTTATTTACAAAAAAAAGTAATTAAAATTTAATTACAATTACAATTACAATTTATTAAAAATTAGTTTTGTATTTATAAATTATTTACAGAAATCCAATGAGGATTTAGACTGTAAGACTCCCAAGTCTGGTGAACGAATATTTAATCAAATTTTTTCTCAATTTGGAGTAAGTTTAAACACTTCTACGCTATTTTGAAAATATAAAAAATTTTATTTAATATTATAAAAATTCTATTTCTAACGTTTTTTAATCAAATTGGAATTTTTGCTTTTTTATGTTCAGTCACAGAAGAGTCCGAAAAGTAGCGATAAAATTCAAGTGAGTAAAGAAATTAAAATTATTTATTTATTATATTGATTATATAATAAAAACAATATGTATTGGTATTTATTTTTTTACGATTCAGTCGAGAAACTATCTCAAGAAAGAATATTGATTGGTCAGAAAATATCGACTGCCCTTGTTTCCTTGATGCTTAATATAAAATTTATTACCTACATTAATTTTATTTTCTCTATTTTTTAAAATTAAACAATTGAGTTCCAATAATTGTAAATTGTAGAAAATAACTTGATTTTTATTTTGTTATTTGATTGTCTTGTTATTTTATCAAAGCACTCAATTAAAATTTAATTATTTCACAGAAATCTGCTGAGGATATTTATGACTTTAAATCAGATTCACACACGTCGTTAGAGAAACTCTTTTCTGAATTTGGAGTGAGTTTGGCACTAGAAATATTTTTTATCAAAAACAATTTAATATTGAAAAATAATATAATATTCAAACAGTGAAAACGTTCTTTTTTTCAATAATTATTATTTGATTTTTATTTTTAGTCGCAGAAAAGTAAAAATGCTGAAGTTCAAAGAGATATTGAAGATAAAGAAGAAACAGTAAAAGTTGCAAAGCCAAGTGACGTGAAATCAAAACAGAAAGTAAATATAAAAATTGTAATTAAAATCTTTTTTATTTCCATGATTTCCTCATATGGAAGGTTAATGATAAATAGATAAAATAATAATAATTATTAATTTAAACCTTCTTTTTCAGGAACGGGAGCGATTGGAAGATAGAAAATTTTTCAGAATGTCCAGACGAAGTAAATCTCTTCCTCCAAAAAGAACGCGCTAATTACAAGATACAAAAAATTTCCTTAATATCATTATTTTACGAATAATTAATTTCTTTTTAATACATTTTAAATTACATTTTAAAAATAAGTAAATGTATTTTTTAAATATCTGTTACTTAATTCTTATGAGAAACAAAAATTTGTTAATTTCAAAAAATAAAAAATTAGTTTAAGCAATAATTTCCCTCTCCAATTAATTTAAATGCAATGGATTTTTTTTGTTTGAGAACAGTTTGATTGAGAGGTCAAGTGCAATTTACGGGGACACACAATTTATATATATTATAAACACTCTTTATTAGAAGCAACAAGTAAAAAAAATCTCTTTTTATTGTGTCAAATTTTTTTCTTAATGTTATACTCCTTATTATTTTTTTCCATTTAAAACTTCTTGTATAGACTTTCGAATATTTCAATCACACTTTCCCTTCCGAGAATTGCTAATTTTTTTTTTTCTTTCCTCATTTGCATAAGAAACGCATAGTCCATAAGAGAATTTCCAGTATCGTCCGGAGACTCCTGAAATAAGAAACATCTCAAATAAGATTATCAAAGCCGTGATTAAAAAGAAGATGTGTAAATAAAAAGACAATATATAAATGTCTTGCTATTTTTATTATTTTAGTGAACTTAAAACATTTTAATCTACGTATAATAAAAAGTCAATTAATAAATATTTTAAGATCAACAAGATAAAAAAAAAAATGTTTTTTAATTATACTTGAGCAAACTTTTGGAAATATAAAATTCAACATAAACAACTGAAGCCATAAAAGAAAATATGAGTGATCAGGAAAATGTTAAAAAACCATCCAATGGAGGAATATTATTTCAATATACAGCTGCAATTTGTGGTAAATAACCAATGTGCCAATTGTTGATTAGAAAATATTGATTTTTATTTTGCAACAAATTTTACAAAAATGACTCATAATAATTGAATTTTTGGAAATAATTTTGTTATTTTTTGTAAATGATTAAATTCTTTCGAAAAATTATTTTTTGTAAATGATTGAATTCTTTCGAAAAATTATTTTTTGTAAACAATTGAATTCCTAGGAACAATTTTATTAAAATCTAAAATAATTGAATTATTTTGTAAGAAAATTTAATTAAAATTGTATGTAAAATAATTGGTTTCTTCCTAACAATATTTTATTCAAATATTTGAAAATAATTGACTTCGTGTGAAAAAATTTACTATTTTTATAAATAATTGATTTTTAGAGCAAACTGAAATAAAATTTTTTAAGAAAAATTACAGTTTTTGGGCAATAATTAAATAGTTGCTAAGAATTTTAATAAAAATTTTCAAAAATAATTGAATTCCTGTGAAATATTCTACTACTTATTTATTCAAATAATTGATTTTCAGGAGAAACTGAAATAAAATTTTTAAGAAAAATTACAATTTTTGAGCAATAATTGAATAGTTGCTAAGAATTTAATTAAAATTTTTCAAAAATAATTTAATTCCTGAGATAAATTTTATTATTTTATGAAAATAAAAGAATTAATGCGTAAAAATTTATTATTTTTAAAAATAATTGTATTTTTTATAAGAATTTTAGAAATATTGTTTTTAAATAATAATTCATTTCGAAATAAAATAAATATGAAAATTTTATTTTGAATAATTGAATTTTGTTTGGAAATTTTATGAAAAGTGTAAATATTGAAAATCATTGAATTGCGAAAAATTATTAATAATAATTATACTTTTTAAAAAATTCAATTAAAGTTTTTCAAAATAATTGAATTTCCAAGATGAAATTTATTATTTTTAAAAATAATTTAATTTTTGTGATTAAGAATTCTTATTTATGAAAATAATTACCTTTGTCAAAGAATTTTATTACAATGACTCAAAATAATTTAATTTTCGCGAATAATTTTGTTATTTATCGCCATAATTGAATTTTTGTGATAAGAATTTTATTAAAGTCTTCAAGAATAATTGAATTATTTCAAAAAAAAAATTCAATTTAAATTGTATTTGAAATAATTTATTTCTTTCCAAACAATTTTATCAAAAAATATTGGATAGTAATTTAATTTTAGTAAAAAATTCTATTATTTTTGTAAATAATTGAATTCTTCCAAAGAATTTCCAAAAAATAATTTTTTTCCATATAAATTGACTTTTAGAAGAAACTGAAATTAAAATTTTTAAAATAATTACATTTTCTGATCAATAATTGAATAGTTGCCAAAAATTTTATAAAAATTTTCAAAAATAATTGAATTCTTGAGAAGAATTTCATTATTTACGAAAATAATAGAATTATTGCGAATTTGATGAAAATGTTAAAAAAATTAAATTTCTGTGAAAAATTTTGTTATTTTTGAAAATAATTGAATTCTGTCTATTGACAGTTGTCTATTGTCTATTGTCTATTGAATTTTAGAAAAACGGTTTTTAAATCATTAATTTTTTCGAAATACAATAAATATCATGAAAATTCTATTTATTTTATAATAATTGGATTTTTATGAAAAACTGTATTTGTAAAGATAATTGAATTTTTCGATTAATTTCGAATATTTTTTGAAAATAATTGAACCGTTTTTAAAGAATTGGATTATAATTTTTGAGAATATTTTTTTTTATTATTTCTAGCATTAGCAAATTGAAAGTAGTGGAAAGTCTATAAAAAAACAGAAATAATAGCTTTTTGCTTTTATGTTTCTTAACTTTTTTTATAATTTTTCTTTTAAAATATTTTCAATTTTAAAATTAATGTATTGAAAATCATCGAATTATTGCATATAATTTTATAAAAAAATATGATAATATTATAGAATTCCTTCTAAAAATGTTATTAAATTCTCGTGAAAAATGTTATTAAAATTTGTAAAAATCCTAAATTCTTTTGAAGAATTGCTTTCAATTTTTTTCGAACTAATGGAATTTCTTTGAAACTTTTAATTAAAAATTTTGTAAGCAATTGGACTTTATGAAGAAGTATTTTATTAAAATTGTATTAAAAATAATTGAATTCTTGCGAAGAATTTTATTACTGTTTATAAAAATAATTGAATTGTTCCAAAGAATTTATCAAAATTTTAGAAAATAAATGAATTTTATGTTAATTTTTGAAGATTAAAATTCTTTCGCGATATTCTATTAAAATTGTTTTGAAAATAATTAAATTTCTGCAAAGGATTTTACTATTTATAAACATAAATGAATTATTGCAAAGAATTTTACAATTTATAAAACTAATTGAAATATTTCGAAGAATTTATTAAAATTTTGAGAAATAATAAAATTAGTATGAAGAATTTTATAGAAATAATTGAAAATAATGAAAAAAATTTTTTTTCTTGTAAATATTTTGACAATAATTGAATTACTTTTAAAGAATTTAAAATTCTTGTTAAAATTGAATTTTATGGAAATTTTTGGAAATAATTCAACTCTTTCGTGTAATTTTTATTAAATTGGATGAAAAATAATTCAATTCCTTCAAAAAATTGTATTATTTATAAAAACAATTCAATTGTTTTGAAGAATTTATTAAAATTTTAGGAAGTAAATAAAATTTATGAAAATATTTAAAAATATTTGAATTCATCCGAGGAATTCAATTAAAATTGTTTTGAAAATAATTGAATTCCTGCAAAGAATTTTACTATTTATAAAGTTAATTGAATTCTTGCGAAGAATTTTACTACATTTATGAGAATAATTTAATTATTTCGAAGAATTTATTAAAATTTTAGAAAAAAATTGAAGTCTTTCGAAGTGTGTTAAAAATATTTCTAAAAATTTATCTCTTCCGAGGAATTCAATAAAAATGGTTTAAAAAATAATTCTTTTTTTTTGTAAAGATTGTACTACTTAAAAAAATAATTAAATTGTTTAGTAGGATTCATTAAAATTTTCGATAATTATTGAATTCTTTCATGAAATTATATTAAAATTTTTAAAATATGAACAGTAATAATTTATTTTGTACTTAATAAGTGAATTTTTAAAGTTTTTACTATGAAATTATTTAAAAAATTTACGATTGAATATAAATAAATAAATAATTTCTAAAAAAAACTACTTTAAAAAATAATTGAATTGTTTAGAAGGATTTATTAAAATTTTCGAAAATTATTGAATTCTTTCGTGAAATTATATTAAAATTTTCAAAATATGAACAATAATAATTAATTTTTTACTTAATAAAAAAAAAATTCACTTTAGTGAATTTTTGATGTTTTGACTATGAAATCATTTAAAAAATTTATGTGTGAAAATAAAAAATTTGTAATTCGCATAACAAAAACAAATTGAGTAGCACGTTCCGAGCGTAACATTTGCTAGTTAATTAAATAATTGTTTAATTTAAATTAATTTAATTAATTTAATTAATAGAATTAAAGAATATATTTACAGTAATGAAAATAATGTTCCCCTTGTAACAGCATCTTTAACAATGGCGGGCACAGCAACCTGTATAGCATGGTCGACATCAGCGATTCCACATCTCAAGAGTGAAAACTCAAACATCAAAATCACCGATTTACAAGGATCTCTAATTGCATCGTTAAATTATATTGGAATGGTTATTGGCTTTGCACTGTGTCCATATCTAATGGATCGCATAGGCAGAAAATTCAGTCTCCTACTAGTTGGCCTCTCTCAAATTACCGGCTGGCTATTAATCAATCAATCACAATCGGTCCATGGACTCTATATTGCCAGAATAATATCAGGAATCAGTGACTTCAGTTTCATCGTTTCAATGATCTACACTGGCGAGATAGCCGATAAAAAAATACGTGGCACACTCTCTTCAATTCAAATTCTCTCCTTTTCCCTCGGCATTTTCTATATGATAACAATTGGCGCATTTCTTCCCTACGAGACAGTGAATAAATTGGGTTTCCTCATTCCGGCAATTTTCCTCATTACATTTGTATTCATGCCAGAGACGCCTTACTATTTATTGATCCGTGGACGTGATGAGGAGGCAATGAGGACACTGATGAAATTAAAAAACACGGACGATAAAGAGGAGGCAATTGTTGATTTGGAAAGAATTAGAAGAGCAGTCATTGAGAGTCGGGAGAATTGTAAAAGTAGCTTTAGGGAACTTTACAGCACAGCCGGAAGTCGACGGAGTTTTCTCGCTTTATTATTTCTCAAAGTGACGAAACAACTTTCGGGAATAACAGCAATTGTTGTCTATGGTCAAGCGATACTCGATCAATCGGGATTTTCCATAGAATCAAAATATTTGATAGTAATTCTCTGTGCGGGGAAAGTATTCGCTGGTGTGATAGCAACGAGTCTCATCGATATAGTCGGAAGGAAAATAATCCTCTTATTCTCCGCGCTAGGAACTTGTCTAGCTCTAACAATTGTTGGTTTATTCTTCTTCCTCCACAATTACCTGAAAATTGATGTCAACGCATTTAATTGGTTGCCATTTGTGGGATTGATGATACACGTGATAACTTTCAACATTGGACTTGCTCACGTACCTGCCGTATTTGTGGGCGAAGTATTCTCCATTAAAATCAAAGTACTCGCTGCCTCGTTTGCCCTAATTGCCGAGGCATTCGTTGGATTTGTCGTCATTCTCGGCTTCATACCAATGACAAAAACAATTGGAATTTATGGAACTTTATGGTTTTTCGCCGTCATGTGCCTCGTCGGTCCAATCGTCAGTGTTATGATAGTTCCAGAAACAAAAGGCAAATATTTGGAGGACATTCAAATTCAAATTCACCGAAGAAGTTCAAGACACGCCATGAAGCCGTTGTTAGTCAAATGAATCCATCTGTAAAGATAATTTTCGGTTAATAAAAGGAGAAAAATCATCTAAAATGAAAAATAATTCAACTTTACCTGGAAATGTATTTCAATTCTCGATTTACACAAATTCGTATCGTAGGTTTATAAAAATATTTCCCTCATTTTTATTTTTAGCATTCATAGTAATCAGGAAGTTCTCATAATTCTCTGTAAATTAAAACAAAACCATTCAGAATATGATTTTGTTTGAAAAAAAAGGAAAATCGAAAAGAAATTTGTTTGAAAAATTCTTTTATACCAAATAAGTAAGTAAAAGTCCTTGTTAAATTTTGAGTTCATGTGTATATATTTTTTTTGAATGCAGTGTCTGTTACAGTCACCTGAGACCACTCGCTGTATGCAGTCACAAAAAAGTAAACGTCTATAGATCGCATATTTATTTAATATATAGCAAAATTTGGTCCATCACAGATTGTTGACATCGCAAATATAAATATTTCGAATTTTCGTAAATTAACACAACACACAAACTAAGATTGTGTCGAAATTAAAAAAATTGTACATTTTTCTCTTTCCAAGTGCAAAACTTATCGTGTTTCAAAAATAAAAACTAAAATTTTAATATTTATACAGATATATATTTTTTTTTTGGAAATATGCATAATATAAATACGTTTTGCATATCGCTTGTAATTTTTTTAAAATTTAGTTTCTTCGCGAAATATACTTGACAGGTGTGAAGTAATTCTCTTTACAATGAAATGAATCTATTTACAAATTAATCATTAAAAAAAAACATTAAAATATCCATGTTTAGATCCATTTCCGAGATCATAACTACAAAGAATATTTATAGATTTCTAGAAAATATATATTGCAATCAACAAGAGGTACGAAATGTGTAAATTAATTCAATTCATAAGTTCAAATCCTTCGCTATTTGAGAAAAATATATAAAAAAAAAATCTTGACAATTGAGGAAAAAAGCACCATTAAATTTTAGTCGAATAAGTAAAATGATTTTTAAATATATGTATTGATTGACATAATTGAAATCTTAAAAAAAAGGAATATTTATAAGAATACAAATACAATAATAACGTATCATGCGTGAAGTGAACTTAAAATCACTGAAAATGCTATGAATCTTTGTGTAAAATACACATCTTTGAAAAATTAATTTGAAAAAAGAAATTAATTCTTTAAAGGTATATTGTAATTCTTAAAAGTATGCGCTAAAAATATTATTAATATTATTAATAATTAATTAATTAAAAAATAAGAAACATGAAATGTCCCTTTCAATCGTTCATAATTTAACATTATTTAAAACGTTTAAATAGATTTTTGAAATACATTTATAAATGTAAAAACTATTTCCAAAGAATCAATTCTCAATGTGATGTGATGTAAAACAAAAATGAGGAGCAAGCAATTTCCCATCAACGTTTTACACAATTTAATTGCGTATTAAAATTAAAGTTGCAGTAACTTTTGAGAATTCAATAATACCCCAAAAAAAAACAGGGTCCAAGTGAGAGAAATAGTGTAAAGAAAAAAAATAGGATAAAAAGTAATGTAACGTAAAGGTATCAGTGATGGAGATGTAACAAACGTATGAATATATGACTGTTAAAATAGGTAGTTGGAGTAGTTTTCCTTGGTTCCAGGCCCAACGAAGTCAAGTGTCTTTATAATTCGTCTCAATTATTATTATTTTTTTTGCGTGCGTCCTGCTTGTGTATACCAGTCAGTCTGTGAAGACAAATAGAAAAATTACATTTTTCCTTAATTTTTGAGAAAAAAAATAAATAAACGTCGAAGATTTTTAAAAAAATAGTCTTTCATATATATAATAATGAAATATTAATCAATTCTTTTTTTTCAGTTTCCGTTCGTCATTCTCTCGGAATTTACTTACGTTACATTGAAAAAAAAAACAATTCAGTTTTCATCCTCATCCATTCTCAATCGCTTCCTTCGGTCCTCGCCCACGTTTCTCTCCTCGGCCTCCAAGACTTTTAATCGTGAACCACAAATCTCCTGTCCATGAAGATTCTGAAAAAAATTTGTTTACTTTTTTTTCTATGTATAAAAACTAGGTTGACAGATAAAATTTAATCGTTTTTCCCTGACTTTCAGAAATTTTTTTTTGACTTTTTCCCTGATTATGAAGAATATTTTGATTTACATAAAAAATTATAAGATATTCGAAAAAATGTTCTATTACATTTATTTACGAATTTCGTTAATTGTAAAATCAGGGTTGCCACAAATATTTAATTTTATTTTTCCCTGACTTTTCCCTGATTTCCAGACAAAATTCTCACTTTTTCCCTGACCATAAAAAATATTCTGATTCACTCTAAAAATTATTAGATACTCAAAAAAATGTTCTATTAAATTTATTTACAAATTTCATTAATTGTAAAATTATTCAAAAACATCAATAACTAAATTTTTAAATAAGTATTTAATTATTACTTTCCCACGGGAATTAAAATTCTTCAGAACATTCAAATTTAAACCTTTTTAAAACTCAACAAATTTATAAGAATATTATTACAAAACATAAAGAATTCTTAATGTTTTGTTATAATTTAAATAACCATGAAATTTTTCAACAAAAATTTAAATATTTACAAAAATTCTAATAAAATCCTTCGCAAGAATTCTATTATTTTTAAAAGTAGTAAATTTTCTCAAAAAAATTCAATTATTTGAATTGTAATAAAATTCGTTGCAATAATTCAATTATTTTCATAAACAATAAATCGATTATTCGGTAATTTCAATTTTTAATTAATTTTTATTAAAAAAATTCCAGAAAATTTCAATTATTTAAATTGAAAATAAATAATTTATTGAATTGAATTTTGGTTAAAATTGAATTCTCATAAAGAATTCTATCAACAAATTTTTAAATAATTTAATTTTTTTGACAAATTTTAATAAAGTTTTTAAGAATAATTACACTTTTCGAGGAATTTGATTAAAATATTGTATCCAAAATTAATTAAAATCCTGCGATGAGTTTTCTTATTCATGAAAATAATTTTAAAAAATTTCCAAAAATGTTATTAAAATTTTTCTAAAATAATTGAATTTCGGTGAAGAATTTTATTATTTATAAAAATAATTCAATTCTTGTAAAGAACTTTGTTAAATTTTTTTTAAATAATTGATTTATGCGACGAATTTTATAAAAATCTTTTTAAATAATTGATATTTTTCAAAAAATGTTATAAAATTTTTTATATTAAATAATTGAATTTCTGTGAAAATTTTATTATTTATGAAAATAATTTAATTATTTCAAAGAAATTTATTGAAAATTTCATAAATTATTGAATTTCTGTGAAATTGTAACAAGAATTTTATTCAAGTTTTTAAATATAGTTTAATTTTGAAGAAGAATTGTATTATTTATAACAACAATTGAAATTTTGACGAGAATTTTAAAAACTTATTTAAAATAATTGAATATTGATGAATTTTATTATTTGTAAAGATAATTAAAATTTTGATAAAAAATTTTTGAACATAATTGAATTTCTGCGAAGAATTTTATTACTTTTGAAAATAATTTAATTCTTCCAACGAATTTTATTCAAGTTTATAAAAATAATTGAATTTCGGTGAAGAATTTTACTATTTCTAAAAATAATTTAATTCTTGAAAAGAACTTTGTTAAATTTTTTTCAATAACTGAACTCTTGCGATGAATTTTATAAAATTATTTTTAAATAATTTATAGTTTTCGAAAAATTATTTGAAATTTTTTCTATTAAATAATTGAATTCTTGTGAAAATTTTCTTATTTATGAAAATAATTGGTTTATTTAAAAACTAAATATATCAAAAATTTTGTAAATTATTGAATTCCTGTTAAATTTTTTCAAGAATTTTATTAAAGTTTTTAAAAATAAATTGAATTTCGAAGAAGAATTGTATTATTTATAAAGAAAATTTAAATTTTGACGAGAATTTTGAAACAAATTTTGAACATAATTGAATTTTGGAGAAGAATTTTTTTATTTTTAAAGATATAATTGAAATGACCAGATTTTTTTTCAATTTTTGGACAGAATTGAATTTCTGCGAAAAATTTTATTACTTTTGAAAATAATTGAATTTCTGTAATTATTTGCAACTTTTCCAAAATTAAATTTTTTTTGTATTTTTAACTAAAATTCTTTTATCAATCTAGTATTTATGAAAATTATAAAAATTATTTATCACATAATTTATAAGTCATAATTTTGTAGTAGTTCTTTAAAAATTAAGTTATTTAAAAAGAAATTATTGTCTGAAATAGAAAAAATTTAAGGTTTTGTATTGAAATTCGTGGTTATTTTTATAGTTTATAAGGCAAACAAAAAAAAACATCAAAATTTAGAATTTTTTCATGAATTTTTGAAATTGGATTTTTTCCAGTACTTTTACTAAAAATCCCTGACTTTTCCCTGACCAATTTTACTTGCCCTGACTTTTCCCTGAATTCCCTGACCTGTGGCAACCCTGAAAATTATTCGAAAACAACAATAACTTCTTTTTAAAATAAATATTTAATCATAAGCATTTTTCTAAACGATTAATGATTATTGAAAATCCCTGACTTTTCCTGACTTGTGGTAATCCTGAAAAAACATATAGAAATTTCAAATATAAAATGATAAATTTACCTCAATTGCTTTGTTAGCACTGTCAACGCTCGCGTATTTTGCATAGCCACAATTCTTGCCAGGTAGCATATACACATCGATAAGATTTCCAAATCTGCAGAAAGCGTCTTTCATTGCGTGAATTGGAGGAACCGGTGGACCACAAACGATGAAGCATCGTTTTGCTACGTCTGCATCGATACTTGCCATTGGTTGTTGAGGTGGCAATTTCAAAAGCGACGAATCGAAAGCTAAAATCAAAAAAGAATTTATTCATTACTTCAAGATTAACTTTTTTCTAAAACAATTTTTGTTTCTTATTTCAACTGAAGAATGATTATTAATTTATTGAAGAAAAAAACTCTAGAGAAAATAAAACTTACAAGGCGCTGTTAAGCCAGCGGCCTGAATTAATGAAGTAGCTTGTGCAATTGTTTCCGCCAAATGGACCAAATCCGTTCTAGCATTTGTGAGTCCAAGACTTGAACCGCCGGGTTTCGACTGATTCTTCGATGATGGTGCACTACTCAAGTCTGGTTTAACAATCATTCTATGTCCAGGTGGATATTCGAAACCATGAAACTTTTCTCGCGCATATGCCGCCGCGTTAGGATTCAAATAGGCGACAGTTGCCTGACCTCTTGGCATTCTATACCTAACGTCTGTTTTCAAACTGCAGTAATCCAATCCTGGCACAATATCAAACAATTTCCACAACTGATCTTGATTCAATGCAGGATGCGCGATCACTTGTAATCTCGTGTAACCCTCATTATTTGGATAATTAGCCGCAATCTCAAGGCTAATGCTGCTTTTACCGAAATTTGACGAACCATAACCACCGCCGCCGCCACCACCACCACCACCTCCCATATTGTCATACGACACTGAGAGGCCATTACTGTATTTCGAGTCGTTATGATCGGGTTTTGGTTTCTTTGGTTCAGCAAACACGGCTTTGTACTTTCTGTCGCATTCCTCAAATGCTTTAGCGGCACTGGATACTTTTCGGAATTTAACATAACCAAAACCTTTTGATTCATTGGTATTTCTATCCTTTACCACTGTTGCATATTCAATGGCTCCAAATTTGGAGAATTCTTGCTGTAATTCCGTGTCAGTCATTGATTTTGGTAGGACACAAAATAATCGTACCCATCGCTCCTCTTCGTTTGTCTCACGCACTGATCCTTGATCTCGACTAAAAGTAGAATAAAATGGGTTTCAATTAATAGAAAATTAATAGAAAAAAAAGAATGTAATTACATTCTTCTTCAGAGTATCTACTATATTTGTTCAACAAAATTCCCGCTTCTTTCCGGTTATGTCCTTAATATTTCCCGGATTTCTTCTCATCTTTATATTTGATTTCAAACATTAAATCTTGAAATTTTTTGAAAATATTTTTTTTAAATAATTTTAATTGTTAATTTGGAAAATAATCGAATTAAACAGAGCATTTTCTCAATTTGTCGAAAATAAACATGTCTCTTTATAATTATAGGTGTAAAATTGATTTTTCAATTTTATTAAAATTATAATAATCGAATTTGTGCAAAGAATTTTACTATAAATTGTAAAATTCTTTGCACGAATTCAATAAAAATTATAATTACGGTCACTAACATTACTTTCGAAAAATTTAAATAAAATTCTTTAAAAGAATTCAATTATTTTTCAAAATATGTAAAGAAATTTTAATTACTTCACAAATTTTCAATTATTTCCTTATAAAAATTCAATTATCTTGAAACAATATTATTGAAAAATTATTACAACAATCTTATTTTCCAGATTTAAAAAAAATTTGCGAAAGTTCAATTTTATTAAAATAATTTAATTTTTGTGATGAATTTTATTAAAATTTTTGAAAATAATAAAAAAGTAATAATTAATTATTTATTTAATAAGTAATAAACATTTAATTTGTCCAAGAAATAAATAAAAATAATTTATATAAACATTCAGGACTTTAAAATTATAAAAATTTAAGGGAAGTTCAATAATTATAATTATTGAATAGAATAATATTTTTTATAAGCAAAAAATTCATTTAAAACCGTAAAAAGGACTTTAAATTTAAAAATTAAAATTACGGTCACTAGCATTATTTTTGAAAAATTTAAATAAAATTCTTTGAAAGAATTCAATTTTTTTTCAAAAAATGTAAAGAAATTTCAATTACTTCACAAATTTTCAATTATTTTTTTTGCAAAAAAAACAACTTTATTGTTTCAAGATAATTGAATTACAACAAACTTCTTTTTCTGAATTAAAAAAAAAAATTTGCGAAAGTTCAATTTTATAAAACAATTTTATGTATATTTTTTTAAATTAACTAATAAAAATTTTAATTATTAATTTTCGTCGTTAGAAATATGAATACATTAAAATATGACTTTTTATAAAATTTAATTATTAATTAGTTATTAAATTAAAATACTTTAAAAATTCTATTTGTTAAAAAGTTTCTTATTTAATTTCTAAGTTTTTTTCTTTAAGAAATTTAGTTACATATTTTCAATGGAATTTAAAAATATTTCTATTGATTCCATAATTTTCTTAAATTTATTTACATAATACGTTTGAATTGGTGACTGATTTTTTACTATCAAATTAATTATTTTTTTAACTAATTTAAATTTAGAAACTAAATATCTATAAATAGTTTAAATATCTATAAAAATTGAAATAAAAAGTGATTTTTTAAAAACGAATTAAAGTAATAAAACTTTTTTTTAATTTTGGTGCAAAAATTCCCGGATAATTTCCGGGTTTTCCCGGTCAAATTAAATTCCCGGTTATTTTTCGGTTTTCGAGAAATTTCCCGGTTAGTAGACACCCTGGATTCTTATTTAATTTGCAAAGATGCAATTTTTAAAATTATTTTCTAGAAATTTTTTCTAAACCTACTTGGATGCAATCATGACTTTTATTGGACGTCCCACGGAGCCTAACATTTTACCGTTCATTTCTTCAAGAGCACATGCCGCTTCTGATGTTTTCGAAAATTTGATATACGTTACACCTGTGAAAAAATTTTTTTCTTAGAACAGAGTATAGAATGTAGAAAAAAATTAAATAAAAAAAGAAAGCAATTAGAAAGAACATAATGAAACTTCAAATTCATATTAATGATTATTAATTGAAATGAGAAAATATCTTTTGTTACTTAAATGGATATTTTTAGAGGTGAATGAAAAGAATCGACACGTGGGATGAAAATCATGTACAGGCACGTTTCGTATATTAATAGCCTTTGAAAGATAGTTGAATGTTCTAATCAAAGCACGTAGTTGGTATAATTCATCAATTGTAAGTGTAAGTAAATTTTGGTTCAATTCTATTACTCGAATATTGTTTTCATTTTCTTCTATTAAACGAAGTTTTTTAAAGAAAATAAAAACAAATTTCTAAAACTTTCTTAATTGATAACAATTTAAAAGAAAAAACACATTTTCATATTTGACATAATTATTTTAAATGCATTTTCCGAAAATCATTTTGCATTTTGATTTGAAATGATTTTATTTTTTTCATTTTTTGTATTCGAAAAAAAAATACAAGAAAATATTTTTTCTATTGTAGAAATTTTGTTTGACGAGGTTCACCGGCAAATTCATTTTCTTCGAAATTTTACAAACTTTGGGAAAATATTTATTTTTGCATACTGAAAATAAAGTTCAATTATAAGGAACAATCTGACGGGCAGATAAAACAAAAATTAGTTCAATGTAAAAATTTCTCAATTTAGAAGGAATAGAAAAATTAAATTTTAAATTCGTTTTGGTGAAAGAGCAAATAATTTAATTTTGAACACGTAAAACGATTGAATGGCGCATTTGAATAAAAATTACAATTTTGTCGATTTTGTCAAAAAGAAACTTTCTTTAAATTTTAGGTTATGTTACTTGAATAATTTATTATTGACAAAACATTATAAATTTCACATTCAAATATAACTTCAAAATGTTCAAAATGTAGAACATTAAGTTCCTTACGCTTCTACCAAGTGGAATTTAAATTCGCCATTTTCTTTTAAAACACAAAATTATTACTAATTTTTGTTACCGATTGTTTGTCAGATTCTTCCTTACATAAAGAAAAGCACTTTATGACTAAAGAAAAACATTTTTGTTAACGAAATTGCGATCTTTCTTGATTAAAAAGATTGAATAGGCAAAAAAAGAAATCAGATAACTAACTCAACAGATTTTACTAAAAATAAAAATTTACAAGTAGTTCAAGAAAAAAAAGGGTATGTAAACTATAGTGTAAACGTGATTTCTTTACGCGATTAGCCGGCGAATCTATTGTTTTCGTCGCTTTTTTATTATAAAGAACCCAATGCAATGTAAAGAATAAATAAAAAGTAAAATGCAATTGCAATAATTAATTACTTGGAATAAAAAGAAGTGATAAAATTATTAAAAAGAGAATGTAAATGAGAGTAAAGGAAAGAGAAAATAATTATTGATTAGAGTCAGGGGTATAAAGTAATTTACTGAAAGATGCGTGTACCTTTATTTTCTCCTGTATTTCGGTCCTTAACCACCCAAATATCTTCGATTTTGCCGAATTTTTCAAATGCCTTTCGAAGGTCATCTTCCTCGAGGCTTTTGTGGCAAATAACGAAAAGCCGCGAATTTGGTGGATCATCGTTTTTTGATCGTGGATCGGACGAGTAATATGAATCTCTTTCCCTGTGGTCGGCCATTTTGCAACTAAACCAAACGACGAGAGGAGAGCAAGAGCACTGCGCCGGCGGCGACTATAACTTGAAGCCCAAACTATACAATCTGATTTAACAGGACTGTATGGATATTTCGGCTCTTTTTTGTGTGTTACAATTTTTTTTCGCAATGTAAAAATGTTCTTTTTTCGATGAATTTGTTATCGATCTTTTTGAAACTATTTCTAGGTTATGTTACACTCCTAAACCTCGAACTTATCAACTTTTAATTAAAACAAATAGTGTTTTAATTTATTAGGCTTTTTAAATTTTTTCAAACTTGCGAATCTTTGGAAATTTATATACTTATTTATGTCCACTGGAGAAGTAATCACAGCACTGATATTTAAACACTAGCAGATCAGTAAATAATGTGAATTATTGTTTTTTGTTTTAAAAAATCAATATAGAAATAGCGTAGTTACCGCATAGCGCGTTAGTGCGCGGAAAAAGTCTTTCCGCAGGGGCTAAATTAACTAAATCCGACTAAATTTTAAGAAAATGGTGAAAGTAAATTATAAATTAATATTTTCTAGACGATTAATTACATTTCTTGTAAATAAAAAGTTGGGAAATATTATCAACGTAGATAAAAGTAAATTTTTAAATATACAAAACGAGAATAATAGAAATGAAAAATGATAATTATATAATTCAAATGTTTTTTTATACAGGAACATTTTCGAAAAATTAAAACTTCTGGTTTATGGAAACGTTATGCTTGAATATTTTTCTAGTAGATTCTAGTTATGTGCGACTTTTCCTGTTACAGAAAGAGAAAATGTAAATTTAATAATATATTATAATAATATAATTATATTGTTTTGTCCACTTGCGTGTAGAAGACGATTTATTTTTTAGCATCATTTCTCTTCTTGTGACACGAATATTTTTAGCACAAAACAATTTTCATTTATATGAACCAATTGCTAAATAAATAATAAAAAAAATTAAAGAATAAATAATATTCTCTTTGTAGTAAATAATATAATTTATTCGTAATAAGTGAATTACAGCAATTTTTGTTTGAATAATTTTATGTTTCAATTTGTATTGAAAATTGAATTAAATTATTGACAGTAAATCTCTGAAGAAAGGAAATAGTTATTCCACTTTCTTGAGAAATAATTTAATTTAATTAATTTAGTAATAATTTTTGTGTTTAAAATAACAAATTGTCTGTATAATTTCATACTGTTTTAATTTCTTCTTTTTTTAAAAAAAAGAAAACAAAATTAGGTGTGTCCGTTCCTGAAGAATATTTAATAATACATACCACAAAAAACAGGTTTCCACGTAACACGAATAAGTACCGTTTAGATTTAAAGGTATATTATATACTCATTCGCTAGCGACTTCTTAAATCAATATTTTTTAGAATTAAAAAACAAGCGAAAAAAATTGAGAAGAGAACATGTTTGAAAAAGCAAAAACAAGAACTTTTTTTCAGCCCCAGTTGTTCACCTTTGGAGTAAACATTAAAAACTTTCTCTTCAACTTTTACTTTCATTGCAGTGTGCTCGAAGGCACTGATTGTGAACTGAAAATATTGTTAATAATTAAATAAAAATAAAAATAAATAATTAACTAATTTTGCACATAAATAATGAAATAATTCTACACATAAGTAATTAATTTTATACATAAATAATTAATTTTACATATAAATAATTAATTTTACACATAAATAATTAAGTAATTTTGATATTCGTTTATTAGTTATAGTAAAAAAAAAAATTCACCGTAAAACGAACAAAATCTAATACATCTTCGTTGCTTAATATCTATAATTACAATGTCCGAACAATTGAATTGCGATCAAGTATGAAAATATTCTTTCAATCAATCAATTAATCTATAATTAAAATCTATTTTTCTTGCAAGATAACAAAGAGAAAAAAAAATCTATTGCGAACGTTATGCATCATATGTGGACGCAGAAACATTGCCTCCATGACCAGTCCAATTGGTGTGGACAAATTTACCTTCCTGACCAAGAAGCTCATAGGTATGAGCTCCGAAATAATCTCTCTGTGCTTGCAGTAAATTTGCCGGAAGTTGAACTGTTCTAAAACCATCGTAAAAGGCCAATGCTGTCGATAGAGCCGGAGTGGGAATACCAAGAGCCACGGCATTCGAGACAATGACCCTGACACTGCCTTGACAACGTTTCATTGTCTTTGCAAAGAAATCGTCAAGCAGTAAGTTCGTCAATTTTGGATTCTTGTCGAAGGCTTGCTTAATATTCCCCAGAAAGGCGCTGCAATGATAAGAAAAAGTCATTTTTAATTTACTGTAAAATTGAACACAAACAGTAAAAACAAAATTTGCAATACAATTTTCGATAAATTGTATTAATTGTATTAATTGTATAAATTGTATAAATTGTATAAATTGTATAAATAAATATAAAATAAATTATTATTAATTTAATTTAGTTAGTAAATTTAATTGTTGGAGAAAAAATGATTAATTTTTTTAAAAATGTAAAAAATATTACTTATAAAAATAAATTATCAATACAATACAATACAGAATTGTACTTCAATCGTTAAACAATTTACAAATTTGAATTTACAAACTAGGCTCAAAATAAGAATTCATTTCTGAATTTCCGAAAGAGGAGAAAAAGTGAATTAAAACTTTCAAATAACCTTCTGATTATGCAACCGCCTCGCCACATGAGAGCAATTCCGCCGTAATTAAGATTCCATCCATGAATTTTCGCCGCTTCTCGCAAAAGCATAAAACCCTGAGCGTAGGAAATAATTTTCGCCGCGTAGAGTGCATTGCCCAGATGTTCGAGGAACACTTTTTTATCGCCCTCGTAAACATTGCTCGGTCCAGCCAAAACGGAACTAGCCTCAATTCTCTCATTCTTCAGCGCGGAAAGACATCTGGCAAACACTGATTCACCAATTAGAGTAACTGGAATTCCATAATCCAAAGCCGCAATTGCTGTCCATTTTCCCGTGCCCTTTTGTCCGGCTGTATCGCGAATTCTCTCCAACAAATGACCCTTGTCGTCCTTATACTTGAGAATATCCCTTGTAATTTCTATCAAAAATGAATTAAGATCGCCCTTATTCCACTCCTCGAATGTTTTACTCATTTCTTGCGGCGTGAGACCAAGTCCATTTCTCATAATATGATAAGCCTCGCAAATTATCTGCATGTCGCCATATTCAATTCCATTGTGTACCATTTTGACGAAATGTCCAGCGCCAGTTTCGCCGACCCAGTCGCAGCAAGGCTCGCCATCGACTTTCGCGCAAATTGCCTGTGAAAAATGAAAACAGTAACAATTATTACTTGACAAAAATAGTCATAAACAGAATTGGTAAAAATTTTACCACGTTCAAGTCCAGAACGTTTATCACCAAAAAAAAGTTTTTTTAGTAACTTATAAAAAATGTAACGCAGAAATATTCACACAAAAAATATTTAGAAAAAATAGATTCATATTTATTTCTGATATTAATTATTATATAAATAAATAGTAAATTCAAAATAATATTCAAGAAGAATAATTAAATTCAAAAACAATAATTCAAAAACAAATTTTTTTTCATTGATCAACGTTGAGGACTTCAAGTTCGTAAAATTGTTACATCTTGGGAGAAAAATATCTCTCATCTCCCAAAAAAAATATTTTTTGCTTGGGAAAAAATTAAAATTAAAAATTAAAATTAAAATTAAAAAATAAAATTAAAATTTAGTTAAAAATTCGAAAGATAAATTTATGATTTCATTCACTCACCTGGAAAATGGGTTTAATGTGGGGCCAGGCTTTCGAATTTCCTCCGGGCATCAAAGATGGTCCATAACGTGCTCCATCCTCTCCGCCACTGACTCCGCTTCCAACGAATAAAATACCCTTTTTATCCAAATCTTGAGTTCGTCTCTGTGTATCCTGATACTCGGAATTTCCTCCATCGATTATAATATCGCCTTCGGATAAGAGTGGAACCAATTTCGCAATGAAATCATCAACAGCCGAACCAGCTAAAAATAAAAAAAACGATTTTAATTAAATTTGTCACGTTGAAATAATAAATACAGGATTCCGACAGGTCGGGAAAAATAGAATTAGACAAGGAAATTAAAATCAGAGAAAAGTTTGGAAGTTTTATTAAAAGTACTATAAAAAATTAATTTTCTGGAATTTATAAGCAAAGTCTAAAGAAAATTCTCGGCAAAATTTCAATTGTCTTTATAAATAAAAAAATTCTTCTCCAAAATTCAATTATTTTGTAAAATTGAAGAAAATTCTTGACAAAATTTCAATCATTTTAGAAAATTGTTCCTCATTAAAATTATTTTTAATAATCTCCTATTTCAATAAAATTTTCCAAAAGAATTCAATTATTTATCAATTTTTTATAAATTTCTTCGCACCAATTCAATTACTTTTCATTTTTTTAATGAAGTTTCTCGAAAGAATTGAAATATATTCAGAAAATTGAAAAAATAGTTCTCAGGAATTCAATTGTTTTAAAAAAATTGAAGAAATTTCTTGGCAAAATTTCAATTATTTTCAAACATTTTCTTTATTTCAATTATTTTTAATAATCTACTATTCAAATAAAAAATTCTAATAGAATTTAATTATTTAAACAAAATTTTAATAAAAATTTCACAGGAATTCAATTAGTTATCAATTTTTTCGCACCAATTAAATTACTTTTGATTTTTTAATGAAGTTTCTCGAAAAAATTGCAATATATTCAGAAAATTGAAAAAATAGTTCTGAGGAATTCAATTGTTTTCAAAAAATTGAAGAAAATTCTTGGCAAAATTTCAATCATTTTCAAACATTTTCTTCATTTAAATTATTTTTAATAATCTACTATTTCAATAAAATTTTCCAACATAATTTTATTATTTAAGCAAAATTTTAATAAAAATTTCACAGAAATTCAATTATTTATTTATTTTTTCGTACCAATTCAATTATTTTTTATTTTTTAATGAAGATTCTCGAAAGAATTGTAATATATTCAGAGAATTGATAAAATAGTTCTGAAGAATTCAATTATTTCTCAAAAAAATTGAAATATATTCAGAAAATTAAAAAAAAATGTTTTAAGAAATTCAATTATTTCGAAAAATTAAAATAAAATTCTTTTAAAAATTAAATTATTACTTTTTTAATTTGACAAAATTCTTTACAAGATTTAATTAAGAAAATTGCAATTTTAATACAATTTTCCAAAACAGTTCAATTATATTTGCAGCACAATTTTTCTTAAGAATTCAATTATTTTCAATTCGCTTAAAACTTATATTATTTTTTTTTAATATGACAAAATTCTTTACAAGATTTAGTTAATAAAATTTTCCTAAACAATTAAATTATATTTTCAATACAAATCTTCTTAAGAATTCAATTATTTTCCCAAATAATACATTTTTTATGGGAATTCAATTATATTAAAAAAAAAATTGAATAAAATTCTTCGCTAGAAAAAAATTTATTATTTTCAAACAAGTTGATAAAATGCTCTTTAAATTTCGAATAAAGATAAAATTGTTTATAGATTACAATCACTGTTAAAAAATGTTTGTAAAAATCTTCGAAACAATTCAATTATTTTCGTAAAAAATAAAATTCTTCGAAGCAATTAAATTATTTGAGAAATTTTAATAAAATTCTTCCCAAAAATTCAACTCTTTTCAAAAATAAAATTTTTCCCAGGAATTCAATTATTTAAAAAAAAACAATTTTTTTTAATTCTTTGTAAGTTTTCAATTATTTTCAATGTCCTAATTATATTTCCTAATCGAATTCAATTATTTTCGTAAAAAATAAAATTCTTCGAAGCAATTTAATTATATAAGAAATTTTAATAAAATTCTTCCCAAAAATTCAACTCTTTTCAAAAATAAAATTTTTCACAAGAATTGAATTATTTAAAAAAATATTTTTTAATTCTTCGTCAGATTTCAACTATTTTTAAATTCTTAATGATATTTGTCAATCGTATTTAATTATTTTAAAAAAGGTTTTAAAAAATTCTAAGAAATGCAATTATTAAAGAAAAATTCGAATAAAATTCGTTGCAAGAATTTCATTATTTTCATAAATAACAAAACTTATTGCAAAATTTAAATTATTTTTTATACATTTAAAAAAATGATAGAAAATATTGCATTCATTCTTAAACTTTTTTAAACCAAAATAATTACTTTTTACACTGAAATAATTGAATAATAATAATAATTGAATTATAGAAAAATTCCCTACTAAAAGTTGATTAATAAATGAATTTTACTTAAAATTTCAAATTACAATTGAACATTAAAAGTATTATAACGTGTTTTTTTTAGAAATGATTGAATTTTAAAGAGGCTTCAAATTATTAAAAAACATGAAGGAATATTTTTCTCGTAAGTTACTGAATTTCAGAAGATTCAAATTTGAAAATCTTAATTTCGATAGAAAAATAATGATTAAATATTTATTGAAAGAAGAAGTTTCGATGTTTTCGAATAATTTTACATCAATTAAAGAAATTCCTACATTACATTACATTATTAGTAATAGAACATTTTTTCGAGTATCAATTATATTGTTTCGGAGTAAATCAGAATATTTTGGTAAAAATATTAAAATTTTTGGGAAAAACTTTTAAAATTGTCTAGAAATCAGGGAAAAAGAAAATTAAATTTTTCGTCGCATCCCGGAAGTAATGAAATTTTCATAAAAAATTTACCTTTAACAAGTAACATTACTCGTCGGGGTTTTTTCAATTTGCTGACCATTTCCTCTAAACTGTAAGCGCCAATGATTTTTGTACCTTTGGCTTCATTTTGAAGAAAAGATGTAACTTTTTCAGTTGTTCGATTATAGGCACAAACGGTAAAGCCATGATCGTTCATGTTTAGAATTAAATTTTGGCCCATTACAGCCAAGCCAATCAAGGCGATATCTGCCATTCTGTAAAAAAAAATTATTCACTTTTTTGTACCACATACAACTCGAATTTAGGATTAGTTACTGAGAGAACATTTCAAAGATTATCAGATTTATCATTATTTTTTTAAATCAAAAATGCTAATAAATTACATAATTGCTATTAAAATATTCTGTGAAATCCTTGAATATAGACATTATAATAATAATAAAAGTTATGATTGTTTTTCACTTTTACGAATATTGAGAGATAAAATCATTTGACGTCATGGATTTAGAAAATATAAACTTGTTAGAAAATAATAAATAAGATTAAGTAAATACAATCTTTTTCTGAACATTCTCATACAAATTAAATATCGAATTTAAAATATTAATTCCAAAAGGTTTTTTTTAATATCTATGAGTTCGGACTCAAAAATCAGGAAATATTTTTCAATTCTGAACATTATTAATTATTAAAAATTAACAAAAATTTAATATTTTGTATTATATAAAAAAATGTTAATAAATTAAGACTAAGTTCGATAATGAATTAAATAGAAATAACGAAAATTGCTATTTCGAAGAAATTGAAAGTACATTTAAATTTTATAGGTTATACCATAAATATACAAAAAAAATTAAATTTACAAGTATAGATTTTCTTAAAAATGACAAAATGTAAATTTATAATTAAGGATGACTAGACAACTTGACAATTGACAAGAATTTTTTTTCTTGGTCAAGAAAAATAGAGTTTATAACCTAGAAATTTATTATTATTTATTTATTACTCACGGTTCTGTCATTATATTGGATATAGTTGATGAAAACTAAGTAAATAATAATTCAAGTGACTTCCACGATATCCAAGCAACAAGTGTCCAACTTCAAATTGATGTCCACGTTCAAATAAATTTCGTCATTGTAATGAAGTTCCGTCATTAAATGTTTTTCGGTCAGCAGACCACAAATCAGCCAATCGGAAACTATGCTATGTCATTAATACTTTCCTTTTTTCCGTTATTTTATTATCTAGTCTGCTAGTCATGTTATCACATGTGTTTTAAACGAACTGCTGATATCAAAGATTTAAAGAGATTTTTTTTTTGTTTTTCACTTCCTAACCTATTATAATGCATAATGTATATACATTTAGATATAATTTCGGGGCGTATTACTGCTACGAAATTATATTTATAATTGTTATTTAACGAAACTTTAAACTTT
Organism: Leptopilina drosophilae; assembly: GCA_032873175.1. Lineage (NCBI taxonomy): Eukaryota > Metazoa > Arthropoda > Insecta > Hymenoptera > Figitidae > Leptopilina > Leptopilina drosophilae. The sequence continues at coordinate 3,350,243 of CM065485.1, read as the reverse complement.
ATAATCATTATTTTTACTCAAAAGGTAGATGCATCTATGCAATTTATTGTTAATACTATTACGATATTGAGAAGTGAATTTTTCTTTTTCCGCAAAGTTAATTTTATTTTTATAAATTATTTCTAAAAGTATAAATATAAATTTATTATAAATTATTCACACTGTGAAATTGCGTGTAAATTTTTCTAAGTAGAGAACAATTATTTTTCATGATTTGTATGAAATTTAATTAATAAATTAGCATAATTTTCAACTTGCGATATTGAAAGTAATGTAATTGTTGAAAATACAAAATTTTTTCTCGCATAATTTTTATGAAATCTAATTGTTTAAGGGCATTTGGACCATTATGACGTCACTAATTGTGTAAAGCATGTGTTCTACAATTGTGACGTCATAATGGCTCAAATACCCTTAAAATAATTATTGTTTTATATACTTAAAAAAAATTTAATAGAATTATTATTTTACATAATTTTATTCTAATGGGGGTTTTCATTTTATTGCATAGAATTTAATTATATTTATTTTATGAACTACTAAAATTTCTTAATTTTTATGCCACCGAAGATTCGCAGAATATTTCGCACGAATTAACAATAAATTTTCATTGATTCGTAGAATAATCTGTGAATCACGTATTAAGTGAAATAAAAATTAAACTATTTAAAAGTTCATAAAATAAACAATAAAGAGTAATAATTCTATTCTATGCTAAAAAATTTATGGTAATTATAAAACACAATATTTTTCTCAATATCGTAATAGAGATTAACAGTCTGGAAGTGAAAATAAAGAAAAGTTAAAAATCAACGAAATGCCTGCTTTAATAATTCGAGAGCCTTTTGTTGTATGAATTGTTACGTAAGAACGGATATTGTTTTTGAATTTAGATTCACATGAATGTTTAGCACACACAATGAGTGCAAGAAGGATAGAAGTATATGTCTTTCTTTCTCTCTCTCATTATTCAACGCAAAACGCCGCCTTATGGTCTTTCTGCAATACGATACGCGCTCCGTGGTTGCTATGACAACATATGCTAAACCAACCAAAAGCAGAAAATCATGAGTGCAAAAGAGATAGGTAGATATTGTTGTTCTTCTCACTCTCATGATTTTCTGCTTTCGATCGAAGTACTCTGATTATTTTTTAACTCTTTTTTTGTGTACGTTAGAAACGCCTTTAAGGAGTATGAACTGAACCTTACACTTTTTAAAGGGACAACTCAAAAATCAACCAATGAAAAAATGAGAATAAAAGAAAATGTCACAAGAAATATTTGCGTAACACGATTGGCTGCTGGAGTATTTAATAAAAGTGCAACATGCCTTTATTCACTTCATTAAATTAGTGCAGAAATTACATATTTTTTCTTGTTTATTATTGTCTTATGTTTTTGTTTTATAATCAAGTGAGCTCCTTTGCCCAGCACCTGTTTTGAAGTGATTTTAAGTGAAACTTGTGAAATATTGATGAAAATAATCACTCTTAACAGATCAAGGAAATGGATCGTTGAACATAACCCTTTGATTACGAGATGTTTCAAACTGAAAGTGTCGAAAGTCAAGTACAATTTGCTGTCGCAAGCAGAATTGCGCTGTGATAGTTTTTAAAGTAAACAATTTGTATAGTTTAATCATTTGCATTTTCAGCTTTTGACGTCAAGTATGGGACTTTTATTTTCTAAACTTTGGAATCTCTTCGGAAATGAAGGTATGTATATTATCAGATTGCTTATCTAATATGCCTAATATTTTTATATTTTCTATCTAAAATTTTCTATTTATTTTTGACATATGGCTTTTGTGTTGTATTATTCGAGAATATTGGCAGAAGTTTATTTGTATTGTAGGAGAGAAGGTTATTTAAGATTCAGATCTTTTGTGTTTCATGCAATTTAGAATTAACCTACACAAGTAGAAAGTTATTTTTTTATAAGGAAAAGTATCGCAACGTTGTTGTAGGTGAAAGTATTCCTACTTTTTTTGATTTTTTGTTTTTGATTACAATTAATATAGTAGAACTATAATTCAAACCTTTTTTTACTTCATTTCCAATTATGTTCCATTTGACGGGGTTTTAAATATAATTTTTACATCACTAAAAGTACACAATGTTAAGTTTTACACTGTTTAAAGTATTTAATTAATATAAATAATTAAATTTTTTCAAAATAAAATTATGTAGGGTGTAACGTTGTTTAATTTAAATATGAATTTAACAATTATTTTTTCTTTTAAAAGACGGTTTGACAATATTTTTTCCAAATTAAGTAATTGTATGTTTTTTTTAAAGATTTTTTTACTAAAAGTTCTTAAATTTAAATGGTAAAAAGGTTTTTTTAACAGAAATTTTATATAATAAAATTTTTTTGTTGCTAAGAAAAAATAAATTTAAACATTCCTAAAAAGCCTTGTAAATTTATTCACAAAAGACATTTCTTTGTTTAAACGTGAGATAAAGAATGTGTGATTTTTTGTTCATATACAGAGCATAAGATTGTGATGGTGGGTTTAGACAATGCGGGAAAAACAACAATTCTATATCAGTTCTTAATGAACGAAGTTGTACACACGTCTCCAACAATTGGATCGAATGTTGAAGAGGTTGTGTGGAAAAATATTCACTTTATAATGTGGGACTTGGGTGGACAACAGAGTTTACGTGCTGCCTGGTCGACTTATTATACAAACACCGAGTTTATTATCATGGTAATTGACAGTACAGATAGAGAAAGGTTGAATGTAATAAAAGAAGAATTACATTCAATGTTGAATCACGAGGAACTCAGTAAAGCAAAAGTTCTAGTCTATGCGAATAAACAGGATTTAAAAGGCAGCATGACGGCTGCCGAAATTTCCAAGGAACTTGGTTTAACGTCAATCAAAAGGCATCCTTGGCATATACAAAGTTGCTGTGCCTTAACTGGCGAAGGGTAATTAAACTATTTTTTTTTTTTTAATAAAAAATATAGTGGAACAATGTTTAATTTTTTCACCTGAATGTGGTTGAAAATCTTTGGAAAGTTGTGAGATTTTGCAACACTCAAAAACTGTTTTTGTTGCAAAAATGGTTTTTTTTTGCAACGGGGGTGCAAAATGGTTTTTTTTTGCAACGAGGGTGCAAAATATTTTTTTTTTGCATCAAGGGTGCAAAATAGGTAAATAGAGAACAATTTTTTGTTCGAACTGCATGGAAAGTATGGCATTGAAGACACGAGCAGTGAATTCTTTCCAATTGTGAAAGAAGTTTTTTGATTGAGGCAAAACTGATTGTTATGTAATCGAGATTCGTTTTGATCTTGCTGCCCCTCCTAGTTAGTCATAACATAAGAGAAACTGACAAATAAAACTAAATAGAAAGCTCTAGATTTCTAAATAGGACAGAAGTGGCTTAACTGCATGATTACCAAATTTTCAATCGAACTGAAAAATATTATTTCAATTTGTTTTTAAAAAATCGCTTTTTATTTAAATTTTTATAGATATTTACACTTTTCTAAATTCGAATTATTTAAATAATGAATTTGATAGTAAAAAATCAGTTGATGATTTAAATATAGTATGAAAATAAATTTTAATAAAATTATCGAATTAATAGAAATTTTAAGAAATTCATCTGAATATAATTTATTTTTTTAAAGAATCTCATTAGAAATTAAAAAAAAATAGAATAGAAAGTAAATAGAAAAAATAGAAATAGAAATAAAAAAGATAGGAAATAGAAATTAAAGAAAATAGAAAATAGAAATAAAAAAATTAAAAAATAGGAATAAAAAAATAGAATTTTCAAAGTATTTAAATTTAATAATTGATAAATAATTGAATTTTTTGACGAGTAACATTCTAATTGCGAAGTGCGAAGATTAATAATTAAATTTTTTATTAGTTAATTTAAGAGTAATTGAATTACTTTAAAAATAATAAATTTGATAGTAGAAAATCAGTCGATAATTCAAATATAGTATGAAAATAAATTTTAATAAAATTATCGAATTAATAGAAATTTTGTGAAATTCAACTGAAAATAATTAAATTTTTTAAAGAATCTCATTAGAAATTAAAAAAAAATAGAATAGAAAGTAAATAGAAAAAATAAAAATAGAAATAAAAAAGATAGAAAATAGAAATTAATGAAAATAGAAAATAGAATTTTCAATAAATAATTGAATTTTTTGACGAGTAACATTCTAATTGAGAACTGCGAAGATTAATAATTAAATTTTTTATTAGTTAATTTAAGAGTAATTGAATTACTTTAAAAATAATAAATTTGATAGTAAAAAATCAGTCGATGATTCAAATATAGTATGAAAATAAATTTAAATAAAATTATCGAATTAATAGAAATTTTGTGAAATTCAACTGAAAATAATTAAATTTTTTAAAGAAACTCATTAGAAATTTTTTTGCATAAAAAAAATAGAATAGAAAGTAAATACAAAGAAATAGAAATAAAAAAATAGAAAATAGAAATAAAAAAATTAGAAAATAGGAATAAAAAAATAGAATTTTCAAAGTATTTAAATTTAATAATTGATTAACAATTTAATTGTTTATTCGAGTAACATTCAGATTGCGAAGTGCAAAGATTAATAATTAAATTTTTTATTAGTTAATTTAAGAGTAACAAGAATTGAAGAGTAATTGAATTACCTAAAAAATTATGAATTTGATAGTGAAAAATCAGTCGATGATTCAAATATAGTATGAAAATAAATTTCTATAAAATTATCGAATTAATAGAAATTTTGTGAAATTCAACTGAAAATAATTAAATTTTTTAAGGAATCTCATTAGAAATTTTTTAACAAAAAAAAAATTAAATAGAAAGTAAATATAAAAAAATAGAAATAGAAAAAAATAGAAAATAAAAATAAAAAAATTAGAAAATAGAAATAAAAAAATAGAATTTTCAAATTATTTAAATTTAATAATTGATTAACAATTTAATTTTTTGACGAGTAACATTTTGATTGCGAAGTGCGAAGATTAATATTAAATTTTTTATTAGTTAATTTAAGAGTAATAAGAATTTTGCTTTGTTTAAAAAATTACCCATTGTTAAACTATTTTTATTTTAGATTGTCCTTTGTGTTATAAATAACTATATATATTATATTATATTATATTGAATATTACATTATATTGAAAATAATTACAGATTGTACCAAGGATTGGAGTGGATTGCAGGAAAGTTGAAAAAAACATGACGTACATTATGGGAACAGCCGAAGACCTCTGTGAAACATTATTAAGAAACAAAAATTGTAAAATAATAGTTAACGAAGACGTTGTCACTTTCATGGTTGTACAGATAATTTGGTTGCATTCACAAAGACAAGATTTAGCTAAGTTAAAATGACAATTGAAATTAAATCAATTTATTAGCTGGAATTTATTAGCTGAAAAATAATCGGCATTTGGATGTGGAAATATTCCTTTTTTCTATTTTTTACTCGCATAAAATGGAAAACACGAAAATGTTTTCAAGTGTTTTTCTATTTTTTTTTTCAAAAACAAATTGCATTTTTCTTTTCAATTTGCTGAGTATATTTCTGTATTATTCGTTTCTGTCGTTCAGATAAAGAAAGTCGGTACTTGCATTCATGATGAATTGATATTTAATTTAAGTTTATAATTTTGGAATATATATTCTCTATTTATTGGCGTTGAAAGATTTTAGAAACTTTTATTTTTTTGGGCACATAAAGCTCCCAAGAAATGTACAACGAAATATTTTCTCGATTTGTCCCAATGCAATTTTTACAAAGTTTCTGTTTAAAAAAAAATTCAAAATGGCGGATCCAATATGGCTAATGAGTTTTTAATATTTCCGATTTTCTCTGATTGCTTAACATTGTGCACTTTTTTTATTTATACCCTGTTTACGGTGAGTTTTTATTAATTTCCAAATAAACTTGACGCGACGGCAGAAAACAGTTCGGATTAGAAAATAATTAAAGAACATCAATATTATAAAAAATTAATTTTGCGTAAAAATGTCGAATACCAATTTTTTTTATCATAAAGACGACAGAATGCCCATCCACGCTTCATTCCAGCGATTATAGGAAAAATTGAAAAAAAAATCGTTGAATTTGGTTCATATTACAGTCAAGTGAAATGTGTTTGGCTTGTATGAGAATGAATATATTTTTTATACTTCTCTTAGTGTTTGCGAAAAAAATTAAAATTACGAATCTAACTGGTGCGTTAAATATCGTCATAGATTCACAACGTCCTTGAATGAAAATATAGAAGAAAAATTTGTGTAAATGAAAGACAAGAGATAAGATAAGAGGCTCTAAAAAGGAGACAGTTGTCCGTTGGAGATAACAATTATATTATTATTATTATTATATCTGTAATCAAAACGGGAATTTTTTTTTTAATTATTACTAAAAAAATCAATAATTTCCACAGGCACTGAACAAAGTGCTGAATCCAATGAGTGTTCATTCTATAACATAATTATTTTATTCTTTAACCGATAACATAGACGTCAAGTTTAAAAAAACGTAATTAAAATTTAATAAAATATTAAATTTATTAAAATATTAAATTTTAATCCACTCGAATATTAGCAAAATTTTAATCATTCAACTTTGATTTGAATTAGTTTCGAATAATAATTTTGAAGTGCAAATTTAATGGAAATGTTTTTAATTTCCTTTTAAATAAATAAGGGATTTTTATATTGTAGAATTTATTCATAAGGCAGCTTTTGCGATGTGATCGGAAGTATTCTGACTGACAGCTGTCTTGTTAATTTAATTTAATTTTTTTTTTTAATTAAATAAATGTAATCGATAAATTTTTAAGTGTGTAATTTAAGAAAAATACTCTCTTTATATAGTTTAATGTAATTATTATAAACGATAATTTAATTGATGTACCAATGGTGACAGAATTTAACCATTGAAAACTTTATAAGATTGTATTTGTATGAAAGGTTGGATTGATGGATGTAGCCGAGACATACATTTATATATATAATAATTCTGTGGAAAAAATGATGGTTTTTTCTCATATTGAGAAAATTTTCTCAGAATGAATGATCGTTTAAAAGTATTTTTTTCTTTTTATTAACAATTTCTATTTTTTTTGTTTGTTTTGAATCTCCGTATCGCGAAAGTGGAAAAAATATTTCATTATTTTAAACAATATATTTGAGTCTTGATGTAAGAATTTTGTCATTCTTGTATTCGGTTCTGAATTAATATTTGGATAAAAGAATATTTATATATTGAGAAGAAAAAGATGCTTAATTATATACATATGTAAATTTATATTTTTTAATTTTATTACGAAATTCCATTTTTACTAACTCGTTTTATTTCTTATTTAAGAATTTTAAATTGTTAAAAAAAAACTCTTGTACATTACTATCTTTCTTTAAATTCTATAAATTACTAATTATAACCACATTATGTAATTATAATTACATATTTAGTAAAATTAAAATATTAAATTTAATTTGAAATATTAATATTTTTGAAAATTAGAGAAAATCTCAAAAAAAGTCTGAACATTTTCGTTTTTATTTTATATTTTCTTTTTTATTTTTATAAGTATCAATGTAAATCTGTTTGAATATTAAAATTGAAATATTTTAACAAAATAGAAAAGTTATTTTTACATCGAATTTTTGGAAGAATACAAAAAAATGGTAAATCTGTTAAAAATTACTTTTATTAATTTTTAACAAGTGGGAATAATGGGAATTTTTTTTGGATACAATAGAAATTTAGACATTTAAAAAAATTCTAAAGGAAATTTTTTTTCAAGTTTTAAATAACATTTATTTTGCATGTTACAGTAAAATAAAATCACATATGTCTTCGTTTCTATAGGACACAACTGAGAAAACATATACTATATATTTTTTTAATATTGTTATAAAATAAAAACAAACTTAGTTATTTAAGTTCACTCGCATTAATTTTAAATTAAATTCATTTACTTTTCGTCGTTTGTTTATGTTTTCATTTTATCAATCTCAATTCATATTTGGTTTGAATATTTCTTTGATTTCGTTTTGGAAATTGACAAAAAAAATGTCTATTAAAATTTAGGAAAAATAACATTTTTCATTTCTTACGATTATGACAATATTGATGCATTTTTTAGTTTTTTACAAAGGTCTTTAAAAAAAATTGCGTTAAATGAAATGAAGAATTCTTATTTTCTGCGAAATTTTAATATATTTTTTTTGTTCAATTGATTATCGGCTTTAATTCCAATCAAGTAATATTCGAAACTAAATAATTGTTTAGATTTCTGTTTATTAATATATTATTTTTATTATATACTTATTCTATTTTTTCATTAATTTTTTAAAGGTTATTTCTTTTATTAATTTTTTCATTCTGTTCTTTTTACATTTTTTTACTATTTTCTTTGATTTAAATTCTTTTCGAAACAGTTTTACATTGAGAAAAAAATGAATATTTGTAAATTTACATTCTTAATTGCGTATATTTACAATTGTACAAAAATTTTGGTACCGTAAATTTTTGTAAATTATATTCATTGCAATTTAGAGTGAAAATTTGTTCAAAAATGGCATTTTTTCTCAATTTATAAATATATTTATTTTAAACCTAATTATTTTAGTTTATTAAAAATATTTTTTTAAATATTTTTTCTTTCTTCTCTTTTTTCTCTTGTTTGTAAAATAATTTATCTTGTATAACTCTTTTGATAGGAGAAAAAATTTAACGCTTCCTTACAATAGAACTTTTGGTGTCGATTAATGTAGCCTAATTTAAAATCTTTTTGACAATGATTGCATTGTTTCATTTCATGAAGCATTTTTTTATGTATCTTCAATTTTTGTTTCGATACATATTTTCTATCACATTTTTCGCAAGCGAACATTGTCAGCATTAGTCTTTCTCTTTTTATAATTTTTAATTCGTCATCGTCAGCATTATTACTATTATTAATATTATTAATATTATTACTGAAAATAGAATCAACTTCTTCTTTTTTTGAGGGAAAATTTGACGTCAAATGATCGAAAATATTTTGGTTCACAGTCAGCTGGAAAATAAAAACGTGGAATTTCAAAAAAACTTAACTTCAATTCTTTTTAATCAGTTAATAAAATATGAACCAATTTAAGAAATTTTATTTATTTAAGTAATTAATTTTCTTTATTAATTTTATTAATTTTTTTATTAACTAATTTTATTAATTTTTTTTCAGTTAAAAGGCTGAATTTCTTGGTATCAATTTTAATAAATTTATTTTACCAAACAAATTATTTTAATTCATTGATTAGTCGCACTCAACTATTTAATGATTAAAAAAAATTAATTTGTTGAAAAAACAAAATAAAAAATTGATAAATCGAAAAAAATTGTTGAACGAAAATAATTTTTCAAATATTTATATTTACCGGTGTTTGACAGAAATTGGAATTCCCTTGAAGTCTGGGACTAGCTGATGACGTTAAACAATTTGTAATTAATATTCCACTTGATTGTTGATAATGGTGATTTTTTAAATTCTCCTCCAATGGTAGCGTTTCCATTCTCATCTGAAGAAATTGATTTTTAACGGCTTCCGTTTCTCGTTGAAGACAATTACTATTGGAAATTTCATCAAATTGCGTTTCCATTTCCATCTCAACAGTTTGTGTTTCCATTTCGGTTTGATGATATTCATCGTTTGAAATTTGCTCCGATTGAGGAACAATTTGCTCTTGATGATCATCATAAATTAACGTTGAATTATTTGAATTTGATGCTTGACCATCGTCATCATCATCAGCAGCAGCATCAACATCATCATTTTCCTCATCACTATTGTCGTCAACAATTTTCAAGTCCGTTTGAGTAAATTTTTCGTCATTTGATTTGTTTTGTTGTAAATTTACAATTGCCATGCACATGTGATATTTCCAAATTTCCGTGATTAATTGAATTCCCAATTGTTGTTCGCATTTAATTTCTTTCATTTTTTTGTCAAAATTTTCTCGAAAGTCTGAAGTCATTGTGATCAAATCATTCTTTAAATTTGTCATTCTCTTTTCAATTGCATTTTGCTGTTGAATTTGACTCACTTGCTGATTAATTGTGTTCTTCAAATTATTATTTTCTGTTCTCAATTTTTCAATTTCAAGCTGTAGGTGAAAATTGTTTTCGACTAAAAAATTTGCATTTGGCGCTGAAAAAGATAATTCAAAGTTTATTAAAATTCTTACTTCTTTGGAAATAATTTATTAAATAGTAACAGATTTTTATTATACTTACGAAAATTGCCAGGTCGTTGAAAATAATAAGTCATTTTTCACTTTCTCTTTTTTCTTTTAGTTTCAATTTCAATTTTTCCACACGCTCAAAATTACAATTTTATTTGTATAAATAAAAACAGAAAGTAAGAATTTCAAAAATTTTCATCACAAATAAAGAAAAAAAATATTACAAATTATATATAGAAAATTTTCAATAGATTCAGCGATCTTTTCTAAATCCAAGGAAACATTAAACTGATTATTATTTTTGTTTTCAAGAATTTTATCCGGCTTTTCAAATTATAAAGTGAAACCATAACAATACTTCAAAATATAAATATAATATTTCATCAATTGTCGAGTTAATTTAAAAATGATTTACTATCTATTATCATCAATTTTTTTTTTGAAAAATCAAATTTTAATTCACTGCAAAATGTTTAATTAAATTTTAATAAATTTTTACTTATTTAGAAAAAATAATAATTATTCAAAAAAATATATTTATTTAAAATTTATAATTATTTAAAAAATATATTTATTTAAAATATATAATTATTTAAAAAATATCGAATTTTTGAAATAAGTACATTTTTGTAAATTTAATTTTAAAAAAATGAAATTTTAGAAAAAAAATTTATTTGAATAAATTAAATATTTAAACAAATATTTATAAATGTAAAATATAAATATTTATAACAATTTAAAGGAAAACTTAAGTTCGGTTTTGTCATTTGAAAATTAAATTGGAAAAAAACTTGAAAAAATTAAAAACTTTACAAGAAAATAAAAATTGGAATAAAATTTATTTTCGTTCAATTTCTTTGACTGAAAATTGATTTTTTTTTTGGAAAAGCGAAATAAAAAATATATAAAATTACAATTATTTCTAATTTGGTTGCAAAATTGAATTGAATTGAATTAAAAAAAATTAAACTGAAAAATTAAATTTACAAGCAAAGTGAAAAATGCAAAGAACATTTTAGATTTACGTGTAAGTATATTTCATTGTAAATACAGTGGATATAAAACTTTTCATTCTCCCTTCGAGTATAAAGAGACATATAAATAATGTTTTTGCCATTAGTCGCGTATCAAAAGGGATTTTCTAAATACTAAGCGAGATAAATAAATGTATATAAAACGTCGTTTTTTTTCTTTCTCTCTCTTTCTCTCAATACAGACGTAATTCGTCAAAATTGAAATTTACATTTTCTCACTTATTATTCATGATAACCGATTACAAAAAAAAACAAAGAAAAAAATACACACTCTTAATGTTTAATATTTTCTAATTAGTACGCAAACCAATGCCCTTTGATTTTAACATGCACTCACGCACACACATACTTTTCTGAAACGCAGACAAAAAATTTCTTCTCGAGACACATTTTTTTAAAATAAAAAAAATAGCACTTGTAGAAATTTTGAATTTAACAAATAATTTCATTATCACAAGTAAAAATTTTATATACTCCTTTTTTTTGTTAAAAAATTCATTATTTAAAAAATTGACAAGTTTCTTGTGTATAATATCAAGGGACTAGATATGTTTTTTTTTCGTGTAAAAAATAATTTTTTCTTCAATAGAAACTTGAGGAATAATTTTCTTTAACTGGTGAAAATAAAATTACTGTTCTTTAAGTGTAAAAAAATTTTTTTTTCAAAATTTCCCAAGTCCTATTTTTTCTTCGTTTATAGCATTTTTCTCTTTTTGATTTTTTGAGCAAAACGGAAATTTTAATGGACCTTGATGCTATTTGGTAAAGCTAATTATTATCATATACAGGAAAAAAGAGTGCTTAATAATTTTTCTTTACAAATTTCGCGAATTCGCCGGTCCTAAGATTAAATGTTATCGAGAATTGATTTTTATCTGAACCGAAAATTTTTAATTCTCCTTCAGTTTATTAACAATTGCACTTAATTGATTTATTAAGGAACAGTAGTTTGTTTCTTTTACACATTTTTTTTGTTTGTTATGGAAAAAAAGTATATTAAAAAACATGGTCAATGGAAGTAAATCAATATTTTTTCTCTTTGAATTCAAATTTCTTTTTCAAATTCAATTCATTCTTTCATTAATTCACTTTTTCGAATTCTTCTTTTCGTTTGGAAGAATTTTCAATTTTTCAGTTTCAAATTTCAATTAAAACTTTCGAATAAGAGATAAAAACACTTGTAGATAAAAAATAGAATTTTTTTCAGAGAAAAGAAAAATTATTGAAATACTTCCCTTTTGGAAATTTAATTACTTTATAATGTGTAATTCATTTTTCCTTTATAAAAAACCTGCTAATTAATCAGAATTGATTGTTTTAAGGCATTTACCAGAAAAGCTGGTCTCGATACAAAAAATATGAGCATTTTTTTGTGCGTTTTTCGATTCACGTTTCAGCAAAGAAAAAATATGCGAAACTACGAGTGCTATTGAGATTTTTTTTTTTATTTTCTTACGCGAATCGTTTTTTTCTCCTTTCGTTTTCTACGCATTATGTACAGATTGACTTGCTCTTCAATCAATATTGTGAAAATTGAAGTTCTTTTTCGTTTTAAATCACATTTTTTTTTGTTTTTCTTCTTTTAAAAACTAGACAGACGTACACAGAACATAAATTTTTTTAGCCTTACTTCGAAATTTCTCAACAAACATATATTTTAATGAAACAAAAAAATAGGCAAAAGCCTCACTTTCAAAAATTTCACAATTTCGTATAACAATATTAAAAACAGTGTTGAGAAATTTGTAGAAGACAATTTTTATTTACATAAATAATTATTAGTTTAAAATATATATATATATATATTTTTTCAAAGAGAGTGTATGACATTTAATCCTATCGAGCGCAAATTTGTTTAAAAAATAAATTTTTCAATATATCTTTGGAAAAGAGAAAAAAAAATGATCAAAAATCTACCTATAAAAAAAATTATTGTTTGTATTTAAAAAAAAAAAAATTAGGCAACTTTTTTTCTTATCAATTTAAATACTCTCTCTTTCTCTCTTTTTCTGCACTACACTTAGACGATAATAGTTAATAAATAAATTTTTTTTTGCTACAAAATATTACAAGCTATACTTGAAAAACGACTGAAGCTTCTTTAAAATTTAAAGCTTAAATCGTTAAAATATAAACTGGGAAAAAATGCAGTCTTGGCTTTTCTAACGTAACTATCGATTGAAACTATCAATATTCTCACGTTTAGCAGGGAATAATGCCCATTAAAAATTATTAAAAGAATATTATTAATATTCGAAATGTATTTTCAAATACTATTAAAATTCGAATTTATTTTCAATTATTAATATTCGAATTTATTTTCAAATATTAATATTCGGATTTATTTTTAAATATTCACTTACAAATCGGATTAAGATTAAATAAAATATTTTTAAAACAAGTATCAAAGATTTCTATACGGAAAATTAAAATTTGAGAAATGAAATTTTAAAACTTAAAATTTGAAAAGAAATTCATTTTGTTAATTACTAGTAATAATTATTTGTTGGTTTTAATTTTAAAATTACTTTTTTATTTCCAAATTTCTGAATTAAAAATTTGTAACTGTAATTTGAAAGATTCAATTTGTAACTAGGAAATTTTAATCTGCAACTTTAATTTGTAAATTTCAGTTTCTAATTGTATTTTGTAAAGTTTTTTAATACCAGTAATTAACAATTTGACTTCGAATTTTATGTATTTACATTTAAAAGAAACATTGAACGAAGTGGAAAAGAAACAAAAATTAGAATTTCAGAGATGAAGTCCAGAACTTTATGATTAGAAAATATTTATCGAAATTCCCAAGTATTTTCTTCCGTTCTCGCTAAATTTTCGAGCATTTTCAACAATTTCTACTCCTCTAATAAACGTAAAAATATTCTTCGCTCAATTTTACAACTAAATCTTCGCTTTCTCTCTCTCTCTCAGAAACTCTCTATAATTCTCCATCGAAAAAATATTTGAAAAAAATTACAAATTATACCCGAGATGAAAATATAAAATCTCTGGGTACTTACTCTTTTGCTCGCAAACAATTTTTTTTTAAACTGCCGCCGTGTCTTCGGTATTGCGAAGAAGCGAAGCAGCTTTAACAATGTCACCCTCACACTGACTGAGCATCATTTTACAATCCTCGAGCCCAACGAAATTATTTTCCCTCTTCAATAAACCCTGAAGTCGTTCGAGTTTAATGGCATCGTGAATTTTCCAATCGGTGACATTTAATGCAGCAACGCAAGATTCCGGCGTTGTTTGTTCGCGTAAAATTTTCAACATCACTCGCACCTCATCCGATTGTTCGCCATTTTGTGGACCACGCGTACGATGAGCATTGGGACGATCGTAGGCGAAATCCAAAAGATCCTCACACGAGACGTGATCCGATTGTCGTGTTAAATCACTATTGCGATTAATTGAACGTTGATATTTTCCCGTTTTCGTTTGATATTCATCACTGTTGCTGTTGATTGTCGTCGTCGTCGTCGATGATTGTACTTTTGGCGTTGGATTAATATTAAATGGCGAGACAGTCGATGTTAGACTTTCCCTCGCGCCGGGATTATTTCCAGATTTAATTAACGAAACTAGTGAGGATCTATTCGAGGAGTGAATGTTTGTTTCCGGTTTCACGTAAATTGATTCTTCGGAATTTGACGTTTCTTGACTGTAATTCGCATCGGCATTGTCGGGCAAGAATTTTGCGGCTGAATTTTTGCTATCACTGTTTTTCTCAATTGACGATTGTTCGGCTTCATTGTCTGATTGATTTTTCTGCGATTCTGAATCACAGTCTATGAGATTGTCTGAGAATTCGAGGAGGTCCTCCGAAATGACACTGCAACGGTTTAGCTTCATATCGTCAGCGGGTAGAGAGTCCAAGGCGGCCAATTCAGAATCGATTCTTCTTTCGAACTCCTCAGGACTGAAACATTTGGATTTTTTTTATTACTTGTTAATTTAACAAAATTTAAATCTTTAGTTTATTAAAATTTTTATATTTCCCTGACGTTTCAATGATTTCTAAATTCGGTCATTCGAAACTTGTAAAATTAAATAAATATTTCGTATTTCACTGAGAAAATAATTTTAATGTCAGTAAATTGAAAACTTGTGACCTGTTTTTGTTTTCTTTTTTGAGAAAGAGTATGAAAAAAATATGAAGAGAATAAAAAAGTATTTAATAAGGAAATTAGAGTAGAAAAAACTATTATTATTATTATGTGAAAGAAAAAAATATTTAAGAAAAAACAAAGTCTTGACAAAAAAAAGCAACGAAAGAAAAAGGAAAAAAAATTACCTGCTGGGCGCAACATCGGGAATGAATGTATCTTCCGACGAGCCATTTCCATCGTTACTTGAGCATCCCTCCTGAACCATGTAGGACGAATTTCCATCGACTTGATCCTCTAATTGTGGATTAATTTCGGCCATTTTCGCCAGTGTTCTAGTGACCCCGCCGCCGGGAATAATAAGCGGATGCTTCCTCTGATGTCGGGGTAAATTTGATTTTGGTTGAAGTGTTTTCGAACGATCGCGCGGCGGCAATGGAATTGGATTGCCATCGACGTTATTTTGATTTTGATTGTTTTCAATTTCCAATGAATGATGCCTCTCGAGATTTCGCACCTGTGGAACTGGCGGCGGCGCTTGTGACGGTGGCGCAGCACGTTTTGGCAATGTCTTTGCCCCGCTATGATGCATATCGAACTGTAAAATATGATCGCTCGTCATATCATCAATTTGCGTGCCCAATGTTGCGTGTTTATTGCCCCGAATCCTTGGCCTGACAATTGGCAATCCAGAGCGCAGCATTCGCAATGGATTTGTGTCCGTGGTGTTTTCAATGATTGGCGTCTCGACAAGACTGTTGTAAACTTCCTTCGCCTCATCCGATAATGTTGTCTAAACAAGCCGTAGGGGTGGGAATATTTTTTTTTCGGGAGAAAAAAGAAAAAGAACAGAAAAATTAAAAATCATAAAAGGATGTAAAAATTAAAAAAGTAAAGGAATTAGATTAGAAATAAAAAAAAAATTAAACGAAAAGACAAAAAAAATTCTAAAATCAAAAGTTCTAAAATTTTAGTCTTACATAGAAGTTTTGCTAATAAAAAACTGGTGTCTAAATAAAATTTAAGTTTTCACTCATTGTTTTTACTTTTTATTTTCTAATTTTTGCGTGTGCATTAATTTGTGAGCAAAAAATAAGTTCTATGCGAGACTTTTTTTTTTATTTATTTTTCTTTTTTGTAGGAAGTTTTTATAAAAAAGGGGGTCATTCAAAATTATCATCTCGTTGTGTGCATATCAAAAATTCTGCTTTTCTTTTCTTTATCAAAAACCAGTCATGTAGAAAACTTATATTGTCTATTTTTTTCATCTAAAAGGTCCAGTAAAAATTAGGACTCTCTAGCAATACATCTATGTTTATAAATGGTATACAAATTGCTACATTTTCCATGATTATTGAAAGTGTCCAACGATTAGCGAGGATTTTTTTCTTATTTTCACACTCTGGAATTATTTTATAGATATCGAAAAAATGGATCGAATTTAGTTGTCAATTTTAATGAGAAAAAAATTTTTTTTACTCAATTTTCTACTCTTGAATTATATTTGCATTTAGTGCTTAATTAAGTAATTTATCACAATTAGTAATTTTCAAAACAATTTCTTAAAAAGGTAAATATCAAATATTTTTCCGCAGAAAATGTAAAGTTCCAGAAAGTAAATTGTAATATTTTAACTTTGGTTTAATTTACTGTTTAATTTTCGTTATAATAATTATTTTTGAAATATATTACCTACAATTTATGAAAAGAATTAAATTGTTTTAAAGAATTTAATAATAATTAAATGGTTGAAAGTTTTTTTTTAATTTTCAGAATAATTGGATTAAATTGAAAACTTTTGTTAAAACGTTTAAAAAATTTTCTTAATTGAAGAATTTCTTTGAATTTTTTTCTAAATATTCGTACGAAAATATTTTCTAAGATTTGATCTAATTTCTGTTTTTTTTCAAAGAAAGAAGCTAACTATTTTTCGAATTCCCTGAGTTTTGATACTAATTTAACAAATTCCTCGTCGCTGGACACCCTGATGTTCCCTGATAGTTTTCATATTATAAATATTTTAACATTAGTACCGCTGGATTTCTACTTGTTAGTATTTTAAAGTAGACGTGCGATACATGCAAACATGCTAAGCACGAAACACACAAATCTAATAATTAGTTTTCTTTTTTGCCCTTTACCACTACAGTAAAAAAATCCACCACTATTTTCCTGCAATTTCGATTATTTACAAAGTATCAGAATTTTTTTTCTCAAAATCTTCCTTCTTTTTCTTTCAGAAAAGAATTTTTTCTTGCAAACATTTTAATAGTTAAAATCTTAAAATTAAAAAATAGTAAAATTTCTCGAAAAAAAATTCTTCAAAAAAAGAATTTTCTTGTATTGAAAAATATTACAGGATTGCCACAAAAATTCAATTTTGTTTTTCCCAGATTTTCAGGCAGAATTTTAATTTTTTCCTTGACGCTAAAGAATATTCTGATTCAGTCTAAAAATGATTTGATACTAAGAAGTGTTCAATTACTTTTATTTGCGAATTTCTTTAATTAATATAAAATTATTCCAAAACATCAATAAATTCATTTTTAAAAAAATATTTAATTATTACTTTTTTGTACGAATTAAAATTCTTCATGTTTTTATAACAATTAAAAATAACTTATTATTTTATATAAAAATATTGTTACTCTGACTTTTCCAAAATGAATAATTTTACCGAATTGTTCTTTAAAAGTACGAAAATTGAAAATTGCCAAGAATTTATTTTGAAACGTTTACAAAATTCAATTATTTCGAAAAAATTAATTTCCAAAGATTGAATTCTTTCGTCGAATTTTTATAAAACTCGCAAAAATAATTTGCATTTTTGAAGAAATTCACTTAAAATTGTATTCAAAATATATTTGAAATTCTGCGATGAAAGAAATTCACTTTTTAAAACAAAATTTTATTCCTTAAAAAAATAATTCAATGTTTTCGTAGAATTGATTAAAAAAAAAGTTTTCATTAATTAATTTTTGTAATCAGTTCTAATGAAACTAGTAAATATTAATATTTATTGGATTGCGAAAAAATTTTCCAAACAATTTTCTTCAATTTTTCAGCAAATATATGAATTTTTGGTAAAAAATTTTGCTATTTATAAAGAAAATTTTATTCATTACGAGATTTTCGTTCAATTTTTTTGAAAATAATTGAATTTCTACAAAGGACTTCATTAAATTTTGAAAATAATTAAATTTCGACGATGAATTTTGTTATATTTTGAAAGTAATTGAATTTCTACGAAGAATTTTATTAAGTTTTGAAAATAATTGAATTTCTACGATGAATTTTATTATATTTTGAAAATAATTGAATTTCTACGAAGAGTTTTATTATATATTTGAAAATAATTGAATTTCTACGAAGAATTTTATTAAATTTTGAAAATAATTGAATTTCTACGAAGAATTTTATTAAATTCGGAAAATAATTGAATTTTTCTGATAAATATTGTTGTTTATGAAAATAATTGAATTTTGAAACGAATTTTATTAAAATCCCGAAAAAAATTGAATTTTATTGAAGAATTTTGTTATATTTATAAAGAGAATTGAGTGAAAACTTTTGAAGTTATAAAATACTATTAAAAAATTAATTCTTTGCAAAAGTAGAAAAAAATTGAAGGTTTTCTATTAGAATTCGTGATAATTCAGAATTTTCCCATGAATTCTATAAAAATTAAATTTTTCCAGTACTTTTAATAAAAATCCCTGACTTTTCCCTGATTTCCTTGACCAAATTCTACTTTCCCTGACTTTTTTCCCCATTCTGTGGCAACCCTGCACTACTTTTTCAGCAAAAAAAAATTCCTTTCTCGATACTTCATGGAGCTGGCGACGGAGGGAAAGTTAAAATGTCATTAGTAAATTCGGGATATTCCGAACTTGTGTCTGAATCAAGATCAGAATTACTGGTGAATGTTAAACTCGAACTAGGCGCACTTTCAGGCCACGAGAGTAAATTATTTCTCGACGAGAATGGTGGCGAGAGGGAATTTAGAAAACTCGTCGATGGCGGTGGTGATTTACCACAAAGTTCTATTGAGGAAAAACCTCTCGCCGCATCGGGATGTAGAAATTGACTTCGATTCTTGAAATTTAGACGAAAATTATGTGACATTCTTTTATGACGCCTCTTGTATCGCAATCGACTTCGAATATCAGTTTCCGAATGTGAAATCGAGTCGGAATCATCGCTTGAATCGTTCTTCGGATGAAACGAACGTCTCGCAGTGCGCAGCGGTGATTTTCTATGTTCCGACAATGACGATGTGCGTGGACGAAAAACATTAAAACTCCCATGATTTTTGTCCAATTCTTTTCTACTCTCATTCTGATATAATTTCGGTGGTTCCAAAATGTGTTGATTTAGTGCCGGACTCTTTTGATTTGAATTCAATTTCAATTGTTTTAGATTTAAATCAAGATGCTTGGGTTTTTGCATCGGTCCACCGGGCATTTCTAAATTTCTCACCATTTGCTTACCTAAAGAGACGTCGAGATTTCGGGAATTTTGCTCAATATTTTTGCCCAGTTGGATCATGTTTTGTGTCAGTTTACCCATTCCTAAATTTAACACCTGTCCCTTCTTGGAGTCGAGAAAATTCTTCACACTCTCCATTCCTGATATTTCCCGTTGATACTTTTCGGCGAATATTTTACTGCTCAATTCAACTTGTGAATTTGCTTCGGCGTCGGATTTTCTTCGTAGACGTTGAAAATTCACGCGAAGACTCTCTGATGAACTGTAAATTGGAGAGTCCTTTTTCTCCGGTTCGGTGACGAATAAAGGATTGTTCGACATGACAAAGGAAAAATTGTCGTGTCCATTTTGATTTTGTTCGATTTTTCTGAAACTTTGTATATTTATTCGCACTGCTTCTAGATTTTGGCGTGAAGTGTCGGTTTTAATGGCGCCTTTCTCGACTTTTAGTTCTTGACTGTTCCTTGGAACGAAGGACACTTTCCCACCGCGCATTTTCTGTAAATCAAATTTCTTCAAGTCCGCATTCAATTTCGTTGAATCGAGCACTTTCGGTCTTGTTCCAAAATCGAGATTTACTTTACTCGGTAAATCGAATTTAAATGATGAACGATTGCGGGGCGATTCTTTCGAATCGAAGTTCTTCTCATCAATATCAAACTCGGGTTTCTTTTGCTCTGAATTTAAATTCAGTGATTGAATATTAAGTTCTGGGAAATTTGAATAAAACATACTGCCATGCTCCAAGTTGTTAATTTTTTCGAAATTTTCCGCTAATTTTTCAATAGGCGACGATTCTCCCGCCTCATCGTCATCGTCCAAATACTTCGGCTGTTCGAAATAACGATCAACGTAACTAGTCGACACTCTCTTTGCCTCGCGTGGAAAATCCATGTTTGAATTCTCCAAATTATACGACAATTTCCCATTTTGTTTCGCACTTTTCGTTTCTAAATCCAATATTGATTCACAGGCAGCGATACTCTTTCGATTTCCATTCTCCAAAAATTCTGCCGATTTCATTAAATTCTGCTTTGTCGCATTGTTATCGAGAATATGATTGTCGAATTCAACATTCATGTACGATGTCCAGGCACTGGGTTTCGTTAAAAGTTCACGTGATTTTGCAAAACAAAATTCCGCCGACGCTTTATCCCAAAGTGGTAATTTTAAAGTTGATGGCGCGCCGAGGGATTCAATACTAGACACCGTCGACGATAACGACTGCAAACTCGAACAAAGCCACTTTTATAAGCCCATAAAAATACAAAGCATGCAAAGCCACAAAAAAAACGGGATAACAAAACCAAAAGCAAGAAAATACAAAAAAATTTTATACAAAAAAAATGTTCAAACAAAGTTTTTTAAAATTTTTTCCAAAGAAATTATTGACCAACAAAATGCAAGTGTTTTAATTTTAAAAAATAAATAAAATAACCAGGAAGGGGATAAAATGAAAAAAAAATAATTAAAAAGGAACAGGAAAAGAGGGAAAAGACAAATATTAGTATATCTGCGTTAGTAAGCTTTTACAAAAAAAAAGTGAGAAATTAATCTCACTATACATTGAAATTATATATTATATAGAAAAGAATGAAAATTTACCATTTTAAGAATTTTTAGTACTGATAATTATCAAGTTAATTGGCGTCAGGAATTAACACTGTTCCATAACTATTTTGTTTTCTACTAATTTATCCAAATTGTTTACTATTTTTTTGTTTGTTAGTTGTTTATCTAAATTTGGAAGAAAAAGTGCAAATAGGAACCCTGTATTAGAATGAGATAAAATAAATATGATAGATTTCTATAAATAGTATTAGTGCAATTGTGTTTTGTTGTGTTTAAAATGTTGTTCCGATTTAAAGCTAAAATTTAGAATAAAATTTGAAATTTTTAAACATTAATTTTTTTCAATATTTTAGGAAATTTTGTTTCTATTTCTAAATTTCATCAAATTTGTTAGTGATTTTACTTTTCGTAGAAGAAAAACAATTTTTGACTGAAGGAAAAGTTTTCAATCTATTTTTAATTAATTGTTTTTTGAATTAGTAAAAATTCTCAGGAAAGAAATTTTATTAATCAATGAATAAATGCTCAATTTTATTCGCAGAATTCAGTATAATAAAAATTTTTATTAAACTAAAAGTTATTTTTAAAAAATATTCTATTAAATCTTTGATTTGTAAAAATTTAAAAAATAGCAAATTCTATTAAATTCTCTAATTCTAATTCTTTTTTGAAAATTGACTAGTAGTAATAATAATAAATAACTGAATAAGTAAATAAATTAATATGTAAATCTTTCTATCTTTTAATTTACATTAAAATATTAATCTCGAAATTGAAAAATCTGTAAATTTGAAAACTTTTCTTTCGGTTCAATATGAAGAGCAATTTTTCTTTTTTCTCTTGAAATTGTGAATTAATGTGAGATTTTCGATTGATCGAATTGTACCTGGATGTCAGGTATACTGGCGGCTTCCTCGGAAAAGTGTCGTCTGTCTGGTTTAGGACTGTGTTGATGTGGCAACTTAAAAGAAAATTTTCTACGTCTCGAGGGACTTGCAGGTGTACGTGGCGATTCCTGTGGTTGCTCAAGATCTGTCATGGAACGTGTTGTCAATTCCTGGGCCATTGCAATGGCCGAGTAGAGTGTTTTCTGATCTGCCGCTGATATAGGCTTCACCTAAATTCAGATTAAAAATTCTTACCACATCTGAGATTGTTTTTAGAAAAATATTTACATTCTCATCACAAATAAGAGGGTTACCCTCTCATTTTCGTCGAGAAGAACACTCACAGCAAATTTATTTTTAAACCAATTTTTTTGCCTTGAGTAAATAAACTCACCTTGTTATCATTTTTCTTTTTTGCTATAAAATATAAAAACTACCATTGCATTTTAAACATTAAAAGCAAACGAATTGTTTTATATTTGTATGTTTAAAAAAAAGCAACAAAAAAAAGATGCGAGTCATTCAAAAGTTTTTTTCTCTTTTTTATTGGAATGTTGAAGAAAAAATGAAAAACACAAAAGAAAACGTGTACTTTACATTTATTGGACTCACGGTGGCTTGCTTCTTTTTACTGCTCTGTTTTGCTTGCATCTCACGAAGCTCATTTCGAGCGTTACTTGTTTCGTGTTCGGTTGGTGGATGGCCAGGAAGAGGTGGCGGTGGTGAAGAACCTGAAAAAACATCGTTAAAATAAAAAAAAATTTCAACACGTGCACTAAGTAAATCAAATTCCATCGAAATTCATAAATGTCTATCAATTTTTTTTTCATTCGAATAACAGTGAAAGAGATGAAAAAATATATTTGTATTTTACGAAAAAAATTGATAACGAAAGGGAAATATTTTTATTTTAACTACTAAGCTGATGCTAAAATTGACAATCACTCAACGTTCCGAAGAATGAAATATTTTCATACATACTGCAATAATTTTAAAAAAATTATATTTTATTTTTGCAATAAAAATTAAAAACTTAAATATTAATTGATTTCTTTACAAAAACGCAAAATTATTGTAATACAAATTTCACTTGGTAAATTTAGTTCAGAAAATTAAAATTAATCGATTAAGGAAAGTTATCAATTTAGAACTAAAATTAATTTCAGAAAATTAAAATTAATCGATTAAGGGAAGTTATCAACTTGGAGTTAAAATTAATTTCAGAACATTAGGATTATAGAAAACAAAAAAAAACTTCATGAAAAATTATATACGAGGAGCAAAAATACCAAAATATATTTGCAAATAAAAAATGATGACTTAAGGTCAAAAATAATTCGCTTAAGTATTGAAGTCAAATAAGTAATCCGCTTAGGGAAAATTTTAAGGTTTCGAAGAATAATTTAATGGATGAAAGATTGAAAATGAAGAGAGAGATGGAAAATCTTTTTTGTAAAAATACCTAATGATCGGAACATTTGATCCATTTCATCGAGGAGACTAGGTCCAAAATCGAAATTTAATGGCTTATCAAATCTCAAGGGACTGTCTTGATTTTCTTCATCGCTAATTTCATGATATTCGTGATCAGCACTAACTGAATCCGTAGTAGCAGTCGTTGTTGATGTTTGTTTAGCAGCATTCGCCATTGATCCCAAATGCGAAATTTCTGAACTTGTGTCGGACCATAGGCTTTCTGAAAAGAAAATACATTTACGAAAGTTCAGTTAAAAATCAAAAATGTATTTTTTACGATTAAATATAATTTTATTTTTAGTTAATGTTAATTTAATTACTTGTATAATAAAATTCTTTCCAGAAATTTAAATAGTTACATTTTTAAAGTTATATCTATAAATAATTCCTTCAAAGAATTTCATTATTTTACAAAATTCTTAGAAAATTTATCGAAAGAATTCAAATTTTCTTCCGGAAAATTAAATTTGTATTTCAATTTTTGACACAAGTTTTCTTATTTTTTTATATTATTGTTTTCAAAACTAATAAATTTCTTCATAAAAATTTAATTATTTTACGAAATTCTAAATAATTTCCTTGAAAGAATTCAATTATTTTCAAACTTTTTAATAACATTCGCAGCCAGAATTAAATTATTTTCAAAATCTATTTTAAGTAAAATTTCCTAATAGAATTAAATTATTTTTAAACATTTTAATAAGTTCCTTTTAAGAGAATTACAATATTTACACAAAAATTTTAATTTTTTAAATTCTTGATAAAATTTTTTGCAAGAATTACATAAATTTTAGTACAATTTTCATTAAATTTCTTAAAAGAATTCAATTCTTTTTATATGAAAGTTTTCAATAACCATTTTCGAATCAATTCAAGTCTTTTAAACAATTTTAATAAAATTCTTGTCAAGAATTCAATGATTTTCAGGAAAATTTTAATTATATTTCTGGAAAAATTCTTTCTTTAAAAAATTAAATTATTCTCAAATATCAAAATAAAATACTTCGAAATAATTCAATTAATTTTTATGACTTTTGTAAAATTCTCCGCAAGAATTCAATTATTTTCATAAACAATAAAATTCTTCAAAGGAATTAAACTATTTTTATGAATTTTGTAAAATTCCTTCAAGACAATCAGATAAAATTCTTCAAAATAATTCAATTATTTTTATGAATTTTGTAAAATTCTCCGCAAGAATTCAATTATTTTCATAAATAATAAAATTCTTTAAAATAATTCAATTATTTTATGAATTTGGTAAAATTCTCGGTAAGAATTCAATTATTTTTAATACCATTTTAATAAAATTTCTTTAAGATAGTCAAATAAAATTCTTCGAAATAATTCGATTATTTTGATGAATTTTGTAAAATTCTCCGCAAGAATTCAATTATTTTTATAAACAATAAAATTCTTCAAACCAATTCAATTATTTTTATAAATTTTGTAAAATTCTCCGTAAGAATTCAATTATTTTCAATAGAATTTTAATAAAATTCCTTTAAGACAGTCAATTAAAATTCTTCGAAATAATTTAATTATTTTTATGAATTTTGTAAAATTCTCCGCAAGAATTCAATTATTTCCATAAACAATAAAATTCTTCAAAGGAAATAAAATTATTTTCAATATAATTTTAATAAAATCCCTTCAAGAAAATCGGATAAAATTCTGCGAAACAATTAAATTTATATTTGTGAAATGCAAAATCCTTCACAAGAAATCAATTATTTTTAAAACAATTTTAATAAAATTTCGCGAAAGAATATAATTATTTCTAAAATATTAAAATTCAATTATTTTCATTATTTTTAATTAAAATTCAATTCTATTCTTTTAAAAAAATATGTAATTTTTTTAGAATTTTGTTTAAATTGTATTTAAAATAATTAAAGTCCTGTACAACGATTAATTATATAGAAGGGGGTTTAAAAATATAAATTCTATTCTTTGAACCTTGGGAAAAATTTTCAATAGAAATTTCCGAACTAAATTCAGAGCCATAAGGAAATAGTTAAAGAATACTTTCCGAATAATATTTGTTTAGGTTTTCGTTCAAGAAAGTTGTATTTAAATAAAGTTGTTTAATTATCGATAAATTTCTCTCACCATGTTTACTTTGGTTGTCAAGCTGTGAATGATGAATTCTATTATCCCTGCCCGACTGCTCTCTATTAGAATCAACACTCCTTCCATCTTGATTTAAAATCTGACTAGAATTATCTGTCGCATCCTCCTGCGGCTTATAAGGCGTGACAACTTGTCTAGGTAAATGCGGATACTTTCCACCCAAGAAACTGATATCACCAAAATAAGCCCCATCCAATCCCACATGACCCGTATGCTTTAAATCGCCCTGCGGCGATGAAATCATATCCGTTCGTATTTTTCTCCTCTGCGATGAAAATGCATTTTTCCCATCGCCACGCGTAAATTCACCCGGTTTATTGCTCGGTAAATTAGAGCCAAGATACGCTATCGTGTGAGCTGGATTGAAAAATCCAGTCTTACCATTATTCAACACACCCTTCCATAAAGTATTACTGCTGCCCTTGTCCAAAACGGAAATAACATCACCCTGTCGATAGGTGAGTTGTCCAATTTCCGCACTATCCTGAACGGCTTGCACCTGCTCTGGCTTTAAATCAGGCAAAAGATTAATTAATTCGGAAAATTTCGGTCGCTTCATTGGCTCGTGCTGCCAGCATTGTTGCATTAGAGTGAAATAATCCTTGGGACAGCAATCAGGTTGTTCTAGTCTTTGGAAATTTGGCTCGTCAATTGCCTCGAGAATTTGATGACCAGTGAGCGCTGGCCACGGTTGAAAACCATAACTAAACATTTCCCATAGTGTCACACCATAGGCCCAAACATCACTCGCCGATGTGAATTTTAAATAAGTTATACATTCCGGCGCACACCATGCAATTGGTAATTTTAGATTGACATTGAAATTTGTCTGATAATAATCCTTGCCAACGCCGAGTGCACGCGATAGACCAAAATCGGAGATTTTTACTTTATTCTTGGAAAAAACGAGAATATTCCTTGCCGCCAGGTCGCGATGAATTAGACGTTTAGCCTCGAGATATTGCATTCCATCGGCAATTTGTACGGAAAAATCGCAGAGGGATAAAACTGGAAAACTGGCACGTAAACTCGGTTCTTTTAGGCATTCCAATAGTGATCTTAGCGGTGCTAATTCAGTGACGAGCATCAGTGAATTTGTATCGAGAACAACGCCATACAGTCTGACAATATGTTCATGATCAATGGCGTGCATTATTGCTGCTTCTTTGAGAAATTCAATTGGATTGTTTTGCATTCTCTCTCTTGATAGGCACTTTATTGCGACTTGTATTCTCTCGCCGTCATTTGTCCAAACACCTTGTTGCACAACACCAAATTCTCCCATTCCCAATTCTTTATTGACAATTATTGCATCGGCGGGAATCATGTGCTTATTGGGAACGCGAACTGGTGGACGATCTTGTCTTTCTTCCGGTAACATTCCAAGTGAGCCCGGTATTTGTTCCTCGCGTTTTGGTAGAAGCATTTTTTTGAATTTCGATAAATAATTCTGTGGAAAGTGCTTTTGAAAGTATTTCTTTAAACGACGCATTTCTGGTTTACTCATTCCGATTGCATTTAAATCGTCCTCCGTTACGTATTTTAGTTGTGCCGTATTTTGCACTTTCAGGTCACCTAGAAAAAAAAATGGTTTTAAATTCAATTTTCAAGTTTAAAATACAAATTAAATTCAATCAATTTTAATTTTATTTTATTTAACATAATTTAAATCAATAGTTTTTAATGCTGAAATTCTCAGGTGATTCTTATAGAAAATTATTTAATTTCTGATTTCCAGACAGAATTTTGAATTTTAATAAAATTATTTTTTAAATTCTAAATTAAAGTATTTTCTAGAATTTTCAAATTAAAATTCTTTTGTCCTCAATTTTTTTGTATTTTTAATCATTTTTTATTCAAAACTATTTTCCAGAATCAAAATTAAAATATTTTTTATAGAATTTTCAATAAAAATTCTTTAATCGTAAATTTATTTTTGTTATTTTTAATCGTTTTTCTTCAAAATCAAAACTATTTTCGAGAATGAAAATTAAAATATTTTATAGAATTTTCAACATAAATTCTTTTAAGTATCGTAAATTTTTTTTCTTATTTTTAATCAGTTTTTATTCAAAACTATTTTCAAGAATCAAAATTAAAATATTTTCTAGAATTTTCAATTAAAATTCTTTTGTCAATTTTTTGTTATTTTTAATCATTTTTTATTCAAAACTCTTTTCAAGAATCAAAATTAAAATATTTTTTAGAATTTTCAATTAAAATTCTTTTGTCGTAAATTTTATTGTTATTTTTAATCATTTTTTATTCAAAACTCTTTTCAAGAATCAAAATTAATATATTTTATAGAATTTTTAATTAAAATTCTTTTGTCAATTTTTTGTTATTTTTAATCATTCTTTATTCAAAACTCTTTTCAAAAATCGAAATTAGAATATTTTCTAGAATTTTCAACGAAAATTCTTTTGTCGGCAATTTTCTTTATTTTTAATCATTTTTTATTCAAAACTCTTTTCAAGAATCAAAATTAGAATATTTTCTAGAATTTTCAATTGAAATTCTTTAGTCCATCAATTATTTGTAACCATTTTCTTTAACAAATTAATTTCTAAATTCTAAATTAAATTATTGTCTAGAATTTTCAATTAAAATTCGTTTGTCGTCAATTTTTTTTTCGTTATTTTTAATCATTTTTTATTCAAAACTATTTTCAAGAATCATAATTAATATATTTTCTAGAATATTCAATGAAAATTTTTTTTATTTTTAATCATTTTTTATTCAAAACTATTTTCAAGAATCAAAATTAAAATATTTTTTAGAATTTTCAATTGAAATTCTTTAGTCGTCGATTTTTTTTGTTTTTAATCATTTTTAATTCAAAACTATTTTCAAGAATCGAAATTAAAATATTTTCTTGATTTTTCAATTAAAATTCTCTTGTCGTCAATTTTTTTGTATTTTTAATCATTTTTGATTCAAAACTCTTTTCAAGAATCAAAATTAAAATATTTTCTAGAATTTTCAATTGAAATTCTTTAGTTAATCAATTATTTGTAATAATTTTTTTCAACAAAATTAATTTCTAAATTCTAAAATAAATTATTTTATACTATTTTTAATTAAAACTCATTTGTAAATCAATTATTTCTAAAAATTTCCTCTAAAATTACTTTTCAAATTCAAAATTTAATAAATTATTAAGAAATATTAACTAAAATGCATTTCTTAATACATTATTCAAAATTTTTTTTAAAATTCACTTTTTAGATTCAGATTTAAATTATTTTCCTAGAATTTACAGGTAACATTTTCTGAAATCGATGATTATTTTTGATAAATTTATGGACAAAACTGTTTCAAAAAATTCAAAATTAATTTTTAGGATTCGCAGTTAAAATTATTTTGTAATTTAGTTATTTTTAATCACTTTTTTACAATTTTTTTTTAAAATTCTAAACAATTTTTAATTTTTTTTTAATTTCTAGAATTTTTATTTAACTTTTGTCAATCAGTTGTTTTTCAAAAAATTTTTACAAAATAAATAAAATTTTATGATAACTAACTCAATAATTAAATTATTTAAAACTAAATTATTGTCAGAAATACAAAAAAAGGTTTGGTGTTAAAAATAGTTGTTTCAAAACTTTTTAGACAAACAAAAAATCCAAGAAATGTTAAATTTTTTCTTTAATGTAAATAGTTTCAATTTTCAATATTTTAAAAATCTGATAGACTAAATTTTAGATTTTTCTTATAAATTCTAAAAACTTAATATTATTTCCATATTTCTCTGAAAATTTTCTTTTCTGTCTTTTTCCCGAATTCCCTGACCTGTGGAAACATTTTTTAATTATTTTTCGATTGAGAAAAAAAAGAAACTTACCCCGAATTCCAGGGTAATACTGTTGAAGTTCAGCCTCCATGAGGAATTCATAGAGACCTGGACCGGAATTCCGCGACATCCCTCCTTGCGTATCTGTAATCAGATAGAAAACTGATTTTCATTCCCAAACAATGACAAGACGAGCAATAGTGCAGACAGAATTGAAAGTTCTGCATAAACATTGTCTTGTGTAAGACATTGTTAATTCAACCTACTTAAAATTCTCTTTGAGAAAGTAACAGGAAATTATTTATTTATCTTACTTTCCTTTACGTAAACTAATTTTCCCCAAAATTTTCACTCTAATCCCTTTCTAGGTACAATAATTTGTTCCATTATTGATTGAATCGATTTATTTCTTTTTTTATCAATTTATTTTTAATCAACTCGTTCTTTAAAAGACTCCTTTTTTAAATACCAGAGAAAAATTATTCTTTCATAGAAAAAAAAATAGATATATGCAAATGTACGCGCGGCTATTTCGGCACACACGACCAACACTACCGCGAACACAAACAAAAACACTGTGATTGAATTCATTTTGAAAACGTGACTAAACAAATTGGAATGTTGTTCGATGAACCCATATTGATATCCTGTAATCGTACATTCACTCCTATCATATATAGAAATGAAAAAAACGAACCTCTTTTTTCCAAAGAACAACACACACACAAACATACACAAACACAAGACACTAGAGTAGATATTCGAAAAGACGAAATTTTATCCAAAAGACACGCCCCACGACGGCGCCCTTAAATAGAAAATGATTTATAAATATATCTTTTCGGGGCAACCGGCTTTGCAAGCCGCCACTTACCCATTCTCTTCTATGGTGTAATGAGAAATGTGCCAAAGAAAAAAAAGGCCTTTCTGTTTTTTTTTTTATTGACACGAGACGCCTGCGTCCTTTTAATATCTATTCACACAAATCCAGATACGTCAAAAAAGAAAAAAATATTCATTTCTTTTTTTACATTTTTCACCCACATTAACTGTCGCGGTCACTGAACCGCGATTTTATACACCTAATATACGAAAGACTTTAAAACCTATTCTTGCACAGTCAAGCTCAAGTTGGAATGCGAAATTTGTAATCTCTGATTCTGCGTGAATTTTCTCCTTGATTGTATGGCTTGACTGCACACAAACAGTGTATTTTAATACTCTTCTTGCGTGTGTACACTTTTGCAAAGAGGTTATACACCACTCACACACATATGCATTCTTGTATCCGGAAGTGTCATGTCACTATCAGCCATGTTCAGTCAGTATGTAAATCTGACAGTTCTCCATTTGTCCCGGGGGAATTTGAAACACTCGAGACTTTTTCAGAGGTGATTTTAAACAAACTTTTGCAAAATTGACAAAAATTAATTGTAAATGTGTTCATATATCTTTTACGAATAATGTACTATTTATTCTTTTTTCTCCTTTTGATAAATGCCATGTAGTTTAGAATTTCTATAAATGTTTCGATTTTTTTTATACAATGGAGAAAGGTTGGCAATACTGCTTCTGCAAAAGCAGATAGTTTCAGTTCACAGCTGCTTTCATTTAAGAAATAAACTTCTGCTAAAGCAAGTGGATTTTTCATAAAAATATCGAAGTAATGCTAGATATTAATTAATTAACTCTATTTGGCATTTATTTAGTTAATATTTGTTTAGAAATAATGGCTTCTGTTTTACGAAGTGGCATTTCTAAACTTCGAAATGGTACCTCGGGATTATGTAAGGTTAGCACTATTCTTACTTTGTTGTTAATACTTTTATATGTGATTTTTAATTATTTGCTCTTTATTGCGAAGAGAAAGCACAGGATCGTAATTAAAATAATCTAAATCTACTATATAGCAATTAAAAGAATTTTAACCTTGTATAAATATTAGAGTTGCCATCACAACCGGAAAAGCTTTAAATGTCAGGGAACTTTGATTGGAATCCTGAAAAATAGTTGATTTCTAAAGTTATTCTGTTTATTAAAATTTAAAACAAAACATTCAAATTTTTCTATTTCTAGCAATAGGTTCTTTTTAAATTACTAAAAATAATTGAATTTTAAAGAAGTTTTAAATAATTGCAGAAATTTTTTTATTTATTTATTTAGGAATATTTTCAAATGCAGTAAAATTCTTCTCTAAAATTCGACAATTTTCATAAACATCCTTGTCAAAATTTCAATTATCTATATTAAATTTTAATAAAATTCCGTAGCAACAATTATTTATTTTCATAAAAACTTTTTTTTCAGCGAATAACAAATCTTATTTTCGTGAATAATAAAACTCTTTGAAGAGTATTAAATATTTTCAATAGAATTAAATTTAAATTCCATGAAAAATGTCATTATTATTAAAAATTTTATTAAAACTCGTCGAAAGAATTCAATTACATTTAAAGATTTGTTGATAAAATTCTTTATCAGAATTAAATTTTAGGAAATATTTAATTATTCAATAGATTATTTATTTTTCTATTCAAATAATTGAGTTCTCGTAAATTTTTATAATAAAAATTGATTTAAAGATTAATTTCAGTTAAAATTTTAGATTATGTTCAAAAAATTTTTAATTTTTGGCAAACAAATGGATTTGAAAAGGGTTTTTCATTTTCTATACAAAATTCTTTTCAAGAATCAGAATTAGAATATAATTAAAATTCGTTTGTCGTAAATTTCAGAATTTTTAGAATTATCAATCATTTTTTATTCAAAACTTTTTTCAAGAGTCAAAATTAAAATATTTTATAGAATTTTCAATTGAAATTCTTTAGTTAATCAATTATTTGTAATATTTTTTTTCAACAAAATTAATTTCTAAATTCTAAATTAAATTATTTTCTAGAATTTTCAATTAAAATTCGTTTGTAAATCAATTATTTCTAAAAATTCTCTCAAAAATTACTTTAAAAATTCAAAATTTAATAAATTATTAAGAAATATTAACTAAAATGCATTTCTAAATACATTATTCAAAAATTTTTTTAAATTTACTTTCTAGACTCAGATTTAAATTATTTTCCTAAAATTTACAGGTAACTTTTTTTTAAATCTATTATTTTTGATAAATTTACGAACAAAATTGTTTTAAAAAATTCAAAATTAATTTTTAGGATTCGCAGTTAAAATTCTTTTGTAATTCAATTATTTTTAATCACTTTTTTCAAATTTTTTTTAAATTCTAAACAATTTTTAATTTTTTTTTAATTTCTAGAATTTTTATTTAACTTTTGTCAATCAGTTGTTTTTCAAAATTTTTTACAGAATAACAAATAAAATTTTATGATAACTAACTCAAAAATTAAATTATTTAAAACTAAATTATTGTCAGAAATACAAAAAAAGGTTTGGTGTTAAAAATAGTTGTATCAAAACTTTTTAGACAAACAAAAAATCCAAGAAATTTTAAATTGTTTCTTTAATTTAAATATTTTTAATTTTCAATATTTTTAAAATTTGTTGAACTCTAAATACTAGATTTTTCTAGTAAATTTTTATGAATAATAATAATTATTTATATTAAATTCAATAAATTATTTATTTTTCTATTCAAATAATTGAATTCTCGTAAATTTTTATAATAAAAATTGATTTAAAAATTAATTTCAGGTGAAATTTTAGATTATGTTCAAACATTTTTTTTATTCTTGTCAAACAAATGGATTTGAAAAGGATTTGAAAAGAATTTGAAAATTCTTGAAGAAATTTTCCAGAAATTGTTGAAAATGTCTAATAATTGATTTAAAGAAGAATTTTAATTGAGCTTTCTAGAAAATAAGAATTTAATTTAAATGATGAAAATAATTTCGAAGAAGTTACATTAACAATATTCTTTATATATTTTTTGATAACTTCTTTCGTCTTTAATATTTGTTATAATTGAAAATAATTATATAAAAATAATGATTTTATTTTTGTAGAAATTGGCAAATATAAATGTAAAAAAACATTTTTTTTAGTATCTAATTGAATTGCGAATTTCAAAAAGGGCTCAACTCTGAAAATCGTAAGAGTCATTTTCATTGTCTCTTGTTATAGAAAAATGACTTTTAAGGTTTTTAGAGTTGAGCCCTTTTCAAAGTTTGCGATTCAATTATTTTTAGATACTAAAATTGTAAATTAGAATATTATCTTCAGGAAAAAAGGGACTATTCAAGAATTTTCTAATATTTGTTTTCATGTTAACATTTTTTATTTATTGTATTTAAGATTCGAAACTTAATATAAAATTTGTTTTATTATTCTTTATATAATTATAATTATAATTTATATAATTCAAGTATTAATGAAGAAAAAATGTTAATTTTTAGATATCGGCTTCGAGCAATGTACCATTTATTCAAGTCGCCTGTATAAGTACTCGAGAGGTGAGAAAATTACGTGAACCACGTCCAGCGCCTTTTCCCTATGAGAAAAAGAAATTCAGATGTATTTATCAATTTTTTGATGACACAACTTTTCGTTTCGATGATAATACAAAATTTATCATCGTCGAGGGTCCACCGGCAATGGGTAAAGGTGAACTTTGTAAAAAATTAGCTGAAGAGCTTGATATGTTGTACGTTCCACAATCATATTTAGAAGATTACTATGTGCGAATGTACGATTTCGATATGAGAACATTAGACGATAAAATGCCCGAATCATGTAAAACTTGTGATTGGCCGACATTCTTGAAAAATCCAACACTGATGAACGGAGCTAAAGTTCAAGCGAAATTTTACATGCTCAAATTTCAAAAGACTTTACACATTCTGACTCATATTTTATCCACGGGTCAGGGAGTTGTCACTGAAAGAAGTAT
This sequence comes from Leptopilina drosophilae, assembly GCA_032873175.1. Taxonomy (NCBI): domain Eukaryota; kingdom Metazoa; phylum Arthropoda; class Insecta; order Hymenoptera; family Figitidae; genus Leptopilina; species Leptopilina drosophilae. Next base: position 3,315,678 of record CM065485.1, on the reverse strand, counting down.
TTGGTCCGATATATGTTTTGCAAAAACAATGAATAGCAATGGATATTTTTCCAAAGAAGCTCTTCAAATGTATAATGCCGGTGTTAGGGAATCAGTTCATGAATTAATGAGACCACATTTGTGTATTTATTTGGATGCACCGGTTAATGTTGTTCTGGTAATTGAAGAGAATATGAAATTCATTTATTATTTTGCATTTTATTTATTTCTTTTAATTTTTTTGCTTATTTTTCAGGATAAAATCAAGAAGCGAAATGCTCCAGGTGAAAGGGATTCAAAAGTATTGAATGAAAAATTCCTCACTGATCTTGAATACAATTACAAATATGATTTCCTCAAGAGTATGAGTGATCATGCAAATATTTTAATTTACGACTATTCGAATGGTGGCGATTTTGAAGTTATTGTCGAAGATATTGAAGCATTAAATTTTGATACTGTTAAGGGTTCTAAGAAATTCGAAGATTGGGATTTAGTAACTCATACAGATTGGGCTATTAAAAGGAGAAGATATGTTGAAAGGGAGCATGTATTACTTAATTTAGCCGCACCAAGAGATACCATTGCAGTTGAATGTAGAATATCACCTAAAGATTGCGAAACTCAAATGGATGTATTCGAAAAAGTAAATAATCAAATGAATACAATTAAATCAGTTAAAATTAAATTTCTTTCAAATAGATATAATAGTTAAATATTATTTCAAATAATATTTCTTTGATTTTATTGATTTTTTGAAAGATATTGGAAGGGATTTTTGAGAAATTTTCTAACTTTATAATATAATTACTTTCAGTATGCTCCACGTCAATGTTGGGATGCTCAGTATCAACCATTAACAGATAAAAAGTACGAGAGAAAATTCTTACGTTAGTATAATTCAAAAAGAATTGTCTAGCCCATCAATAAAATTAGGTTTGTATGGAAAAAAATTATTTAACAAAAAGAATTAATCATACAAATTTACGTTAAAATAAAAATTTTGTTAAAAATAAAAATAAACAAAAATATGATCGATTCACTTTTTTTTAATAAATCAAAATATTTATTCAGGGCTGCCGGAAAAATTTACTTTTGTTTTTCCCTGACTTTTCCCAGATTTCCAGTCAAAATTTGGTAATTTTCTCGAGGAATTCTATTAAAAATAGTTGAAATTCAGCGATGAGTTTTATTATTTATGAAAATAATTTAATTTCTCTAAAACTCTTTTTTTTATGAAAATAAATGTTTTTGTAGAGTTATTTTTAATAAACGAATTCTTTTCGGAAATATCAAAATAGTAAATATTGAAAATTATTGAACTACTGAAAAATTTTGAAAATTATTGTTCGGAGAAGAATTTTATTTGTAATAAATTAAAATATTGAAAATTATGGAATTGAGGAACATTTTCGAAAAGTATTGTTTTCAGGGTTGCCACAAATATTTAATTTTATTTTATTTTTCCCTGATTTCCAGACAAAATTCTCACTTTTTCCCTGACCATAAAAAATATTCTGATTCACTCTAAAAATTATTAGATACTCAAAAAAATGTTCTATTAAATTTATTTACAAATTTCATTAATTGTAAAATTATTCCAAAACATCAATAACTAAATTTTTAAATAAGTATTTAATTATTACTTTTCTATAGGAATTAAAATTCTTCAGAACATTCAAATTCAAACCTTTTTGAAAATTAACAATTTATAAGAATATTATTTTTTATAAAGAAGGCGATCACCTTCTTCATCTTTTGTTATAATTTAAATAAACATGAAATTTTTCAACAAAAATTTAATTATTTACAAAAATCCTAATAAAACCCATCGCAAGAATTCAATTATTTTTAAAAGTAGTAAATTTTCACATAAAAATTCAATTATTTGAAAAAATTGTAATAAAATTCGTTGCAATAATTTAATTATTTTCATAAACAATAAATCGATTATTCGGTAATTTCATTTTTTAATCAATTTTTATGAGAAAATTCCAGAAAAATTTAATTATTTAAATTGAAAAATAAATAATTTATTAAATAATTGAATTTTGGTTAAAATTGAATTCTCATAAAGAATTCTATCAACAAATTTTTAAATAATTTAATTTTTTTGACAAAATTTAATAAAATTTTTTAAAATAATTACTTTTTTCGAGGAATTTGATTAAAATATTGTATCCAAAATTAATTAAAATCCTGCTATGAATTTTATTATTCATGGAAAATAATTTTAAAAAATTTCCAAAAATGTTATTAAAATTTTTCTAAAATAATTGAATTTCGGTGAAGAATTTTTTTATTTATAAAAATAATTCAATTCTTTATTTATTTCTTTTAATAATTAAATTTTTATTATTTATAAAAATAATTAACTTCTTGTAAAGAACTTTAAAAAAATTTTTTTTTAATATTTGATTCATTCCACGAATTTTATAAAAATCTTTTTAAATAATTGATATTTTTCAATAAAGTTTATAAAATGTTGTATATTAAATAATTGAACTCACGTGAAAATTTTATTATTTATGAAAATAATTGAATATTGAAGAATTTTATTATTTATAAAGATAATTGAAATTTTGATAAAAATTTTTGAACATAATTGAATTTCTGGAAGAATTTTATGACTTTTGAAAATAATTTAATTCTTCCAACGATATTTGTTCAAGTTTATAAAAATAATTGAATTTCGGTGAAGAATTTTACTATTTCTAAAAATAATTGAATTTCGAAGAAGAGTTGTATTATTTATAAAAATAATTGAAATTTTGACGAGAATTTTTCAAAAAATTTTAAACATAATTGAATTTTGGAAAAGAATTTTTTTGTTTTTAAAGATATAATTGAAATGACCAGAATTTTTTTGAATTTTTGAATATAATTGAATTTCTGGTTTTATTAAAATAATTGAATTGCGAAGAATTTTAAGATTTGGTTTTTTCTATGCCAATCGCTATTAAAAGGTATTCACGAAAGAATGAGACGAAATTTTGCAACACTTAAAAATAGATTGTTATATTTTAAATTATTTTCGAAGCAGAAATATCTGTTTCAATTTTTATAATTATAAAGATATTTTTTTTGTAGTAAGGAATTTTATATTGTACATATATTATAATACATATATCTTCAAATACATTTATTTAAATTTTCTGACGTTATAACGAGACTCAGTACATTTTTTTCGCGTTTGTTTTTTATAATTTCACCCTTTATTTTAAAAACGTCAGTAGACACAAACACCAATAGTGTGACACGTAACGTTCAACACGGTCATAGATTCTTTTCGGATATGAAAGATTATTTTTTTACGGACTTAATATTATATTTTGAGAATTTCTAGCGATCTGCCTTTTGTGCGAGAAATTAACAACAATCCTTTAAAATGGAGATTCTGTCAATAGTTTTTTTTTAGAATTTTCAAGTTGGAAAGAAATGGGAATCTAAAAAGTTGACTGTAGAAAAAATAAAGATTTCTAATTGAATTTAAAATTTTTTAGGAATGTTTTTTGTTTAGGTCCGTTTTACTAATTAATTGTAATCGTAATTTCCATTTATTTTTTTTTTTTGGAACTGGCAGTGAATATCTTATTTTGACCTGAGAAATAAATTGGACAAAGCAAAAGCTAAAATATATCTCTATTTACAGAATATGCGCTGGAGTTTTTTTTTTGGCACTGCCAGACTTTCCATTTAGATGTTTTGAAAGTTTTTTGTAAAATGCTTCTTTGGTTGTTTTTTTAACTTGTTCGCATTCAGAGAAGCTTTTATTGCAGCTTTTATAAATGTCTTTTTTAAATTCTAGAAAGACATTTTAATTCCATTTTGACTTTATCTCTGTTTTTCATTTACTTTCTTATACATTGAGAGTGACACAATGTTAATTAAAAAATAATTATAACGTTAAGAGAATTTTTCTAAGCTGTCAAACTGCAGCAGGAATTAGTTTTACGTGCTGTTTTATAAAAGGCTTTCGATTGAATACTGAGACCTTCTGATTTCGATACTAAATCGTCCAGTTTTTCACCTCTTTGTAAAACTGCCTCCAGTGTGCTGTGCTGAAATTTTAATGAACAATGGTAATTAATAATTAATAAAATTAATTTTTAGCTTCGAGTTCTTGATTTCGTGAATATGAAGTAATTAACATACCAGAATGATTTTTGTTTCGTCGAGATCGTTTTGCATTTTTGTCAGTGCATCGGCCTCCCTTGGATTTTGATATTTTGCCAGGTAAACGTTACTTTGTTGAAAATCGACCGCCGATTCGTTTAATGTAGGCCACGTGCTTGGTGTATACCTCGCTGCAAATTCGTCCAATACTTTTGTAATTAAAGTGTGTGACACTCGATTTGGATATTCGTGATCTGATATTAAAACTCCTGCTAAACTGTCTCCACGAACGTACACGTGACACATGTATTCTGAAAGCAATTTAAAAAATGAATTATAAAGTTTCTTTAAATATTCAAAAGGAAAAAAATTCCAATTTAGAAAATATATTTCTCCGGGGATAAAATTTAGGAAACATTTCTAAAAATGATAAATGTAAAAATAATCTTGTTGAGATTATCTTTTTCTAAATTTACAATTCTTGAGATGATAAAATCTTTTTCTCTTCGATAAGAAATGAAACTTTATTGAGAAAAAAAACTTGTGTTTTTGATACGGGAGTGTGGGATGAAAAGGTATCGATTTTACCTCCTTCTTTAACGCTCTGCCTCGCAGCAACTTGCGTCCTTTCTGTTATGGTTTTACTGACAAATGCCATAAATTCCTTGACGCTGCTTCTTTGAAAATAAGAAAAGGAATCGACGTCATAGGCACATTTTAGGGCAGTCGCCGATGTTTGCCCCTTATAAAGGATCGTTAAAGCGTAAAGTCTAACCATCTTTGGCTAAAAATCAAAGAACATAATTTATCCACAAATACAGAAAATAGATTCTAATTTCACTATGTTAAACAAATTTTTATTTACACATTTTTCACATCGTTTAGAGTAGAATAAAAATTTTCCTCCAAAAACTTTACTATTTAAAGAAAAAATCGAAACCGAACCTTTTAAACAATGCAAACGGTATTAGTTATTATAATTATTATACTATTCAAATTATTTAATAAACAAAAAACTGAATACGTTCTAAAACCAATAAATTCACTATATACTATGAGTTACGACTACAATGTTTGAAGAGGTTAGGTTGGAAAAAATTACAACAGAATTTTAATTTCTAGAAAAAAATGGAACGAGAACAATAACATGATTTCAAAATGCAACAACGTATTTGGAAATAAACTTTTTTTTTGACATTCTTGACACGTACACATACATAAGAGAGCTGTCAAAACATACCTTTCAGGTAACAAACAATATGTTTAAGCTCCACTGACGTTCAAGAATTCGACTAAACAATAACTTGGAATTACCAAGTTAATTGGATATTTAACCTTAATTAGTTTCTAATCTCAGTAAATAATGATTTTCACTTTAAATTTCTTAAAAAAATTGTCTTATACACACTCGAAAAAACTCATCTGCGAACTATCGTAGTGTGTTAAATTATCAAGTTGGCAGTAGTAGCTACAGCTATTTTGTTGCACAAAGTGCATTATCGATTAATCGAACTACAGAATTCAAATTTGCGGTAAAATTTGCAATTGATTTTTCTTCATTTTTGTCTATATTTTTATCGATTTTAACACTTCAGTGAATAATAATAAGGTGAATGAAAAAATCACTCAGAAGAAAAGTTGTAAAAAAGAATAAAAAATAATATTTAATCTTATTTCTGTTTTTACATAGTTTCGCGCCAAACTATCGAAAAATTGATTTCCAAAATGGCGCACACTTGTCAAAATGGTCAAAACGCAAGTCGCAAACTGTCAGCTGTCATCTGACATCTTTACAATATCCCAAAGTGTTTCTCAAGTGTTTCTGCCTGTTTTTGCTTTGTTGTCAATTAAATACCAGTTCTCTTATCGATAATTCGTGTATTGTTGTAATAACGCATTTCTAAATGTAAAATTGATTTTATTCTATAGAGTAGTTTAAGAAGAGAAATGTTGCGAAAGCTCACGTTAATGTAATGTTTATCTCATCTCGTGAAGATTCATCATCATATAATTGATAAAATCCTCTATTATTACATAGATTTAGTGAAACGAAAATTTTTTTTTTTTAATAAGTTAAATGTTACTCAGGAAATTGTGAATTTAGTATGAATAAATTGTCAAGGATGTCGGATATTAAATTAGTAATTATTAACTACTTGGGAAGAATCTGAAGACCGACAAGAATATTGTATATAAATATTTCCAGTAAGTCGTAGAAATGAAAAATAATCTGCCATATTAGATATTGATAATATGATTTGTCGTGTGTGTTGTCTCCTTTAAATGTCAAGAATATACTTTATAAATGCAACGGGGTCACTTTTATATATATTTTATTACTCCAGTCTATAGGGCATATAATTTACACTCTTTGTGTGAAAAAGGTTATCTCAGTGCTCGTTAAAAACGATGTTCTATTTTTAATTATTGTCGTATAAAAATTTTGTCTTTATTCTTTTTTGTCAGGATTTTGTTTTTTCTTATTAAATTAGATGGAAAGTTATTGCGATAGGGTTTTTACGATTTATTTTGTGGAATAAGTTTAATAATTGCAGGTGTGAAGAATTTCATCTTAAACAATGATGGAGTTAAGTCACAGTTTGACTCTTAATGAGGATGCTCTCAATCAAATACCTGAAGCAAAACGACCTGTTTTTGTTTTTGAATGGTTACGATTTTTGGATAAGGTTCTGATAGCTGCTCAAAAAGTAAGATTTTATTATTTTTTCATTGTTATTACTTAAAATTATTTAATTTTGAGTTTTAGAATTTGTAAGAAAATTCTCATTTTTTTTGTTTTTTGGTTTGTAACATAAATTATGAAATTATGAAAAATTTAAAAAAAAAGATTGTAATCAATAGAAATATTTTTACGTGAAAAAATACTTGTTTTTTGTATTTTAGAATGATATTAAGGGATGTCAGCAAAAATTGGTGGAACAATTGACGAAGCATATGCAAGGGGCACCAGGACCACCGACACGTCGATTAATTGCAAGATGTCTTGCAACATTATTTAGCGTTGGCGACACATTTTTACTTTTTGATACAGTCAACAAGTGCAATGACATTCTTAAAAATAAAGACGATTCTCCTAGTTTTCTTCCCACCAAATTGTAAGTAAAATGAAATTAAATAAAAAAAATTAGAAACTTCTAAAAATCCAAATCGAAAATGCCAAATCGAAGACTTTCTCATGAGAATGTAATATTTTTTACAAAAATAGTAAAATAAAATTGTCTGTCATTTTTGTAAATTTACAGTTTCTAAGTATAAAACAATGTAAAAAGAATAAGAAATTCAGTTTTTACAAATTTCATTGCAATTTAAATCATTTTTTATTATTACAGTAAATTTATTATTAACTTTGTAATTTTTTTTGTGTTTTACTTTTGCAATTTTTAAAATAAGTTTATTTGTTAATAAAAATTTTATGTTACAGAGCTGCCATTTGTTGCGTTGGTTGTATGTATGAGAAATTGGGAAGAATGATGGGACGTTCTTATGAGGAAACGGTTCAAATTTTAATAAAGTCTTTCCGTTCAGCAGAATCACAGACTCGAATTGAAATAATGACCACTTTGGAAAAGGTATTTATTAAATGTCACCAATTTTGTTAATTAATTGGATTAATTATTTTGTTAATTAGTTGGATCAGTGAAATAATATACTTTTCTTTAGAAACAAAAATTCTTTGAAAACAAATATTTAAAAATTAAAACAAAAATGTTTAAAAGAAATTGTGAAATTGTGAGAAAATCAATAATTCTTGACGTAATCTGATTTTTTTTAGGTTTGCGCTGGAATGGGATCGGCAATTACCAACGTGCATAAGGAAATTTACAAAGTATGTCGACATTGTTTAACTGATAGAGTTATGGCTGTCAGATGCGCCGCTGCTAAGGTAATTTTGATAAAATTGAATAAAACTGCGAATTAATAACAAAAATTACATATTGGCCCAATTTTTCTTGGATTTTCACTGAGCTCTCACTTTGAAAATCGGATTTTTATTTTAAACATCAAGTTTTTATTTTAAACATCAAGTTTTTATTTTGAACATCAAGTTTTTATTTTAAACATCAAGTTTTCATTTTAACAGAACTAGTTTTTATTTTAGAAACCAAATTCTTGTCGGAGGCGATTTTTTATTATGAAAACGAAAAAATAATTTCAAAAAATTTTAAATATTCAATATAGAAAAAAGTGCAAAATTTATTTTTAATTATAATTAAATATTTCCAGTGTCTTCTTGAGATGTTGAATCATTCGCCATTCTTGTACACAACGGAAATTGAAAGCGTTGCGACTCTTTGCTTTCGGGCATTCGAGGGCTCGAATTATGAAGTCAGATGTTCGGTGGCAAAACTTTTAGGTGCACTTGTCGCAATGACACAAATTCCACCACCCAAGGGACAAAATCCTTCTGGTAATTTCAATCAACAAGCTTTCAGAGTTTAAATCTAATCCTAGTTTGAATTTGCAAATTAAAAAATCGTAAATTTTCATGTACGAATTAATTACAAAACTAATAATTAATAGAAGTAATTACAAAACTAATTAATAGAAGTAATTACAAGACTAATTAATAGAATTAATTACAAAACTAATTAATAGAATTAAGTAATTAATTCATGACTCATTCAAATAATGAATGTAAATTCAAATAATTAAATACAGAATTATTTTCGAAAGAAAAATTTTCAGAGTAAAAGAAAAAGTGGATCAAAATTTACGATATAAATATAATTTCCATTTTCAGCCATTCAGAGTAAAGCAATAAAACAAATATCTCTGGAAGAGGTGTTGAATATCCTAATGTCGGGATTTCTAAGAGGCGGTGTTGGCTTTCTCAAAGGAACAGGAGAAATAATTAAAGGAAGTTCCGGAGTTAATAGAGAAGTACGAGTCGGCGTAACCCATGTGAGTATTCAAGGATAATTAATTATATTATAAATATAAGTTTAAATGAAAATTTAAAAGTTAATGTAAATTTATGAAAATAATTCTATAATAAAAAAGTGAAATTATTTACTTTCAGGCTTATGTGGTGTTTGTGCAAATATTGGGCGGCACTTGGCTGGAGAGAAACATTGGGACATTGGTGGCTCACGTTCTAGATTTAGTTGCAAATCCAAAGGCCGCGAGTTCTCACGTGGACGCCGTTTACTCGCGAAAGTGTATTAATTTTATTTTACGAGGAACCATTGGAAAATTATTGGGCGAAGGCGCTCAGGCCGCGGCTTGCAAGGAAATAGCGCATATTATTTTAAAACAAATGAATTCAATTGGTGAGATTTCAATCTTCTTCTTCTTCTTCCTCTTCTTTCGAATCATTTTCTTATTTATGAAAATATTTTCATTTTTGGCAAAAAATTTTCTTATTTATAAAGATATTTAAATTCCTCTTCTTCCGAAACATTTTCTTATTTATGAAAATATTTTATTTTTGGCAAAAAATTTTCATATTTATAAAGATATTTAAATTCCACTTCTTCCGAAACATTTTCTTATTTATGAAAATATTTTATTTTTGGCAAAAAATTTTCATATTTATAAAGATATTTAAATTCCTCTTCTTCAGAAACATTTTATTTATGAAAATATTTTTATTTTTGCAAATAATTTTCTTATTTATAAAAATATTTAAATTCTTGCGTAGAATATTACAATTCGTAAAAATAATTGTTTGTAAGAATTTTATCTGAATTTTTAAACATAATTGAAGGAATTTTATGACAAATTTTGGAAATAATTATTTTTTTATATTATAAAATTTTTAATAAAATAAAGAAAATAAGCAGATTTGATAATAAATTTATAAATTTTCATTAACAGATTTCAGTCCGGAAAATGCGAAAGACTTCAATCAGGAAACTCTGTTCAGTCAACATCTATTGGTTTGTGCTCTACAGGAAATGGGAAATTTGATTTTGGGCCTGGGAACAACAGCGTCTAATCTCTTGTCTGACCAATCGTTGAGTAAGTTGAGTAGTGTTTTTCAAAAATTTGAAAAAATTTGCAATTAAATTTAATTAAAAGAAGATTGAATATTCGTTTTTTAAATGGTAATTCAATAGTTGTGAACTATTTTTCCTTTTCGTAGATTTGATTGATACTGTGATGGCGGTTTTGGTGCATCCGTGCCAAGCAGCTCGTCTCGCAGCAGCTTGGTGTTTACGCTGCATTTGCGTTGCCGTTCCAAGTCAAATAACACCATTGATTGATCGTTGTGTGGAAGGAATTGAAAATATGCGAAGTTCTCCCGAAGCAATAACAGGATATAGCAGCGCATTGGCCGCAGTATTGGGAAGCGTTCGATTATCACCACTCGGTGTGCCTCACACGAAAGGAAAGGTGAATATTGGAAATTATCTTCTCTATTTCCCTAGTTTTTCAACTATTTAAATAAAATTGTCTTCTATCATCAACTTTACTAAAAGGGGAAATTTTTAAATAATGTAAAATTACTTTCTTTGAAATAGTTTTAAATATTTTTAATATTTAAAGGAGCAATGAAAGGATTGTTTAAATTATTATTAATTATATTATATTATGAGAAAATATTATGTTATGAGAAAAAATGTAATTTAAGGATTGAATTTTATTTTCGTTGTATTGATAAATAAAAATGTTTGTAGATAATCTTCAATACGGCTGAGGAATTGTTGAGAAGTGCGAGTCAAAATAGTAGATTATCGTTGAATAGAACGCACGCGGGATGGCTTTTGATTGGAGCGATAATGACACTGGGAACGGCGGTTGTTAAAGGATTATTGCCAAGAATGTTGTTGCTCTGGAGAAATTCATTTCCAAGATCGAGCAAAGAGCTTGAGAGTGAGAAAGCTCGTGGAGACGCATTCACTTGGCAAGTGACACTGGAAGGAAGAGCCGGAGCTCTGTCGGCGATGCACAGTTTTCTGCTGCACTGTCCAGAACTTTTAAATGACGACATCACGAGAAGATTACTCACGCCAATTGAATCTGCTCTCGCCATGCTTACAAAGTGTGTATTTTTTAATGACACTACATTTTTTTGTCTATTTTTTCAATTTTATCGTTCTTTTCATATCGTATTTTTTATCTATTTTTTTTCTTGTATTTTTTGCTTTTCTATATCTTATTTTTGCCGTCGTATTTTTTACTGATTTTACTTCTTTATGTAAATTTAATTTTAATTTTAATTTCAATTTTATTTTAAATTTATCATTTATATTTATTTATTTATGGTTTATAAAAAATCATTTTTTTTTTGCGTTTTTCAGTTTGTCGACTGTTTTGAAAAGCTATGGTCAACAATTGAAAGCTCCGGCTGCAATGGTTCGTTTACGACTCTACGAAACTTTATTGCTTTTGCCGTCTCAGACGTTTGAAGGTAAATAGAATTTTGTAAAAAAGAATTTCGAAAAAAGAAAATAAAGAAAATAATTTTGAGAAAGTTGAAGAATAAAAGAAAATTTTAATAAAACAAATAATATACAAAATAAAGTAATAAATAGAGTAGAGAAATAAAATATAAACTATAATTAAAAATTCAAACTATAAAAATTAGAATTAGAAAATAAAATTAGAAAAATTGAATTTGTTTTTAAGAAAAAAGAAATAATTGTTTGAAAAAATTTTTTTGGAAATATTCTCACGTTTCTATTTTTATGAAAAAGGCTCCTACACTCATTTACTGAGAATGCTGGTTTCGGAGTTCACTTTGACGGATAATCCGGGAAACACGACGACTTCTATGCTTCGTGCGGTTTGTCATGCGAATGACTCGGTTATTCTTGGTACCTGGTTGCAGGAAACTGACCATCGAACGATTGAAGATCAAGTTAGTATATTTCCCCTTATGTAGAAGTAAAAAAAAATTTAATTGATAATCTTCTCACACCTTTAATGATTTCCTTCGATTTTCCCTCTCCTAACGTTGATTGATTCGTGTCTTAGATGGAACCGAACAGAAGGGCGGATTTGGAACATGTGAGTAGTAATTTAGAGTGTAACTTCCAATTTTTGTTTGAAGTTATAGCTCTTTTTGATATGAGGAAAATTGCAGAAGACAAATAAATAACGCTTCTGTGATTTATTTTCGATGTTATTGCTAATTTATTTATTTTTGCTGCTTTCTAGATTTTTCTAGTTTTCCACTTTCTTATTTATTCCTTTTCTCTTGATTTATTCTTTCCCTTCCTCTCTTTTTGTATAATTATGTCTTAATTTATAGATGGTAATAATTGCAATTACAAATTTTTTATTATTACCATTATCGTTTTTGTTGTAATTATTTTGTAATTTATTGATGTAAATATTTTTCACAAGTTTCCTCAATTTTAATTTTTTGAATTATTTTCTTACTTTCAGATTTGTTAACATCAAAAGTCTATTATCTAATTCGATTTCGTGTGATTTAAATTTTTCAGTTGCAGCCAAATAGTGCGGCAGGTTCAGGTGCTTTGGAACATAATTCCTGCTGTTTGTATCGTCCAGTTCCACCTGTAAGTTTTTTTTAAACTTTTTTAATAATAATTTTCTCTTTTTAATATTAAATTCTTGCTAAAAAAACTTTCTTCAATAATAAATTTTAATGTTTTTATTTAATATTACCTATTTTAATATTTTTATTCAATATTACCTATTTTAATATTACATAATTTTAATATTACCTATTTAATAAGTGAATTCTTTAAATTTTGAAACTATAATCATTTCAAACATTGATGTTTATTCTCGAGAGTATAAAATTTTTTAATTCACAAAATAATAATAAAGGATCGTATAATTAATTATGAATTAAAAATTGATTCTAGTGTTGCTAATTCTACTTTCAGAATGATTCAATTCCCGGTCCTTTGCCATTGGGCGTTGCCGTTATTGACCTTTCTGTTTCACTATTTGGACAAATTTTCCCACGTGTTGCTAATAAGCACAGATTACAAATGTTGGATCACTTTAGTGAATGTATTAAACATGCAAAATCTGGTAGACAAGAAGCCATTCAAATGAATATTTTCACTGCTGTTCTCAGCGGATTAAAGGGACTCAATGAAGCGAAAACTGGATTTGGCCAAGAGGATGTGAAAAAGTCGGCGACAAATATTATTATCGTATGTCAACATTGATATTTTTGAATGGAAGAATTTTATTTCTTTCAGTGGAAATAATGGAAATAATTTTGTGAATTTGAATGGAATTTACTTGAAAATAAGATTTTTTTTTCATTGTGTTGAAGAGTGGAGAATTTATTTGATTTTTAATGGACAAATTTATTTGCAGAGTACGTTGATAAGTAGCAATGCGATTTTGAGATGGGCCGCAGGCGAGGCTGTGGGAAGAATGGCGCAAGTGATTTCCGATCCGAAATTTACGGCAGAATTGGCTCAGACAAGTTTCGATAGATTGAAATCAGCTCGCGATGTTGTTAGTCGAACGGGTCATTCCTTGGCTTTGGGATGTCTTCATAAATATGTCGGAGGCATGGGATCTAGTCAGCATCTTAATACGAGTGTCAGTATTTTATTGGCACTTGCACAGGACAATTCGTCACCAGTTGTGCAGGTGAGTAAATGAAGAAGGGATTTTTTAAATTCACGTTATTTAAATACGTTATTAATTAATTTTTTAATTCACGTTATTTTATTTCATCCAAAATCTTTTTGTTTTCAAAAAACTATGTGGCTTTGAAAAATAATTTTTCTGCGATTTTTTTTACAAATTTGTTAATATTTTTCTTTTCTTGAAAGAGGGAGAAGAAATTCGTAATTCTTCTTACTTTTCTCTTTTTTTTAATTAGGGATATTGTAACTGGGGAAAAAATTAATTTTAAATAATAAATAAATTAATAAGCAGTTTTTAATTGAATGCAATGATTTTTCTTTTAGGTTTGGTCATTGCACGCTCTTGCCCTAATAGCCGATTCGGGAGGACCAATGTTTAGAGGATATGTAGAACCAACTTTATCCCTGGCTCTTACACTTTTGTTAAATGTTCCACATTCTTATATCGATGTTCATCAATGTATTGGAAAAGTTCTCTCTGCCCTTATCACAACAATTGGACCAGAACTTCAAGGTATTATCCGGACATTTTCCCCCTAGAAAAAAAATTTTCTTTTTAACTATTAGACTAAAATAGAAATTTAACTCTAAATTTGTTTCCTAGAATGTATTTTTTATTCTTCCGTTTTTAAAAATATTCCCAGTTTCAATATTTTTATACGACTAAAAATATTTCCAGTTTCAATATTTTTAAATCACTAAAAACATTTTCATTAGCTAAATATTTTTATGAACTGAATTATATTTTTATCTATTAAATACTTTTATTAACAAAACGATATTTTTATTATAATATCAACAAAACAACAAAAATTTGAACAAAATATTTTTAGAAATTAAATATTTTTCTCATCTGCATTATTTGATTAATTTTAATTAATCAGCGACTTTTATTATCAGGAAACACGTCTTCTATTTGTATGGCGAGATCCTCTTTCCTGTGCGCTTGTGCAATAATGCAGGATCATCAGGATCCTCTTGTACAAGCAGAGGCGACCGGATGCTTGCAACAATTGCATTTATTCGCGCCAAGACACGTCAACCTTTCGTCTTTAGTTCCCACTCTTTGTGTAAGAATTATTTCAGTTTCTTGAGTATTTGTGCATAATTTAATTTTTCGATTAATACGCGGAAAGAAGATTGAAAGATCTTCAATTGTGAAAACTTATAAACTTCTTTATTTTTGTAATTTGTGGAATGTTTTCTTTCTTCAGCGAACTCTGTCGAGTAATCATTTGCTTCTGCGGAAAGCAGCCATCTCCTGTTTGAGACAATTGACTCAACGAGAAGCGAAAGAAGTTTGCGAACATGCAATGACACTTGCCAATGAGAGTCGAGACACGAATATTGTTGAGGGTCTCGTGATAACCGAAACCGGTCTCCCTGGAGTTTTATTCAGCATGCTCGACACCGAAAGCGACAGTCAATTAATCAAAGACATTCACGATACTTTAACCAGTATGCTTCAAATTTTAGCGTCCGACAATTTATCCCAGTGGTTATCACTTTGCAAGGATGTCCTCACTGTGGCAACTGGTAACTTTTCTTTTTTAATTTCGTATCAAAATCGGTTAAATTAGAGTTAATTGAAATTAAATTGAAATTAAATTGGAATTAAATTGAAATTAAATTGGAATTAATTGAAATTAAATTGAAACTAAATTAAAATTAATTGAAATTAAATTGAAATTGAATTGAAATTTATTGAAATCACCTTGAAATTATATTAAAACTAAATTGAAATTAAATTGAAATTAAATTGAAATTGAATTAAAATTGAATTGAAATTAAATTGAAACTAAATTACAATTAATTGAAATTACATTGAAATTTTATTGAAACTATATTGAAACGAAATTGAAATTAAATTGAAATTAAATTGAATTTGAATTGAAATTTATTAAAATTAAATTGAATTTGAATTGAAATTTATTGAAATTACATTGAAATTAAATTAAATGAAAAGTAAAATTAGAAAAATAATTAAATTTTAACAGAGTCGAGTACAGTGGAAGAGGTGACGAACGTGAATAATGAGGAGACAGTGGCGGACAATGAGAATGTGGACGCCGAGGGTGACGACGATCAGGTTGAATTTCACGCTGACGAATCGTCGAAACAACGGCAAACTGTAACACCGAGATGGCCGACAAGAGTATTCGCTGCTCAATGCGTTCGACGAATTGTCGCCGCTTGCATGATCGATCGACAAGCACATTTGGATTTATCGCTGGCTAAAGAAATGCAATCGATAAAGGGAAGAAGTGATTTTCTCGTCCTGCATCTCTCTGATCTTGTGAGAATGGCATTTATGGCAGCGACCAGCGATTGTGATCCTCTTCGTTTAGAGGGTCTCAAAACCCTGCAGGAAATCATCGACAAATTTGCCAAAGTTCCTGAACCCGAATTTCCCGGTCATCTTCTCCTCGAACAATTTCAAGCGCAGGTGGATTTTTGTTTTCCCTTTTTTTATTCTTTTGTAGGAATTCTTTTTTAGTCAAAGTAGTTTTTTTTAGTAAAAAGAATTCCTTGCAGTAGATAAAAAATGTTTCTTGAGATAATTATTTCTTAATTATTTAATTAATTAATTCTTAATTATTTAATTAATTAATTATTTCTTAATTATTTAATTAATTAATTTTTAATTTTGGAATTGTGAAATATTTTTCGAAGGTCGGAGCCGCGTTGAGACCGGCATTTTCGTCGGAGACACCGCCTCACGTGACGGCGGCGGCTTGCGAGGCGTGCAGCGCATGGATCGGCAGTGGAGTCGCGAGGGATCTCAATGATTTGCGACGCGTTCATCAATTGTTGGTGTCATCGCTTGAGAAATTACGCGAGGGTCACACTTTACCGCAACTTTATAATGAGAGTCTGTCCACTCTGGAGAGACTTGCGATTTTAAAAGCCTGGGCCGAAGTCTACGTGGTGGCAATGATTAACGAGGGATCGGCTCCCGATTATCGTGAAGATGCTCTACGCAATGCGAAGCAAATCAAGGACAACGACGAGGAGGAGGGTTTTGGCGATTTTGAATTTCAAAACGAGAGTCTCTTGAGTCTGGTGCAACCGGAACTTCTAAGTTTGAGTCAATATTGGCTCGCGGCTCTACGCGATCACGCTCTTCTCTCCCTTCCGCCAGGTCTGCATTCGAAAATTTTTCTTTAAAAAAATGTTTTCTTTAGTAACACATTCAAAAATACAATTTTAAAAATATAATTATAATTATGAAAGATGAAATTAATTTTAATTGAAAAAATTTAGATTTTATTAGTAATTATGTTTAGCAGATACGCCAACTTTGATAGTTTGCTTATCTGCCGGCTCGCATTGCAATTGAATTTGATTTATCGAAATGTTTTAAAAAGTAGAATTCGTTTTAGAATTTTCGAGTCAATTGCCACATGATGGTGGGGCTTTCTACACAACGGACACAATGGAATCGGCGCGTCCTTATTATTCGGAGTCGTGGGCTCCTATTCTCTACGCAGCGACACTTTGGTTAAATGCCCGTGAATTTAAAATAGACGAATCGTCTGATTCGAATACGAAAAAATCCGATGGAACAAATAATAATACGGCGAGTTCGTCGAGTAAATCGAGTAAAAATGTGGAACGTTTCCATTTACTTTTCGGTGAGTTTTTCCTTTGGCTCTTTTTGTAATCGTAAATTTTTATTTGTAAGTTAAGTAAATGTAGGTTTGAATTAGTAGTTTAAATTTGAAATTATGAAAATATTTCCTTTCTTTCAAGGCATATGCATGGAAGCACTTTGCAGTCCCAGGTCTTCCGAATCGACGCAAAATATAGAAACTTGTTTGAGTGCTTTGTACACTTTGCTCGATTCACAATGGGCTCGTAAAGTTTTAATGACTGATCGTTCGTTGCCAATAGAACTTTGTAATGTCCTCCATAGGTAAACACACATTTTTTTCCCCTAAAAGAAAAATAGTATTTTCACTCTGAAACATTTTTGAAACAAAGATCCATTTAAAAATTTTAATAATTCAATTGTACTTAAAATTTGAACAATTGTTGAAATTTTAAATACAATTAATTATTGTATTTTAAAATATCTATTATTGTATTTTAAAATATATATTATTGTATTTTAAAATATATATTATTGTATTTTAAAAAATATATTATTGTATTTTAAAAAATATATTATTGTATTTTAAAATATATATTATTGTATTTGACGAATTTTAATAATTTAATTGTACT
This sequence comes from Leptopilina drosophilae, assembly GCA_032873175.1. NCBI lineage: Eukaryota > Metazoa > Arthropoda > Insecta > Hymenoptera > Figitidae > Leptopilina > Leptopilina drosophilae. The sequence goes on along the minus strand of CM065485.1, from coordinate 3,297,808 downwards.
TCGTGTAAAAGAATAATGCAACGTTCATATTTTGTAGATTATTGTTGACGAGGGAGAATTATGCGATTCAAATAATGACAATGGAAGTTTTGAAGCAAATCATGAAATCAGCGCAAGAGGATCTTGTTGAAAGGAAGAAAACAAACAGTAAATCGGAATTAGCGTCGGACAATGAGGAAGGAAAGGAAAATCCGGAACTTGATCTAATGGGCGAAGGTGATGAAAAAGGAGAACTAATTCCAGGAAAGTCATTAGTTTTTGCAGTTCTCGAAGTTTGTTTGTGTCTCCTCGTTCGACAAATACCGGCATTAAATCCAAATCCAGGCGGGACGACTGCTATTTTATCGCAACGTCGCTATACTCCATCTGAGAAAAGTGGCAAACTTATAGCTTCCACTCTTTCCGTTATGGAAATTCTTCCAAATCTCTGCTCTCCAGCTGGTTCGTAAATTTTATTTTAGAATCGTCATCAATTTTTTATTTCTTCGTTAATACATTTTTTTTAATTTTCTTTTCCTTTTTTTTTTTTTTTTGAAGAAATTCTCTCGAAATTTTGTTTATACTGGCAAATAATACGCGCACAAGATTTGATATTTTTAAAACTTTTAATAAAATTCTTTTTAAAAGAAATTAAATTATTCTCGCAACAAAAATTACTTTATTTTTCTTGACATTGAGAGAATTACTTCAGTAACTAATTAAGTTAATTGAGTAATTTTTTTCGGTTTTAAAATCTATTTATGTGATTTTTTTTGCTATTAGAAGAGAGAGAAATATTGTTTTCTTTTTTTTAAATGTAGGAGCGACGGCGATTCTTCCAACCCTGCTTTTTTTGACGACTGGAGTGATTCGGGAAACAGCGATAAGAACGAATGATGTTGTGAGAACAGGATCGGAGACTCCCGTTCATGCTGCACTTCATTGTTTGAAAACGCTGACTGTCAATAAATATTCGAAAGATCCGCGCAGTCAGAGACAATGGACTTCGCTTTTGCAAAGCGCTCTTGCCAAAATTATCGATCTCGCAAAAACAGGTAAAGAAAAAAAGAAGATAAAAATTATTTTTCAAAATTTACCTAATCTTACACTTTTCTTTTTATCATTTGCGAAAAAGCTTTATTTAGTAATTAAGTCTCATTTTTTATTTAACATTTTTCTTATTTAAATTTATAATTTTCATCGTTTTTTTAAATAACTTTGTATTTTTTAAATATTTAACTAAATTTGTATTTTTTACAATTTTTCAATTTAGTTTATATTTTTTTTTACACATTTTTCCATCAAGCTTATATTTTATGATTAAATTCATATTCTTTTATAGTTTTTAATGAAATTTTCCACTTGAGTTAGGAAGTTTGATTAAAAAATCCTTTTCCCTCTTTCAGGAAGTGATATCACTTCCTGAAAGAGGAAAAGAGGAAAAAGTTTTTTTTTAAAATGCAAAAAATTCGTTTCTTAATTTTAGAATTTTTATTAAACATTTTTTTTCCTTTCAGGGAGCGATGAAACAAAAATGGACGAGATCGCAATGATGTTGGGTATCGCGGTGTTTGTTCTTCATGCACTACCGGAAGTTGTTAGCGCTCCCAATTTGCAATTTCCGTGTATCAATCATTTCCGTCAAGCGATGCAGTCTGAAAATATTTCGGTTTGGAAAAATTCAATTTTTTATTAAGCAAAAAAAACTGTCTTTTCTTTTAAGAGTTATTAAAAGTTATAAAAAACTATTAAAAAAAATTTTAAAAAACTATTTAAATCTCAAGAAAAGGATAATGAAATTAGAAAATAAATTTAAGGAAAATTCTTTTAACTATGAAGTAATTTGAAAATTAGTTGTATTAAAGATTGACAAAAATAATTTTCAGATTAAATTGAAGTGCGTGCAGACATTGAGGACAATTTTCCAGCATCCGGAACTTAGTATCAGTACACCATATATTCATGCCCTGGCACCTAGAATAGTTGAATTTTTATATAGCGAATCAAGTAAACAAGTTACGAATGATTCTGAACTGTCTTTTACATTGGAATGCATTATGTCAATCGAGGGATTAATCGCACTCGCTGAACCTACGAATCGTAAGATTTATTCTTATTTTTCAAACATTTCTTTCTCCTTCTCTCAGTTTCTTTAAAAAAAAATTTTAATCGCTTCTCTCTCTTCTTAACTTTTCACGCAAAGCAGGAGAATTAATGCAAGGTAAACTTGACTATTTATTTAGTCCGGAACAATATTTAACAGAATGAAATGTTTTCAACAGAATTAAATACGTAACAGCAGATAAAAAACTTTACTATTTAATTATTGTTTAAAGTTAATTAAATTAAGTTATTAAGTTATTAATTATTAAAAAATTTTCTTTTTTTTCTCCCCAGGTATTCAAATGCTGACTCTTTTGGTTCCAATTTTGATAAACTTTCTACTGGAAGGCGACAAACTGCAGCACGGAACGAAATATCAAATAAGCCTTCATCAGCAGAGTTTTCAATGGCTGAATAAAATTGGTCCGAAGTATCCTCAGGAATTTAAGACACTTATGTCCCAATCGACAGAGTTGAAAACTAAATTGGAAAATGCCGTGCGATTGAGCCATTTACAAGCACAAATGCTTTCCAGAACATCCGAACCAGTTAAACCTCAATTCAAAGTACTTGCACCTTCAATTAAATTGAAAACCGATTTCTCCAATTTTAATTGAAACTCGAAAAACTAAAGTTTCAAATTATGTAAATTCTAAAATTCTGAAAACAATTTGATTTTTGATATTTATAACATTGTAGCGCTCATGTATTTTTTTTTAATCAACTTTCCATTTTATATTTATTTATTTAGAACATTTTTTAAATCAAGATTCCCTGCATACTAGACTCGGAATATTTTTTTCGCAAGCATTTAGTACTTATCGCAAAGCACACTATTCTTCATAATTTCGATTAAGACGCTTAAGATTATTAATTTATAAAATTTAGTAAATTATTGTGAAAAAAAAATTTGAATTTCACGAGTTCCGGATCGAAAAAATCGTTTAAAGGACACGATTTTTTTGATTTCGATTCGAGAAATTCGGTTCTTTTTTTTTTAAAGAAGAGAGATAATTCTATTTTAATCGAAAATTTTTAGATACATATTTTAGAAAGAAAAAAAGCCATTTTTGTGGGGGACTGAGAAAAATATTTCTGAGAATTTTTTTCCTTCATTTAAAACTCTTTGAAAAGACTTGATTATTTTTAACAAAAAAAGCAATGTCTCATGGAGTAATAATTTATTATTTATGACCGTAATGATAATAATTTAATTATGAGAATGAAATAATTTAGAATTGAAAGATCAAACGTGAAGTTAAATTCTATTTTTTATACTTGATAATTGCACAAAAACGAGACAAAGAGAAAGATGGTGATTACATTTATATTTGTTCGGTGCCATAAAAAAGTGTAATTTAAAAAGTAATACATTTTTTCCAAATTAGTTTTTTCGGTTCATTTAAATGTTAATTTAGGTGTTTTTTACTTTAGTTTCAATTTTTAGTATCTATGTTTTTAATTTTTCTCCATTCGATATAATTCTGTTTGAATTTTTTAAAAATATTTTGAATATAAATTTTCACTAGTTTTTGATCACTTTTCGCTTTTGGCATTTTTTTATTGTAAGTATTTTATTACTTGAATTTTATTTATATAGAATTAATTATTTAATTATTAACACAGTAAGATTAATTTAACAGACTCTCTATTTTAATGAATTTTATCTTAAATTTTTAACGAAAGAAAATTGAAGTACAATTTAATTTAAATTAATGGATTGAATGTATGATCGATTTTTAAAAAACTTTTAATAGAATAATTGCACATTCGATGGTAAGATAATCATAATTTTAGTGTACTGAAATAATAGAAAAAAGAAAACTTTGTGTCAATTGAATTAAAAATGAAAAATCATTTTAATAATTAATAATTAATAATTAATTAATTTACTTGAATTGTGAATTTACCTGATCAACGACTTTTGCCTTAGTGTAACTAAAAATATTCTTTATTATCAATGTAAATTTATTTTTCTCATATAATGTGAAAATTTTAATTCACGAATGAAGTTAAAAGACGAAAGACTGAAGTGATAAATTCATGTAGATTTCTTTCAACAATGAATGAAACAAAAATTCACATTCAATTTGTTTTATTTGTTAATTGTCAATTATCTATTTATTGTATAGTTAATAATTGTTAATTACTAATCACTAATTACCAACTATTGGTTTTTTGATTATTAATCGTTTGTTATGAATAATAATTCGTAACTAATAAGTTATTAATTTTAATTAATAATTAATTAATAATTGTTAGTTATTGATTACGAACTATTACTAATAATAAATAATTAAAGTACTAATAATAATAATTAAATGCTAATAATTAAAAATTAATATTAATATACAAAAAAGTAGTAATTAATGATTGATAAATAAAATAATGGCGAATTAATATCGAGATGAACGTTAATTTTGAAAAATTGAAAATTAGAAAAATTGTATTACAGGGTAGAAAATGTGTACGACTTTATTGGAGAAGATTAATTAAAGTCCTTAATTGTTTTGTCTGTCATAAGAGTATGTGAAATTAGTTGGTAGAGAATTCTTCCTGTCATAAATTTTATAAATTGCAATATTACAGAAGTTGAGTTTCGAAAAAAAAAATGAATTGTCGCTTCTTATAACTGAATTAAGCGACACTATTGCTGTGAAATGTTGACTTCGAAATTCTTCTGTAATATTGGAACCAAAAGAAAAAAATTAATAGAATAATAAATTTGCCAATGTCTCATTGAAAAATTATATTATCTATATATATAGAAATATAATAAACAAATATTGTAAAATTAGTATATATATATGTGACGCGACACGAGAAAAGGGACCTATCGATAAAAAAATCATTTTTGAGTTTCTAGTCGTATTCCATAGATTTTGAGTCGCTCTTTCACGTAAAAAAATCAGAAATTAAAAATCTGAAATAGTTTAATTAATATAAAGCCCGAAAGTTGAACGTGTCCGCGTAAATACACGGGTTTTCTGCTCATGGCGTCACTTTAAACGCCCCCCCTGTAAAATTCTCTTTTGAGGCGATAGGTCCCTTTTCTCGTGTCGCGTCACATATATTATATCCTAAGAAGGGTCAGTGTATATTTTTAGAAACTTCGTGAAAAAAATATTATTAGTTTCAATAATTGAAAAAAAACAAGCAGGATATTTGAAATTCGTTTAATAATTATTAATTAGGACTCGATGTTTCTCAATAATCCAAATTGTAAATTAGTCATAGAATTCGAAAGAGGAATTTAAATTAAATTTAAAAAAATTTAAATTAATATCAGTTACATAATTACGAAGTCAAATTACAAAAAATAAAAAAATTCGAAAATCGTAACTGAATAATTGTAAAATATATTCAAATAATTAATAATTGATGACTAAAAAAATTAAAGACCAAGGTAGTTATTTTTTTCGAAAGCAAAAATAAATAGAAATTTTAAAGTAAACATTTTTTTTTCCGTAAAAATACTCCCTTACTGCCTTTGTTTTTAATTAATTACTCGAAATAGCAAAAATGGTTCGTTTTTCAATTCTCACTAATTTATCATTTTTTTTTTCTTTTTTTAGAAAAAAATTGTTCTCTAATTTTTCGATTATCAAAATTATTTTGTTACCGAAAAGTGTAAATTGTTTTCATAAAAACGGGTAGCTTTTAAATCTTAAGAAAAAATAAGCGAGAGATGAAAAAAATAAGAGAAAATCGAATAATATTAAATTGAATTGGAAAATAAAAATAAATTCTTGCTTATTAATTGAGATTTAAAATTTTAAAATGTAGTAAAAAATTAAAAATATAGAAAGTATGCGTATAAAAAAAAGTATACAATCTCAGATAAATTTTAGAGAAACGTAGTATGAAATTCGCACCATTTTTTTCTTTTCGTTTTGGAAATATATGAGAATTTTGTAAAGGAATTTATTTTTAAGAAAATGACAATTTTTCCGCCGGATGAATTTCCAAAAGTAAATTATGATCGAAAATTTTATTTTGTAAAAAAGGATTAATTTTTACTAATCAAATTTGTAGATTTCGAGAAAACAAAACTAAGTGTACTCTTTCTTTTTTTCAAATAAAAGAGGTTACACACCATTATATATAATTGCAAATATTAATTTGAATTTTTGAAAAGTTCCCGCTCGAGTGCAATTTTGCAAGACACGTGACCTAAAATGCGAATGCGCATGTGCAGAATTAACTGTCGTGTGTTATGCGCATGCGCGTGGTTGACATTTGTCACGTACACTGTTACGTGCACACATGAATTTAATTGCGCAAACTCAGCGTGCTATCATTTGATTCGTTGAGTTCAAACTTTGGCTAAATCCTTAAAAGGAACCGGGAATTACAAATAATAAAACAATAATATTCCGTTAAAACGGAGGGAAAAACCTCACAAGAAGAGAGTATCAATCAATAATTAATAATATTAATTATTGATGGAAGTCAAACTTCTAGAGAGTAAACCCAAATCATTTATTAAATTAATGTTCAAGATAAAAATACAAAAGGTGACTAAGGAAATTTATAAGAAAAACAACCTTTCTAGTCAACAGTCAACTTAAATCTAAATCTTTTTGAAGTTAGAGTCTAGCGGAATAGTTCTCCACTTTTAGTCCATGTTGGGGGAGATGCGCATGTGCTAAGTGACACGCATCCCCCACTACTCTATACACTTTATGCACTTCACTAACACAAATACAGTCTCATACGTCACGCCTGTGGATGTTGATACACACATATTCGTCAAAAGTTCCTTATATTCTTATCCTTATCATATTATAATTATTTCAAATATTCAATTAATATACAATTAACAAATTAATAATATTTACAATTAAAATAGGAATATTTATTCTTCTACTCACTCCCACATACTTTTACAAAATATAATACATATCATAAACAATGATATAACGGTGATAGTTATGATAGTTATAACAAATTCATTGTTTTATTATAAACATTAAAACTGTTTATTTACAGGTGTCATCTCATGATTAATTATATAATACTAATTGATTGAATGTTAGATAAAAGTGATAGAAAGTACAAATTATAATCTTATAAAAAGTATTGAAATAATTAATATTTCTAAAAGTAATATAAAAATGGGTTTTTCCACTACGTGACAATTTTGAAGGTAAAAGGATAGAAAGTTTTTTAGATGAGTAATTTCGATGGTATTACCTGAACAAAGGAAGTGGTCTATAAAAGTAAGCTGTTCTGATTTTATGACTTCTTAAAGGAGTATACTTTTTTCGGATATTTTACAATTGTACCTAGTGTTAGAAAAACAGATTAGTTTGTAGGGAAATCGAAGAGTTTACATTTTATTAGAAAAGTATATTTCTTAATCCAGATTAAGTTTATGATGTTTTAGAAATATTTTGAGTTTCCTAAAATAGAATTATTTATTCTTAAAGATTTTGAAATAACATGTGTTAAAAACGTGAAAATATGCTTGGGTATTTTATTATGTTATTCTTTAGTCATTCTCAGTCTCAGGTTTATAGTTTGTTAAATTGTGAATTTTACGATTCCTTTATAATAATTTAATTTCACCGCGACATATAATCGCGATTCGATAAATCTCGAAGTGTGATTCGAGCGAGATAATAGTCGCTCGTAACACCTTCCCCCTTAATAAAATTAAAATTACTACCGTATGTTTATTATTATTATTTTTTTTTGTATTTATTTATTTTTTTTTTTTTTTTTTTTTTTTTTTTTTTTTTTTATTATTTATTTTTTTTTTTTTGAGCTATTATTATGAACTAACCTTAATGTGTTCATTTCATCGGTTTGAAGCGTGTCTATGTATGAAATATTTATAGTCAGTATTTGTTTACATATTCAATACGTTTGTGTCTTTGTAGAAATTTATAGTGCTATTGTAAATGAAGAGGATGTTAACAATAAATTTCATATATTTTGCCATTTTTATCGTTAATACGAGCAAGTCCAAGTTGCTCGTTACACACTCCCTCCCCAAAATAATAAAGAGGTCGTGATATCATTATAAAGTGCACTACGAAAATTGTTTAAGAAGTGTCAACAATATTTGAAAGTGTATCAAAAGTTATTATTTAAAATACGATTATGACCTACTGTAAGTAAAAAAAAATGTTTAAGATTATTGTTCAAACAATTCTTAAAATATTTTAAGTGTTTGAGGTCTCAAAAGGTTAGTGTGTACTATTTTTGTTTTACCTCTTTTCATTTCTATTTCAACATTACCATCATCAAAAACTTTGTTGATTTTAAAAGGACCTTTGTAATTAGATTCTAATTTAGATGTTTTATCATTTCGTTGAAGATAAACAAGGTCACCTTCATTATAATTTTGAGAATTGAGTTTTTGATCATAGTATTGTTTAGAACGTTCTTTAGCTATTTCTAATTTTTCTTTACACGTAGCTTGCGTTTCTGTTATTTTCTCAGCTAATGTTTTTATAAACAAATTGTAAGTTAATGGGATTTTTTGTTTAGCGAATTCTGATGGTAATCGAGCCTTTTTGCCAAATATAAGTTCGTGTGGTGTAAATCCTGTGGCTTCGTGTCGTGTAATGTTATAAGAAAACATCGCGTAAGGTAACCATCTGTCCCAATTTGTCTTTTGACAATAATTTTTTAAGTATTGGACTAATACGTGATGACTCCTTTCCAGAGATCCCAAGGATTGTGGGTGGAAAGCAGTTGATCGCATCTTCTTTATTTTGAAAATTACACAAAATTGTTTTAAAACATCGTTAATGAATTCGGAGCCTTGATCAGTATGAATTATTTTTGGGCATCCGAAACGAGCAATGAATTTTTCTGCCAGAGCATTGGCAACAGAGATAGCATCTGATCGACGCAAGGGAACTGCATCGCAATACTTAGTGAGATTATCTTGTATGGTAAGAATGCAAGTGTTGCCTCCCTCAGTCGGTGGTTTAAAAGGACCAACAATATCAATTTCAATTTTTTCAAAGGCTTCAGAAGGAGTGTCTGTTATAGACATCGGTTGTTTTGTTTTAATTCGTACGAGTTTGTTTAATTTGCAATCTTTACAATCACGTACAAAATTTCTAATAATTTCGCGCATGTTAGGCCAAAAAAAATTTTCTCTAATTTTATCGAATGTTTTTCTTGCTCCTTTATGACCACCGGCTGTTGAAGAATGATTTTCAATAATAATATCTTTCCAATGAGTCTCTTCTGGCATTTCAATATCACCTGTGCAAATAGTTATTTCATAATCATCATTAAAAATTTTTTGAATTTCAGATTGGACTTTCGGCCATGAGATTTGATTAAGACCGTTACCGATTTGTGAAATACTAATAGTATTGACATTTATTGCATCCATGGCGTTTTTTAATCCTTCAAGCGCAAGTGTGACGTCAGCGAGGGATGGTTTTGAATCGAAATTTTCTTTAATAATTAAATTAAAGAGTGTAAATTTTTCGTACCGGTAAGCTAAAACATTTCCAACAATGCAATCTTCAGGGTTTTCTTGTTGTAAGTCATTTACCTTTATTTTATTTGCATTAATTAATTCCCTAGCCGTTTCAGTTGTTAGTTTCCTGTCTGCAGGTATCAACAGTACAAGATTATCATTTCTCATGTATAATTTGTCTCCTGAAAATTGCAGACAGGAAAATTCGGGGTTGGGAGGGGTTGAATTGTCATTTTGTTGGTCGTCACGTACGTCATTGTCGGTTTCTTTTTTTGAATTGTCAATAGGTAAGCAATTGTAAAATGAATTTGAAATTAATTCGTTTGATATTATTGAAGGTTTACCTATTACTTTTGTACCTGAAATCTTTCCGCACTCGAGATTTATATCATTAATTTTATCATTTCCATTACCGCTCAAATCTTCCGAATAATTGCCGAGCCCATCCTCTTCGTGCATCCTACCACTCTCTCTGTGACCTGATGCAGGAAGGGATAATCTGCCATCAGCGTCACCGCAATCCTCGTGATCCCACGCTTGAAATGAATCTTCGTCTCTTGGATCACGATCAAAAGGATTGAAATCGAATTTCTGACAATTTGTAGAATTCTCATGATCCCACGCTTGAAATAAATCTTCGTCTCTTGGATCATCATTGACACGATTAATAGGATTTTTTAGACAAATTTCAGAATCATTGTGATTACACGTTTGTAATGAAGGTTTGTCTACGTTATCGGTATTAATCGAATAAATACGAGTTTTCTGACAAATTTCAGATTCATCGTGACCCCACGCTTGAAATGAATCTTCGTCTCTTGGATCACGATGAAAATAAGTTTGAGCTGGCAACCCAATTGAACCAGACTTGGACACGTTATCCAAGCCAGGAACGCCATAAGGTTCATGCTTCGTTTCGAGCCGTCTTCCCTTCAAGATACCCTCTCCACATGAACCCCCCATATTAGTGGTAAGAATAACACCAGAATGCAACTCATTATCATCGGGTTCATTGAGAGGTCTTTTTCTACTATTTGTAATTTGTTTCATAGCCTTTCCTTCGATGTTTAAGTAATCAATGTTAACAAAATTATTTTTTTCAGGTATTTTGGAAAGAGTGTTGGAGAGCACAGGTGGCGATGTCACCTCATGCATAGGATGTGATTGAAATTCAAGAGGATCAACTTCGTCATTCATGAGAACAAGATTATTGTTTGTTAACATTTCTTCCCCTAAAGTATCGCAAGGATTTCTCGAAAGAGCGTCAGCATTTGTGTTTTCTGCTCCTTTCTTGTAAACAATAATGGGTTGATACTCACTTAACCGAGCCCGCCAACGAAAAATTCTCGAGTTTGGATTTTTCATGTTATGCAACCAAATGAGAGGTTTGTGATCTGTTTCAATTTTAAATGTTCTACCAAAAAGGTATGGTCTGAAATTCTCTACTGAAAAGAGCATTGCTAAAAATTCTTTTTCAATAGTTGAATAATTTATTTCAGCATCGTTAAGAGTACGAGACGCATAGGCTATTGGGAGGACCTTTCCATCAAAATCCTGGCTTAAAACACCTCCGATGCCGTAATGAGAAGCATCAGTCGACAATATAAATTCTTTCGAGAAGTCAGGATATTGAAGTAAAGGTTCTGTACACAAAATATTTTTCAATTTATTGAAGGATTCATCCTGAGCTTCAGTCCACTGGAACTTGACATCATTTTTTAATAGAAAGGTCAATGGTTTTGATATTATTGAAAATTGTGGAATGAATCTGCGATAGTATCCGGCTAATCCCAAAAATTGTTTGACATTTTTGGCATTACGTGGACAAGGAAATTTTCTTACCGCTTCAACTTTTTTTGGGTCAGGTTTCACACCTTCTTGTGTGATAACATGACCGAGATAATTAACTTCTTTTCGTAAGAAAATGCATTTTTCCGGTTGCAAGGTGAGATTGGCTTTATCGAGACGATCGAAAAGATTTAATAATTTTCGTGTATGATCTTCGAGAGAATCGGCATATATGACGACATCGTCCATATATACAAACAATTCGACATTTTGTAACCCTAATAATGCTTTGTCTACCAATCTTTGAAAAGTTGAGGGAGCATTTTTTAAACCAAAGGGCATCCTGTTAAAATGATAATGCCCGAAAGGTGTTGAAAAAGCTGTTTTATTTTTCGATTCTGGATCCATAGGTATTTGATGAAAGCCCATTGCTAGATCCAAAATCGAAAAATATTGAGCACCGCCCAATTGATCCAAAATGTAATTGATATTCGGTAAAGGATAAGAATCTTTTATAGTCTTATCGTTTAGTCTTCTGAAATCAATAACCATTCTCCAACGTCTTTCTCCATCAGGACCTGGTTTCTTGGGCACAATCCAAACCGGTGAATTTGACGGTGAGTCAGATTCTTCGATAATGTCGTGATTTAAGAGTTCTCGTGCTTGTTGAAGGACTTCTTTGTTTAAAGTCTCAGGATGTCTGTATTGTTTTTGAAAAGTAGGTATATCGTCAGTAGTTACTATTTTATGTTTCACCAGATTTGTTGCCCCAAGAACGTCACCTTTCAGGAAAAATAAGTGTGAGAAATCAGAAATTGGTTTAAGAAGACTATTTTTTTCTTCCTCTGAGAGACCGGAGAAATTAATAATTTTCAATAATTGCTCAGTTCTTTTGTCAATAGTTTCGTTATGTTTTGATTCGGGAGATTCCTCAATATTATAAACCTCAACTTCCTCGATTGTTACAGGTGGGACTGATAATTCGACATCTTGCAATGTTGTATTTATTGCCAATACTCTGACAGTTCCATTATCGTAATTTACAAGACCCTCCCCAATGTAAATTCCTTGCCCCGCGTTTATTCGCGGTAGATAACCTTGTGACAAGTTATTATTGCAAGCTATTAGGGAAATTAATTTTTTTGTTCGAGCAGGTAGAATGAACGTTGTAGGCGTTTCTGTTTTAAACGCAGGAAGCTTGAGAGTCAAGTTGTTTTTATTAAATGTCAAAGAAGCAGAGTTTTCTCTCAAAAATTCTGCCCCCAGTATACCTGAATACTTAATAGGGAATGTTTCATGAACAATGTGAAACTTCGTTAGTCTATCAAAAACATTCAACTTCAAACTTCCTAGCGTTTCATGTGACCCATTTCCTATTCCCGTTAACTGAAGAATATCTGTCTTATCAATATCATTCAACCCTTTTAAAAATGAAATTTTTATTAGATTGATTTCGCTGCCTGTGTCTATGAGAAAAGGTATTTTGAAGTTTTTAAACCTTTTATTAAATGCTGAGATTGTTGGGCCATTGTTTAGATCATCATTATTAACATTGAGCACCGACCGTTTTATTGGTTTGTTTTGGGGGTGTTCACAACTGTGCTCTTGTTGTGAACATTTTGCGAGTTTAAAAAGGCATCGCTTTTTTCTTGCAATGATGAACATAACTTTTGTAAATCATCGATTTTTTTTAAATAACATCTCGAAGTAGAGTGACCCTTTTTTGTGCAAAAATCACAAGTATCAATTTTACGCGAGTTATTGTGTTCTTTATTACTATTATTTCCAGAATTATTTGTATTGTTATTACTATTGTTTTGTTGATAATTGTTATTTTTGCCATTGTAATTGTCACTCTTGTTCTTATTATCATTATTGCCATTACTGTTGTTATTTTGTTGTCTTTGAGAACAATTTCGCGAGATATGTCCTTCTTCATTGCAAGTAAAGCATTTTACCTTTTTGTGTGGTTTTTTCTGCGAATCAATATTAAAAACATGTCGTGATTTTTTCCCGGAAGGTTCTGATGTGTTTGTATCTTTATTGTCAGTGTGTGTGTTTTGTTGTGTAGGTGTATTATCTCTTTCGCGTTTCCTTAATCGAAAAACATAGTGTTCTGCTTCTAATGCAATATCTACCGCCGTTTGTAATGTCTTTGGTTGTTGTAATTTAACCCTCAATTCAAGTTTTGGTATTAATCCTCTAATAAAAGAATTCGCCACGTGCCTATCGTGTTCTTCTATCTTTGATTGTAAGGCTATTGCCGGACTCTGATTCCTAGCTATTTCAATCATTTTCGCTAAATATTGCCGCGCTCTAGAAGAGTATGCATGAATAGATTCATTTTCTGATTGTTCCAAGGAAGCAACATCGACATAAAGGCTTGACAGGTCCTCAGCAATTGCAAACGCCCTTTTCAGTGCATCTAGCAAATCCTGAAGACTATCAATTTGCATGTGAGCTATGTATAGCTCGGCATCTCCTTTGACCTTTTTTAAAACATGTTTGAGGAGCATACATCTCATTCCCGCAGGTGTCTGCTCCTCAGCATATTTGCATTCGCGAATAAATTTATTGATAGAAATATTTGTACCGTCAAAAGTAGGAATATGTTCTGCAGCAGCCCTAAGTGCCATAAGATCGTACGGATTCCTACCCACCGAATGAGAATTATTATTGTTTTCTACAGAAGTGTTGTTAAGGATATTAGGTTTCTTTTCTTTAGATTTATCTAATTTTCGAATTAACTCTGCTATTTGCACGATATCATCGCCGCTGACTCGTGCAAGCAAGCCCTGTGACTGAGAAAGACTAGGGGACCTAATTCTTTGAGACATCTCATGAATTGCAATGTCGTCGATTGTTAACAAGGATTCCCTATCGTCCTCCATATTATTTAAATATTCTTCATTCATGTCGACATTATTCCCACCAAGAGGAATTTCAGAATCGTGGTTTGCAGCAGTATGGTTTTCCATCTTAATTTTTATTTAAATTTTGTTAAAATTTATTAAATTTATTTTATATAAATTATTTAATTTTCACAAAATATTAAGTTAATTAAAATTATTATTAGATAAAGACAAAAAGAATAATTTACACAAGTTAAAATATAATGTAAATATTTAATGATTATCGTAACAATAATTATTATTATTTAAATCATTTTGTATTTATTCGTAAATCAATTGTTTTTCATTTTGTTCTTAAATGATATCAATGGAAAACCGGCTGCTTGTTTAATTTATAATGTATAGTTATTAGTATTTAACCAAACCTTCTTTTGTAGAATTTAAGACACTAAAAAAAAAAAAAAACACTTAAAATTCACTTCGGAAATGACTTTTAATATCCTCATTCAGGATTCACTCCCGCACAAACACAACACAATTTTCAGGTGACAGTTGCCCTTCTTCGACCAGGAACTTGGAAGATATTTGTCAGGAACACAGCAGTGATGGTGAGAAAATTCAATATTCTCCTTCTTTGCAGGATTTTATCTGTCCGATGTATTTTGATGATAAATAAACTTTTAGCGATTATGCTCGAGTATTATTTACACTTCCGTTATTTATTTATTAATTTAAATAAAAAAATCAACTCTCCGAACATTTGAATTTCCGTGCCAAAGACCGGTTACGAGCCCCCAATTAGTTCAGAATTTGGTTAAATCCTTGATAGGAACCGGGAAATTTCAAAATAAATAAATGCAGAAATTCCGTAAATAGACGGAATGGGAAACCAAAAGAGGAAGAATGTCTTTGATTCTTCGTCTAATGTAAAACCCACTTAAATTTATTAATATCAAAATGTTAAAATTACAAGAAGTTAAGAGCTTTGAAGAAGCTACTGGCTAAGTTGAAGTCTAGGTTAGAACTGACTATATACAGCGTCTCATGATAGTCTGAGACTCATGCTCTATGGTGTGGTCCTTGGTGAGGGAGATGCGCATGCTCAGCCTCACAGGACCAACACACATACACACATACACTATGCATTTACATTCTATGTTCACTCTACACAAACATACGCATCTCACACTATATTTGCAAGACTATTTCGTTTACATTAAGTGAATAAGTAATAATTATAATATTATCAATTAATATTAGCTATGTTATTTACACACACATTTTTATTACCTATAATAGAAATTAGAACATAATATACACTTTTATTGTTACTAATTATTTACAACAATCTTATTTAATAATGAAGACATTAAATTAAACAATTAAATTAAAAGATTATTAAGACCCAATTTGCATTTATGTAAATTCTATTAACTATTATAGAAATAATGAGTAATTAATTATGTTCATATACATATATATATATTTGTATATATAATTAATTAATGCTTTTAATTAATATTCTATTTCATACAAAACTTATACTCGTTGTTAATGTATAAAAAATGCGAAATCTGGAATTTCCCAATACGTGATTTTATCATGAGAAAAAGGATAAAATGCACGTTGGTCAACGGATGTGTTTTATTGCTTTACCTCCAAAGAGGGTCTACTTGAGAATTGAAAGACAGTTTTTTTTTTTATGACATCTTTGGAGTTATCTCTCTTATTTTATGGTTGACAATTGTGTTAGAGTTTTAAGGATATATTGTCTCGAAAGCGACAATAGACCAATTTTATGTGGTAGAAAATGTGTTTGGAACTTCACTATTTTTGAGACGATATTTTCAAAGACATACTGAGTGTCTGTAAAACATGTGTATTTTGTCTTTTGTTATATTTTAGCTATTGATAAAGAGATATTCGAAGAATATAATATTTTAGAAACATATTTCTTAAATTTTACGCAGAAAGTTCTTCTCAATCTATGGACAGGATATTTTTATTTAAATTAAACTGAATATTATATTTTCCCGCAAGGTTTAATCGCATTTCGATTAATATCGAATAACGATTCGAGCGAGATAATAGTCGCTCGTAACACCTTCCCCCTTAATAAAAAGTATAATTGATTATTTTTACATTGATAATAATAATTATGCTTACGGAAATAAAGACAAATATATATTTTTTTATTGATTTTTTTTTTTTTATTTTTTTTTTTATATACATTTTTTTTATATTTGTTATTTTTTTATTTTTTTTTTATTTTTATTTATTTATTTATTTATTTTTTTATATTTATGAAAATAAGAAGGAAGTTTGCTCAATATATTACAGCAAATTACGCAACTCATAAAACTTGAGTAAATACACCTTAACGTTCTGATAATTGTGAACCGGGCTTGAACGGTTCGGTAATGGAGTTATCTATCTATCACTAAAAATGTAGTTCATGTTTGTCAATGTTTACGTTAAGTGCATTGTTTTGTTTGAGAAAATTAGTTATATAATAATAATTAATTTGTGCGGAATAATGTGTGCAAGAATTTGAAAAAAGTAGAGCAAGTCCGAGTTGCTCGTTACACACTCCCTTCCAAAAAGGATTACAAATTAATTGTCGTTTATATAATTGAGAAGACAAACATTTTGGTAACTCTTTTCGAATTTAAAGTATGATTAGAATTGTACTAGTTTTTTTTTTTTATTCTAGCAATCTAATAAAGGTAAGAGTTATTTAATTTTCTTGACTTTATCTCAAAATAATTTGAGTGTTTGTGGGCGAAGGAGGTTAGTATGCACAACTTTAGTTTTACCTCTTTTCATTTCGAGTTCAACATTACCATTATCAAAAACTTGAATAATTTTATATGGACCGGCATAATTCGAGTCTAATTTTGATGTTTTATCATTTTTAAGAAGGTAAACAAAATCTCCTTCTTCGTACGTCTGTGAATTCAGTTTTTGATCATAGTATCGTTTAGAACGCTCTTTTGCAGCCTGAACTCTTTCTTTACATGTAGTTTGTGTTTCAGATAATTTATCTTTTAACGTTTTTACGAATAAATGATAAGTGAGTGGAACATCCTGTTTTGCAAATGCGGAGGGAATACGAGCCTTTTTTCCAAATATGAGCTCGTGGGGAGTGAAACCTGTTGCTTCGTGATGTGCAGTGTTGTAGGAAAACATTGCATAAGGTAACCATCTATCCCAATTTGTTTTCTGACAATAGTTTTTTAGATATTGTATTAAAACATGATGGCTTCTTTCCAGAGATCCTAAAGACTGCGGATGGAAAGCGGTAGAACGAATTTTCTTAATTTTGAAAATTTTGCAAAATTGATTCAGGACTCGGTTAATAAATTCTGACCCTTGATCAAAATGAATAATTTTTGGACAGCGAAAACGAGCAATAAATCGTTTAGCTAGGGCGTTAACAACACTAATGGAATCGGATTGACGTAAAGGGATTAAATCACAATACTTTGTGAGGTTATCTTGTATCGTGAGGATACAGGTATTGCCTCTTTCAGTTGGTGGTTTAAAAGGACCAACAATGTCAATTTGGATTTTCTCGAATGCTTCCGAGGGGGTGTCCGTTATGGACATAGGTTGTTTCGTTTTTATTCGAACAGGTTTGTTTAGTTTGCAATCTTCGCATTCACGTACGAATTTGCGAACTGATTCACGCATATTAGGCCAATAGAAATTCTCACGAATTCTTTCGAATGTTTTGAAAGCACCTTTGTGTCCACCTGTGGTTGAAGAATGATTTTCGCGAATAATATTATCATATTCAGTTTCAACCGGTATTTCTATATTGCCTGAACAAATTGTAATTTGGTGGTCGCTATTACCGAAGATGTTTTGAATTACTGATTGGACTGCAGGCCAAGCAATTTGGTTAAGGCCGTTGCCAATTTGCGAAATACTAACTGAAGTAGCTTTAATTTCATCCATAGCCCTTTTTAAACCTTCAAGTGCCAATGTGACGTCAGCAAGGAACGGTTTAGAATTAAAAGCTTGTTTTATAATTAAGTTAAAAACAGTGAACTTTTCATACCTGTATGCTAAAACATTGCCCACCTGACAATCTTCTGACTTTTCATTTAGTAAATCGTCAATTTTAATTTTATTTTCGTTAATTAATTCTCTCGCAGTTTCTGTCGTAAGTTTTCTGTCTGCTGGAATGAATAATACAAGGTTATCATTTCTCATAAACAATTTATCTCTTGACAAATTTATACATGAAAAGTTAGGACTAGAGGGTCGAGAGTTGTCTTGCGAGTCGTTATGTACGTTTTCGTCCGTGCCTGTACTTGTAGATGGAACTGCACCATCAATAGGAAAACAATTGAAAAGGGGTCTCGAAATTAGTTTTTCTGTTTTGAGAGAAAAGTTGTTTTTATCTTTTATTTTCAATACTAATTTTTCTTTACATGATTTTGTTTTTAGAATGTGTCCGCCCTCGACAATTTTCGTGGTTGTTTCACTATTTACAAGATCTTCGTCACTTGAAAATTCATCGTCATCTGTGAAGTCGTAATCCTCGTGTACGCCTTCACTCTCACCATGACCCGATGCAGAATACTGTCTGCCATCAGCGTCATTAGAAATTGTGCAATTCTCGTGATTCTGAGGAGATAGTACGTCATCCCCAAAGACATCACAATCTTGAGAATTGCGTCCCCGTCCCAGTCGTCCTTGACTGTCAGGAGAATTGATAACTTCTGTTTTCTGGCTCCGTGCGAGTACATGCGCCCCGACCACTTCGCCATTACTGAAAACATTAGTTGAGGAGGTACACAAGTTCTGTCTGTGCACCAACCCCGTTATTCGAGGAGACCCACAAGTTCTGTCTGTGGGCCCATCTCGAACCAAACCAGGCTCAGAGAATGTGTCTGAGACAAGGTCAATGCAGGGTACATGCTGCGTTTCGAGCCTTCTTTTCTTAAAGATACCCTCTCCACATGCACCCCCGGTTTGAGTGACAGGGATACCCCCGAGGAATCCGGTCTCACAGGTAACTCCTTGATCATTAATATGTGATCTTTTTTTAACAAGTTTTTCCTTCGTCATTTCATTCTCTTGGATATGGAAGCAATCAGTGCCGACCTCATTATTACTTTCGGTACTTTGGGAAGGTAGGTTAGGATGCACAGGTGACAGGGTCACCTCGTGCACAGGATTTGAATTTAACTCCAGAGGATCCACTTCGTCATTCATAAGTATCGAGTTATCGATTGTCGACACTTCTCCCTCCGGCATATCCCAAGGATTACGTGACAAGGCGTCGGCGTTTGTATTTTCAACACCCTTTTTATACACAATTGAAGGTTGAAATTCACTCAACCGTGCTCGCCACCGAAAAATTCTCGAGTTTGGATTTTTCATGTTCTGAAGCCATATTAAAGGTTTATGGTCAGTTTCGATTTTAAATGAGCGACCAAAAGTAAATTCTAAAATTCTCTACAGAAAAGCAAAGCGAGGAATTACTTTTCGATCGTTGAATAATTTATTTCCGCATCGTTTTAGAGTGCGAGAAGCATAAGCAATGGGAAGAACTTTGCCATCAAAATTTTGACTTAAAACACCTCCAATACCATATTGCGAAGCGTCAGTGGATAATATAAAATCTTTAGAAAAGTCAGGATATTGAAGCAAGGGCTCAGTACACAAGATATCCTTTAGTTTATTAAAAGCATCATCTTGAGCTTCTGTCCAATGGAACTTGACGTCGTTCTTTAAAAGAAAGGTTAAGGGTTTGGCTATGATGGAAAATTTTGGAATAAATCTTCGATAATAGCCCGCCAATCCTAAGAATTGTTTAATATTTTTAGGATTTTTAGGCCGAGGAAATTTTCTAACTGCCTCTACTTTCTTTGGGTCAGGTTTTACTCCGTCTTGTGTAATAACATGACCAAGGTAATTAACCTCTTTACGTAGAAAAATACATTTCTCGGGTTGCAAAGTGAGATTTGCCTGATCAAGGCGATCGAGAAGATTTAAAAGCTTTTCTGTATGACCTTTGAGAGATTTTGCATAGATCACTACGTCGTCCATATAAACGAATAATTCTACATTTTGCAATCCTGTCAATGCTTTATCTACGAGCCTCTGAAAGGTAGAGGGGGCATTTTTCAAACCAAAGGGCATCCTGTTAAAGTGATAATGTCCGAAAGGAGTCGAGAAGGCAGTTTTAGCCTTTGATTCGGGATCCATGGGAATCTGATGGAATCCCATGGCCAAATCTAAGATTGAAAAATATTGAGCTCCCCCCAGCTGATCAAGAATGTAGGTGATATTGGGAAGGGGGTACGAATCCTTTATCGTTTTATCATTCAATTTACGAAAGTCGATGACCATACGCCACCGTTTTTTACCATCGGGACCGGGCTTTTTCGGCACAATCCACACTGGTGAATTGTTTGGGGAGTCTGAATCCTCGATAATGTTACTCTCTAATAATTCTTGCGTTTGTTTCAAAACTTCTTTATTTAAAGTTTCGGGGTGCCTATATTGCTTTTGAAATATAGATAAATCATCGGTAGTAACGATTTTGTGAGTGACTAAATTAGTTGCCCCCAAAACCTCACCCTTGAGATAAAATAAATGAGAATATTTTTTAATAGGATCGAGAAGGCTTTCTTTTTCTTCCTCATTTAATCCAGCGAAATCGAAAGTTTCCAGCAATTTTTGAAGCCTAGCGCTTTTGATTTCGCTGTTAATTGAGGATTTTGGTTCAACAATGTAAACATCAACCTCTTCTATTTTGACAGGTGGGATAGATAATTCGACATCCCGCAGAGTAGAATTAATTGCGAATACTTTAACTTGTCCGTTTACCGATTTGACAAGATTTTCACCAATGAAAATACCTTGTCCAGCATTTATTTTTGGTAAATAACCTTCAGAGATATTATTGTCGGCAGTTATGAGAGAGACTAATTTTTTGGTTCGCGCTGGTAAAATAAATGTAGAGGGTTTGTTACTTTCCACTGTCGGAAGTTGAAGCGTGATATTATCATTGTTGAATTTTAAAGAAGCTGAATTTTTCCTAAGAAATTCGGCACCAATGATCCCGCCGTGTTTTATAGGAAAAGAATCGTGAACAACGTGAAATTTAGTGGATCTATCGAAAATATTTAACTTTACGCTTCCTAGAGTTTCATATGACCCTTGACCAATTCCCGTTAATTGGAAAGTTTCGTTTCTATTTATATTTCTTATTCCCCTAAAAGTTGAATTTTTTATCAAGTTTAATTCACTTCCTGTGTCAACTAAAAACGAGATTTTATTCCCTTTAAATTGTTTATTACAAATAGAAACAGTTGGTCCGTTATTTAGGTCATTTTTATCGATAGTGAGCACCGATCGCTTCAAGGGCTTGTGGATGGAGTGCTCACAGGAGGGCTGACTCTGTGAGCACTTTGAGAGTTTAAAAATTGTTCATTTTGCTCTTTTAACTGGTCACAAAGTTTTTGTAAATCATCAAACTTTTTCCGAAAACAATTTTCCGTAGAATGACCGGTTTTGTCGCAAAAATCGCAATTATCTCTTTTATTAGATTGGGAATTTTTATCGTTTTTCTGATTCCCGTTTCTATTGTTTCCGTTATTTCGTTGTTTATTACTATTATCGTTACCGCCGTTATTAGATTTCTTTTTATTTCCATTATTACCGTCCCTGTTATTTTTACCATTTTTATTATTATTATTATTTTTAGTATGCCCTTTATTGTCATCGTCTTTGTTTTTATTCGGACAATTGCGCGAAAAATGTCCCTCCTCGTCGCAAGTATAACAAACGACAGGTTTTGAGTCCTCTTTTTCATTATTAATTTGGAGAACATGCTTTGTTTTTTTCGCGAGAGGTTCTTGGTTGGAGGAACCCTTTGTCGTACCATTGTCCGAATTCGCGCCCGTATCAAGTTGAAAATTTCGCTTCCTGAGGTGAACAACGTGATGTTCCGCCTTTAGTGCAATTTCAACTGCCTGCTGCATATTTAGGGGATTTTGCATTTTTACGCGAAGTTCCAAATGAGGAAGAAGACCGCGAATAAAGGAACAAGTGACTTGACTATCATACTCTTGCATTCGTGATATTAATTCTGGTGGTGAAGCTTGCTTTTTTGCAATTTCAACCATTTTTGCAAGAAATTTACGCGCTCTTGAAGAATACGCGTGAATAGGTTCTTCTAAACCTTGTTCCAGAGATGCAATGTCCACATACAAACTAGACAAATCGTCAGAAATTGTGAACGCTCTTTCCAGAGTGTCTAGCAATTCATGTAACGTGTCTATCTGTATGTGAGCAATGTAAATTTGTGCATTGCCTTGGACCTTCCTTAGCACCTGTTTTAAAAGCATTGGACGGATATGGAGAGGGGTTCTTTCCTCAGCATGTTTGCACTCTCTAATGAATTTGCTAACAGGAATGTTCGACCCATCAAATATCGGGATATACTCTGCAATTGTTTGAAGAGCCATAATATCATAAGGATTCCCGAAATTAACTCTTTGGACCGAATTCGCGTCGCGAAGGTCTGACTCTACATTCTGAGGTTTAGTTTCATTTCTTTTATCTAAATTGCGAACGATATTAGCAATTTCAATTATGTCGTCTTCCTTAAACCTTGAAAAAATATCCTTAGATTGAGAAGGGCCCTTTGACATGACATTATTCGCCTTGTTATGAGCCCTGATATTGTCAATAGTTAATATAGACTCATTCTCATTAGTATTATCATTCCCTGAAATTTCACTTTCACACGTGCCGGCGTCGATCACATGTTCATTTATGGGACTTTCTTCCCAGCCTTTATTAATTCCCATTTTGTAAAATTTAAAATTATAAATTTGATAAAAATTAAATTCAATATAATAAATGTTTGACAAATATTTGAATTAGTAAAGGAAATAAATTTGGTTGATACAAATTTGATTAATTCAAATACTGTTTAACAAGAAAGTATTTTAATTAAAATAATTATTCAATTATTATTAATACTTCTAATAAAAAGAAAATTTATTAATTTTTGGGAAAATTGGAAGTATTGTATGTGATCGAGTTCAAGCATTACAGTAAAACTTATAATTATTCAAACCTTTCTTTCAGACCACTATTTTGCTGTTGAAGAATTTTGGAGCACAACACAAATGAAAACTTTATTTTCGGAAATGACCAATTTATTCTCTTTGAGAATTCACTCCCGCACAGCACAACACAGGTTCAGCAGGTCAGGAACATGTAGATTGGTTGCTGCCAAAGAAGAAGAAGAATCTCAGGATTTCCGAAGAGTTGTTTTGTTGAATCCAGCAACAGTGTTTTATATAGTGTGAAGTTTGACGTAGTAATACTTTTCTTATTTTTGTTTAGCAATTAATTTACACCTTCTATCAATATGTTGAATTTAGTAGTGTAATTAATAGTTTACAAATAAAATAAACCATAAACAGTCTTTGTTCGTTGCACTTTTATTGGAAAAATAAAATAGAAATTCAATGGATAGTTTTTGCTCACTTTTATGAATTTCAAAAATAAAAAATTTTATTTATAAGATTTCCAATTGTTTATAAGTTTACTGCAAAACAAAACACTTCATAAGTTTTAAATGAAAAGAGAATTGTTAACACTTGTTCACAATAACTGAGTTCAAAAATGTTATTTAAAGATGCACTTTAATTTTAAAGTTTTTGCAACTATATTAATTTTGAATTTCCGAACCAAATCCCGGACGAGCCCCCAATTTTTGTTACAGGCGCAATTGTAAATTAATTGCGCAAACGCAACATCTTCTTTTTGATTCGTCGAGTTCAGAATTTGGTTAAATCCTTGATAGGAACCGGGAAATTTCAAAATAAATAAATGCAGAAATTCCGTAAATAGACGGAATGGGAAACCAAAAGAGGAAGAATGTCTTTGATTCTTCGTCTAATGTAAAACCCACTTAAATTTATTAATATCAAAATGTTAAAATTACAAGAAGTTAAGAGCTTTGAAGAAGCTACTGGCTAAGTTGAAGTCTAGGTTAGAACTGACTATATACAGCGTCTCATGATAGTCTGAGACTCATGCTCTATGGTGTGGTCCTTGGTGAGGGAGATGCGCATGCTCAGCCTCACAGGACCAACACACATACACACATACACTATGCATTTACATTCTATGTTCACTCTACACAAACATACGCATCTCACACTATATTTGCAAGACTATTTCGTTTACATTAAGTGAATAAGTAATAATTATAATATTATCAATTAATATTAGCTATGTTATTTACACACACATTTTTATTACCTATAATAGAAATTAGAACATAATATACACTTTTATTGTTACTAATTATTTACAACAATCTTATTTAATAATGAAGACATTAAATTAAACAATTAAATTAAAAGATTATTAAGACCCAATTTGCATTTATGTAAATTCTATTAACTATTATAGAAATAATGAGTAATTAATTATGTTCATATACATATATATATATTTGTATATATAATTAATTAATGCTTTTAATTAATATTCTATTTCATACAAAACTTATACTCGTTGTTAATGTATAAAAAATGCGAAATCTGGAATTTCCCAATACGTGATTTTATCATGAGAAAAAGGATAAAATGCACGTTGGTCAACGGATGTGTTTTATTGCTTTACCTCCAAAGAGGGTCTACTTGAGAATTGAAAGACAGTTTTTTTTTTTATGACATCTTTGGAGTTATCTCTCTTATTTTATGGTTGACAATTGTGTTAGAGTTTTAAGGATATATTGTCTCGAAAGCGACAATAGACCAATTTTATGTGGTAGAAAATGTGTTTGGAACTTCACTATTTTTGAGACGATATTTTCAAAGACATACTGAGTGTCTGTAAAACATGTGTATTTTGTCTTTTGTTATATTTTAGCTATTGATAAAGAGATATTCGAAGAATATAATATTTTAGAAACATATTTCTTAAATTTTACGCAGAAAGTTCTTCTCAATCTATGGACAGGATATTTTTATTTAAATTAAACTGAATATTATATTTTCCCGCAAGGTTTAATCGCATTTCGATTAATATCGAATAACGATTCGAGCGAGATAATAGTCGCTCGTAACATACGTGCACACATGAATTTAATTGCGCAAACTCAGCGTGCTATCATTTGATTCGTTGAGTTCAAACTTTGGCTAAATCCTTAAAAGGAACCGGGAATTACAAATAATAAAACAATAATATTCCGTTAAAACGGAGGGAAAAACCTCACAAGAAGAGAGTATCAATCAATAATTAATAATATTAATTATTGATGGAAGTCAAACTTCTAGAGAGTAAACCCAAATCATTTATTAAATTAATGTTCAAGATAAAAATACAAAAGGTGACTAAGGAAATTTATAAGAAAAACAACCTTTCTAGTCAACAGTCAACTTAAATCTAAATCTTTTTGAAGTTAGAGTCTAGCGGAATAGTTCTCCACTTTTAGTCCATGTTGGGGGAGATGCGCATGTGCTAAGTGACACGCATCCCCCACTACTCTATACACTTTATGCACTTCACTAACACAAATACAGTCTCATACGTCACGCCTGTGGATGTTGATACACACATATTCGTCAAAAGTTCCTTATATTCTTATCCTTATCATATTATAATTATTTCAAATATTCAATTAATATACAATTAACAAATTAATAATATTTACAATTAAAATAGGAATATTTATTCTTCTACTCACTCCCACATACTTTTACAAAATATAATACATATCATAAACAATGATATAACGGTGATAGTTATGATAGTTATAACAAATTCATTGTTTTATTATAAACATTAAAACTGTTTATTTACAGGTGTCATCTCATGATTAATTATATAATACTAATTGATTGAATGTTAGATAAAAGTGATAGAAAGTACAAATTATAATCTTATAAAAAGTATTGAAATAATTAATATTTCTAAAAGTAATATAAAAATGGGTTTTTCCACTACGTGACAATTTTGAAGGTAAAAGGATAGAAAGTTTTTTAGATGAGTAATTTCGATGGTATTACCTGAACAAAGGAAGTGGTCTATAAAAGTAAGCTGTTCTGATTTTATGACTTCTTAAAGGAGTATACTTTTTTCGGATATTTTACAATTGTACCTAGTGTTAGAAAAACAGATTAGTTTGTAGGGAAATCGAAGAGTTTACATTTTATTAGAAAAGTATATTTCTTAATCCAGATTAAGTTTATGATGTTTTAGAAATATTTTGAGTTTCCTAAAATAGAATTATTTATTCTTAAAGATTTTGAAATAACATGTGTTAAAAACGTGAAAATATGCTTGGGTATTTTATTATGTTATTCTTTAGTCATTCTCAGTCTCAGGTTTATAGTTTGTTAAATTGTGAATTTTACGATTCCTTTATAATAATTTAATTTCACCGCGACATATAATCGCGATTCGATAAATCTCGAAGTGTGATTCGAGCGAGATAATAGTCGCTCGTAAAGGCGCACTCACAGCTAGTAGGCAGCAATACAAATTTGAATTTACTGTCTCTTTCACTCTAATGGACTTTCTCTCTTACTCCAATTACTGCCTGCGCAGGCAGGCAGAGCTGTGAGTGCTCCATAACAACACATTTTGCTTGTTTTTTTAAATTTCTATACTCTTATTTCTTTTTTAAATTAATCTTCACGATTATTATTGTTTTTCTGTGATTAATTAGTGGTTTCTACATGTGTTTTAGTCTAATTGTGAGAATGAAAGTTTCGATATAGAGAGACGAGGTGGAAAAAAGGGAGAAATATAGAAAAGTTGGAAAGTTTGAGGTTAGGTTTCGTGATATATAATTGAATTACAAGGAAATTAAACGTAATTTTATTGATGTTTGTTGATTTATTTGTTGTGTAATAGATCAAATATTTTGTTGTTCGTGTAATAGAAGTGTAGCGTATTTTTTTGTATTGATTAACAAGTGAAATATGTCGGAAAGTGAAAACGTGATTTTGGTCACCGGTGGCACCGGGTTAGTTGGAAAGGCAATTGAAACGGTGATTGAAAGTGATAATAAGCCTAATGAAAAATGGATATTTGTTGGTTCAAAAGACGCTGATTTGTGGTACGTATAAAAAATTTCGTTTAAACAGCTTTTAATTTCTTTTGACTTTTTTTTTAAATTTTTAAAAAATTTTAAAAGTATCTTATTGCCTACTTTTTCTTCTTTCACTTTATTCAATTTGAGGGAAATGGTTTAATGTTTTTTAATTAATGGACAATTTGATTTCATTTATTGATTTTTAATTTTAGTGATAAAAAAAGCACTGAGGAATTATTCGATAAATATAAACCAACTCATGTTATTCACTTGGCTGCAATAGTCGGTGGTTTGTTTGTCAACATGAAAAACAATCTCGATTTTTTGGTAAAGATCTTTTTGTTTATTTTGCGTGATATATATTTATTGGAAGTGAATATTTTTTAGTGATATAATTGTTATAGGAGTGGTTGGTTCTTATTTATAGAAAATAAAAATTATTGGGGTTTTTTTTTGTTTATAGCGAAGGAATTTGCAAATTAATGATAATGTTTTACAAACGGCGCACGAGCGGAATGTCAAAAAAGTTGTATCATGTCTTTCGACTTGTATTTTTCCTGATAAAACGACATATCCTATTGATGAAACCATGGTCCATAATGGACCGCCACATGTTTCCAATTACGGTTACAGTTATGCGAAAAGAATGATTGACGTTTTAAATAAAGGATACTTTGATCAACACGGAAGAATTTACACGAGTGTAATTCCTTGCAATGTTTTTGGACCGTATGACAATTTTCGTCCGGATGCGAGTCACGTTATTCCTGGTCTTATGAGAAGACTTTACGATCTTATGAAAAATGGTTATTATTTAGAATTATTTTCTTTTTTAAAGAGCAAAATAATATTTTTTTAAACAAATAATTTTTAAATACATAAAAAATTTTTAGATAATTAATTTGTAGAATAATAATTAATTTGTAAATTATAACTTTTAAGAGGTTAATTTCTTCTAATTTGCGGAAAAATTTTCAGGGAATACGACAGATAAAGAATTCAAGGTCTTAGGAACCGGAAAGCCATTGAGACAATTTATTTACAGTAAAGATTTGGCGAAACTTATTGTTTGGGTTTTGAGGAATTACGAATCAGTTGAACCCATTATTTTATCAGGTATTTAAAAAAAATAAAAATTATACAATTTACAAATATCAAAGATTTTAATATAATTGAAAAATAGTTATAGAACTAATTACAATTTTAATAAACTGTAAATTTTTTTTAAAAAAGTTATAAAAATAATCTATTTAAATAAATATAAAAATCTATAAGTGAAAAAAAGTATTTGTAATAAAAATTAATACAAAAATAAATTTCTGTTAAAATTTTAGATTATAATTGAATATTATAATAAAATAAAATAAAAATTTAAGAAGGGTTAAAATAAATTTTTTTAGACCGTTATTTAAATAGAAAACTTGACAACAAAATGAATATTTTTCTTTCATTAATAATTTAGTTTACATTCAGAAAATTAAATTTCTTTTACAGTGGACGAATCTCAGGAGGTAACAATAGCCCATTTAGCTGAAACTCTCGCAAAAGCTTTTGACTTCAAAGGAAAAATTGAATTTGATTTGACGTCTGCCGATGGACAATTCAAAAAAACAGCAAACAATTCAAAGCTACGAAAATTTTTACCTGACTTCACATTCACGCCATTTGAGCAAGCATTGCAGGAAACTGTCGACTGGTATAAACAAAACTACAATGAAGCTCGTAATTAAAAAAATTTTCAGTTTTTCAATTGAGTTTTCCACTACTTGAAGAATAAAATTTCATAATATTAGAACTATGAATATGCAGAAATAATAATAATAATAATTAATAGTGCGTTAAAGAAACTGAAGTGAGCGAAAAAAAATTGATATTTTTTTAAGAAGAAAATTTATCAACTTGTCATCTGTATTCGATGTTCAAGTGAGAGAGAGACTCTTACTGCGTAAGTGAAACATAAAAAATTTGAATGAATGATCCTAGAAAATAATGTTTACAGGTAACGAATTTATTTTTAAATTAAATTAATTTTAATCTTTTTAATTAATTAACATTTAATTAATTATCGAACTGATCTTGAATAAAAGGAAAAATTACTTTGAAAGGAGTTTTAATTTTATTTTCAGAAAAAAAATTTGCCTTTGACAGTAAAAAAAGTTTTTCGCTAAAAAATTTTTCGAAAAAGAATAAATTATTTTTGAGATTTATTATTATTATTAATGTAACTCTTTTTATTATTATTACTAATTTTTCCTTATATTAATATTCTTTATTGATGAGTAAGCAAAGAAAATAATATATGGCAAAAGTTATTCTTTTTACAAGTAATTATTTATCTATGTTTAGAAAAAAATTCTCAGTAGATACGCTTTCTTTACGAAAAAAAAGAGTTAAAAAGTATAAACATTTCATTTAGCTCTGACCTCAGAATTTTTTCATTTCTTGATATATTTCTCAAGAAATTAAAGTTAGATAAAATTGTCTTTTAATCGTTTTTATTCCAATTTGCAAAATTTAATAACTTTCTAAATTATGAGTATGAAAAAATGGAAATTTTATTTCATGTTTTTAAATTAATGAGTATTTTATTCCTATTGTAGTTATTTAAAAAAATAAAATTTATCAGCAAATGATTAGCACTATTTTCCTTTTTTTACTATTTTGTAAATTAAACAATACAAATATTTAATATTTTTAACAATATTCATTAGTTTCGATTATTTTTAAGAATTTTAAGATAAATTCCATTATTTTCGACAATTTTAATGAAATTCTTTTAGAAAAATCATTCTATGTAAAATTATGAATAAAATACCTTCAAAAAATTCAGTTATTCTAAAAAAATCAGATAAAATTCTTCGAAACTATTTAATTATTTTTATTAAATGTAATATCCTCCGCATGAACTGAATTATTTTCATAAATAATAAAATATTTCGGAGAAATTCAATTATTTTCAATAAAATTTCTTAAAAGAATACAATTATTATTGAAAGTATTATTTAAATTCAAATTATTTTCAAGATATTTAATGAAAATTCAATTATTGTCATCAATTCTGGTAAAAAATTCTTCGAGAGAATTCAATTATTTTTATAAATTGTACAATTCTTGTCACGAATTCAATTATTTTTATAAATTGTACAATTCTTGTCACGAATTCAATTATTTTTATAAATTGTACAATTCTTGTTAAGAATTCAATTATTTCAATAAAATTTTAACAAAACTTCTAGAAAAAAATTCAATTATATTCAAGATAATTTTAATAAAATTTCTCTAACAGGTTCAATTATTTTTAAAAATTGCAATGACATTCATCTAAATAATGCAAATGTTCTTAAAAGTTTTAAATAAAATTCGTTGTAAATTTTAGTTATTTTCAAAATTTTCAATTAAAATTACTATTAAAAAAATTCATTATTTCACGAAATTTAATGAAAATTCTTCAAACGAATGTAATTTTATACAAAAACACTACTAAAATTGTCTAAAAGAATTTAATTTTTATGAATAATTTTAATGTATTTTAATAATATTTTTAATAATATTTAATAATATTTCGATTTAATTTTTCATTTTTTTTAAACAACTTTACAAGAATTCAGTGATTTTCAGTACATCAAAAATTTAATTATTTCTGAAAATAATTGAATACTTTAATTAAATTTTATTAAAAGTTTCTTAAGTAATTGAATCTCGGCGAACAAATTTATTATTTTTACAAATAATTGAATTTTTGGAAAATTTAAAAAAATAAGTGAACTCCTTTAAAGAATTTAATTGAAATTGTATTCAAAATAATTGAATTCCTCTGAAAAATTGACTATTTATTGATATTATTGAATTCTTTCGAAGAGTTCATACAAATTGTTTAAAAAATAGAAATAATTTAATTTTCTCTGAAATTTAATAAAAAATAATTTCTAATGATAAAGTAAATAAGCGGAAAATGCTCTAATATTTTGAAAGTTTATCAAGTAAATAAAAAGAATTTATTTAAATTATTTGAATTTATTTAATATTTAATTAATAAATTTTTCTCTAATTTTTCTCTAATTAAAATAATCTTTCTCAGGAGTTTTAAATTTCGGAAAAATACATAAAAGCGGAAAACTTTCTTTACTGTTTATTATTTATATGGATTAAAATTTACAATCAATGAGTTTTGTAAGAGACATTTAGTTGAACTCTATTTTTTGTTACGTAAACGAATTTTATAACTCTTTATAAAAGACATAATGGGTATACGAAATAAGGGGAATAACTTATTCAGAAGAACTTGAAATATAGATCATAAATGTTTAACATTTATATAATTTAAATATAGATATTTCTTGAAGGGATGATGATTCCATTCTGATAAAATATTCAATCGTTCCTTGATGGATTTGAAAATAGAATATAAAAGATGTAGAGATTTGTGAAAAAATAAATCACTATCCGTTACGTCAAATGAAAAAAATTAATAATAATTTTCAATTATTTACAAGAGTATTAGGGGATTAATGTTAAAAGTTTTATTTTTCAGAAAAAAGGGGAAAATATTCTCTATACCAAAAGGTCGTTCTTTCTAATTACGATATAAGTAAATCTATAAGTAAATATTTTTCTAAAATTCGTTTCGGTGACTGTTTCGACTCTTTTTTTTTTATCATTTTGATTCTCGTCGATTCTCACAATTTATTTAAACTTAAAGTTAATTTTGTTTTATTCTTTTTGAAACACACGACTAAATTAACTTTCATTAAGTTTAAATACTTTGTGTTTAAAAAAGCATTAGAGTAAAATGAAAGAATTAGAAAAACTTTTTTTACTCGAAAATTGGAATGTTTATTGTAATTAAATTTTAATGTAGAAAATAATTACTCTGTGGAGCAATTAGAGATTTGAAATTACATTTAAATTGGAGAAAATTTTATTTTTATTGATTTCTAGTGATAAAAAAGGAGTAAAATTTTTTGATTTCTATTTTTTTTCCAGGCGAATAAAATGTCTGGGATTAAAAGTGGATATTATGTGTACAAATATACATTTGTAGATATTTGTTGTATATATATGTGTAGGCATATTGTATATATATTTATATATGGTGAGGGTGTAGAATTAGTTTTTCACAGCTTGTGCACAGGGATTCCGACATCGAAGCGATTTACAAGTAGCAATAGAATCACGCAGGCGCCGCGACGCTTAGCGTCGTTTTCTCTGTTACCAGTTTGCAAGAGGCACATCACCTCGTCGGACGTAGTTTTTTTTAATACGTCAAAATATATTGCCGGCAAAGTTCGCGTGCACGTGGAGTTGTAAAATAAACGTTCGCAATTATAATTAAAAAAAAAAAATTGTCACATTCAAAGAATGCGACTGAAGAGAGGGGAAAATAATGAATAATACATTTTTATTATTCAAAGATTGAGTGAAACGATTATATTGCCAAAAGGAAATTGATATCGACAATCGTCTTGTGCGACAAAAAAAAAAAAATTAAGGACCAAAATATTGTCTCGAGGGATTCACGAATCTTCAAGGCGTCTCCGCTTGTTTTTTTTGGTTTTATTTACTAATTACGTGATTACTTGATAATAATTAATAATTACTGTTTACAAATTACTATTCACTAGTTAATAATTAATAATTACTATTTACAAATTACAATTCACTATTTAATAATTACTATTTACTATTTAAAAATTACTATTTACTAATTACTGTTTAAAAATTACTATTTACTAATTACTATTTAAAAATTACTATTTACTAATTACTAATTTACTAATTGATTCAATAATTACTATTTACTAATTTTATAATCGCAGATTGATTTTTACATTATTTCCAATATTTTTGTTCCAATATTTTTTAATTCGCCGATTCCAAGGGGGGGTGGTTTTAATTATTTGGTTTTGGGATAGTTTTCAATTTTCGCAACGCGTAAATAATTGTGACGGACATTTTTTGGATATTGTGTGCAAGTTTTTCGAAAAAGATTCAGTGCGATTGCGATAGTGAAATTTTTTGGATAATTATGCCAAAGAAGTCGGGGGAAAATGCAGTCTTATCGTTTCTTTAAAAAACTCGTTTATAGTTGCAACGATGCAATCGATGATTACATTACAACTTTGAATACAAGGTAAAGTTGCAAATTGCTTTTTGAAATTAAAGCTTCTCCCCCACAAAATAACAGCAATTTTCGCATATTAAATTTCGTCTCAAATTCTAATTCACAATTTCGCTACTTTCTTTTAAGTTTATCCTTTTTTTTATTCATTATAATTTTTTTTAATTTAATATACATTCAAAATCTTTGTATCGTTCACAATTTTTTTGTACTAAATTTACATTTATTTATTTTAATTACTTTGTTATATAATTTCGTTGCTATATTTTTTTTAATAACGATGTTTTATTTATAAGCTTCTTGTTATGACTTTTAATTATATTATTATATTATTTTCTTAATTTGCACTTATATAATATGTTTCATGCTTGGGATTGTTATTTTATGAATGAAAGTGAGCAGTGATTTCTAATAAAATGCATAATGACTTCTTTGAAATGTCTGCTGATTAAAAATGATTAAATTAGTCAGAGAGAAACCAGAAACTTTTTATTTATCTCGCAGTGTGAATCATGTCCGTTTCACTGAATTAAACACTGACTCGAGTGAATAAATTTCAATTTTTAATAATATTTTATTAACTAAACAATTAGTTGATAAAATATTAGTTTAATTAAACTTTACAGCTTAACTAAACGTTAGTTTATACATTTAACTAAAAATTAGTTTTTAATTCATATTTGTTTCTCTATTTTGAAAAACACTTGTCTCGAGAACATGAATAATTTTCTTATCCTTTGCCACCCACGTTCTTTGCCAATACTTGAAAAATATTTCATAATAATTCCAACATTTGTCAGACAATTTAACAAACGATGTTTGTAAAAATAGTATTTAACATTGAAAATTTCTTTTTGAGAAAGAAAAATTTTTCTCTTGGAAAATAATTAACTTGTCGACGATAAGATAAAGAAATGATCGAATGTTTCATTTGCATTTTTAAAATTATTTTACCAATGTTTACATTAGTAGAATAATTTTTTTTAAGAGAGAATTTTACTGTTTTTTGTCCTTTTTTTAAAAGAATTTTCCAAAACTTAATTTTTTTGAAAGAATTTTTACAAGTACATACACTTTTTCTAATTATGAAAATTTTTTTAAGGGTTTTTCGTCAATAAGGAGAGAGAGAGAGGCGACGACGATGGAAACGACAAGGGAAGTGGCGCATTTCAATCGAAGTCTGAGGCTCAAGGATCGCAAATGCGGGACAATTTCGAGAAACAGAAAAGAGGTCATCTTTGGAAAATCTCGTGCAAAGATAAATTTTATTGACACGTAGTGAATTTTTCACAGTGATAGTGGAAAGAAAAATATGCCGGGGATCGTAGTCTTCCAACGACGATGGAGCGTCGGAAGCGACGATCTCGTGGTGCCTGGTGGCTTTTTATTTATTCTACATTTTATTTGGTGAGTCAACAATTTATTGTAAAAAATTTTATCCTTCAATTTTTCTCCCTTCGGGAATACCCAGAGGATTTTTATTTCAAAATCTCTCTCTCTCTTCTTCTGTATTTTAACAATCGTATAAATAAGGAAAATTCTTTATTGCAAATAGTAAAATATTTGAAACCTCGAATTATAAAAATTATGTTAGTTTTATTTTTTCCAATGATATATTTTTGATTTATTTCGTAATAAAATTAGT
This sequence comes from Leptopilina drosophilae, assembly GCA_032873175.1. Taxonomy (NCBI): domain Eukaryota; kingdom Metazoa; phylum Arthropoda; class Insecta; order Hymenoptera; family Figitidae; genus Leptopilina; species Leptopilina drosophilae. Next base: position 3,262,786 of record CM065485.1, on the reverse strand, counting down.
CTTTTATTACAAAATAATTCAAAACGTACTTAAAAAAAATAATATACTTGAATACGATTTTCATGTTTTGATCTAGAGACATTAAATATTAAATCTAACTTTGGAGCTCGTCCGGTTATTTTTGTTTTGGTGAAGGGAATTTTTTGCGCCCCTTGCACACACCAAATCATAAATAAGACTTGTTTTCACGTTGAGAGAAAGTTTCGTTAGCTAATTTTTTTTTACTTTCAGATAATAGAGATCAGGGAAAAGTTTTGCCAATTGTTGTGTGAGTTCGTTAACAATACCCCCAAGATTCAGTGCACTAAGTTCTGATTCTGGGATGTGTTTTTTTTCTTCTTCTTCTACTTCTTCTTTTCTCTTTTCGGAAAATAAATCTCTTTGGTGATTAATCGAAATCCTGACCTTTTTGAATTTAAGACACAGGTACTTTGTGTGTGTGTGTTTTTTTTGTCGTTCTGAAGCAAAAAAAAAGAGGTAAAAAAAATAGTGTTCCAATTCTGAGAATCTTTGTTCTAATTTTGACCACAGAAAAGAACAAGCTTGTCTAGAAGAAAAGTTGCACGTGGAAGCCTCGAGTACAATGTACGAAGAGTGTTCTTGTCAAGAGGACCTAGCATATTTGCCTCCGGGTTATGAGTTATGTCGTTTTCTTTTCCTCCCCAAGTGTGGAGGAATATGTTCGTATGTTTTCTTCGAAAAGTTAAATCGACTATTCTTGATAGTCAATAATAATAATAATAATTGTTTAACTATTACTTTCTATCGAGGAATTATTAGTTAGATTTCGATTTTTAATTTTCACAGTTGGTAATTATTATTTTACTAGCAAATTATTAGTTAAAGTATTAAATTATTAGTAAACATAAATTTTCGAAATGATTTTAGATTCGAAATTTAAACAATTCACTGATAAAGATCATAATATTAAATACTGTTGTTTATTAAAAAAAAAATGTCGTAAAAGTTTAATTGTTCTCATAAATAATAAAAATTCTTTAGAGCATTTCAATTATTTTCAATACAATTTGAATAAAATTTCTCGAAAGAATGCAATTATTTTTTAAAAAATACATTAATTTCGATTATTATCACGAATTTTAATACAAATTCAATCATTTTCAACAATTTTAATGAAATTATTTAAAACAGATTATTTTCAAAATTTTTTAAAAAATTTTTTCAAAAAATTTAATTATTATCAGAAAATGAGATAAAATTCTTCGAAACAATTCAATTATTTTTATAAAATGTAATATTCTTGGCAAAAATTCAATAATTTAAAATGAATTTTTTAAAACAATTAAATTATTTTCAAGAATTTTAATAAAAATTTTGCCAAGAATTATTCTTATAAATATATGAAAATTTTTCGCAAGAATTCAATTTTTTCCATAAATAAAAAAAATTCTTCATGGGAATTCAATTATTTTCATAAATAATAAAATTTTGGTGGAATTCCATTTTTTTCAATACAATTTTAATAAAACTTCTCCAAAGAATACAATTATTTTTAAAAGTATTATTTAAATTCAATTATTTTCAAGATTTTGAATAACAATTCAAATATTGTCAACAATTATGATAAATAATTTGCAAAACAATTAAATTATTTTCTAAATTTTTAATGAAAATTCAATTATTTTCAACAATTATCATAAATAATTTTCAAAACAATTCAATTATTTTTAAATTTGTACAATTCTTGTCAATAATTTAATTATTGCAATACAATTTTAATAAAATTTCTAGAAAAATATTCAAATACATTCGAGATAATTTTAATATACTTTCTCTAAAGGGTACAATTATTTTAAAAAATTGTAATAAAATTTATTTGAATAATTCAATGTTCTTAAAAGTTTTAAATAAAATTCTCTGTAAATTTAAATTATTTTCAAAATTTCAATTAAAATTACTTCACTAATTTTCATTATACTTTTACAAAATATCAGACATCTTGAATAAAATTTTATTAAAACTTTTTTAAATAATTGAATCCCCGTGAAAAAATTTTATTATTTTTACAGATAATTGAACTTTTGGAAAATTTATTAAAATTGTATTTAAAATAATTGATTTTAAAAATTTTGCTAAATATTGATATTATTGAGTTCTTAAGAAGAATTTAAATTTATTGTTTAAAAAGAATTTAATTTTCCCTGGAATTTAATGAAAATTGGATTTAAATTTTTAAATATTTGAATTCCAGCCAAAATTGCATTATTTACGGAAATAATTGAATTCTTGAATTGAATTTTATTAACTGTATTTTTTAATAATTGAACGCTTGTAAAAAATTCAATTTTTTTAAAGAATTGAATTTTCTCGAGAAATTTTTTCAAGATTTTTAAAAATAATTGAAATTTTCGAGGAAATCAATTAAAATTGTGTTGAAAATAATTGAAAGCCTGATAAGAATTTTTATAATAATAATAATAATATTAATAAATAATATAATAATAATAGGTATTATTATTTAATTATCCTAATATAATTATTATATTATTATATATTATATATTATTATTATTATTATTATTATTATTATTATTATTATTATTATTATTATATTAATATTATGTATATTATTTTATTTATTTAAAAAATTTTAAACGCCCTGAAAAAAATAATTATTATTCAAAAAGTTAGGAAACACAAAAGCAAGCTGAAACTAAATTCGAACTGTAAACAGATTACAGGAAAACAATGCTTATAAATATAGATTATTAATGATAAAAAATATTATCAAGAAGAAAATTATTGGTTTGGTTTGAATTTTTATTTTTCGTGTCAGTTGAGACGTGAAAATCAATTTTCAATTCAAAAAGGATTTTGTTTCGCCAGTGGGAATATTATTGGCAGTTCTGTCGCTTTGTGTAAAAAAAACTAATTGTTAATATTCATCATATGTAAAATTGTCTTCGTGACTCAGTGACAGATTGTCTCTCTTGAAAAATTCTCCCCCCTCCTTTTTTTCCTCTCTCGCTTTATCAAATTTTGTTTCTTATCATTAATTAGCGGAATGATATTCGTAAAAGTTTTTCAATTTATAATTTTCAGTTGAATTTCGTAAGCAGTTTGGTTTGCAGTGAGTGAGTGCGAGAGAGAGGTCAAATGACCGGCTCCCTTTCTTCGATCGTTTCATCTATTCACACTGATTGCCAAAGGGATTGTGTGTGTGTGTTGGTTCGCAACACGAGACGTAAAGATTTTCACTAACAACACGTGCTAGATAAGAGTATAAATACAAGTTTCCTCTTAAATATTATCCACGTGGGCGTGTGTTATTCTCTAATGACGTGATTTTTCTATATGCAATAACTAAGTGTTATATGTCTGTTACATTGTTTATAATATTTGAAATAAGTTGTGTTTTATTTCGGACAAGTATTTTATGCTTGAAAAGAATATTTTATGTTTGCTACTATAAAAGAAGGAGGAAAAAATGCCGAGTTTGGTTCTTTTTGGTAGACGTTGGTTAGTTGCAAGTGATGATTTGGTTATTCCTGGATTACATCTCGTCTGTATTCATTTCATTCAGTAAGTGCTGGAGAAATAATTTAATCTCTCTCTCTCTCTGTTTCGATTTTATTTCCGATTTCATATTTCGTATATATGCACGAAATATTGCAGCTAATTAGTTAATATTAATTACTTTAATTAATATTCCGTATTTACTACTGACGGATTTAATATGCAAACTGCAGTGTAAATTTAATGAACAGTTGAATAATAGAGAAGGTTCTTTTATAAAAGAATATCTTTGTTTATATTTCGATTCGATTGAAAATCAATGTAATAGAGAGATTTTAGTAATTATTTTGTAGCGTATTTTTGACTCTCTTCTGGATTTTTAATTACAAATGGTAAAAATTTTGAGAAATGAAACGAAAATAAAGGATTAATTTTGATCGAAAAGTGAGGTTATGTTGTACTTTTTGAGATTTTTTTTTTTGGAGCAATAATGACAATAATTTAACAATATATACTAATTATTATTGTGTATTCAAATAATCTATTCGCAATTTGAAGTTAGTTGTTCCTTGTTTCTTTGTTTCCTAACATTTTAAATAATTTTTCTTTTCAAATTCTTTTCATTTTTAAATTAAATGTATTGCGAAAAGCATTGAATTCTTGAATTCTTGCAAGGAATTTTATAAAAATTTTCGAAAATCGAAATGAAATTCTACAGCTTTAAACAAATTTTTTTAAATCGTGGAGTTTTTTTTAATAATTTTAATTAGAAATTTTAAAGGTAATTGGATTTTATGAAGAATTTCTCTCAAGTTTCTAAAATAATCATCTTCGTCAATAATTAATTTAATTTTCGAAAAATAACTAAATTTTTCTCACAATTTTATCAAAATATATTGAAAATAATTGAATTCTTTCGAAGAAAAAATATTACTTTTTCTGACTATAATTGAATTCCATTAAAAAATTAATTTTATTTCTTGAATATACATTTAATTCAATTTTGATAAAAAATTTATTTTAAAATATTCAAATTAATTCAAATTATTTTATTAAAATATTGAAAATAATTCAAATTATTCTATTAAAATATTGAAAATAATTCAATTTATTTTATTAAAATATTGATAATAATTGAATTGTTTCAAAAAATGTTCAATATAGTAATTGATTTTATTATACGAATGGTTACAATAATTTTACTATTAAATTTTATTAAAATTATTATTGCTAGAAAATTAAATTATTTTAAACAATTCTTTAAGTTTTTTGAAAATTATATAGTTTTTTAAATTAATTTTCATTGAAAATTTTGAATACAATTGAATTAAACAAAGAATTTTTTTCAACTTTTTAAAAAAACCCTTTCTGTCGATAATTATAATTAAAAATTCAATTATTGAATTTTAGTAATAATTACTCAGAACAATTTTATTATTTATGAAAAAATGTAATTATTTCCATGAATTTATTACAATTTTAGAAAATAATGATTGAATTCTTTCGAAAAATTTTATTAAAAATGAAAAAAAATTGAATTTTTTAGTAAAATTGTGATTAAAATTGGATTGAAAATAATTAAAATCTTGCGTGTGTGCCTGTTGATAATTATAATTAAAAATTTGATTATTGAATTTTGTTAATAAAAAACTGAATTCCTCAGAACAATTTTATTATTTTAAAAAACTAATTTCATTCTTGTGAAGAATTTTATTATTTATGAAAAAAAATTAATTATTACCATGAATTTATTACAATTTTAGAAAATAATAATTGAATTCTTTTGAAAAATTTTATTAAAAATGAAAAAAAATTGAATCTTTTAGTAAAATTTTTATTAAAATTGGATTGAAAATAATTGAAATTTTTCCTGCCTGCCTGTTGATAATTATAATTAAAAATTCGATTATTGAATTTGATTAATAAAAAATTGAATTCCTCAGAACAATTTTATTATTTTAAAAAAATAATTTCACTCTTGCGTAGAATTTTATTATTTATGGCAAAAAATTAATTATTTCCATGAATTTATTACAATTTTAGAAAATAATAATTGAATTCTTTCGAAAAATTTTATTAAAAATTGAAAAAAAAGAATTCTTTAGTAAAATTTGTAGGATTAAAATTGGATTGGAAATATTTACTATTTATAAAAATAATTGAATTCTTTTGCCAAATATTCTTTAATTACTTTTTCGAATTTTAATACAATTTTCGTTTACTTTCGTTTAATTTCCTTTTTCTTCTCGTTACTATTTTCCTTTTTTATTTTTTTTTGTTCCTTTTTCCATTGTTTTTCGAAGCGGAAATTCTATACAACTTTTCATAAAATAATTTCGATTAGATAAAAAATATTTTACATTTTTATCTTTTCTAAAAGATATTAGAAATTTTTCTATTTTAATCCCTTTCCTTTAATTTTGCTTCTTGGCTCTTTATTAATGAAACTTGATTCGATGAACATTTTAGCGTGTTCTTATATTTCAATACAATCATTTTCAAATTATAATGCATTCACGAATGGTCATTACGTAAATTAGTATATACGCATTGCCTTTGGGAATACAACACGATTATTAGATGGCAAAACGATACTGATGATATTTAGGAATTCTATATTTGTACTCGCAAAGTTATAAACTAATTAGTTGGAAAATTTATTCTAGCGGATAAATCGTCTTTTTGTATTTCTGTGTATATAATATTCATTAAAAAAAAATTTTTTAACTTTCTATTGAATTAATTTTTTTTACGAGAACTAATTTTAAACTTTTGACTTAGTTTATAAAGTTGAAATGTGAGAATTAAGAACGAAAACACGCCAATATTTACGTCTCAAGGGAAACTATAGACCTCAAATTTCGTTTGTACTTGTAATTTTCTTTGTTAAAAGTTAAAGGTAACGAGAGTTTATCAAAAGAAAATGTTGTGCTCTAAATATTTGCACGTCATGGCATAATTATTTTCTTTGTATGCCAATGAAGTGGTGAATGTTTACTTTTTTGTTAATAAATCAGTATGTGAATTCATTTTTATTATTAATAATTTTTATTAATAATTAATTAATTAATAATTTTTTATTAATAATTAATTAATTAATAATTTTTATTAATAATTAATTAATTAATAATTTTTATTAATAATTAATTATTTAATCATTTTTATTGTACTTTTAATTTTGGAAATATTTAATTACTTATTTTCTTGATATTAATTAGAATAATAGATTAGTAATTGTGTTTAATTATTTTTATACTTTTGTTTTTAGAGGATCGGAAGGAGAGAGAGAGAGAGAAAGGCTATTTTGAAAATAGAATTTGAACTAATTTTGGGGGAAAATAGATAAACGGAAATGGCACTTTGGACGTATACACAGGGCTCATTAATTAATCAGGCATATGAAGGTCGACTTATAATTACTGACCTGGATTTATTAGTTCTTGAAATGCCTCGATAATGCCAGAAAATTAAGGACCCTTTGAATAAAGGAGAGGATAAAGTGAAAGTTGACGCGAATGAGCAGCAAAAATGGGTTTCGAAAGCTCGAGGAAGAGAGAGAGGAGAGAGAAAAAAAGGGAAAGCATGTTTCGAGGGTTGAAGGAAATGTAGTAGTGGTGGTAGTAGAAGTAGTTTCTTTCTTGAGGGATCGATATGTCATGTTACGCGTGCAACGAAGTAACGAACTGGTTGGTTTTGCTTCGTGTGAATGACATTACTCCCTTGTACTCTATGTCCATGAATCATTCAAGGGTGACCCCATATTCCTCAGTTGCATTCTGACCTCCTGCCATGAAGCGAATTTTCAAATTTTTATATAAATTCGCCTCTTGACTCGTGCAATTTTTTGCTCTCTTCGTTTTTTTTTCACCCGCATTTTTCCCTTCTAACTTTTTTCGCTATTGAAAATTCTCTCCATTTCCAATTTTTCACATTTTCCAAGACTTTTTTTCAAGTTCTCGACAAAAATTGTTATTTTTGGTTTGGAAAATTATCTCATCTTCGAACGATAAGAGGAAATAATCCTTTTTGTTGGATAAAAATTGTTTCCTTCAGTTGGAGTAGAAAATTTTTCTTTACTTTTGTTCGACGACTTAGAGAATTGACTTTTTGAAAGAAGTTAAAATTATTATAAAAAAAAGTTTATGTTTGTTTACTAAAAATTTTCGCTGTTAGGAGTTTTTCTAATTTGGAAACATTCTTGACTAAGAAAATTTTTTGAAATAGATATTTTGCTGGTTAAGATTGTTTTGCATTCAAAATGTAAGAAAAATAAATTAGAAATATCTAAATTAGAAATTTTGTTACTTAGGGAATTCTTTAGTTGAAACATTTTTCAAATTGAAATCTTTCTAATTAGAAATTTTGTTATTTAGGAATTTTTAGCCGAAAATTTTTCCAATTTGGAATTTTTCTGATTAAATATTTTTTTACTGAAAAATTCTTTAATTGGAACCTTTTTCAAATAGAAATCTTTGTAATTATAAATTTCGTTATTTAGGAAATTTTTTAGCTTAAATTTTGCCAATTTGGAATTTTTCTAATTAAATATTTTGTTACATTTAAGAATTTTTTATTTGGAAAATATTTCAAATAGAAATCTTTCTAATTATAAATTTTGTTATTTAGGAATTTTTTTAGCCGAAAATTTTGCCAATTTGGAATTTTTCTGATTAAATAGTTTTTTACTGAAAAATTCTTTAATTGGAATATTTTTCAAATAGAAATTTTTTTTTTGACAATTTGGAATTTTTCTAATTAAATATTTTGTTACTTAAAAATTCTTTATTTGAAAAATTGTTCAAATATAAATCTTTCTAATTATAAATTTTCTTATTTAGGAATTTTTTTAGCCGAAAATTTTACCAATTTGGAATTTTTCTGATTAAATATTTTTTTACTGAAAAATTCTTTAATTGGAACATTTTTCAAATAGAAATCTTTCTAATTATAAATTTTGTTATTTAGGAATTACTTTAGCCGAAAATTTTGCCAATTTGGAATTTTTCTAATTAAATATTTTGTTACATAACAATTTTTTATTTGGAAAATATTTCAAATAGAAATCTTTCCAATTATAAATTTTGTTATTTAGATATTTTTTTAACAGAAAATTTTGCCACTTTTGAATTTTTCTAATGAAATATTTTGTTACTTTAAAATTCTTTAGTTGAAAAATTGTTCAAATAGAAATCTTTCTAATTATAATTTTTGTTATTCAGGAATTTTTTTAGCTAAAAATTTTGCCCAATTCAGGAATTTTTTAATTAAAAATTCTATTTACTCGGTAATTATTTTATCAAAAATCATGTCAATTGGGAATCTTTCTAAATAGAAATTTATTTGCTTGGAGATTTTTTTCCTTGTAAATTTAATCATTCAGAAAATTTTCTAATAAGAAATTCTTTTATTAAAGAAATTTGATTTACTATTTATTGTATTTCGCGCCTCCTCCGAATAGATCAACTTGTAGTCTCCCTCATTTTGGCCAAAATTGTCACATTTTTAAAGAAATTAAAATTAAAAATTGACGATTGCATAGCTCATCTGTACCTATATTCTGACTGTTTATGGATTTGTCATTCTCTTTCTTTGTGCCAAAGAAGTCACATCTGTTTATTTTTCGAGAACGGAAAAAGAATCATTAACTTGATTCAACAAATATTTTGAAACGTCGGAAGCAGGAAACAGTGTTTAAACCTTACCAGGAGTCAACAATTTCCCTTTCATCCCGGATTCCATTCGAGTACCAAGAGTCAAAGAAAACGTCACCAAAAACAACCTTCTTATCATCGCGGAATTCAATCCCAATAGGTAATAGTTTGATTTTTTCATCACTTTTGTGAAAAACAACTCATGTTGTTTCTGTCGCTGGGGTTTGCCCACGCACATTTATATTAAATATACCTTATTGAAAGGTTTTTTATCACAAATAAATTTCAACCAATTTGAGAAAAACAAATAATTATATAATAAATAAATAAATAAATAAAATAAATAATAATAATAATAAATAATAATAAATAATAAATAATAATAAATAAATAAATAAATAATAATATAAATATAAATAATAATAAATAATAATAAATAATAATAAACAATAATTGTTTCAATTGCTGGGGTTCTGACCCACACATATTTACATTAAATATAACTTTTTGAAAGGTTTTTTACCACACATAAGTTCTAACCTTTGTGAGAAAAACCTTGTTGTTTTAGTACACATATATTAAAAGTACCTTTTTGAAAGGTTTTTTACCACATATAGGTACTAACCTTTTGTGAAGAACAACTATTGTTGTTTTAGTTGCTAGGGTTCTGACCCGCGCACATTTATACTGAAAGTACCTTTTTGAAAGGTTTTTTACCACATATAGGCTCTAACCTTTTGTGAAGAACAACTATTGTTGTTTTAGTTGCCAGGGTTCTGACCCACGCATACTTATATGAAAAACACCTTTTTGAAAGGTTTTTTTACCACATATAGGCTCTAACCTTTTGTGAAGAACAACTATTGTTGTTTTAGTTGCCAGGGTTTTCTGACCCACGCATATACTTATATTAAAATACCTTTTTGAAAGGTTTTTACCACATATAGGCACTAACCTATTGTGAAGAACAACTAATTGTTGTTTTGGTTGCTAGGGTTTTGATCCACACACACTTATATTGAATATTTCTTTTTTTGAAAACGTTTTTTTTTCTCGTAAATAGGTTCTAACCATCTCTGAAAAAACAATTATGTTGTTACTGTGCCAGGGCTTCTTGCCCATGTACAATTTTTGTATTAAAAATATTTTTGAAAGGTTTTTGTCACATATAGGCACTTACCTTTTGTGAAGAACAACTATAAATGTTTTTTTATATTGTTTGGGTTCCTACCTATGCGTATTTGTATTAAAAATACCTTTTTAAAAGTTCTCTTTACCACACATATAGGTTCTAACCTTTTGTAAAGAACAACTAATGTTGTTTCAAGTGCTAGGTTTTTGACCCACGCATATTTATATGAAAAACACCTTTATGAAATGTTTTTTACACACATATATTAAAAAAAAAAAAAAAAAAAAACCTAATATTGTTTTGGTTGCGAGAGTTCTAGCGGTTCTGACCTACTCACATTTACATTAAATAAGACTATAAATCTTTATAAAAAATAAATTTTCCTTTTTTAAATACCTATTAAACAAAATTACTGGGTTCTGACTCAAGAAATGAATAAATAAGACAGTTAAATAAATAAACAAATAAAATTCTAACCTGAATTTTAATACATTTTTTTAAATTAATTAGGCCCTTACTAAACAAAATTATTTACAAAGAATAATAAATATTCAAAATGATGAATTTAAAAATTAACTACGAGAAAAAATATGAACACGCGCGATAATAACATTTTTTCTTGTGAAAGAAACTATATGATTTCGATTTATATGAGAGACAACTATACACTAAAAAAAAAAAAAAAAAAAAACGAAACTTTTAATTTAAAAAGTAATAACATTTCTAGAATAATAATAATAATAAAATGAAAGATTGGAAATATCTATCTCCACTAATAATGAAGCCTCACATAATAGTACAAATTTCAGAGGAAATAGTAAGTAATTTTAGAAAAACGACAATAATCGATAATCTCCAAAACCATAAAATTTTTAAATTAGTAATTTACTAATTAAAGGTGTACTTAAAAAACACACTCCTTTAGATGGACAATTCTTATCAAGTTTACTTTTTGATGAATTCCAAAACCTGATAAGTTCTTCAGATTTATTCTAAATCTTAGAAAAATTTAAATAAATTTTTATTTCCTCAGTATTTTAAACTTGAAGATTATAGAACCGCTATTAATATTTACGATTTTACTCTTCAAAAGTATATCCAGCCTCTAAGGCTTTTATAAAAATCATGAAAGCAGTGTTTCTTCTCGAAAACAATGAGTTTATTTTTCTAATATACCTGATGATTTTCTACTTTTTGGAAACAAGTACAACAATTGTATTAGAAATCTTAACGTGACAAAGAAAACTAAAAAGGAACACTACTTAAGTATTTTTATTAATGGAAAAAGAGTAAATCTGATTCTAACCAAAGGCGGTTATTTTCTAGATGAAAAATGGTCAAAAATTCAAAACGTCTTAAATACAGATATAGTAAAAAAAAAAAAAAAAAAAAAAAAAAGTCGAATACTCTATTAGAGATTTTGATAAATTTATTGATGTTCTTGTAGCTTCTTGTACTACACTAAAATTTAACTGGATCTACACCTAAACATTACAAAAATGTTAATCCTAGAGAAAAATTAAAAAAAAAAAAAAAAAAAAAACAATTCTTCATTCAATTATGCAAATTACATAATAATTTTAATTTAAATTCTATATCAGAAGTAAATTTTAATTTTGAAATTTTTATTTAAAATTCTTCTTTCTGTAGAAACTGGCAATTGTGTGAGAACCTTAATTTGTGAATATTCGCTTCTTTTACAGGGAAAATTTCAAAGTAAACGCTACTGAATTTGAATTATGCAAAAATCAGTTTTTAAATTAATAATTGAACGAATTAGATAATAGAAAATAGACTTATTCGCGTAGTCGTATAAATAAACAAGTTCATATATTATATAAATTAATGTCCTAGTCCTGAACACACTTGGAAATGCATAAAATTCTAGAAAGTGTTATTGTAACGCACTTTACTATGGTTTATGTACATTATAATTTTACTACTTAATTGTACCCGACTGGTCAACACAGCTATGATACCTTTTATTTCAGTTCATGATCGTTTCTGAAATCATCACCTTTAATCCTGAATTAAAACTTTTTAAGTTTATATGTCAAAAAATCACCAAATCGGTATACAGTATCAAAAACAGTCTACCCTGGTATCCGCAGTGATATCAGGAAAACAATGTTAAGATGCGGGAACTTCGGTAGACTCTCGGCCTCTCAATCGGATTCTTAAGTTCTTATTTACTCAAGTCTTACGAATCAGCCCTAAATAAGTTGTGAATATTTTGCAAAAAAGAGGCCAATTCATATCTTCGATTTCTTTTATCTCGAAATTAATATTGTTTTTAACAAAATAATTCAAAGGTTATCTCGAAGTTCAATTAACTCTAAGAGATCAGCTATCTCTATGATTGTTAATTCTTAAATTTCAAATCATCCTTTAATTTTAAACACTTTCTTTAAAGATGTATTTCTTTGGATAATCTCATAAGATCATCCAAAATCATGTTACAATTCTAGGTGGAAATAAAAAATTAATCCTTGACTAACTACCAATCTCAACCTAAAAAGAAAACATTAAATTTGAAAAATCTTTTAAAAAAAATTATAACACTCCTTGCCTTAGTAACAGGTCACTGAATACAAATTTTCTTGTCAATAAAGATAGACAACGTCAAAATCATAAATGATTGTATTGAAAATAAAAAAATACCTGACCGCATAAAATCCTCTATTAAAAACAACACTCTACTTCAGAAAATCTGAGAAAATCTTGTTATATTTCTTCGCACAACCTCAAGATCATGTAACTGCTTAAACCTGATGTCAATGAATAAAATAAGTCCTCAAATTGACTGAAATAGACACTGATATCTTTTCGTCTCACAGTATGCGTCATGCTACTTATGTGACTAAAAGATTTTAGATTTAGAAATTACATTTACATTAGATCTACATCTCTGAGTTTTCAGAAAAACCGCAGTTTGAACTGAAAATTCGCAAACACCTTCGAAAAAATCTCATGTCAAATTAGATCCGACAATCAACAAATTTGCTTATGCGATTTAATAAAAAGTTAAATAAGTTTCAAAATAATAAATGCTTTGTAATTCGTTGAATATTCATATGAAACTCAACAAACCTTTTTGCCGTAATCAACTTTAAACATCTACAAGTTGATCTATTCGGAGGAGGCGCGAAATACAATTGTTAAATTGAACGAACTTACCTGTGAAGTTCGATTTAAATTGTATGAGCGCCCTCCTCCGAATAGATCAAACCCACCCTAATAAGTGACACATCACTCCCAACAGTTAATTTTCTATAGAATAATAAAATTTCCCAAATATAATAATCACGGCAATAAACACTTTAAAAAAAGAATGACATTAAATCCTAAAACAGTCAGAATATAGGTACAGATGAGCTATGCAATCGTCAAATTTTTAATTTTTAATTTCTTTAAAATGTGACAATTTTGGCCAAAAATGAGGGAGACTACAAGTTGATCTATTCGGAGGAGGCGCTCATACAATTTAAATCGAACTTCACAGGTAAGTTCGTTCAATTTAACAATTATTCATTTATTATTTCGTTTTTTTTAAATTAGAAATTGTGATACTTGGAAATTTAAAAAGCAAAATTTTAAATCCTGTTGATTAAAAATTTTCCTAACTGCAAATTTTGTCGGTTGGGAATATTTTTTCAAGCAAAGATGTACAATTTTACACACCTTGCGAAGGTTTTTTCTATTTTCTCAATTTTTTTTCATTATGAATAATTATCTTCTTCTCTCGAAGGCGAAAATAATCGTTTTCATTCGAAAATCGTTTCTTTTGAAATTACTAGAAAATTTCTTTTTAAACATCAATTTTTCCGTTCGTTCGACGATTTAGTAGAATTGTCTTTCTAAAATCATAATATAAAATTAAAAATTGGAACAAATGGTAATTTATTCAAATTAAGCTAAATTAATTATTAACTCAAGTTTAAATACCTCTTAATTAAAAGGTCTAAAAAGCAAATTGTGTCTTTTTTATATTACAATAGAAAAATTTTCTAAATATTCTGAACAAAATATTTACACGTGAAATTAATTTGTTTTTAAATAAATTTTGAATTCGGAATGTAAATAAATGATTTTCGTCTATACGAACAGAGCTTCAGATTCATTTAAAAAACTGTTTCAACAAAAAAGTAAATATTAAATTAAATTTTATCAAATAAATTAAATTGAAATATACTTTAATTTAATTAACTTGTTAAAGTAATTTAAATATACTTTTCATTAAATTTAATTAATATACTTTTAATTAATTTAATAAACTTTTAATTAAATTTCAACAACCGTAAATGTAAAATTATTTTCATGTTACCAAACCTCATGATTGAGCGAAAATGAAAAAATTTTTTAAAAATAATTTTTCAGAAATTCACAATTTGATTTATGACATTTTACAAAATTTTTATTCTTTTAAATAATTTTTTACAAAACTTTTTTTCTCTCCCAGTCTCTTCTTTTTTTTACCACGAGAGAAAGAAAGTTTCTTAATTATTTTAAAGAACAGTTGAGAATTAAACAAGGTGTAAAGAGCATAACTCAAAAGTTAAAGAGCAAATGAAAAAGTTCTTAACTTTTCATGTATAGCTGTGCACTCATTTTGTTGAAAAAGCGTTTTTTTCTCGATCTATTTTAGAATAAAAAAGTAGCATTCTTTCCCAATGTATTCAAAAAGACGATGGGCAACAATCGGTTTTACGAAGTAATGCATAATTTTGCAATTTTACTGTTGAAATATTTTCGATCTCGAAATAAAACGGTAGTTCGTTTTTTTTATTTAAAAAATACAGTTAATCTTTTTTTGGGATGAAATTAATTCTTTCTCTCGTTGAATAATATTTTCATTTTCAAATTATTTTATCCTGTTTATTAGAGAATAATTCCTGAATACAAAATTAATTTTTTTTGTTACTTTTTTAAAGAGTTGATGTAAAATATCTATTTTTAATTTAATACCCGCCGATTGTTGTTTTATGCAAACATTATGAACGCGAAATTCACTACATGAATAAAGAACAGAAACGCTTTCAGGTATTTACAAAATTTATGACACAATTCGTTTCACTTTATTCATGTATATAGTGGCAATAATGAAAATTAAAAATTATTTTTTTTACACTTTGGAAATTTTTCAATAGTTAAAAAAATCTGTTTACCTTGAGACGTATTTATTTTTGAAACAAACTGAACCGGATGATTTTGAATTCATTGGGAAATTTTTCTTTTGTAAAAATAGATTTTTTGATTTATGAGAAATAATTAAAAAATAATTTTTTTCGGTTATCTCGGGAAAAATTAAAATTCTCGCTCGATTTAGAGTTGAAAGAAGAAGCACTTATCTCTTATCTATATTTGAATAAACTTGCGATTTATATACGAAATTAATTTAAGAAAGTGGCGTGCGCAGATATTAAATTTTTGATGCACCCTTCAAAATTTACAAGTGGAAGAACATTGAAGGGTGTAAAATCCCTTTAGTGTTGTATCCTAGAGAAAATTTCTGCTATCCCTTCTTTTTCACATTGAATATCTCCCCCACGAATTTCGTGAATTTCTACTTGAATGGTGCTTGGTGCACTACTCTCCCATACTGCGGCAATCCCTTGTGCGATAAATGGGTCTTTGTTTTCTCCATAGCTTGCAGAAAGATTTATGGGACATTACTCTAATGTTTATCACTCGCTCAGTAAACCACTGGATATGTTTCTGTGGTCCCTTTAAAATTTTTAACAGAAAATAGTCGACACTTTTTTCCAATTATTTCATTTTACGAAATTCTAACTTTGAAGATTCGAATTTTTTTCCTTAAAAACTCAAGACAAAATATTCCAGTTTCAGAAGATTCAAAATATTTTTTCTGTTGAATATTTTTCCTCCGGAAAAAAATTTTTTTCTCAAAAAAAGAAAAACTCTGGTTTATACCTCAAAAAATTTTATTTTTTGAATTAATATTTCGAATTCGAGAATATTTTTCATTGGCAGAAAGCTTTCTTACTTGAAAAATGCTTCTAAATAGAATTTTTGTTGTTTGGAAATTATTTTAATTGAAAATTGCTTTTAGAAACGTTTAGAAATTCGATTTTTTGACATTTGGGAATTTTTCACATTAGAGATTTTCTCCCTAAGAGATTTTTTTCAGTTGAAAATTTTGTCAAATGGAAATATTTCCAATTGGAAATTTTGTTACTTGAGAATTTTTCTAATCGGAAATTCTGTCGTGAAGGAAATTTTCCTACTCCAAAATATTAACTGGAATTGTTTTCAATAAGAATTTTTTTTTAACTGGGAATTTCCAGAATAAAAAATATTAATTAGGCATTTTTTTAATTAGAATCTTCGTTTGTTGAAAGACTAGAAAAAGTTTAAGTAACGAAATTTTTAATAGTTATTTCTAATTTGTGCTTTTTGAGATTTTTTCAAGATTCCATTTGCAAAAATTACAATTAACCTTCGCGCTACCGGCTGGCCACACGGTGTGGCCAAGTGATACATAATGTTTTATATCTGCTCGAATTTTGTATCAATCGAATCGCCATTTTAACTCACTGAACCAAATTTTATCTACTTTCGAAAAAAACAAAAATAAATTTTTTTCTTACATTTCTTCTTGTTTATTTATAACAATTCAAAAAGTATGTACAAGAATACTGAAAATTGACCGGGTGTTTTTTTTCGTATACTGCAAAAAAATAAAAATAAATCCATTAAACTTGAACAGTAAAATTGTTTTATATCAATAAAATACAATATATTTTGATATTACAATACATTTTTTATTTGTTTTAAAACAAATTATTGTTGTTATTTTCCAACTTTTTTCCAAGAATGCACCTAGAAAGTTCGGGGTTTTTCCTAATTTTGCAATTTATTAAATCTTATATGATTGTAGATAAAGAATAAAAGTTAAATAAAAATTGAACTATTGTTTAAACAATTTTTAAACAAATTATTGTTGTTACTTAGCAACTTTTTTCCAGAATGCACCTAGAAAGTTCGGGTTTTTTCCTAATTTTGCAATTTACTAAATCTTATATGACTACAAATAAGGAATAAAAAATTTTATTATTATTTAAACAATTTTTAAACAAATTATTGTTGTTATTTACCAACTTTTCGCAGAATGCACCTAGAAAGTTCGGTGTTTTTCCTAATTTTGCAATTTACTAAAATCTTATATGACTACAAATAAAGAATAAAAATTTGATTATTATTTAAACAATTTTTAAACAAATTATTGTTGTTATTTACCAACTTTTTCCAGTATGCACCTAGAAAGTTGCAGTTTTTTTCTATTTTTGCAATTTACTAAATCTTATATGATTGCAGATAAAGAATAAAAATTTTGATTATTATTTAAACAATTTTTTAAACAAATTATTGTTGTTATTTACCAACTTTTTTCCAGAATGCACATAGAAAGTTGCAGTTTTTTTCTAATTTTGCAATTTACTAAATCATATATGACTACAAATAAAGAATAAAAATTTGATTATTATTTAAACAATTTTTAAACAAATTATTGTTGTTATTTACCAACTTTTCGCAGAATGCACCTAGAAAGTTCGGGGTTTTTTCCTAATTTTGCAATTTACTAAATCTTATATGACTACAAATAAAGAATAAAAAATTTGATTATTATTTAAACAATTTTTAAACAAATTGTTATTTTACAATGTTTTCACTGTAATGTAATGTAAGAATAAAAAATAAAAGATACTTTTTTAACAAACTACAAAAATGTCTAAATTAGAAAAAAACTGCAGCTTTCTAGGTGCATTCTGGAAAAAGTTGCTAAGTAACAACAATAATTTGTTTAAAAATTGTTTAAACAATAGTTCAATTTTTTATTCTTTATCTGTAATCATATATGATTTAGTAAATTTGCAAAAATTAGAAAAAAACTGCAACTTTCTATGTGCATTCTGGAAAAAGTTGGTAAATAACAACAATAATTTGTTTAAAAATTGTTTAAATAATAATCAAATTTTTATTCTTTATTTGTAGTCATATATGATTTAGTAAATTGCAAAATTAGAAAAAAACTTGCAACTTTCTATGTGCTTTCTGGAAAAAGTTGGTAAATAACAACAATAATTTGTTTAAAAATTGTTTAAATAATAATCAAATTTTTATTCTTTATTCTGCAATCATATAAGATTTAGTAAATTGCAAAAATAGAAAAAAACTGCAACTTTCTAGGTGCATACTGGAAAAAGTTGGTAAATAACAACAATAATTTGTTTTAAAAATTGTTTAAATAATAATCAAATTTTTATTCTTTATTTGTAGTCATATAAGATTTAGTAAATTGCAAAATTAGGAAAAACCCCGAACTTTCTAGGTGCATTCTGCGAAAAGTTGGTAAATAACCAACAATAATTTGTTTAAAAATTGTTTAAATAATAATAAATTTTTATTCCTTATTTGTAGTCATATAAGATTTAGTAAATTGCAAAATTAGGAAAAAACCCGAACTTTCTAGGTGCATTCTGGAAAAAGTTGCTAAGTAACAACAATAATTTGTTTAAAAATTGTTTAAACAATAGTTCAATTTTTATTTAACTTTTATTCTTTATCTACAATCATATAAGATTTAATAAATTGCAAAATTAGGAAAAACCCCGAACTTTCTAGGTGCATTCTGGAAAAAGTTGGAAAATAACAACAATAATTTGTTTAAATAATTTTTTAATAATACTTATGACTCGTTTCAGTAAATATTGCAATATTCATAAAACATTATTAAAATACAGTATTTGTATTAGCACATAATTATATACAAAAAGTTTGATGAATTTTAATCGTTTTGGGAACATAAAAGTAAAATAGCGTTTGGCCACACCGTGTGGCCAGCCGGTAGCCCGCGTATACAAAAATCTTTGGTAGCGCGAAGGTTAAGAATTGGATGGAAAAAATTTATCACGAACCATTTCTGTACTTATACGAAATTGTGTTAAGGATTTTTCATTCGTCGTGAAATAAATCTTCCCACTTTTCATCGTGTTTTTGCAAATAGTAGAGAATAAATTATGGGAAATTTAGTCATTTTCTTTTTTTGCTTTTATTTTTTAATTGTAAACGAGTTGATTAATCAAGATCGTTGTAGGTGATAATTAAAGGACGTTACCGAATGGTATACAAATTTAACGCAGATATGTTGCCAATAGTTAATATCGACATTTCCATTTATCTGACTAGTCATATGTGGCTATTAGCTATAAATGATGTTTACCGCAAATGCGGTGCATTTGGTGCAATGTTACTCTCAGCACAATGAGAACTATTTCGAGAATCAAGAAACAATGCGAAGTGCAAAATTGTTATTCCCCATTTTCCTCCAATACCTCATGAATTCAATATTTAATTTTAATAACACAAAACTCCCCATTTTCTGATAATTATTTCCATTCAATAATTTCCCCTCTAATTATTTTAATAACTACGAAAATAATTTTTCCAATTCACTAATTTGGAATATTTTTCGTTAATTGCAATACGAATATGTTGGTGAATTGTAATTTTGTTCTTATGCTAAATAAATCCGAAACGTTACAGAATTCTAATCGTGAATTAGATTAGTTAATGTTAATTATTCAGAGGTGAATGCATGGTTCCTGGTTTAAAGTTAATTTTCACTAAAGTTTGTTTTGAAAAACTTTTTTTTGACTCTCACATGCAGAAATTTTGTATAATTATTTTACTCTTGACTCGTGAGGAGTTAATTAAATAGCTTATCCGTCAATGAGATCGTGTACTTTGGCCGAATTAATTAACTGTTTATTTTAATGGCACAATATCCGACACTAGGATCAGGATCAATCTATTGTTAATCAAAACCTTATCTGCAATAGTTAATCTCATGAAGATCAGAGATTTCCCTTGAACATGATTGAATTATTAATATGGTAATCCTTGACAAAGTTTCCTCTGCGTTAATTATTCTAAACTCAAGGTACTCTTCTATTTTTTTTTTGTTCCAGGCAATTCACTTTTGCGGTTTTTTTCCCTCACTCGAAACATAAATAATGGACGAAGAGTTTCAATCAGGAGATTGTTTTTCTTTTCAAATGTTTTTCAATGAAAAAAAGATGTTTGATTTGGAAATTTCGCTCATTAGGAATTTTATTCACTATAGGAATTTTAATAATTGTGGAACTTTTTTACTTCCAGGAATTTTTCGAATAATTGATTTTATTAGTTTGAAAATTGTTCTAATCTGGAATTTCGTTTCTTTGATTTTTTCTTTTGGAAATTTTGTTAGTTTGCAATTTTGCTGTGATTGGAAATTTTTCTCACTAGAATTCTTTCTCTCTGAAAATTTTGTTTCTTAGGAATTTCGAAATTTGGAAATTTTTTTCTTTTTGGAAATTTAGTTTCTAAATTTCTAGAAATTTATTCTAGAAATTTAGAATTTTATTTAGAATTTTGCCAACAAGATTATTTTTCCTCTACATATTTGTTTAGTTAGAAATGTCATTTTTTTCAATTTCGCTTTTTGGATGTTTTTCGTAATAAGAAAATTGTTGAGAATTCTTTTCTCTGAAAATTTTGTTAATTAATAATTTCGTTTCTTGGAGATTTTTGTTAGTTAGAAATTTTATTCTTTGTAAATTTCTTTATTGGAAATTTGATTCTTTGTAAATTTATTTTGTTAGAAATTTTATTTCCCTTCTGAATTTTGCTGATTAGGAATTTTCCTCATTAGAAATTTTGTCGCTTGAAAATCTTCCTCGTTAGAAATTTTGTCGCTTGGAAATTTTACTAATTAGAAATTTCATTACTTTGAAAACTTTGGTAATTAGAAATTGCCACGTTGAAAATTTTCCTTATTACAAATTTCGTTTCTTGACAATTCTTCTAATTAGAAACGTCGCTGTCAAAAAAATTTTCTAGAAACTTTGTTCTTAAAAACATTTCCTAAGCAGAAATTCCCTTCGTAAGAAATCTTGATTTATAAATTGCATTGATGAAAAATATTCAATTATTAATTTTTCTAAACTGAAAAGTATTCGTTAATTATTAATTTTCCAAAACTGAAAATTGTCCTATTTCTTGAGAATTATTATTATTTTTCTTTTAATTGAGAATTTTTCAATGGCGAGAATTTTATTGAAGGGGAAAATTTTTCCACTCTATTGTGAGTGGCGTTAAGGATTTTTTAATTTGTCGTCTAACCGAATAAATTCTTATTCATTGAGGGAATCCCTATTAAAGATGCGAATTGAATCATTCTGGAGAGTAATTAAAATTGTGAAATTTTGTCTGTTTTCCTTTTTTTTCTCATTCCTTTATTCCGCATTATTGAATGGAAATTAAAAAGTTTAATTAACCTGAAAAGCTATTGAGGTGGCGGATTTATACAACACGATTATGGAAACGTTTTGAATGGCTTCGCTAAGTGAATCAGATTGTAATGTATGAGGTCAGTGACACTAAATTGCACTATTCAAGGATGTCAACTCGAAATAGTTATTCAAACACTGTCTCTATGAATTCGTCAAAAGGTCCATTGAAAATTATTCTCGTTTCTCACTCTCGTAGTTCCTTTCTCGTTTGACAGAGGAAATTAATTACGAAAAAAATAGTTTGACTGGAAATAATTTCGAAAATAATTTTACAAAATTTTTTCTCCAATTTTTTATTTTGTAAATTAAAATTGTTATTTTATATTATTATTGTATTATATTTTTAAAATATTATATTTTTAAAGAACTCCATTATTTTCAAGAATACTGAAATAAATTCTGAAAAAGCAATTTAATTATTGTACAGAATTTTAATAAGAATCTTGCCAAGAATTAAATTGTTTTCAATTCAATTTTAATTTGATTTTCTCGAGAGAATTCAATTATTGAAAAAAATGTCGATAAAATTCTTGAAATGATTTCAATTGTTTTCAAATGTAATAAATACTTTTCAAGAATTAAATTAATTTCAGTAAAGTAATTTTCAAATTTTGAACAACCTGGAAATAATAATTATTATTTAAAAAGTTTGGAAACAAAAAAGCAAACGGAAACTAATTTCTAACTTTGAACAGATTACCAGAATGCAACGATTATTAATATAGATATTTGCATTAGTATTCAAATTATTCATATTTTAATTAATAATACTCTGATAATTTTCTAAGTAATTAGCAGTTGTTTCAAATTTATCGAATTTTGTATAATTGTGGAATATTATGGTTTTCAGTAAATGGAGAGCAGAACATTTAATCGAACATCTTTCGAGTAAAAGTAAATGGAGAGCAGAACATTTAATCGAACATCTTTCGTGTTTGAATTCACCGATGGAAAACTCATGAGGAAATTGAATTCATTATTCATTTTGGTGTAAAGCTGATTCTGGAAATTTCAACTCATAATCGTTCTTAAAGAGCGGCAAGTTATCTTTCGATGCGCTAATGTCTTCTGATGTTTTCCCAGTCTTCGCTAATGTCTTCCTGTAAACGACAAACTTTATTGTTTGTTTTCTGACAGATTGTTTTCGAAAACGAATGTTTCGAATTTTCGTAAGGAATTTTTTGTTCGCTTTTAAATTTGTTTTTGAATTTTAATTTTAATTCCTTAATTTTAATTCCTTGTGCAAGTAAGAAAGGAGTAAAGATAAGTTTATTAAATACGACTTTTGAGTAACTTCTTTGTTAGATTTCTATTGAGATTTCTATCTTTTCTGGTCGTTTCACACAAAACTAAAGGCCGAGATAATACCTCTCTAGTTGAAAATGCAAATAGGAATCCTTTATAGAGCTTTTTTGCCTTTGCCCGAGCAGCAATATCCGCAAAAGTTAAAACGGATATGGGAAAAGATTCCCAGGTACTGTAGGCGACACTAGAACTGCAAATTCTCAAAAGGTCGCAATTTTCCATTTTGCAATCCATGACCATTTCTCGTTAACTTCGTTATGTTTCTGAGTAAACTCGTTATTTCAACGAAATCATCTTTGCTGATCGAGTAAATTCCCTTTTTGATTTCTTTCACCTTTTCTTACAGATTTTATCTTTTTGCACCTTTTTTTCCTTTTGTCGTTTTTCCCTTTCGGAAGGATTTTTTCGACTCTTTGCTTTTGACTTTTTTTCTTTCGGTTGTTTATTCATTTTTTATTCTTTTTTTCCTTTTTTTGATTTTTCCCATTTTGGTCTGTTTTTCCCCTTTATCGAAAGATTTTTTTTTACGCTGGTATTTTACTCGAAACTTTTTGCGTATCACGTTTACAATTCAGTAGGGAAAAAGTTTTATTGAAATTTTTTGATTTTCTCAATATTTCAGAGAGAATATATGAAACACTGGAAACAAAATTGCCGAGATATTGTGTTCATAAAAGGTTTCTTTCTTTTTCTCTCTCCTTTTTTTTATTTTCCCTCTTGGAAACAAGGACAAGATTGCAATTGGACTTGCAAGACGAAGGAACAGTGATTGTCATATTTTCATTATATTCGCCTAGTATTTTCGCTCGCGGAAAATTTTAATATAGAGGAGAATTTCTCTGCGGGAATAAAAGCCCGTTATTTCTGTTAAAATAAATTTTTTACCGAAGAAACAATTTTTAGGAAAAGGGATTTTTTCGAAAAGCAATTTTCAGGAAAAGAGATGTTTTCGAAAAATGATTTTTAGAGGAAAATGAATATTTAGAAAATAGTTTTCGAATTTTTTGAAAATTGAACTTTAGGGGAAAAAATGTAGTAAATTAATTACAATTTGATTGAATTCGTATTTTGAGGATTGAGTAGAGCTTTATATCATAACACATTGTGTGCTTTGGATGTTCAATTAATCTTTGAATCAATACCTTTCAATAATTGGAATACAATACAAATTGAGTCTACGGATGTAAAAAAAAATTTTTTTTTCTGATTGGAAAATGAAATGTGAATTCCATTAATGTTTGATTACATTTTCTCGTGTTTTTATATATATATATATATATATATATATAGTACTCCATATTGAATTGTAATCTAATCTAAAAGGAATTTTATCCAGATGAAGTTCATTCTGTTTCCATTTCCTTTTTTCTACGATAATGGAAGATTAGCACTCTTAGTGGAAATGCTTGTGCTTTCTCTCTATCTCCCTTGAATTTCTCTATTTTGAAATTCGTTTTCTTTGGGAAATGGCTTCGGTCAAGTTGTAAAGACGATCTTTGCAGAGGAGAATTAATTACAGTTTAAAGCTGATCTATCATTCGGAAAATTTGCCCTTTCTGCTTTTTCGCTTGTAGATTGAAATTGAAAATTTAAAATTGAATTGCAAATATTTTAGAATGTTGGTCCACATGTTATTTTTGAAATTGTGATGAGAGAGTAAATAAAAAAGTGATATATGACTTTAAGTTGGAGCTTATTTGTATAGAAGGAAAGTAAAATTGGATGAAAAATTGTAATTTTTATCCCCTTGGAACTTTCGACAATTCGTTTTATTCGACATAAAAATTTCCACCATTCTGCCATAAAACATTCGATAAAAAAGTGATTACAGAATGTACTTTTTTTTGTAATAAACTTTTTTTTATAATTTTTCTTTTTGTTGTAAATTTGTAATTCGTTTTTTTAGACGAATTTTCGGATTGTTTTTGGTCATTTTGTTTTCTCCGCAGTTTAAAAAAATGAGTTGAATATTTTCGGGAAAGTTTTCAAGAAAGAACTTCTTTCGTTTCACTTGTTTCAATTCTGCTTCTATAACTTTTTGGTGTATCAACTCGAAAAACTAAACTAAAGTCGTTAAACTGTTCTCTTTTTTTTACTACTGTAAACGAGAATGTAGAGTTTGACAGAGAAACATCAGTTTATCCTGTTTTTCCAGAGGTGTATTTACCGTTTCGAAATTGTATCGAGAAAACTTGGTCAGAGAGAGAAAAATTTCTTCTTTAAATAGTCGACAAAATTCGACTTTGCTTTTTAGAAATTAAATTTTAATCCAAACATTTTTAGTAAACATTTTTAGTAATATGGCCAGGGGAAAAATAAACCCCAGTCTAATAATTAATTAATAATAAATTTTTAATAAAAACTAATTAATTTTGTTTTTTTGTTTCAAGTAGCAAAGAGGGATTTAATCGAGCGTGTACTGCAAAGCAGAAAGTCTTCTTTTTTTGGGAAAAATAAGGATTGTGTGTGTGGGGGGGAAAAAAAGAGATAACGTCGAGGAAAGTCTCTATCGTTTTTTTCGAAAAATGAACGAACACTTAGATACTCGAAAGAACGTGCTTGAAAATGTGGAAAAATGCTTTTCCTAACTCAAAGTTCCTTACTAACGCTTTTCAATTCTGAGAAGCTATGAGAATATACACTAGACTTGTCGAGCCACGATATAGAATAAGCTTTTTTTATTCGCTGTCGTTTGCATAAAATGAGAAGTGATAACTTCTTTCTCACAACTATATATACTTAACTTCTTAAAAGGCATACAAAGTGAAAATGAAAAATTGTTGTTGTCGTCGCTCTTGAAACAAATGTGCAAATTACTTTTCATTGCGCGAGTACTTTGAAATTCAAAACTAAGTTTACATGAAAGCTTTATTAAAAATTTAATTATTTCTTGAACTCTTAGAGTATTTTTTATAAACAAAATAATTTTAAAACCTTTTTTTTTTCTTTTTAAATGTGTAAAAAATGAAAATTATCTTTTAAAAAGTAATAGAGTTAATTAATATTATGGTCATTTTTAATAAAGTTTAATATTAAAAAAAAATGAAACCATATAGTGAATATTAAAGTGAGCTTAAAAGCTTTTGTAATATTATATATAATATTAAAAGTTTTCATGTAGCTGAAATATTTCCCCGTGGTGTAAGATCAAATATTAATATTTCTGGTTTAAAAATACTATTGGAAATACATTTCTCTTACTTTTCATTATTAAATTTTTCATATCTTCTTAAAAATATTAAAAGTCAATATTTGACGAAGCAAAAGTTGAAACATTTTACTTTTATTAGAAAAGATGTATATATGAGGCATTTCATTTCAAACCGTTCCACCGACAAAAAACAATCACAAGGAGACATATTTTCTAATAATTTTTATTATATAATTCTTTAATTGTTTATAATATATTATACACTGATTCAAAAGAGAATTTCATGAGCTTTCTATTGCCGTTTTTATTATTTTAAATTTTTGCCAATTTCGTAGAGAAATTGCCGTTTGAAATGTTAAACTCTTAATATCTCAAAACACCCCCCCGCCGATTTTTATCAAAATTATATGAAAATAAAGCGTAAATTCTCTAGTTTCTATTCCCATTTGATATATTATGGACATTTCATGGGATTAATAGAAAAAAAATTATTTAAAAAATGTGTTTTTGAAAAATTTGACAAATAGTATGAAGTTGAACCTTAACCCATTCAACTTACATTCAATTTCGTAATATTTGTCAAATTTTTCAAAAACACATTTTTTAAATAATTTTTTTCTATTAATCCCATGAAATGTCCATAATATATCAAATGGGAATAGAAACTAGAGAATTTACGCTTTATTTTCATATAATTTTGATAAAAATCGACGGGGGGGTGTTTTGAGATATTAAGAGTTTAACATTTCAAACGGCAATTTCTCTACGAAATTGGCAAAAATTTAAAATAATAAAAATAGCAATAGAAAGCTCATGAAATTCTCTTTTGAATCAGTGTATAATATATTATAAACAATTAAAGAATTATATAATAAAAATTATTAGAAAATATGTCTCCTTGCGATTGTTTTTTGTCGGTGGAACGGTTTGAAATGAAATGCCTCATATATGTTTTTATCAATAATTTAAAAAATATATACATTTTTAATCCGTGAAAAATTTTTACCCAAAAAGAATTTCATTTAGATGAAAAGCAAAAGTAGATCACATCTTCAAGGATAAAATATTATCCAAAAGGATTGACATTCTATGATCGACTTCGTCTTGTTTGTTTTTTCAATGAAAATTCTTTTAATATCTATTGGATTATATAGAGTATCATAAATGTCGAGGTAAAAGGCTATTTTATGGTTACTTTATATAAATAGTTGTTTTTATTTCAAAAAGCATCAAGTATTACATAAACGTGGGAATAGTTTTTTTTGAATGAAATTATTTTTCACAATATTTGAGTGAATTTGCGTAGAGTATCGATTTTATTTTTTACCGACCTTCACTCTCGTTAATAATTTTTATCTTCTATCTTCTCCTGTATATTAATAATCATCGTTGTATTCCGGTAATCTGTTCGCAGTTTCGAGTCAGTTGCTGTTTCCTTTTTTTGTTTCCTAATTTTTTGAATAGTAAATTTTAAATATTTACCATTTTTAAATTAATTTACTGAAAATAATTTAATAATCATAATCATTTTCAAATTTCGACTGTCGATAAATAATTTGTATCAAAAATTTTTTGTCCTTGGTTGGAATTTTCTCCTCGTTTAAATACGGTGAATTTTAACGATAATTGTAATAAATGGTTTTTGAATCTGATTTTAAATGAATTATCCCGCTTCTCTAAACTTGGAAGTAGTTAGATAATTTCTTAATTTATAGAGCATCTCGAGTGTGCCGAAAGCAGATCTCACTGATATTGATTATCCCCATCTTCCTTTCTATTCTTCTTTTCCTGAAACACGATCTATCACTTTACCAATATCTAAGTTCAATCGCTTTATTCATTAAGTTTTACTTAGACTCCTCCGTCTTTCTTAATTATATATTATTAAAATCCTCGAGAAAATTCGCTCAAATTCACCAATTTTTATTTTTAGAATACTGTTTTTTCATTATTTTTAAATTCACATATTTTCACTTTGAAAAACTTTCATCAATTTTCAATTTTAAAAACAATTTCACGAATTTTTATTTGAAAAAAAAATTCCTTCATTTACTATTTTATGTCATATTTTTTTGTTCTTTTAATTAATAAATTCTCTTCAAACTTGAATAACTGAAAAAAAACAAACAGAGACTGACAATGTCAATTCATTTGATTTGTGGAAACATAAAATTCAGAAAATAGAATTTACTTTTTCACTTAATTCGCGGATTTGATTTTTTTGGACATGAGCGAAAAATATTTTTTTTTTATAAATAGAAAATACCTTTTTGTATAAATAGAAAATATCTTTTTGTATAAATAGAAAATATCTTTTTTCGTAAGCTGAAAATATTTTTTTTTATAAACGAAAAATATTTTTCTAGTAGAAACTAAAAATTATTTACAAAAAAAGGAATAAATAAACCGTTTGTAGATTTTCTGCTCTATAGAGAAAATTTATATTTGTGAAGAAGAAGTATTTGGTTTTATGAAAGATTCATATTTTCTCCGCGGGTATTTTTCAATACAATTAGAAAACTTTCTTTCAACGTCGATGAATCTGTAAATATAGAAAAAAAAGAAGAAAATCGAAACGAGCAGTTTACGTTTCCGTTTACACGAGGATTATTTATTCTTTTTTTTCTCCCATGTTGAAAGTAGATAGCGAGTGTAAACTTGTTTAAACGAGAGTGAAGAAAAAAAATAGGGGAAAACAATAAAAAGATTGCCACAATAAAGTAGAAGAATTGTTTGTTTCGAAATAAACTTTGATTGAAATGGAAAAAATTTTCTTCTTATGCGAAAAAGAAAGAATTTTCTTCTTTTCTCTTCAAATGAAGAATTTTTCCATTTTGTTTCAAAGTATAAACGAAATTTTTTAATTATGCAAAAAAATTGCCAGTGATTTAGAAAATTAGCGATTTGACAAATTTTCACTTTTTTCTGTGTCAGAATTCTTATTTTATTTTTTACAAATTTTTTAATTGAAAAAAATTGTTAACTGAATTAAACTGGCAAATTGTCCAAAATTTCATTCGTTTCTGTAATTTAATTAACGTCTGACTTCTTAGTATTTTTATGCAAATGTTTCTTTTTTTACAAATATTTTAATTGGAAAAACAAAGCCACCGAATTGAAAAATTGGCAAGTTGTCAAATTTTTATTCTTTTCTGTAATTTAAATAGTAACGATAAATTTTTCTTTTTTTTCTATACAGAAAGTCGAATATAAATTGACTATTTTATTTTCATTTACTTAGTATTATTTTTTTTTAATCTAAATTATTTATTCTTTATTCTGTACTTTTTTATTCTGTAATATTTATTACTATCTTCTATTCTCTATTTTTGTTTGTCTCTTTGCTTGTTTTCTCTTTGCTTTTTTATTTACTCCTTATTCATTATTGAATATTTTTCTAATTGTTATTTCTTTTGTTCAGGTCACAACCGAAAGTAAAGTATTATGAAAATATTGTATTAAATTTTCATTGTTACTTTATTTTTCGGCTTTAATAATACTTTCTCTTTAATTTGAATTAATTTTTTTTTTAATTTGAATTTAATTTTAATTTGAAAATGAATTTTATTTTTTAGCATCTCTTGTGTAATTCAATGGACCGAGCATTGTGGAATTTATTATCTGAGAAATATTAAATCGAGTTGATGTTTTATTTTCATGGAAATAACAATGATTTGTAAAAGAACATTGTTGATAGTGAAAATAATAATAATTGGATAAAAGGGAGATGCTGTGTCTGAATGTTTTTGTCCGGCAATGATCAACGGGGAACAATGTTTCCTAGGATGAAATCGTATACAGAAGCCCACACAACATAAATCGATACGGACCGCACACAGCAGCCTGTCTGACAAACCCTCGTTTTCTAACAGTCTATTGCAACGATATGGTATTTTTTTTAAACCCCCTCTAGACCCTCAATTTCATCACCCCCTCTTCTTCTTGAAATAGGCAGCGAGACGAGAGAATGAAATAGAGAGAGAGAGGGGGGGAAAGAGAAAGGGCTAAGTACTTTTGTCAAGTTCTCTACAAGAACTCAGTACTAATTGTCCATTCAAACCCCACGAAACACTTTCTCTTAATTCGAAAGAAAATGATTCTCTTTACTTCGCAAAATGGTGATGTTAAATTCTTCAGAATCGTTAGTTCGTCAATTTTATTCCGAATCGTTTGATTTTTACTTTTTACCCTTTTTTTCTATTTTTGAATTCCTTTTGGAAAATTGGAAATTCCTTTTTGCAAACTGTTTATTGTCAGAAATAAATAGGCACTTTTTTTAAAATTCATCTTCCAAAAAATGAATTCAATTTTAAGCCATTTGTCATATTTGTCAAAATGCAAAAAAAGGAGGAGAATATAGAAATAGAGAAGAAGAATATCCACCTTTTAAATAATTCTTCAAATTCTTCTCAATCGTCACTTCATCAAATTCATTCCAAAGTATTCGATATTTTACATTTCTTTCGCTTTTCAAATCACTGAAATTTTTATTTTCGATTTTTTATTAGTGTCACAAATAAATTTCTTTCTTTTTTCCAAAATTTATAAGCAAAAATGCACTCAATTTTGTAAGACGAAAATATATTTCTATCAAAATGCCCGAAACGAGAAAAAATTCAATTTCTATCTTTTAAATGATTCTTTAAATTCTTTTAATTTTTAAATCGTCACTTCATTAAATTTATTTTGAAGTTTTTCATTTTTTACCTCTTTTCTATTTCTAATTTTAAAATCATTGGAATTTATATTTTCAACTAGTAAATGAAATGCTCGCGAAACGCGGTCTTTCATTTATTATTACTTTGTAAATTTAAAAATGTTGTATTTGCAAAAATAAAGATCAACTTTTGAAATAATTACAGATTTTAAATTTAAAGAATTCATATATTCAGTACATAATATTAAAAATTCTTGTTTATTATTCAAACATTTTTTTTTCGTATGAATTTACTTATTCGATAAATAATAAAATTCTTTGGAGCAATTAAATTATTTTCAATACAGTTTTAAAGAAAAATTTTCGAAAGAATACAATTATTTTCAAAAAATATTAATTAAATTCGATTATTTTCCAGAATTTCAATATGAAATTATAAATGCAATTGATTTTGACAATTTTGATGGAATTCTTTTTAAAAAAAATCATTTTTTTCAAAATATTGTATTTTTTTCACAAAATTTTCAATAATTCAGATAACATTGTTCGAAACAATCTTATTATATTTATCAAAAGTTAAATTTATGCAAAAATGCACTGGAAATTGACAGTGATTTACAACATTAGCGATTTGTCAAATTTTTACTGTTTTCTGTGTCAAAATTCTTAGTGTTTTTTATTTTATACAAATTTTTTAATTGAAAACAATTGCTAACTGAATTAAATTGGCAAATTGTCAAAATTTTCTTTCTTTTCTGTAATTTAATTAAAGTCTGAATTCTTAGTATTTTTATGTAAATTTTTCTTTCTTACAAATTTTTTAATTAGAAAAGGAATTCAAGAAATTTTTCAAAGGAATTCAATTATTTTCATAAGTAATCACATTTTTTAAAAGAATTCAATTATTTTTATAAATAATAAAATGTTCTGGAGAAATTCAAATATTTTCGATACAATTTTAATAAAATTTCACGAAAGAAAAAACAATTATTTTTTTAAAATATTATTTGAATTCAATTATTTTCAAGATTTTAAAGAAAAATCAATTAAATTTAACAATACTGATAAGAAATTCTTTGAAACAAGTCAATTATTTTTCTAAATTATACAACTCTCGACAAGAATTCAGTTATTTTTAAACAATTTTAATAAAATTTCTAGGAAATAATTCAATTATATTCAATAGATATTTTAATAATCTTTCTGTAATATGTTCAATTATTTTTAAAAATTATAATAAAATTTATCGAAAAAAATCAATTGAATTAATAAGTTCTTTTTATTGATTTCGTTGTAAATTTCAATTAGTTTCAAAATTTTCAGTTAAAATTACTTTAAAAAATTCATCATTTTTACGAAATGTAATGAATATTCTTAAAAAATGTAATTATTTACAAAAACTCAAAAAAAAATGTTAAAAAGATTTTTATTTTCAATAAATAGTTTTAATGTATTTTAATATTTCATTTTAATTTTCAATTTTTTTTTATAAATACTTTACAAGAGTTCAATGATTTTCAGTATATCGACGATTTAATTATTTCTGAAAATAATTGGATTTTTGAACAGAATTTTATAAAATTCTTTTAAAAATAATTGAATTCCAGCAAAAATTTTATTATTAATGGAAATAATGGAGTAACTTTTAACTATCACGTTCTTTTGGAAATCGTTTTCAATATTCGAAGTAGAAAATAATTGGATATTATTCAAAATTTTTTATATAATTCAACTCTTATGAAAAATTTAGTTTTTTTTAAACAATTGAATTTTCTCGGAGAATTTTTCCAAGATTTAAAAAAATAATTGGAATTTTCTAAGTAGTCAACTAAAATTGAAAACAAATTTGTTAAAAAATTCAATGATTTTCAGTATATCGACGATTTAATTATTTCTGAAAATAATTTGATTTTTGAATAGAATATTATTAATTTTTTTTAAATAATTGAATCCCTGGGAAAAAATTTATTATTTCTACAAATAATTGAATTCTTTGAAAATTAAAAAAAATAAATTAATTTTATTAAAATTGAAGTTAAAATTATTGAATTCCTGCAAAAAATTTACTTTTTATTGATATTATTGAGATCTTCCGATGAATTCAAGATTTTAAACATAATATTTAAAATGAATTTAATTTTAGCTGGAATTTAATTAAAATTGTATTTAAATTTTAAAATAATTGAATTTTAGCAAAAATTTTATTATTTATGAAAATAATTGAGTAATTTTTATTTAACACGTTCTTTTGGAGATCGTTTTCAATATTCCAAATCGAAAATAATTGAATTTCTTTCGAATATATTTTTGTTATTTATAAAAAATTTTCCCGAAATTCACCCAAAAAAATGAATGCAATATTTCAAAAGAAAAAAGAAAATATTCGTCAAAAGACAAAAATGGGGAG
Organism: Leptopilina drosophilae; assembly: GCA_032873175.1. Taxonomy (NCBI): domain Eukaryota; kingdom Metazoa; phylum Arthropoda; class Insecta; order Hymenoptera; family Figitidae; genus Leptopilina; species Leptopilina drosophilae. Next base: position 3,229,653 of record CM065485.1, on the reverse strand, counting down.
AAGATAGATACAGAAAAAAGGAAATAAAGAAGAAAAAACGAATTTCTGTCCCTTTAAGTTAAATTTATTTAGAGATTTCTTCATTCTTCTCCCGCTTTCGTTTTTCTTCCCTTGAAAGGAAAACTAACTGACAAATAAAGACAAAGATGGCACAAAGTGCAAGATAAGTATAAAATAAGGAAAAGATAAATTAGTGTCTTGGAGGGAAGATTAATTGTGTGCGCCTCTCGTTCAATGAAAATTACAAAGATCGTGCGCCAAGATTAATTTTCAAGAAAATCCTTGGAGTAATGTTGATCGTGTAATTTCAAGCATGCAATTTCACAAATTCTGAGATGTGCATAACTCCGCATGCTTCTGTTGTTCGTGTTTTAGTCTTTTCCACCCCCGCTTTCTCTCTCTCGCTCTCTCGCTCTCTCTCACTTGTCCTACAACATGAAAGCACCATTAGCCCCGGTGGTTTCACTCACTCACTCTCTCGTCAATTTTCTAAGCTAATAATTACCAAATTGAGTTTTCCCTCGACCAATTAACTATTATATCGTTTGCCAAAATCAGTTTGTTTTACAACAAATTCATCAACTTTGAAAACATTAGGAAATTTATTCAAATACCGAATTCTCACGAATGGGGCGAAAATTTATTAGAATTGCCAAGTAATTCTATTTTTTTTGAGGAATAATCTAGTTTTTGCTAATTTATCGAATTAAAAAATTTGTTAGTTTTTTTTTATTTTTTAAGCAAGACTTTAATTTACCGAATTTTTTTAATTGGAGAGAAATTAACTATTCGTTTCCTTGGGGAATACATTATTTTACTAAATTTGCAAATAGGAGAAAAATTGATCAATAGTTATATTTTTTGAGGAATAATCTAGTTTGCTAATTTATCGAATAAAAAAATTTGTTAGTTTTTGTTATTTTTTAAGCAAAACTTTCGTTTACCGAATTTTTTTAATTGGAGCGAAATTAACTATTCGTTACCCTGAGGAATACTTTAACTAAATTTGCAAATAGGAGAAAAATTTACCAATATTTCTATTTTTTGAGGAATAATCTAGTTTTTGCTAATTTATCGAATAAAAAAATTTGTTAGTTTTTTTATTTTTTAAGCAAAACTTTCGTTTACCGAATTTTTTTAATTGGAGCGAAATTAACTATTCGTTACCCTGAGGAATACTTTAACTAAATTTGCAAATAGGAGAAAAATTGATCAATAGTTATATTTTTTGAGGAATTGTTTATTTTACCAATTATTCCGATATTGATAAATTTTTCCCCTATTTTGAAAAAAAAATTTATCAGTATTTCTTTTTCTGTGAAAACTATTTAATTTCAGAATATTTTTCGTGCATTTACTATTTATTTACTATTTATTTACTTTTGATTGGAATTTTTTTTTGTTAATTGAAATTTGCGAAAATTATACTAAAAGTAATTTAAACTACCAAAAAAAATGTGTAAATTCTATTAGAAATAATTTAATTTTTTAAGAGCAACATTGAAATTTTCGAAAATTATTCTCGAGAAAGGTCCGCCACAGGAACTAATTTTATTTTTCAAATAGCTAGATGTCCTTAAAGTTTGAAATCTAATTTTTACTTCTAAAAGTTATCTCTATTTTTATAATCGAATTCCTCTCTTATATATTTTTTTTTTTGAAAAAGATCAGAGAAAAAGTCAAAATTCTGTTTCTGCAAATCAGTGAGAAGTTTGGGGGAAAAATCGAATTTTTGGGACAAACCGAATCTTATTTATTCGCTTTTTCGATTTGTTTTCTTTTTTCTATTAATTTACTTTTCTTTTTTTACTGTTTTATTTATATTTTTACTGAATCATTTTTTTTAACGAATTAAAAATGAATCTTATTTATTCACTTTTTCTAATTGTTTATTTTTTCTATTAATTTACTTTTCTTTTTTTACTGTTTTATTTATTTTTTTTACTGAATCATTTTTACTTAATCATTTTTTTTAACGAATTAAAAATGAATCTTACTTATTCACTTTTTCTAATTGTTTATTTTTTCTATTAATTTACTTTTCTTTTTTTACTGTTTTATTTATTTTTTTTACTGAATCATTTTTTTTAACGAATTAAAAATGAATCTTACTTATTCACTTTTTCTAATTGTTTATTTTTTCTATTAATTTACTTTTCTTTTTTTACTGTTTTATTTATTTTTTTTACTGAATCATTTTTACTTAATCATTTTTTTTAACGAATTAAAAATGAATCTTACTTATTCACTTTTTCTAATTGTTTATTTTTTCTATTAATTTACTTTTCTTTTTTTACTGTTTTATTTATTTTTTTTACTGAATCATTTTTACTTAATCATTTTTTTTAACGAATTAAAAATGAATCTTACTTATTCACTTTTTTAATTATTTACTTTTTCTATTAATTTTCTTTTCGTTTTTTTTACTGTTTTATTTATTTATTTATTTTTTTACTGACTTTCTAATTGGCTTTAAATTTTTTTTCAAACTTTAGACTTTTCTTTTTTGTTTGCTTGTTGATTAATTTTTTTTCTTACTTATTTGCCTGTTTACTAATTTTCCTTTCGTATTTATTTGCTTGTTTAGTAATTTTTTTCTTATTTATTTGCTTGCTTATTAATTTCCCTTTCTTATTTTTTTCATTACTTTTACTTTTCTTATTATTTTTTTATTACTTTTTTTATTACATTTTTTTACTTTTTTTAAACTTTTTTTTACTTTTTTTTTTACTTTTTTTTACTTTTTTTTACTTGTTTTTTACTTTTTTTATTTACTATTTTTATTTCTTCACTTTCCTCGCATTATTTTCTTTTCTCTCAAGCATTATTTTGATGTTTAAAAATATTTAAAAGCTGAACTCAAAAGTCAAAACTTTAAAACTTTGCTTTTTAAGAAAAATACCCTTTTTTTCGTATAAATTAAGGCGAAATTTTTCTCGCTCAATTACGTGAATAATAACAGAAAGTAGATTTAAAAAAGGAAAAAATCTAAAAATTGTGCATTAAATAATACGCAGTGGAGGAAAAATTCAGTTCACGTAAAAATGAAAATTCTCCGTATATGAAGTAACAATTGCCGTTGAATACAAAGAGGTGTTCATTTATTTAGTTTTTATACTCGGCATGTTTCCTTTTAGAAACACTTCCAAATCGTGACCAATTTTTGTTTTTCCTTCTTTAATTTTTCTTTTTTTTAAACTAACGCGAGACAATATTATTAATTCAGAAACATTTCCCCTCACCGAGTATTACATTTATCATTACATATGTTCTTACTCGTCCGTGGTGTAAAAGTGGGGAAAAAATCTTTTTTAAAAAAAAGAAGAAAAAAACCCTTTTAAAACGTTCCATTAAATGTAGAAAACGAGAGAGAGAGAGAGAGGGGACTTTTTATCATCTCCGCAAGTACGGAGGAACACATTTTTATGACTCGATAAAGTACGCGCTAGAAATGAAGAAATAGGTACATAAAATATTTTTAAATTGCACTTGCAGTTCGACAGAAAATTTTTTTTTGACAAATTACATGGGAATTGGAAATTTTTTTTACAAATTACATGGGAATTGGAAAAATTTTTTTTTGACGAATTACGTGGGAATTGGAAATTTCTTTTTTTTCACTGGCAAAAAAAAATATATTTAAAATCCAGTGAGTATTTAGAGAGTAACACTGGATATTGTAAATTGGGTTTGTGAGAGAATGCAAATTGAGAATTTGAATAAATTTACATGGAATGAAAAATTCTGTGAACATTTTATACATTTATCTTTAAGGGCTCAGAGGAGAGGAGAGAGAGAGAGTGAAGGATTTGTAAATTTTGTGTTCGTGAATAAAGGGAGGAAAATATTTTTATTTTTTTTTTACTTCTATTCACTAGGTTTATAAGAAATATTTGTTGAATAATATTTTCAAACGATATTGACCATATTTTTCTTGACTTTTTTTCAGGATGATAGTTCTGGCGTTGATATTGGGAATTCTTGAGTGGGATCGTGGCGTTTATTGCATCCTTCTTCTCTGGGACTATATTCTCGGCTACTTGACAATATTCATATTAACGATGTCTGTTGAGTTTTCTATTTGCTTGTTGGCGACGAGAGGCAGCATTTTGGATACAAATGCAAGAGCTCCAATGCCCTATCTTCTTTACATACGACTGTGTAAGTTTATTGAGAGAATTTTTCTCGGGGAAAATTTTTTTTTTGATTTTGCAATTTTTTGTGGCGAATATTCACGAATTTAAATCGATTTTGAATTTTTTTGGGGTATTTTTTGTGTTTCTCTGCATTTTTGTAGAAGTTTCTTTTGACAATTTTTCCCTGGGAATTTTTTTTTACCAAAATAGCAGAAAAATGTTTACAAGTGTTTGACGATTTTACATTATTTCGAGTTGTAGAGATTTTGCGTTTATAAAATGAAATAAAACTCGCGGGCGGAAAGAAACTCCCGTCTAGTGTGGAATTAAAGTTTGATTAAACTTTTCGTTTTGAATGAAAGTTTGATCAAACTTAATTTGCCTGGGATTAAACGTTAATTTAAATTTTTTTCCCTTTGGAATTTTTTTTGTTGACAAATATATACAAAATTTCTGTGAAAGATTATTAAAAGTAAAGGCAAGAGAAAGCAGAAAAAAATTGAAAGAAAAAGCAAACGAAATAAGGAGGAAAAAAATAAAAGAAATTAAAAGAAAGAATACAAGTAAGAGAATAAATAATAAAAATAAATAATAATAAAAAAATAATAATAATAAAAATAAATAAATAGAGTTAACAAAAATTAAACGAAAATATATAAAAAAATTATTTTTTACTCAATTTTAAAAATAGAAAATTGAATTTTATGTTTAAAAAAAGTAGCATTCGGGTGAATTATAATATTTTCGCAATTATATAAATATTCATGCACTTTTTTTATATTCATCTTGGTTTGAAAAATCTTTTGAATTGTGAAAAATTCTCGAGACTTAATGAAGCATTCCTCTTGTCCTGTTATGTATACGTAAAAATGGGTCGAAGGTCGATGGAGTTGGAAAAACACCAAAATAAAAAAGAAAAATAGAAAAGAATTCGGAATTTATTAAAACAGTTATAAAAGAAATGGAATTTGAGAAAGAATGAATTATTATTACATGAGAGTGGAAGAAAGAGGGGGAAGGGGGGTGAAATTATAATACATGCGCGACATTATTAAGAATTTATTCTCTTAGCATATTCTCTTCTTTTATGACAATAAAAATAAATGAAAAATGGATAAAAGATGTCTCGTAAAAAATTTAAGTGTAGAAAAAATTGAATAATTTACAAAAAAAATAGCGATTTAAATGTCATTATTTAAATATATTAAGTTTGAATACTTAGATTTATTAAATTTTATTATTTTGATTTAATTTCAAGAATTATTTGCCGATAATTTTTATTCAATATAATTGAATTCTTTCGAGAAAATGCAATTAAAATTGAATTGCAAAAAAATTTAATTATTGGCAAGATTTTTGATAAAATTCTTCAAAATAATTTAATTATTGGCAAGATTTTTGATAAAACTCTTCGAAATAATTAAATTGTTTTTAAGAATTTACTTCCGTATATTTTAAAATAATTTTTTGAAAATAATTTTTTTGAAAATAATTTTACTGCAAATTTTGAAACTAATTGAATTTTATCAACAATTCAATTATTTTTAATAATTAATAATTGTAAGTAAGTGATTAAATTTAAATTTAAGGATATTTCTCAAAAGTAATATTGTATTTTTTGCAGGGCACTCGAAAGGCACTTCTCCGAAAATTTAATTGTATGTAATTATTTAATTGTTTCGCGGGTGCAGATAAATTTTGGAAAACAACTCAAGGATCTGTCTCGTTAAACATCCTTTCATTTTCTTGACATTTCCTGGCATTTACTCTCGCGACCTGCTCACATTTCATGATGCTTCCTACACGAGCGTGAATCGTATTTTGCAGAGTACTTCATGTAAAATCCAATTTGAGAAAATTATCCCAGTTCTCAGGGAAAGAGACAGAGAGAGAGAAGTGAGAGCAGTAACTAAATCTCAGGAGTAATGAACTGAATTTCCAGTAAAAATTTTTCCCTTTAATTACAAGTATCTTTTGATATTTTACACTTTTACCGTTTCCTGTTAATAATTTTTTTTTAATCATCTTTAAAAAATCGAGTATTTATTTTTTTATGGTTTTGTCGCTTTTTTTTCTTGCAAAACGTAAATTTTTTTTCAATTTATTATTTTTTACTTTACTAACGTTTTTTTTTGCGAAACTAGAAAAAAAATGTTTTTTATGACTCGATTTGTGTTTTTTTCTCCTTTTGCGAAACTAGTTTAAAGTTTAAAAATAAAGTTTCCATTGAATTGAATTTCTATTTAAATGTCAATACAATCGGGAAGGAAAGGTGGAAACTGGTTTTCTGGCCAGACACCAATTTCGCAGGCGAGGAACGAATATTAATAAGAATTGAAGCCACCCTTATAGGCCTTTTACCCTAATAAACGATAGCTCTTGGGGGACATCGTTTACCGAAGAATTCGTAGATTTTTCTCCGTATCGAAAAAAAAATTATTCCCTTTTTTCCTATATTACAGAAAAAAAACTCAATTTATTTTCCATTTCAAATACACTACTTTTACGTTGTCATTTTATTGGAGATTTTCGATAAGAAAAATTTATAATTATTTTCTTTCTTCAATTTCGATAAAAAAAAATAAATAATAATAATTATTATTTACGATAATAAATATTTGATTGTAAATTCAATTTTTTTCTATTTTTAACCAAATTATTTAATTATTTATTATTCATCTATATTTATTATCGATTCATTCTTTTGTTTATTTAATTATTATTTAATAAATTTTTATTTATTTATTTATAGAGATAAATAGATTTATTTTTGTTGTGTATTTGAATTGCGGTTTTTTTTAGATTCAACTCTTTCTATTTATATTTCATTGCAAAAGGGGGAAATAATTTTTATCCTAATAAACTCGATAAGCTTTTGAAATAATGTGACATATTTTTTTTATGTGGTGGAATATTTTTCAACCCTTAGAAATGCAACGTGAGGTTCTTCGCATAAAAGAAATTTATTAGAAATATTTTGTCATAAAAAAAGTGCAATTCTTATCGCACTGAAACATGTGACTGACAGAAGCTTTCCTGGCCAGAATTTTTATTTTTTAAATTTATATTCCACTTCATAACAGTCACGGATTTTTTTTTATTCTCTAATATAATGATAATAGAAATAGTAACAAACAAATATAATAATAATAATAATAATGATAAGAATAATAAAATACGAAAATGGGAATAAAAATCGGAGTAAAGATAGAGATGATAATAATACAAATAAAAATAATACGAATAATAAAATAATAAAAATAATACGAATAGTAAAAAAATAAAAGTAATACGAATAATAAAAAAAGGAGTAATAAAAAAAGAATAAGAATAATTGGAATAATAAAAAAGGAGTAGAAAATAAAAGGAATAATAAAAATAGTGATTGTAATAATAGTACTAAGGTGAATAATATTTTTCAAATAGTAAACAAAAATTCGAATTAATTATAAAGATAAAAAATAAAGCGAAAAATATCAAAAGATACATAAAAAGATAAATTTTTACGTGCATTTAATATTGACCTTTTCGATTTTAAAATTAAATCTCTGCTCCCACCATTCTTGGGCTATTTCTCCTAGATACAAATTTATCCCAAATATGAAAAAACAAACGACTAATAATCTTTATGTTTTTAAAGAAAAATTATAAATTTCCGAGTGCATTATTTTCATCAATTTTCAACGACTGCATATTATGTAGAATAGAGAAATTTTTATGGGCATGTGACCTCATTTTCATCTGAAACAAATTAAATTCGTTTGATCTTTGAACTTTCAGAGTGCGGTTTTAAAGAAAGAAAAAAAGAAGGAATCGACGAAAACAAAAAAGATTTTTTGGACGAAAGCCAAGAACAAAAAAAGAAAAGAGAGAGAGAGAGAGAGAGGGACTGAGAGAAGAAGAAACGAGGATGGATTTTCCTCTCATGTTCACTTTAAAACCTGTAGTTCGCTGCCAATCTAATGTTTTCCGATCACGTACTGTTTATTCGTTGATGCGTGCAGTGTCAATTTTACCTCGAAATATTTTTCTCCTTACTTGATCAAAGTTGGAGGAAATTTTTATCGAATTTTTCTCTAGCGGGGGGTAAACAAATTTTTTACTTTGACAAAATAAAATTGCTACGATTGGAAAATTTATTTGAGTTCGAAAAAAAAGTATTTAGGAGAAGAATTAGTTTTAATTTTATTTTTATTTGTATTATATTTTTTTTTTGCAAAATTTAATTATTCTCATAAATAATAAAATTCTTTAGAGCAATTCAATTATTTTTAATACAATTTTAATAAAATTTATCGAAAGATTACAATTATTTAAAAAAAATTTAATTAAATCAAAATAGAAAAATTCTTTCTAAGAATTTAAAGATAATGTTTGAAAACAATTTTATTTTTTCTGGAATTTAATTAGAATTGTAACTAAAATAATTGAACTTCAACGAAAATTTCTTTATTTATAAAAAAAATTGAATTCGAGAATTGAATTTTGTAAAAAGTTTTTTAAATAATTAAATTTTTGATAACACTCAACGACTATCAAAATTTTGAGTAAAAATTATTTAGACCTTTTTATTGAAAAATAATTAAAGCACGGTGTTAGTAAAAACCAACCAGTAATTAATAACTGTCGACAATTTCTTTCTAAAATTTTAAATTATTTGTATTATTTTTAATCTTTATGTTACATTAATTTGAGAGAGTAAATAAAAAAAAAGCTTTCATCCTGAAATATGTTTTCTAATAGTTTCGCAATGAGGAAACTTTTTCCCATTTTTGTAAAAAGTTTGAGGAGTTTTAAGCTATAAATACGAATTGACGTGCGTTATGGCGGCAGTGATGGAACTTTTTTAAAGATTTTTAGAAAGTATGAGGGAAATTTGTGGATTGAGGCTCAAACATATCATGCCTTGAGTACTGTGTATAGAGAGAAATATAATTTCACATTGAGGGAAAACTCCCTCGAGACTTTATGCAGAAATGAAAAGAGAGGAAGAGTAATTGAATTGTTTTAAGTTTCTTGTGTATGCAAAATTTAAATTGTAATTTTAATTTAATGAAGGAAAATGAGAATTTAATTTTTCTTTTTTGTGTTTGATTGCAGTTTTATTATTAGTTGAGACGGGATGGTTGAGCGCTGGTGTGACGTGGTTAGCATATTTCTATCAATCTTGTCCCGTGGATCAGACGAAAAAGGACATTATGTTAGGTGAGTAGATGCAGAAAAATTTTATTTAATTATTTTTGCCAAAAAATAAGAGAACAAAATATCAAGTGAAAAGATTTTAATTTTTAATGCAATAAAAGAGTATTATTTTATTATGAAAACTTATTTTTAATAGAATACGATTTTTCAAACTTAAAAGAATATTTCCTGTTCAATAAAAAATAAATATAATTCGAAAAAAAAATCAATCAAGTATTCTGAATTCTATACAAAAATTTAGAATAAATATAATTCGAAAAAAAAGATTTCATTTAAATTTATTCATGAGGTAAATAAATATTCTCAGTTCAATCAAAAAATCTGGATGAAATTAAATAAAAATTGTCTAAAAAATGAAATAAAAATTGTATTACGTTAAAAATAGGGAAATTAAAAATTTTAAATACGAGAAATTATTTTTGAAATGAAAAGAAATTGTTTATTTAGAGAAAATAAGAATAGAAACGTTTGAGAGAAAAGAAATATTCAGATATTGATCATCTCAACTGTTTTTGGTACGAAATGAACGTCGACAATTCACTTTTAATTCATTCTTCAAAAAAAAAAAGTTTTTGCTCATTTCGCCGCATGAAGTTAAAGTTTCACGAAGTGAATTTAAATTTGAAAAGAAAATTTATTCATGAGGTTTTAGTTCTTTAAAATTGGAAATTACTCGATTATGTTAATAAAATTGTTATTATTTCTTTTTTTCATCGAGAAATATGAATATAATTTTTTTCCATCGAAAAAAAGGAATAAATAGAATTTTTTCGATATAAAAAAAGAATGAATATGGTTTTTTTTATAAAAAAAGAATGATTATGGTTTTTTTTTATAAAAAAAGAATGAATATTGTTTTTTTTATAAAAAAAGAATGAGTATAGTTTTTTTATAAAAAATGAGTGAATATATATATTTTTTTTGATAAAAAATGAAAGGAAATAATTTTTTTGATGAAAAATGAATGGAAATAATTTTTTTGATGAAAAATGAATGGAAATAATTTTTGTTCATGAAAAGTATATTTTGAAATTTAAAAACATTGCAGCTCTCGTTATTTCGAACTGGTGTATTCAAGCGTCAGTTGTAGTGACAGTGTGGTGTACATATGATACTGCAGGCAGGTCCTGGGTGAAAATGAAGAAATATCAACGTAGTTTACGAGAAGCTGAATCACGGGGCGACAGAATGCACTACAAACGTAGCGGTAGCAGGAATAGAAATTGGCGACAACGGTATTGTTTTTGAAAAAAAAAGTTAATTAAAATTAAGAAAAAAAGAAAATAATAATAATTGGAATATTTAATTTAATTAATTTTGTATTTTATTTTACAGAAAAGTCATTCGTGCCTATCAGGATAGTTGGGACAATAGATGTAGAATATTATTCTGCTGCATGGGAAACTCGGATAGAAATAGAGTAATTATTCTTTTTTTCGAAAGCTAATTAATATTTAACATTTTTTATTATTCTATTCTGTAAATTTTATTTTTTACCGACTCTTTCTCTATTTCTATTTTTTACATTTTTACACCGTTTTCTTTTTATTTTATTATTTATTATTAACTTTATTTATTCATAAGCATTCTCAAAGTCAAAAAAAAAACAATTCTCTTTATTTCCTTTTTCTTACTTTTTTATTTAATTTTATTCCTTAATTTCAAATTTTATTATTTTCTAGCAAATTTATTCATTATTATTATTATTAATAATAATATTTATTAATTTATTATGCTAATTACAAAATTTTTTATTTTTGCACATAAATTTTTGAATAATTCTATGATTAAAATGAAATAAAATTGACTCATTAAGTACATAATTAATTATTATTGTTCATATTTTAAAAAATTTAAATATTATTCTTCACAAGAATTCAATTATTTTCATAAATAATATTATTCTTCAGAAGAATTCAATTAGTTTTATAAATAGTAAAATTTTTGGCAAAAATTCAATTTTTTTTAAATTTTGAGCAAATTTTCACATAAGAATTTAGCTATTTTCTAAAATTATAATAAATCCTTCGAAACAATTGTTTTACTTATTTCTTTTCAATAGTAAAAGCTTCACGAAAATTCAATGAGGTATTTTCAATGAAATTTCACGAAAAAATTCAATATTTTTCCTAATTCGTTATAAAATTTTCAGAAAAATTCCATTGTTTTCTAAAATTTTAATAATTTCTTCGAAACGTTTGAATTATTTTCTATAAATAGTGAAATTCTTTGTAAAAATTCAATTATCTTTAGTAGAAATTTAAAAATATTTTATGAAAGAATTCAATTTTTTAAAAATGTTTAATAAAATTTCACGAATGAAGTTAATTAGAAAATTCAATTCTGTTTAAAAATTGTATAACGAGTTAGGAAAAAAAATTTATTTTTTCCTTTCATTTTGATTGAAAATAATTGAAATTTGCAAAGATTTTACTGTTTTCAATAATAATTTGATTTTAATTTTTATTAATTAAAATAATTTCGTAGGATTTAAAATTCTTTTTAAATAATTGAATTCTTTCGCGAAATATTTTTTAAAATTTTAACAAAATTGGAAATTTTTTTATAAATATTTTTAAAATTGTATTAAAAATAATTAAATTTTTGTAAAGAATTGTACTATTTATAAGAATAATTGAAACGTTTCGAAGGCTCTATTAAAATTTTAGAAAACAATTAAATTCTTTTGAAAAATTTTATTACGAATTAAGAAAAAGATTAAGTTTTTTCCCGAAATTTTATTGAATTTTAGCAAAAATTTTACTATTTAAAAAAAATTGCTTTTTATAAAATTATTACGATAGAATACAATTATTTTTTTTAAATTTTAATAAATCTTTCACTATTCACAATTTTTTTAAAATTTCCAATATAATTTCAGAAGAGAATTCATTTTTTAAATTTGTTTTACAATTTTTCAAACGAATTCAATTATTTTCTAACTTTTAATAAATCCTTCGAAAAAATTAATTATTTTTATTTTTCGAAGAAATTCAATTATTTTCTGTATTTTAATAAAATTTCTTAAATGTTAAATGATAAATTATTTTAAAAAATTGTAATAAAATTGTGAGATTATTTTAAAAACTCAAAAGAAATTGTTAATAAAATTTAATTACAGTCAATTTTTTTCAATTGAAAGTTCTAAAAAATTTCATTATTTATTAAAACAAAAATTCAAAGAAATTGAGCTCCCGGATCAAAAAACTCGATTTGCGTTCGGACAGAGAATTTTCACTTCAGTCAAGCCTCCATGAAAAAATAAAAGAAAATAAAATAATAAAATTTTCAAAAGCATAGCCTTGTAGATAATGAAAATGCATAACTCTTTTTTCTTAAAATTATTTTTTTGAATCTGAATATTTTACATAATGTAAGCCTTCCAAACGTCAAATCGAGTTTTTTTGATCCGGAAGCTCAATTCTTCAAAAGAATTTAATTACAGATTTTCAAAATTTTGGCAAAATTAATTTCAAGAATTCAATTATTTTCATAAATAATAAAATTCTTCGAAAAAATTCAATAGTATTCTCAAAGTTTAGATAATTTTCTTTTGTAAGAATTGAATGATTTTCACTCTATTAATTAAAAAAATTTTTAATTATATTAAATAATTAAAATGCGTCGATGTTTACAAACATCCTGGCAGGGAAAAAGGAACCAAAAGTTCCCTTTTATTTCCTTTTTTTTCTTTCTCTTTTTAGTTCTTTCTTGTTTTCTTTTTTTTCTAATAATGCTTATGATTTATTAGCCAAGTTTTGTTCTTTAATTAAAAGTTTCTCTTCCTTTGTAATTTGAACGTTTTTATTTTGTGGGAAAAAAATCTTTTTTTTCTTATTCCAATGCTTTTTTTTCCCTCTAGAATTCCTTTGCGGATATTGCGAAGCTATTGAGCGATTTCTTCAGGGATTTAGACGTAGTTCCGTCGGACGTCGTGGCGGGTTTAGTGTTATTACGAAGATTTCAGAAAATTGAACGAGAGCTGATCGTGAAGCAGGGAAAGAACGATATCCATGAGTTCCTATCAGGAGTGCCAATCACTCCTCGCACTAAGTTCCTCCACTTGACCGAGGAGGAAGATTTGAAGTACTTCCTGCCAGCTGTTCATTATATGCATTTTGCATTAGCCGCTTATGGCTGGCCACTATTTCTCGTCTCGCAGTCCAGTGGCCTTTGCCAATTATGCACAAGGTGATTTTTTATTCTTCAATTCTTTAAATCATTTTTCGAAAAATATTCTCTTTATCTTAAAATCTAGAAAAGTTTGTCTAAAATTCTCTTTATCTCTCTCTCTCTTTCTCTTGATATTTTTTTATTTCTTTATAGAAGAAACGTAAAATTATCTGAAGCTTTTGGAAAATTGCAGACCAATTTTTAGTATTTTTTATTTTTTTTTTCGAGTCTTAGCTTCTGGGTAATTTGCAGGATTTTCCAGAGCAAGTGTTTAGATTCTCGGGGAATGGAAATCTAGAGCAGAGCGTTGATGCGATTTATTGGATAATAATTTTTTTTCTCCCCCTTCGCAGATTAAGATGCTGCTGCTTCTCATGCAAAAGAGAAGAAGATGAAACTATAGTCGTCGAGGATAACTGCTGCCAATGCAATTACGCTGTACTTCGAAGATTGGTGGAGATCGGACAAGTCGAGGTCGTTTATGCCACTTACCATGTCGACGTTGGCGAGACTCCATTTTTTGTCGCGCTAGATTACACCAATAGAAAGGTGACGAATATATCGATTTAAAAAAAAAATCTTCGCAAAAAAGAAAGAATTTCAAAAAAGAGATTAAAAAAAAAGAAAATCACTATTTTAAACTCTGGGAAAAAAATATTTTTTTCAAAGAGACAACATTTTTGAAATTTAACAGAAAGTAAAAGAAAACAAATTAAAAAACATGCAAAAAAAACAAAAAGTAAAAAAATAAAGACATAAGGTTTGAAAAAAAATTGAAACAGAAAAAAAATAGTTTTTGGAAAAAGAGAGACTGTTTTGAAACAGAATCTGTTTTTAGAGAAATTATATTAACTAGCGCGCCTTTTTTTCCGCGCGTAATGAGTGTAAAGCACTAATGAGTGTTGTTACGATTTTCCAGGTGGTGGTGAGCATTCGCGGGACCCTCAGTCTGAAAGACGTGATGACGGATTTGAATGCAGAGGGTGAAGTATTGCCATTATCACCGCCTAGAGAAGACTGGCTAGCTCACAAAGGAATGGTTCAAGCCGCTGAGTACATTCGGAAAAAACTCCACGAGGAGGGAATAATTGACAAAGCCTTTGCGAAAGTGAGTTTTCATCGGTTGAATAATACTTCAAATTAGACTTTACTACTTAGCAAACAAATTTCTTCAATTGAGGAAAGTACATTATCGAATTTCCCCTCTCCGTTTTTCAATTACTTTCAAACATTTTTTCTACTTTCCACATAAATTTTTCGTATTTTTTCTATTTTTACTTTCCTTTGAAACTTTTTCAGATATAAAGATATATTTTTTAATTTTACAACAAATATACGTTTTTTAGATATTTAATGCTTCGTTTTTCTTTTTTTTTTTTACTCGAATAAAGGATCCAGAGAAGGGCACTCCTCAGTTTGGACTGGTTTTAGTCGGACATTCATTGGGAGCGGGGACGGCGTCAATATTAGCAATTTTACTTCGACAAGAGTATCCGGACTTGGTGTGTTTTTCGTTTGCACCGCCGGGTGGTCTTTTAAGTACGCCTGCCCAACAATACTCGCAGGAGTTCATTACGTCCGTAGTTGTAGGAAAAGACGTTATACCAAGGATAGGATTGAGACAAATGGAGAGCCTGAGGGCGGACCTCATCAACGCTATCAAGAGAAGCGTGGATCCCAAGGTGGCTATATATTTTCCGATGACTTCCTTCGCTTGATTGAAAAGGAAGCGTGTACATAAGACTGGGGTTGATTATTTAATTTCTCCACTCCCCCGATCTTCGCTTTCTTGATTAACATTAATGACAATTTTTCCCCAATTCGTCATAAACCAGTTTTTTGCAATTTTTCAAACAGATTAAATATTTTCCAAAAATTATAATTTTAATGGTTAATTCGAGGTTTCGAACTTTCGAGAATTTAAAGTTTCGAGGTTTTGAATTTTGAATTAATATTATTATTATAGTTATTATTTATTATAATTAAAATATTCTACAGGGTTGCCACAGGTCAGGGAATTCAGGGAAAAGTCAGGGATTTTTAATTTTTTAGTAAAAGCACTGGAAAAAATCGAATTTCAAAAATTCATGAAAAAACTCTAAATTTTGATGTTTTTTTGTTTGCCTTGTAAACTATAAAAATAACCACGAATTTTAATACAAAACCTTGAATTTTCTCTATTTTAGACAATAAATTCTTTTTAAATAACTTAATGTTTAAAGAACTATAATAAAATTATGACTTATGAATTATGTAATTAATAATTTTTACAATTTTCAAAAATACTAGATTGATAAAAGAATTTTAGTTAAAAATACTAAAAAAAAATTTAATTTCGGAAAAGTTACAAATAATTACAGAAATTCAATTATTTTCAAAAACTTTAATAAAATTCTTGGAAAAATTTCACAAGAATTCAATAATTTACAAAATTTTTGATAAATTTCGTTTTTAAATAAACCAATTATTTTCATAAATAATAAAATTTTCACAAGAATTCAATTATTAAATATAAAAAATTTCAAATAATTTTTCGAAAACTATAAATTATTTAAAAATAATTTTATAAAATTCGTCGCATGAGTTCAGTTATTGATAAAAATTTAACAAAGTTCTTTTCAAGAATTAAATTATTTTTAGAAATAGTAAAATTCTTCGCCGAAATTCAATTATTTTTATAAACTTGAATAAAATTCGTTGAAAGAATTAAATTATTTTCAAAAGTAATAAAATCCTTCATACAAAATTCAATTATTTTATTCAAAAGTAATAAAATTCTTTTCACAAAATTCAATTATTTTCAAAAGTAATCAAATTCTTCTTACAAAATTTACTTATTTTTAAAAGTAATAAAATTCTTCTTACAAAAATTCTCCGTCAAATAAGAATTTAGCAATTTTAAAAATAGTAGAATTTAAAAATGTTGAATTCAAATTTTTGTTAAAAAAACTAAAACACTTGAATTTTGAAGAAATTGCAAATAATTGTGGAAATTCAATTATTTTCAAAAGTAATAAAATTTTTCGCAGAAATTCAATTATATTCAAATATTTAAAAAAATTCTGGCCATTTCAATTATATCTTTAGGAATAAAAAAATTCTTCTCCAAAATTCAATTATGTTCAAAATTTTTTAAAAATTTCTCGTCAAAATTCAATTATTTTTAAAAACTTTAATAAAATTCTTGGAAAAATTTCACAGGAATTCAATAATTTACAAAATTTTGGATAAATTTCGTTTTTAAATAAACCAATTATTTTCATAAATAATAAAATTTTCGCAGGAATTAAATTATTTAATGTAAAAAATTTCAAATACTTTTTCGAAAAATATCAATTATTTAAAAAGAATTTTATAAAAATCGTCGCAAGAGTTCGGTTATTGAAAAAAATTTAACAAAGTTCTTTTCAAGAATTCAATTATTTTTTAGAAATAGTAAAATTCTTCATCGAGATTCAATTATTTTTATAAACTTGAATAAACTTCGTTGAAAGAATTAAATTATTTTCAAAAGTGATAAAATTCTTTGCAGAAATTCAATTATGATAAAAAATTTTTGTCAAGATTTCAATTATCTTTATAAATAATAAAATTCTTCAATATTCATTTATTTAAAATTTTTTTTTAATTCTTGTCAAAATTTAAATATATTTAAAAACTTTAATAAAATTCTTGTTAAAATTTTACAGAAATTCAATAATTTAAGAAATTTTTAATAAATTTCTTTGAAATAATTCAATTATTTTCATAAATAATAAAACTCAACGCAGAATTTTAATTAATTTTGGATACAATATTTGAATCAAATTCTTCGAAAAATGTAATTATTCTTAAAAATTTAATTATAATTTGTCAAAAGAATTCAATTATTTAAAAATTTGGTGATAAAATTCTTTATGAAAATTCAATTTTAACAAACATTTAATTATTCAATAAATTATTTATTTTTCAATTTAAATAATTGAATTTTTATAGAATTTTCTAATAAAAATTGATTAAAAAATGAAATTACCGAATAATCGATTTATTGTTTATGAAAATAATTGAATTATTGCAACGAATTTTATTACAATTTTTTCAAATAATTGAATTTTTATGAGAAAATTTACTACTTTTAAAAATAATTGAATTCTTGCGAAGGATTTTATTAGGATTTTTGTAAATAATTAAATCTTTGTTGAAAAAAAATTAAATTCTATGCTTATTTAAATTATAACAAAACATGAAGAAGGTAAATTATGTTTTGTAATAATATTCTTATAAATTGTTGAGTTTCAAAAAGGTTTGATTTTGAATATTCTGAAGAATTTTAATTCCCGTGGAAAAGTAATAATTTAATACTTATTTAAAAATTTAGTTATTGATGTTTTTGAATAATTTTACAATTAATGGAGTTTGTAAATAAATTTAATATTATTTATTTTTATTATTTATTATTATTATTTTTTTAATTTTATATTATTTAATATTTTTATCTATAATAATTTTTAGAGTAAATCAGAATATTTTTTATGGTCAGGGAAAAAGTGAGAATTTTGTCTGGAAATCAGGGAAAAATAAAATTCAATATTTGTGGCAACCCTGATTCTACTGGCTTAATTAGATGCACGCATGAAATTGCACACACCTCGGTTAGTTTCAAAATCTTTCTTTTTAAAACTTAATGAAAATTTATAATTTTAGAAGAAAAAGTATAATTTTTCGAAATATTTCAAAATAACGTTTAAAAGCAATGGAATTTAGTTTATTTCAATGAAATTTGACAAAACTTTGAATTATTATTATAATTATAATGTTATATGTAAAATACCGCATTATGTTTATATTTTATTATTTTTCTATATAATGAAGAAGCACTTTTTAAAACTATAATTTTGACATTGCAGTGGAAGACGATAACGTGTTCTGTGATGTGTTGCGGATGCGGTTCGATTCCAACATCAGCGGCTAATTTAGAAGCAGGCGGATGTATCAGCGAATATCAAAGAGATAAGGATATGGCGAGATCGCAAACAGTAGTCTCTGGTGACTCCAGCGTAGCATTAACGCTTCATCGACCACTTTATCCACCGGGGAGAATCATCCACGTCGTACGAAGGCATCCCAATAAAAACGAGTGAGTACAAAATAAAAGAGAAGGAAATAAATATTACACAATGCCTATATAGCTATTGTGACAAAAAAAAATTACCAAGAGAATTTCCCTCTTTTCCAAAATAAAAAAGAAATTAACTTATCAATTTTTTTTTTATTCATAGGCAAATAAATCAATCACGTTGGAGGTACGTTAATGGAACGATTAAATGATTATTATTCGTGGGCTCGATTAAAAGCATGGAAATTAATGTCAAACAAGAATTATTTTATATTCTTTTTAGTTTGGATATTTTATTTTATTTCTCTTCTCTGCGTGAAAAATTTTTCCATTTTTCAATATTATAATTTTTCATGAGTTTTTCTTTTATTTATGTAATTTATTATTATTACTTTTGCTTTTTAGTTTTATTTACTTTTTTAATTTAATTTATTTTATTATTTAATCAATTTTATTTTATTATTATTATTATTTTTTTATTATTTATTTCATTATTCATTTGCATATTTTTTCCGTTGTCACAATATAATGACCGCGGGGTAATAATTCCGTTATTTATTTTATTTTTAATTTTATCACTAAATATATATTTAATATTATTGTACACGGGAAATATTTCGATTTAATTTGAAAATTTTCCATGTGTACAATAAATTTTTTTTAATGAGTTACTGCAGTTGTTAGTTTTTTATTATTTTGAAATGTATCCAATTTCCAAATGAATTGTCGGTTTTTTTTTAATGAAAATATGTAAGCATGCAGGATATGTGCATGAATTTAAAATATATTTGTGGTTGTATATTAAATAGTGAAGAGAACTGCTGCGATTTTTATATTTCAATTCTCGTTTTTAACTGTTTTATTTCATTTTTTTGTCGAACAATAACGTATTTTTCATTTTGTTCTTAAATTCGCTTCTTTTATTTAAATTTAATTAAAATTCAACTTCCATGTGTAATGTGAATTTAATTTAAATTTACTTCAATATGTGATTTAAATTTAATTTGAAATTTACCTTGAATGCAATTTAATTAAGTTTAAAAATTCTCCTTCAACTTCAAATAATTTAAATCTTATTTTTAAATATAAAAATTCATTTGATAATTCAAAATTGTTCTTTATGGTAATTTCTATATTTTTAACTAAAAGTTCCTTTTTTTTACTCTTAATTCTAATTTCTCTTATTTTTCTTGCTGTTTTAAATTAAATTTTGTTTTCTAGTTTTATTCCAATATTGAAATTCCTTTATTTTCATTTTGATTTAATTTTTTTTCCCTTTACAAGGTGTCTACTATTTTTGTTTAAGAAAATTTCCCCTTATTTCCCGGTTTTGTAATAATTTTCCCCCGTTTTTCGTTCTTTTCTTCGGAGTGTTAATCGATTTTCGAATTTCAGGAAAGTGTTGAGGAAGCACGAACCGGAATACATGGCTCTTTGGGCGGGACCCTGTGACTTTGACGAAGTGCTAATTAGTCCGGTGATGATTCAAGACCATATGCCTGACAATATGCTGAAGGCACTACGTAAGGTAAGAGTGCCTCGAAATGAGACAAACAAATTGAAAATTTCGGCTAGTCGAAATACCTCGTTAAAAGTAGGAGATTACGAGACATTGGATAATACAATTGACTCTCCCGAATTAAGACGGGAAGAAAAGAATGAAATCGAAAATTTTCCCTCTAGCGATAAATATGAATCGACCGAGGATCAATCTACAGACAGCAAAGATGATTCAAATCCAAGAACATCTTTGATTGTCGTTGACGTTGAAATACATGAGAGAAAAGAGACTCAAAATAATTCTAATAGTTCTTGATTTTACATTGATTCTCTTGATTAACAAAAATTATTATTCTCAATGTGTCTTAATTAGTTACCTTATTTTAATTAAATGAAATTGAATGAGCACTTCACTTAATTAATTTACTGTAATCAATAAATTGAGTAAGATTTTTAATTTTGGAAAAAAAGAAAACTGTGTTCAATCGATTAGAAACAAATTTACAAAGTTTATACTCGTACAATTTGAGCTCATGTTGCAACTGTGCATATCAATTTTCTAGTTTTATTTTATTAACAATAAGATAAAATAATTCACCTGCGGTTAGTCTCTGTCAAAATTTTATCTTAAACATACTTTGTATAAAATTTTTCCAAATTACGAAAAATATTAATCTTTATAGTTTGAAATTTTTCCAAATTACGAAAAATATTAATCTTTAGTTTGAAATTCAGTTTTAATCCATATTTTTTGAATTTTAGTTTTGAAAAAAAGTATTTCTTCAGAAAAATAATTAATTTTATCAGAGACTGATCCAAGTGATTCAATTAAATTTATAAGACTTTTTACATGACAAAGTAGATATTTTCAAATTGAGATTTTTAAGAAACTAGGAAGTAGGCCTTAGTCTTGCCACTGAACTACCTCAAAAAAAAAAAAAAAAAATGAAAGATGTGTGCTGTTTGGTATTTTTGTTTAGGAAAATGATAGATGGATAGTTGTTATTCGCAATTATTGACACGTTTTACCTCATTAAGAGAGTATAATTTTTTTTCAATGTAATTTAGGAAAAAGGTGTTAATAATTGACGTTTTGTTGTTAATTGAAAAAAATGAAAGTAATCAAATAAGACGTAATCGTGCATGATTTTTGTAATTGTATGAAAAATGAAGCATGACATGAATTCTGAGAAAAAAAAATATGAAAGAAACTAAAAGTAGAATAGTTAATGTGATTTGTTTTGTAATTATGCTTTTTTATTGTTTAAGTTCAAACGTTGTCTCTTTTTTTTAATAATCTCGATTTGCTTGTAACATTTAAGTTGCGTTTATTTTATTTAATTTTACTAATTAGTAAATCAATCCAGTTCATTTAGTTAAATATCCTTCATATCAATTTAATTAATTTTGTTAATTTCATTAAATTTGTTTTAAGAAAGTAAATTTTTGAAAATATTGAAGAAATATTCCCATATAATAACTTTTTGGTTAAAAAGAAATTTTTATCTTTGTTTTCTTTCGCGATAAATTCTTTTTTAAATTATATTCATAATTTACTTACACTAATTTAATTATTTCAATTTTTATTTTAAATTAACATTAATTTATTTCTTTTTTTGACTTTCTTTAAATTTAAATTTCAATATTCCAAAATCTCTAGAATTTTCTTTTTTTAAACATTATTTATTTATTTATTTATTTATTATTTAATGAAATCATAAAGCTTGAAAAATAAAAGAGTAGTTTACAATTTTTTTGAACGAAAAATCTGGGAATATTTTTCCAAAAAAAAAACTAATAATTTTTGTCACGCAGTAATTTTTCTATTTTCTACTCATTTGTGCCATATATTTATTATTTATTAATTTATTATAGTAACAAGTAGAAAAAACGTATGTCAATTATTTATAAAAATCATAAATTTAATCGATCAACTAAATTAATTAATAAAATAATTATGTAAATTTTAGATACATAAATGCGTTGTGATTAAAGAAATTTGATAAAAAAAAAAAAATGAAAGAAAGTCGCATGAGTAAGAAAGTTGCGTCTGTTAGAGTGAGATTATTATTATTGTAAACAATTTATGTCATTATTTGAATTAATATCACCACATAAACAAATTGTTCCTTTTTTTCTAAATCACTTTATTTTATTATTTCGTAATCCAGAAAGAAATATTTTTAGTTAATTGTAATCGTCGTGTAATTGATTTTTTCGTCTAATTTAGTTATTTTTATTTAGCTTTCTTTTACTTTTATTTTTAACTATCAATTTATATGAAAAATTTACAATAATTTATTTATATGAAGAATTTACAATAATTTATTTATATGAAAAATTTACAATAATTTATTTATATGAGAAATTTACAATAATTTATTTATATGAAAAATTTACAATAATTTATTTGTCACATATAAATATAAAATGTAATGTCTGTAATATATATTTTGTTCTGTACAAACATTTTTTTAGTTATTCTTCTTTTAATTATTCACTGAATCCTGAAATGCGTTATTTAAAAAATTTACGTGACATTAAATTTGAAAATTACTCATTAAACACCAGGAGATAATTTGTTCAATTTTTCCTGTTGGTTTTAATTTTTTCTTACCTTTAAATTGCGTATGTTCTACTTTTATTTTTTAGTTTAGATATAATTTTATAATATTCGACTTTGAAAAAAAATTTTGAAAAAATTAATTTTATTAGGTTGTGTTTATTTTTCAGCTTCATTTTTTATTCACATTTGTTAATTTATTTACTTTATCTTTCCTCGATGTTTTCATTTATCATATAATATTAATATGTAAATAATTTCTTTTCAATCTATTGCAGATTATTTTTAGATTTTTTTTTATTAATTATTTGCAAAAAATAATTAATAAATGAAGGTGTGTGGTGCGCATTAGGTTTCGTGTGCGAAAAATTCCTCAACAATATTAAAGTTTCGAAATTTCTTCGAATGAATTTATTTAGAAAAAGAATCCTATTTGCTGCGATTGGCTAATTTTTCTCATCTTCATTAAAATAATGCTCATAGGCGAAAAAAAGTTCACACTTTTATTTTTGTAATCTCTTTATTTGGTTGTTTTTGTTTTTATTTGAAATATTCTTTTATTTTATTTGTTTCTAATATTTTATTTATATTTTTTTATTTATTATTTTTTTTTATTTATTATTATTATATTTTATTTCTTTATTGTTTTTTATCTATTTTTTAATTTATTTTATATTTATTTTACTTATTTCTTTTATTTATTTATTTTATTTATTTTATTTATTTTATTTATTTTATTTATTTTATTTATTTTATTTATTTTATTTATTTTATTTATTTTATTTATTTTATTTATTTTATTTATTTTATTTATTTTATTTATTTTATTTATTTTATTTATTTTATTTATTTTATTTATTTTATTTATTTTATTTATTTTATTTATTTTATTTATTTTATTTATTTTATTTATTTTATTTATTTTATTTATTCATTCTTTTAAACTTACTGTTTATATATTTTTTTCATTTTTAAGTTTCTTATCGTTTTCTCTCCTTTTTTTAGTTTACTTTTTCTCAATTTTTTTTCCTTTGTTTTTTTTTTATCTTTTTTCTGTTTCATTCATTTTTTGTCAATTTTGTTTTTTTATGCTGATCTACTTTATGTTTTTCTTTACATCTTCTTTTCTATATATATAGAGAGAGTGATATTTTCTTTTATCTTCATTTATGGCTTCCTCCTCGAGCTTATCGAAATCAAATGACAAAGTCGTCTCTTTCTCTATACCGTTGAAATTTTATAGTATCAGTACTGCCAAAGCAAGTACAACACGCTGAAAGACAAGAAGACTGCAGCGGCTAGAATTGCATTCACAGACGTCTCTCATCTACAAACGTCAACACCTCGAGATCTTAATGCCGATGTTCATGTCACCACACCCTCCTCTTCCTCCCGCGAAACAAGGTACTTTGATTAGGAATCATAGTCCGCCAGTAAAGTCACTCTGAAAAAATTTTTTTTCATTTTAGCAAAATTGCAAATTGAAAAAATTTCAATTTCAAAAAAAAATTGCAAATCGAATACATTTTAATTTACAAAAAAAAGTAAAAAGAGAAAATATGGAATTGAATAGAAATTATGGAACTTTAAATTCAAAGATGAAGACTGAGAAAAAAAAATTGAATACTCTTTCCTTCCGAAAGAAATGTGAGCGGGAAATGGAAAAGAATTAAAACGGAAGGAGGGGAAAATAATTCCAAGATTTGGAAAAATATATTCAAGTGAGAGGAAATTAAAAGTTCGGAATTTTACAATATAATAAAAAATAGTTGTCATACTGAAAAATTCATCTTCAATTTTAATAAGATATTCTTCCCGCAATAATTTTAACTCATAACTTCGTCCTAATTTTTACAAATAAAAATATCGTCTTTGTAATTTTAATTAATTTTATGCTGAAAATAATTTTAAATCAATATAAAATTTTATGCAGTAAAAATAATCTTTCCCTCAATTATTTTCTGGCAAGAATGGCAATATTTCATTATTCGCAAAAATAATTTAAATCAGTAAAATTTTCCAATGAAACTAAATTCAATTAGTAATTTTACAACAAAAAATAATTTCTTCCCAGTTAGAATTTTATTATTTTTTCACAGTGACATTGCTGGTAATTTTTTTTCTCCTCTTTTTTCTTATCAAAAATTAAAAGTTAATTTCTTTTTCAACTAAATTTATTATTCGTCACCTCACATTAAAAAATCACTAGGTATTTTTTAATAAAAACGCAGCACTTCATGACATGTAATCTTATTTTAAGAACGCACGCTAGAAGAAATAATTATCTTAGTAAACTTCCAATTCAAGTGACACTTAAGGACTGTGCGAGAACACGTGAAAAGTTTCATTATTTGAAACTTATTAAGATACGTATAATTTTTTCAATACAATTTTCTTTCTCTAAAATTGATGTTTCAAATGTTTCTACTTCTTCCGCCTTTTATACTCCCTCTCCTTAATTTTATATCATAATCTCTTTGTACAATTAATTCCGAACTAAAAAGAAGAAATAAAAATTTAATAATTTATTGTAATTAATAATATTAATGGTAATATTAATAATTAATGATAGTTAATTATTTTTAATTACTAATAATAGTTAATTATTTTTAATTACTAATAATATTAATTTTTTTTGTTTACGATTTATGTGGTTGATATTGAATAATGTAGATAATAATTTTTGATTTTAGTTGTTAAGCATGAGAGAGTTTTGGTATAAATAATATTTATTTACCCAATGTACTTGTGAGTATTTAATTTTATTTTGCTGATATTCTAGAAAGTTTTCCAAATAGCCATTGAAAGGTAAGTCGTAGACCCTAAAGTGAAGAATTTTTTTTTAATTTTGATTTGAAGATATGGAATTTTTTCTCTTAGAAAACTTCTTTTGTTCAGTTTACAATTTTTCAATTTATTTCCATTCTATTTCAATTTATATGAAACAAAATTTCGTTTTTATTATTTTTACTTCAAATCAAAATTGAAAGGAAAGAAGTCTGTTCATCGAAACCATAGTTTATATTTTTGTTGAGCGAAATAAATGAGCGAACTAAATTAAATTTAAAATATTAATTAAATAAATAAATTAAATATGAAAAATTTAATTTAATATGTAAATTTTGTCGTTTGAAGAATAAATATTTCGGAAAAATTATAATTTGCATGGGAATTATAATTTGCTTTCGAAGAGTTTTCCGATCGTATTTTTGTAAAGCATGATAGGAATAATTTAGGCATCTTGTAAATTGTTATCTGCGTTCCCTTTTTTACGTAGTTGCTTCACCTTTAAAATTTTTGAGCAAAATTCAGCTATTCAGTGTTTTTGATTAAATTTCATGAAAATTTCATTAAGAACTAATGAACGTAAAAATAGAATTCTCTCTCTCTCCTCTCTTCCTTTCGAAGAAAAATCAGGTATTATGAGAAAATTTTAGAAACAATCCTTTTAAATAATGTACATACTCTGAATTCCTAAAAAAAATTGTAAGAGTCCGAAATTATTCATTTATAGGAAAAAGTTATCTACTCAGAAAGAAAATTCATCGACTGAAAAAGTTTTGATGGAAATTTAAATTTAGGAAGTTTAAATTTTCTATGTACTATGTACTCACACCCAAGTTTATTCAAATTTATCTCTCATGTATATGAGACGAATTTTCTATTCTAAGGCGAATTTTTCGGATTCTTACCAGAGTTTGATTTGTTTTTTTTTATTCTTCTCAAGAATAGAATAATTCTTTGGATGTAATTTTTTTTAACGAGAGAGAAATTGCTTGTATGTGGAAAATTCCTTTACGTACTTTTGGGCACAAAGAAAGTTTTTTTTTTTTATTCAACTGCGTGGATTAGGTTGTAACGGGGAGGAGAGGAGCGAAGCCTAAACGTCAGTCCTCGTCGGTCGATGTTTTGAATGCACGAGAAGCCCTAGATATCCAGGAAATTGAGATTGAACAAGAAATGCGAGCTTTACTTTCGACATCGAGTCCCGTCAAGTGTCCATTGACTGCGGGGACACCGCCCCACAAACTCTGCCTGGAAACGAGCTTTACATCACTCCAGAGTCCCAACGAATTCCCTCAAGCAGGTCGTGAACTCAGCCTCGATTCCACGGGTCTTCCTTGGGAATTTATTAGCTTGGCCAGTGAACTTTTGCACACGCCCAGGCCCAACGAGAGCAAACTGTAAGAATACAAGTCTCAGAAAATTTGTCGAAGAAACAAAAAATTTCAAGTCGTGTCAAATGAATTAAAAAAAACAAAAAAAGACATTTTTAACAATTTATTGATTATAAAGAAATTCGTTTTTGTGAATTTATTACTAAAAATTCACTCTTGTGAATATATTATTTCTAAAAATCCACTCTTGTGAATATATTATTATTAAAAATTCACTCCTATGAATTTATTTATCTAGATAAATAAACACCGAGCGATAAATTAATTCTCACAATTTTATTTAATTATGAATTCATTTTCATAACTTGTTTTATAAATTTATTTTTTGAATTAACGCATTTTTCTCTACTGTAAAAAATATTTACAAATACAACTTTAAATAATTTATATTTATATAAATAAGTTTTCCAATAAATTTGAGAATATTTCTGGTTAATAAATTGAAACTTTCTCACGACTCGAAATTTTCGATACAGAAAATACAACATAAAGTTTAGGACTTTGTAAATATTACCATGAATACTGATTGTCTTGAGAGTTTGTGAATTAATGTTTATAGATGTGTTGCAACGATTAGAACTCCAGGTAAACAATATCCATAGATCTTGTTGTGACTAATAATAGAAAATTATCCCTTGTCCGATAAATTTTAAAGTTCTTGACAATTTGTCGAATCGATTCGTAATTTTTTATTGCACTCTGATTCCAAAAAAACACCCCCATTTTTGCTCTCAATGTTCTCAAGATTGTTGAATTAAATTTTCCATGCCTGAAACAGTCAATGTAAATATACTAACAAATTTAATTTTTAATTTTAATTTTAATTTTCTAAAATTGTTTAGAAAAAGATTACTACAATGTATAAAAAATAATTGAACCAGTTAAGGACCGTTTATTAAAATTATTTTCAATATTAATGAATTTTTATTAAAATTGTATTAAAAATAATTGTATTCG
The DNA here is from genome assembly GCA_032873175.1 of Leptopilina drosophilae. Classification (NCBI taxonomy): domain Eukaryota; kingdom Metazoa; phylum Arthropoda; class Insecta; order Hymenoptera; family Figitidae; genus Leptopilina; species Leptopilina drosophilae. Next base: position 3,201,849 of record CM065485.1, on the reverse strand, counting down.
TTTGAAGAAATTTATTTTTATGAAAATAATTTAACTTTACAATTCATAAAAATAATTCAATTGTTTCGAAGAATTTTTGAGAATAATTTGAATTATTTACAAGAATTTTATTTAAAATTTTGAAAAAAATGTTTCTTTAAAAAATAATTTTATCAAAATTGTTGAAAATAAGTGAATTTAAAATAAAATTCTAGAGAATTTTCGAATTTAATTAATAGTTTTAATAATAATTGTATTTTTTGAGTAATTTTTTTAAAATTGTTTTAAAAATAATTGAATTCGTTTGAAGAAATTTATTTTTATGAAAATAATTTAATTTTGCAATTCGTAAAAATAATTCAATTGTTTTGAAAAATTTTTGTAAATAATTTGATTTTTTCGAACAAATTTTATTAAAAATTTTGAAAAAAATGATTTTTTAAAAAATAATTTCATCAAAATTGTTGAAAATAAGTGAATTTATTTTAAAATTCTTGAAAATCATGTTTAATTTGATATTATTAAAAATAATTTTATTCTTTTGAGAAATTTTATTAAAAATTGTATTAAAAAGAATTGAATTCGTAAAAATAATTCAATTGTTTCGAAGAATTTTTGAGAATAATTTGAATTTTTTACAAGAATTTTATTTAAAATTTTGAAAAAAATGATTTTTTAAAAAATTATTTCATCCAAATTGTTGAAAATAAGTGAATTTATTTTAAAATTCTTAAATATCATATTTAATTTGATATTATTAACAATAATTTTATTCTTTTGAGAAATTTTATTAAAAATTGTATTAAAAAGAATTGAATTCGTAAAAATAATTCAATTGTTTCGAAGAATTTTTGTGAATAATTGATATTTTTTACAAGAATTTTATTTATAATTTTGAAAAAAATGATTTTTTAAAAATAATTTCATTAAAATTGTTAAAAATAAGTGAATTTATTTTAAAATTCTTGAAAATCGAATTTAATTTGATATTATTAAAAATAATTTTATTCTTTTGAGAAATTTGATTAAAAATTGTACTAAATATCGTCGTTTATTTAAACGTTCGAAACTTTAGGAAAATAAAATCAATTTTTTTCTAAATTGAATTTAAAGAGAAGATCTTTAGAATTTAAATTTTTGTACAGTTTCTATTTTCTAGAATTTAGTAATTTAGTCGAATTCTAGATTTTTCTGTTTAGTACGAGAAAAAAGATAAATAGTAAATAGTTGTTGTATTTTATAAAACATCATTAACTCCGACAGTCTCTCAACTTTTATCACAACAGGTACAGATTTTAGACTTATTTTCTCACTCATCACTCAAAACACATTTCAATCAAATATTCTCACCTCACGCTTTATTTTTTGTAGAATATAAAAGAAAACATTTGATATTTCACAAAAATTATATTTTCTTTTGAATTATTATCAACTTTTTTTGATAACATTCGTTATTCTGAAACAAGTTTTTAATATTTAGTGTTTTTTTTGAATATTTAATAAATAATTCATTTAATAAATATTTAATATTATTTAATATGTTTAATATTATTTAGTATATTTAATATTATTTAATATATTTAACATTATTTTATTTATTTAATATCACTTAATATTTATTTTGTAATTAAAAGTTGTGAATTGTGAAATAATTAAGTGAACGGTAAAGCAAATACTTATTACATTTTTTTTCTGCAATAATTTTCTTTTTTGAGTAGGAAATAACGAATGTTACTAAAAAAACGGTAAAATTAGATGATAAATTTGCCTTTTTTCATTTTGTTTTGTCTCTCCTTTTTAATAAGGTCAAATCGACTGGGAGACTGGGACAATTTACCTCGAATGGCTCCTTTGGCGACACCGGAAACTCTCTCTGAGGCATCAAGTTATCCACCATCGCCAATTCCACCCCCGAGACCAATGAGACGAACTCCGAAAATTTCCGGCAATTTATCAACTGCTGCTGACGATCTCAAAAATAATCTTCATTTTGCAATGCTCTCGGCGAAGAATTATTTTCTTCGTGAGGAAACAATGGGAAGCAATAGCAGCAGCGGTAACAGTGAGGCGAGTTACGAGAGTCCTAAAAGTTTGGGAGCTGGACTTCCACCTCCTGTCCCGAGGAGGGGCGATTCTGTGATAGCGAGAAGGTGAGAAATTTCCTCTGAATATTATCTGAAAAATAGCGTTTAAATTATTTCTAATTTTATTAATAATTTTTAATTTATTTTTAATCATATTATTATTTATTTTTAAGTAGAAATTCATAAGTGGAATTAGTTTTCTTTCTATTTTATCGAATACTTTTCTTTCCTTTTGTTTCTTTATTAATAAACAATATTTTGGTTTTTGTAATTTTTGGTAAATCGTATTTTTAAAATGCTAAATTAAAGAAAAATAAATAGTTTAATATCGCGATTGTCGAAGAATTAATTAACTTACTAATAATCTTCTTGGGAATTTTAGGGAACTTCGAGTATGTACTGCCGCCTGTTGCAGGGACGATCTTTCAGAAAATTCTTCAACCCACACGTCCTCGCATTCTTCGGGAAATTCTCAAATTTCCCATCGGGTGCAAATCGATTTTGCCGAAGGGAACGAAAACTGTCTCTCTGGCGTTGACTATTTCGGAACGAAGGTAAAAATAAACACGTTCGCGCCCTGAAAACAAAAGGTAACATTATTCAAACATTTCGAATAAAAAAAGGTATAAAGAATATAAAAAAGAAAACAAAGGTATAAAGAATATAAAAAAGAAAAAAAATGTATAAAAAATATAAAAAAGAAAAAAAAAGTATAAAGAATATAAAAAAGAAAAAAGATATAAAGAATATAAAAAAGAAAAAAAGATATAAAGAATATAAAAAAGAAAAAAAGATATAAAGAATATAAAAAAGAAAAAAGATATAAAGAACATAATAAAAAACATAATAAAGAAATAAATAGAATTTTTCTGGAGATAAAACAAAAAATAATACTCACAGCTGTGACAAATTTAATTCCCCTTTTTCTGCGATTTCTAGAAAAAATTTTAACTCTCCCCCTGACTCGAAACAAAAATTTTGATTCACTCTGAGAGACAATCCATATTCTTCCATTGAATTTTCTCTCCAATTGTTTTCAATTTCAGGAACCGACGATAATGACGCCAACGACGACGACGACAACAACAACTCCGAGACAAACGGACAGTAACGAAGTCTTCCTCAGCGTGAGAACTTCTCCCGATTGTAAAGGTCTAATGGCTCCGGCAACTGATTTAGGCGCAGAATGGAAAAGAAAACTGGATTCTGGAGCAATTAGCTGTAATGCATCACTACCTCTTTTGCGCGGTTTATCACCAACTCCTTCTGCGACTCAGTACAATTCTCCATTTTTCAACGCAAAGAGAAAAAAATACGTTTATCCAATCACTCTAGTCGGACGTGGTGAAAGTAGCGTTTAAAAAATAATTATTATTAAGCAAAAACGATTTCAAAAAAAAAAAAAAAAAAATACGGGACCATGGGAATTTAGGAAAAACAAAATATCTGCAGATTTCGTTTCTTTCGCCCTTAGGAAAAAACAAAAATTGTCCATAAAATTCTAAATTTGTATATCTAAGACAAAGTGGAAAAAAATGATTTGCTAAACTGTTGTTAACGAAAACAAAAATAAATATTCAATTTAAATTTGAAATTAAATTGAAATTCGACAGGAAAAATATTGGAAAAATTGAAGGAGAACTAGAAATTTTTCCATTTATAATAATCTAGTCAATATTCATACAAAAAAAATAAATTCAAATCTCTGCAGTGAAGTCCAACTTTGGTTTTTTTTCTCGCAATATTTGCATTTTGAAATTATACTTTACAAATAGAAAATAAAAAAAGAAAAAAGAAATGTAACGACTTTTCGACATAAAAAAAATTCTAAAAATTAATTTCCCCCTTGAAATATTATTAAACATCGAAAAAATAAACATAAAAATTCCTCCGAATTTAAGAAAATTATCGGTAAATTAAAATTAATTAAAATTTTTTTTTCCTATAATTACTAAAATAGAATTATAATTAATATTAATATAAAATCTTTAATTATATTGATAGAAAGTCTTTAATTCATATTAATTAAATTTAATCAATTAATATAAAGTCTAATTAATATTAATTTAATTTAATCAATTAATACAAAGTCCTAACACTAAATATTTCAGATATCATATTTATCCTTTACACTTTTGAAAAAATTGTTAAAATGTGATGATGAATTTTCTTTTATCAAAAGACTGCAAATACTTCCAAAAATGTAAATTTTCGGTGTAAATCTAGTTTGGTTAGAAAAAAATTTTCTAAATAATAATAATAATAATAATTAATCTTGTAAATTGTGTCATTATATTTAAATGTAAAAAATACCGTGTAAGTTAATATTTAAGTAGGTCGAATACAGTTTATAAAAAGATGTAAGAAGTGCATATAAAGATTAAGTCAAAAGTGTCCATATTCTAAGTTTTTCATAGAACGATAAATTTCTACTATTAAAAAAAATAGTGTTAAACAAATTTTAAAATAATTTCCCCGCGAGAATTTGATTTAAAAAAAAATAGTAAAAAATAGTAAAAAAATAGTAACTAAATAAATTATTACTAAACCAATTATTACTTTTATTAAAACTAAAATTAATTTCCGACTGAAAATAAAAAGAAAACCGAAATTCACAGTTCTGTGAATTATAATTTTTGTTCACGTTTTCGATAAATAAAAAAAATATTTTTAAATCTAAAGTCGGATTTTTTTTACAATTAAATTAAAGAAGAAAAATAACTGTATTATTAAAATATAAAAATTGTATAAAAATTCTACCTCGATGAAATATTTCTGAGATTGTTTTTTCAATCAATGATAAAACTTAAAAAACACTTTAAAAAATAGATATTTATACAATATTAAATAGATTATAGAATAAAAGATTGTAAATTTCATGTTTTTTTTGAAAAATCACTTGTCAGAAATGTTTCTTCTTTAGAAGCGAAATAGTTATTTAAATTTTAAAATGTAGTCACGATGTAAGTTAGAAAAATAATAAATAAAAAAATAAATAAAAAAAATAATGAATATAATAAAATTATAAATGCTATACAGATTATATTTCTCAATAATTGTAGAAAGAATAATTCATTGCTTTTCTGTTATATAATAATTGCAATTTAGAAAAATAATTTGTAAGCAAATAAAATTATCAGAATTGAAATAATTCTCGTTCATTTATTTAATTTCTCGAATCATGTAAATTCATATTTATTTCTTCTTCAATTTTTGTTTCGATAAATTTGCGTAAATTAAAAAAAAATTATATGCAGTTTTTTCTCATCTACTTTAAATTTATTTTGTTTCAAACATAAATAAATTTAGAAATCGCTTTAAAAATTTTGATTAGAGTTTTTATGAATAATTAAATTCTTTTGATCAGTTTCTTCAAATTTAAAAAAAAAATTTCTTTTTGTTATAAAAAAAATTATATGCAGTTTTTTCTCATCTACTTTAAATTTATTTGATTTATTCAATTTTAATATTTAATAAAATAAAAAATAATTAATACAATAAAATAGAAATAAAATAGAAATCAAATAAATATAAAGTGGATGAGAAAAAACTGGATATAATTTTTTTTCAAAAGAAACAAAATTTTTTTTTGAATAAATAAATTTAATTTTGAATAAATAAATTTGGAAATCGATTTAAAAATTTTGATTAGAGTTTTTATGAATAATTAAATTCTTTTGACCAGTTTCTTTACATTTAAAATAAAAAATTCTTTTTTTTGAAAATTTAATTAAAAATTTGAAAAATAATCAAATTGAACAAAAAATTTTTGCTATTTTTTAAAAACAATCTTGCCTGCTTTATAATTATGATTAAAAAGTTGATTTTTCGATTTTATTAAAATTATATCGATAAATTGAATAATTGAAATCGAAATGTAGATTTTTAAATTTAATTTTTATTCTCATTACACATATAAATCTGTAAATATCCACACATCTTATTTTCACATTCACAAAATTGTCTCTCTTTTTCTTTTAGAGAATAAAAAACAATATTTTCAGTCAAACATATTTTAAGTAGACTTAGTTTACTTTTTTTAGGTTCTAAATTGCCACGTATTCTCGGAATAGGTATTTAAATAGTTTTAAGAGAGTAAATTTTACAATAAATGTATAAAATTCTGATCAATATTTTTTTACAGGCAAAATTTGGAGTTTCCTATATTTAAAAAAAAATAATTGACTCACTGAATAGCAGAGGCCCAAGGCGGAGTCATTGGTTGTGGATTTTGTAAGTATGACATGACAACAGCAGAGATCGATAACATAAAACTACTAAGAATTTGTTTTGTATCGTCGCTCACCCTTGAATTAGCAAAACTAATGCAGGAACAATAAAGAGCGACCCACGCACACCATTTTAGTCGCATCATTAAACCGCACATACTAAATATCATTCCCAAAATGTTCATATAATCTGGCGTTAAATCATCTCCTGGTTGAGCCTGTGTACTTGCCACCGAGGGTTTATATCTAATTTCCTTCTCAGGACGTCTCGGATCTGTCGAACTGTTCATACTGTTGGGAAAATAAAGAAATTTTACAGGTTAGAAACGGAAAAACGATGAATAAATCAATTAAAAATTGATGTAAACAAGTGGTTTGTTAGTTCAGGACTTACTTGAAGTAATTATGTACAAAGTGTAGAGAGTAGAAAAATTTATAAACACTATTATTACTACGAATTATTAAAAAAACAGAGTGATTGTTTTAATGAAACTGACGTTGACGTATCACTTTTGCTTGATCAGCTGATCATAATCACGTGACTTGCTGTATGGTCACGTGACTCATTTGTCGAACATAACCTTCAATTCTAAGTTTGCGGGCTTTGCGGCATTTAGAGATTCTTTGCTCCAAAACAGTTCGATATTTTTTATCAATTTCTTGTAATCGAAACTATTGGTGAGCATATTTTTGTATATAGATAGAGAAATACACATTTCTTTTATTTATTTTCCAGTATATAAAATAGGGAAAAATATTTTCCGAAATATTTATGAATTTTGGTGTCGGGTAATGTTAACAACGTGGTCTCATTTTGTCAAAATAATAATAAAAAATAATTCTTCTATTCCTGTCAGACGAAACGTTATTAATAATTTGGTTGTGAGGCGATTATCGAAAATGCCGGCAGAAATTAAAATTGGAACACACAATGGTGTATTTCATTGCGACGAAGTTTTGGCCTGCTATATGCTGAAAACATTACCGGAATACAAAAATGCCTCGATTGTTAGGTAAGAAGTGTATAATTTTTTTAACAATCGTCCTCAGTTGAAGAACTGAGGAGTTAATTTTTGGATTTTTCGTCGAAATTCCGAAAGCATTTTTTAGTTTTTAAATTCCTAACCTAAAAATTACAGCCGGAACGACCGGAACTTTAATTAATTTTAATTCACTTAATTTAATTCTAATTTAATGCGAAATAAATAGTTTGAAAATAATTTATATTTTCAGATCACGAGATCCGGATGTATTGAAAACATGCGATATTGTAGTTGATGTGGGAGGAGAATACAATCCTGACAAACATCGTTATGATCATCATATGAGGTATATAATTTATTAGAACTAATTTTACAATTAATATTAAAATTTTAAATTTACTAATAATTCCTTAATTAATAATATTTTACAGCGAATGCTTTAATCAAAACTATAAATTTACTAATAAAACTAATTGACACTATAAATTTTCTATATTTGTTGTTTATTTTCCCACTAGTAAATTATTGAATTTCTTTGCAAGAATATCATTATTCTCATAGATATTAATATTTCTAGCGTAATTCAAATAATTTCAAATTGCAATTTTTATACAATTTCTAAAGAGAATGCAATTACTTGAAATCACCATAACATAAACATCAATCTATGTTTCCTAAATATTTTTATGGCAAAATTGCTGCGATATTTTTTTATTAATTTACTCAGTGAACGATTTATTTCGTTGATAAATGTTGTAGACTTCAACGTCGTTTGAAAATAAATATTTAATTATTATATCGGCAAGAATTCAATTATTTTCATAAATAAGAAAATTCTTCACAAAATTAAAATATTTTCTTAAATATATTAAAATTCTTTAAAGAAATTCCATTATTTTCAATACAATTTTAATCAAATTTTCCTGCAAAAATACAATTATATTAAATAGTATTATTTAAAATCAATTACTCTCGAAGAGTTTAAATCAAAATTCAATTATTTTCAACAATTCTAATAAAATTTTTTAAAACAATTCAATTGTTTCTAAAAGTTAATAAAATTCTTTGCTTTTTAGGGTTCCGTACACCTTCGGTTAACCGGCGGAACCCTATTGATTTTTACAATCTGATCACACACAATATATTAAAAAAACCTAAAAAAAATTTTTAAATAGAATTTAAAAAAAATTGGACAAGTGCGAGTCGAACTTGCACTCCTTTCAACTCATTTTTCTAGAACAAAAATTAGAAAAGTTACAGAGGTTTTTCCAAAATTACAGACATTTTTTCATTTTGAAAATTCCATTTTCGGTAACTTTTTTCCACTTTATTTTTGAAGGGTTTTTGAAAATTTTCCTAACAACTGGAATAAAACCATGCAACTTCTTCTTTAGACGCATTTTTCTAGGACTAAAATTAAAAAAGTTACAACGGTTTTTCCAAAATCACTGAGATTTTTTCATTTTGAAAATTCAATTTTCGATAACTTTTTGCCAGTTTATTTTTTTAAGAATTTTGAAAATTTTTCTGTTAATTGGAACCAAACCATGCAACTTCTTCTTTAGACGCATTTTTCTAGGACCAAAATTAAAAAAGTTACAACGGTTTTCCCAAAATCACTGAGATTTTTTAATTTTGAAACTTCAATTTTCGGTAACTTTTTGCCAGTTTATTTTTTTTTAAATTTTAAAAATTTTTCTGTTAACTGGAACCAAACCATGCAACTTCTTCTTTAGACGCATTTTTCTAGGACCAAAATTAAAAAAGTTACAGAGGTTTTCCCAAAATCACTGAGATTTTATCATTTTGAAACTTCAATTTTCGGTAACTTTTTGCCAGTTTATTTTTTTAAGAATTTTGAAAATTTTTCTGTTAATTGGAACCAAACCATGCAACTTCTTCTTTAGACGCATTTTTCTAGGACCAAAATTAAAAAAGTTACAGACGTTTTCCCAAAATCACAGACATTTTTTCATTTTGAAACTTCAATTTTCGGTAACTTTTTGCCAGTTTATTTTTTTAAGAATTTTGAAAATTTTTCTGTTAATTGGAACCAAACCATGCAACTTCTTCTTTAGACGCATTTTTCTAGGACCAAAATTAAAAAAGTTACAACGGTTTTTCCAAAATCACAGACATTTTTTCATTTTGAAACTTCAATTTTCGATAACTTTTTGCCAGTTTATTTTTTTAAGAATTTTGAAAATTTTTCTGTTAATTGGAACCAAACCATGCAACTTCTTCTTTAGACGCATTTTTCTAGGACCAAAATTAAAAAAGTTACAGACGTTTTCCCAAAATCACTGAGATTTTATCATTTTGAAACTTCAATTTTCGGTAACTTTTTGCCAGTTTATTTTTTTAAGAATTTTGAAAATTTTTCTGTTAATTGGAACCAAACCATGCAACTTCTTCTTTAGACGCATTTTTCTAGGACCAAAATTAAAAAAGTTACAGACGTTTTCCCAAAATCACAGACATTTTTTCATTTTGAAACTTCAATTTTCGGTAACTTTTTGCCAGTTTATTTTTTTAAGAATTTTAAAAATTTTTCTGTTAATTGGAACCAAACCATGCAACTTCTTCTTTAGACGCATTTTTCTAGGACCAAAATTAAAAAAATTTACAAAGGATTTTCCAAAATCACTGAGATTTTTTCATTTTTCAAATTCAATTTTCGGTAACTTTTTGCCAGTTTATTTTTTAAGGAATTTTGAAAATTTTTCTGTTAATTGGAACCAAACCATGCAACTTCTTCTTTCGACGCATTTTTCTAGGACCAAAATTAAAAAAGTTACAACGGTTTTTCCAAAATCACTGAGATTTTTTCATTTTGAAAATTCAATTTTCGGTAACTTTTTGCCAGTTTATTTTTTTAAGAATTTTGAAAATTTTTCTGTTAATTGGAACCAAACCATGCAACTTCTTCTTTAGACGCATTTTTCTAGGACCAAAATTAAAAAAGTTACAGACGTTTTCCCAAAATCACTGAGATTTTATCATTTTGAAACTTCAATTTTCGGTAACTTTTCGCCAGTTTATTTTTTTAAGAATTTTTAAAATTTTTTTGTTAACTGGAACCAAAGCATGTAACTTCTTCTTTAGACGCATTTTTCTAGGACCAAAATTAAAAAAGTTACAACGGTTTTTCCAAAATCACTGAGATTTTTTCATTTTGAAAATTCAATTTTCGATAACTTTTTGCCAGTTTATTTTTTTAAGATTTTTGAAAATTTTTCTGTTAATTGGAACCAAACCATGCAACTTCTTCTTTAGACGCATTTTTCTAGGACCAAAATTAAAAAAGTTACAACGGTTTTTCCAAAATCACAGACATTTTTTCATTTTGAAAATTCAATTTTCGGTAACTTTTCGCCAGTTTATTTTTTTAAGAATTTTGAAAATTTTTCTGTTAATTGGAACCAAACCATGCAACTTCTTCTTTAGACGCATTTTTCTAGGACCAAAATTAAAAAAGTTACAGAGGTTTTCCCAAAATCACAGACATTTTTTCATTTTGAAACTTCAATTTTCGGTAACTTTTTGCCAGTTTATTTTTTTAAGAATTTTGAAAATTTTTCTGTTAATTGGAACCAAACCATGCAACTTCTTCTTTAGACGCATTTTTCTAGGACCAAAATTAAAAAAGTTACAACGGTTTTTCCAAAATCACAGACATTTTTTCATTTTGAAAATTCAATTTTCGGTAACTTTTCGCCAGTTTATTTTTTTAAGAATTTTGAAAATTTTTCTGTTAATTGGAACCAAACCATGCAACTTCTTCTTTAGACGCATTTTTCTAGGACCAAAATTAAAAAAGTTACAGAGGTTTTTCCAAAATCACAGACATTTTTTCATTTTGAAAATTCAATTTTCGGTAACTTTTTGCCAGTTTATTTTTTTAAGAATTTTGAAAATTTTTCTGTTAATTGGAACCAAACCATGCAACTTCTTCTTTAGACGCATTTTTCTAGGACCAAAATTAAAAAAGTTACAGACGTTTTCCCAAAATCACAGACATTTTTTCATTTTGAAACTTCAATTTTCGGTAACTTTTTGCCAGTTTATTTTTTTAAGAATTTTGAAAATTTTTCTGTTAATTGGAACCAAACCATGCAACTTCTTCTTTAGACGCATTTTTCTAGGACCAAAATTAAAAAAGTTACAACGGTTTTTCCAAAATCACAGACATTTTTTCATTTTGAAAATTCAATTTTCGGTAACTTTTCGCCAGTTTATTTTTTTAAGAATTTTGAAAATTTTTCTGTTAATTGGAACCAAACCATGCAACTTCTTCTTTAGACGCATTTTTCTAGGACCAAAATTAAAAAAGTTACAGACGTTTTCCCAAAATCACAGACATCTTTTCATTTTAAAACTTCAATTTTCGGTAACTTTTTGCCAGTTTATTTTTTTAAGAATTTTGAAAATTTTTCTGTTAATTGGAACCAAACCATGCAACTTCTTCTTTAGACGCATTTTTCTAGGACCAAAATTAAAAAAGTTACAGACGTTTTCCCAAAATCACTGAGATTTTATCATTTTGAAACTTCAATTTTCGGTAACTTTTTGCCAGTTTATTTTTTATAAAATTTTGAAAATTTTTCTGTTAATTGGAACCAAAACATGCAACTTCTTCTTTAGACGCATTTTTCTAGGACCAAAATTAAAAAAGTTACAGACGTTTTCCCAAAATCACAGACATTTTTTCATTTTGAAACTTCAATTTTCGGTAACTTTTTGCCAGTTTATTTTTTTAAGAATTTTGAAAATTTTTCTGTTAATTGGAACCAAACCATGCAACTTCTTCTTTAGACGCATTTTTCTAGGACCAAAATTAAAAAAGTTACAACGGTTTTTCCAAAATCACAGACATTTTTTCATTTTGAAATTTCAATTTTCGGTAACTTTTTGCCAGTTTATTTTTTAAAGAATTTTGAAAATTTTTCTGTTAATTGGAACCAAACCATGCAACTTCTTCTTTCGACGCATTTTTCTAGGACCAAAATTAAAAAAGTTACAACGGTTTTTCCAAAATCACTGAGATTTTTTCATTTTGAAACTTCAATTTTCGGTAACTTTTTGCCAGTTTATTTTTTTAAGAATTTTGAAAATTTTTCTGTTAATTGGAACCAAACCATGCAACTTCTTCTTTAGACGCATTTTTCTAGGACCAAAATTAAAAAAGTTACAACGGTTTTTCCAAAATCACTGAGATTTTTTCATTTTGAAAATTCAATTTTCGATAACTTTTTGCCAGTTTATTTTTTTAAGATTTTTGAAAATTTTTCTGTTAATTGGAACCAAACCATGCAACTTCTTCTTTAGACGCATTTTTCTAGGACCAAAATTAAAAAAGTTACAGAGGTTTTTTCCCAAAATCACAGACATTTTTTCATTTTGAAACTTCAATTTTCGGTAACTTTTTGCCAGTTTATTTTTTTTAAGAATTTTGAAAATTTTTCTGTTAATTGGAACCAAACCATGCAACTTCTTCTTTAGACGCATTTTTCTAGGACCAAAATTAAAAAAGTTACAGAGGTTTTCCCAAAATCACAGACAATTTTCATTTTGAAACTTCAATTTTCGGTAACTTTTTGCCAGTTTATTTTTTTAAGAATTTTGAAAATTTTTCTGTTAATTGGAACCAAACCATGCAACTTCTTCTTTAGACGCATTTTTCTAGGACCAAAATTAAAAAAGTTACAGAGGTTTTTCCAAAATCACAGACATTTTTTCATTTTGAAAATTCAATTTTCGGTAACTTTTTGCCAGTTTATTTTTTTAAGAATTTTGAAAATTTTTCTGATAATTGGAACAAAACCATGCAACTTCTTCTTTAGACGCATTTTTCTAGGACCAAAATTAAAAAAGTTAGAAAGATTTCTCCAAAAATCACAGACTTTTTTTCATTTTGAAACTTCAAATTTCGGTAACTTTTTGCCAGTTTATTTTTTTAAGAATTTTGAAAATTTTTCTGTTAATTGGAACCAAACCATGCAACTTCTTCTTTAGACGCATTTTTCTAGGACCAAAATTAAAAAAGTTACAGAGGTTTTCCCAAAATCACAGACATTTTTTCATTTTGAAACTTCAATTTTCGGTAACTTTTTGCCAGTTTATTTTTTTAAGAATTTTAAAAATTTTTCTGTTAATTGGAACCAAACCATGCAACTTCTTCTTTAGACGCATTTTTCTAGGACCAAAATTAAAAAAGTTACAGAGGTTTTCCCAAAATCACAGACATTTTTTCATTTTGAAACTTCAATTTTCGGTAACTTTTTGCCAGTTTATTTTTTTAAGAATTTTGAAAATTTTTCTGTTAATTGGAACCAAACCATGCAACTTCTTCTTTAGACGCATTTTTCTAGGACCAAAATTAAAAAAGTTACAGACGTTTTCCCAAAATCACAGACATTTTTTCATTTTGAAACTTCAATTTTTGGTAACTTTTTGCCAGTTTATTTTTTTAAGAATTTTAAAAATTTTTCTGTTAATTGGAACCAAACCATGCAACTTCTTCTTTAGACGCATTTTTCTAGGACCAAAATTAAAAAAGTTACATAGGTTTTCCCAAAATCACAGACATTTTTTCATTTTGTAAATTCAATTTTCGATAACTTTTTGCCAGTTTATTTTTTTAGGAATTTTGAAAATTTTTCTGTTAATTGGAACCAAACCATGCAACTTCTTCTTTAGACGAATTTTTCTAGGACCAAAATTAAAAAAGTTACAAAGGTTTTTCCAAAATCACTAAAATTTTTTCATTTTGAAACTTGAATTTTCGGTAACTTTTTGCCAGTTTATTTTTTTAAGAATTTTAAAAATTTTTCTGTTAATTGGAACCAAACCATGCAACTTCTTCTTTAGACGCATTTTTCTAGGACCAAAATTAAAAAAGTTACAAAGGTTTTTCCAAAATCACAGAAATTTTTTCATTTTGAAAATTCAATTTTCGGTAACTTTTTGCCAGTTTATTTTTTTAAGAATTTTGAAAATTTTTCTGTTAATTGGAACCAAACCATGCAACTTCTTCTTTAGACGCATTTTTCTAGGACCAAAATTAAAAAAGTTACAGAGGTTTTTCCAAAATCACAGACATTTTTTCATTTTGAAACTTCAATTTTCGGTAACTTTTTGCCAGTTTATTTTTTTAAGAATTTTGAAAATTTTTCTGTTAACTGGAACCAAACCATGCAACTTCTTCTTTAGACGCATTTTTCTAGGACCAAAATTAAAAAAGTTACAACGGTTTTTCCAAAATCACTGAGATTTTTTCATTTTGAAAATTCAATTTTCGGTAACTTTTTGCCAGTTTATTTTTTTAAGAATTTTGAAAATTTTTCTGTTAATTGGAACCAAACCATGCAACTTCTTCTTTAGACGCATTTTTCTAGGACCAAAATTAAAAAAGTTACAACGGTTTTTCCAAAATCACAGACATTTTTTCATTTTGAAAATTCAATTTTCGGTAACTTTTTGCCAGTTTATTTTTTTAAGAATTTTGAAAATTTTTCTGTTAATTGGAACCAAACCATGCAACTTCTTCTTTAGACGCATTTTTCTAGGACCAAAATTAAAAAAGTTACAGAGGTTTTCCCAAAATCACTGAGATTTTTTCATTTTGAAACTTCAATTTTCGGTAACTTTTTGCCAGTTTATTTTTTTAAGAATTTTGAAAATTTTTCTGTTAATTGGAACCAAACCATGCAACTTCTTCTTTAGACGCATTTTTCTAGGACCAAAATTAAAAAAGTTACAACGGTTTTTCCAAAATCACTGAGATTTTTTCATTTTGAAAATTCAATTTTCGGTAACTTTTTGCCAGTTTATTTTTTTTTAAATTTTGAAAATTTTTCTGTTAATTGGAACCAAACCATGCAACTTCTTCTTTAGACGCATTTTTCTAGGACCAAAATTAAAAAAGTTACAGAGGTTTTCCCAAAATCACAGGCTCTTTTTCATTTTGAAAATAGAATTTTCGGTAACTTTTTGCCAGTTTATTTTTTTAAGAATTTTAAAAATTTTTCTGTTAATTGGAACCAAACCATGCAACTTCTTCTTTAGACGCATTTTTCTAGGACCAAAATTAAAAAAGTTACAGAGGTTTTCCCAAAATCACAGACATTTTTTCATTTTGAAACTTCAATTTTCGGTAACTTTTTGCCAGTTTATTTTTTTAAGAATTTTGAAAATTTTTCTGTTAATTGGAACCAAACCATGCAACTTCTTCTTTAGACGCATTTTTCTAGGACCAAAATTAAAAAAGTTACAGACGTTTTCCCAAAATCACTGAGATTTTATCATTTTGAAACTTCAATTTTCGGTAACTTTTTGCCAGTTTATTTTTTTAAGAATTTTGAAAATTTTTCTGTTAATTGGAACCAAACCATGCAACTTCTTCTTTAGACGCATTTTTCTAGGACCAAAATTAAAAAAGTTACAAAGGTTTTTCCAAAATCACTAAAATTTTTTCATTTTGAAACTTGAATTTTCGGTAACTTTTTGCCAGTTTATTTTTTTAAGAATTTTTAAAATTTTTCTGTTAATTGGAACCAAACCATGCAACTTTTTCTTTAGACGCATTTTTCTAGGACCAAAATTAAAAAAGTTACAAAGGTTTTTCCAAAATCACAGACATTTTTTCATTTTGAAAATTCAATTTTCGGTAACTTTTCGCCAGTTTATTTTTTTAAGAATTTTGAAAATTTTTCTGTTAATTGGAACCAAACCATGCAACTTCTTCTTTAGACGCATTTTTCTAGGACCAAAATTAAAAAAGTTACAGAGGTTTTCCCAAAATCACAGACATTTTTTCATTTTGAAAATTCAATTTTCGGTAACTTTTTGCCAGTTTATTTTTTTAAGAATTTTGAAAATTTTTCTGTTAATTGGAACCAAACCATGCAACTTCTTCTTTAGACGCATTTTTCTAGGACCAAAATTAAAAAAGTTACAGAGGTTTTCCCAAAATCACTGAGATTTTATCATTTTGAAACTTCAATTTTCGGTAACTTTTTGCCAGTTTATTTTTTTAAGAATTTTAAAAATTTTTCTGTTAATTGGAACCAAACCATGCAACTTCTTCTTTAGACGCATTTTTCTAGGACCAAAATTAAAAAAGTTACAACGGTATTTCTAAAATCACAGACATTTTTTCATTTTGAAAATTCAATTTTCGATAACTTTTTGCCAGTTTATTTCCAAAGGGTTTTTGAAACTTTTCCTAACAACTGGAACAAAATCATGCAACTTCTTCTTTAGACGAATTTTTCTAGGACCAAAATTAAAAAAGTTACAACGGTTTTTCCAAAATCACTGAGATTTTTTCATTTTGAAACTTCAATTTTCAGTAACTTTTTGCCAGTTTATTTTTTTAAGAATTTTGAAAATTTTTCTGTTAATTGGAACCAAACCATGCAACTTCTTCTTTAGACGCATTTTTCTAGGACCAAAATTAAAAAAGTTGCAGACGTTTTCCCAAAATCACAGACATTTTTTCATTTTGAAACTTCAATTTTCGGTAACTTTTTGCCAGTTTATTTTTTTTAAGAATTTTAAAAATTTTTCTGTTAATTGGAACCAAACCATGCAACTTCTTCTTTAGACGCATTTTTCTAGGACCAAAATTAAAAAAGTTACAACGGTTTTTCCAAAATCACAGACATTTTTTCATTTTGAAACTTCAATTTTCGGTAACTTTTTGCCAGTTTATTTTTTTAAGAATTTTGAAAATTTTTCTGTTAATTGGAACCAAACCATGCAACTTCTTCTTTAGACGCATTTTTCTAGGACCAAAATTAAAAAAGTTACAGAGGTTTTTCCAAAATCACTGAGATTTTTTCATTTTGAAACTTCAATTTTCGGTAACTTTTTGCCAGTTTATTTTTTTTTTAATTTTGAAAATTTTTCTGTTAATTGGAACCAAACCATGCAACTTCTTCTTTAGACGCATTTTTCTAGGACCAAAATTAAAAAAGTTACAAAGGTTTTTCCAAAATCACTAAAATTTTTTCATTTTGAAACTTGAATTTTCGGTAACTTTTTGCCAGTTTATTTTTTTAAGAATTTTGAAAATTTTTCTGTTAATTGGAACCAAACCATGCAACTTCTTCTTTAGACGCATTTTTCTAGGACCAAAATTAAAAAAGTTACAAAGGTTTTTCCAAAATCACAGACATTTTTTCATTTTGAAACTTCAATTTTCGGTAACTTTTTGCCAGTTTATTTTTTTAAGAATTTTGAAAATTTTTCTGTTAATTGGAACCAAACCATGCAACTTCTTCTTTAGACGCATTTTTCTAGGACCAAAATTAAAAAAGTTACAGAGGTTTTTCCAAAATCACAGACATTTTTTCATTTTGAAACTTCAATTTTCGGTAACTTTTTGCCAGTTTATTTTTTTAAGAATTTTGAAAATTTTTCTGTTAATTGGAACCAAACCATGCAACTTCTTCTTTAGACGCATTTTTCTAGGACCAAAATTAAAAAAGTTACAACGGTTTTTCCAAAATCACTGAGATTTTTTCATTTTGAAACTTCAATTTTCGGTAACTTTTTGCCAGTTTATTTTTTTAAGAATTTTGAAAATTTTTCTGTTAATTGGAACCAAACCATGCAACTTCTTCTTTAGACGCATTTTTCTAGGACCAAAATTAAAAAAGTTACAGAGGTTTTTCCAAAATCACTGAGATTTTTTCATTTTGAAAATTCAATTTTCGGTAACTTTTTGCCAGTTTATTTTTTTAAGAATTTTGAAAATTTTTCTGTTAATTGGAACCAAACCATGCAACTTCTTCTTTAGACGCATTTTTCTAGGACCAAAATTAAAAAAGTTACAGAGGTTTTTCCAAAATCACAGACATTTTTTCATTTTGAAAATTCAATTTTCGGTAACTTTTTGCCAGTTTATTTTTTTTTAAATTTTGAAAATTTTTCTGTTAATTGGAACCAAACCATGCAACTTCTTCTTTAGACGCATTTTTCTAGGACCAAAATTAAAAAAGTTACAACGGTTTTTCCAAAATCACTGAGATTTTTTCATTTTGAAACTTCAATTTTCGGTAACTTTTTGCCAGTTTATTTTTTTAAGAATTTTGAAAATTTTTCTGTTAATTGGAACCAAACCATGCAACTTCTTCTTTAGACGCATTTTTCTAGGACCAAAATTAAAAAAGTTACAGAGGTTTTCCCAAAATCACAGACATTTTTTCATTTTGAAACTTCAATTTTCGGTAACTTTTTGCCAGTTTATTTTTTTAAGATTTTTAAAAATTTTTCTGTTAATTGGAACCAAACCATGCAACTTCTTCTTTAGACGCATTTTTCTAGGACCAAAATTAAAAAAGTTACAACGGTTTTTCCAAAATCACTGAGATTTTTTCATTTTGAAACTTCAATTTTCGGTAACTTTTTGCCAGTTTATTTTTTTAAGAATTTTGAAAATTTTTCTGTTAACTGGAACAAAACCATGCAACTTCTTCTTTAGACGCATTTTTCTAGGACCAAAATTAAAAAAGTTACAACGGTTTTTCCAAAATCACTGAGATTTTTTCATTTTTAAAAATCAATTTTCGGTAACTTTTTGCCAGTTTATTTTTTTAAGAATTTTGAAAATTTTTCTGTTAATTGGAACCAAACCATGCAACTTCTTCTCTAGACGCATTTTTCTAGGACCAAAATTAAAAAAGTTACAGACGTTTTCCCAAAATCACAGACATTTTTTCATTTTGAAACTTCAATTTTCGGTAACTTTTTGCCAGTTTATTTTTTTAAGAATTTTGAAAATTTTTCTGTTAACTTGAACCAAAGCATGTAACTTCTTCTTTAGACGCATTTTTCTAGGACCAAAATTAAAAAAGTTACAGAGGTTTTTCCAAAATCACTGAGATTTTTTCATTTTGAAAATTCAATTTTTGGTAACGTTTTGCCAGTTTATTTTTTTGAGAATTTTGAAAATTTTCCTAACAACTGGAACAAAACCACGCAACTTCTTCTTTAGACGCATTTTTCTAGGACCAAAATTAAAAAAGTTACAACGGTTTTTCCAAAATCACTGAGATTTTTTCATTTTTAAAAATCAATTTTCGGTAACTTTTTGCCAGTTTATTTTTTTAAGAATTTTGAAAATTTTTCTGTTAATTGGAACCAAACCATGCAACTTCTTCTTTAGACGCATTTTTCTAGGACCAAAATTAAAAAAGTTACAACGGTTTTTCCAAAATCACTGAGATTTTTTCATTTTGAAACTTCAATTTTCGGTAACTTTTTGCCAGTTTATTTTTTTAAGAATTTTGAAAATTTTTCTGTTAATTGGAACCAAACCATGTAACTTCTTCTTTAGACGCATTTTTCTAGGACCAAAATTAAAAAAGTTACAGACGTTTTCCCAAAATCACAGACATTTTTTCATTTTGAAACTTCAATTTTCGGTAACTTTTTGCCAGTATATTTTTTTAAGAATTTTAAAAATTTTTCTGTTAATTGGAACCAAACTATGCAACTTCTTCTTTCGACGCATTTTTCTAGGACCAAAATTAAAAAAGTTACAACGGTTTTTCCAAAATCACAGACATTTTTTTATTTTCAAACTTCAATTTTCGGTAACTTTTTGCCAGTTTATTTTTTTAAGAATTTTTAAAATTTTTCTGTTAATTGGAACCAAACCATGTAACTTCTTCTTTAGACGCATTTTTCTAGGACCAAAATTAAAAAAGTTACAGAGGTTTTTCCAAAATCACTGAGATTTTTTCATTTTGAAACTTCAATTTTCGGTAACTTTTTGCCAGTTTATTTTTTTAAGAATTTTAAAAATTTTTCTGTTAATTGGAACCAAACCATGCAACTTCTTCTTTAGACGCATTTTTCTAGGACCAAAATTAAAAAAGTTACAACGGTTTTCCCAAAATCACAGACATTTTTTCATTTTGAAACTTCAATTTTCGGTAACTTTTTGCCAGTTTATTTTTTTAAGAATTTTGAAAATTTTTCTGTTAATTGGAACCAAACCATGCAACTTCTTCTTTAGACGCATTTTTCTAGGACCAAAATTAAAAAAGTTACAGAGGTTTTTCCAAAATCACTGAGATTTTTTCATTTTGAAAATTCAATTTTCGGTAACTTTTTGCCAGTTTATTTTTTTAAGAATTTTGAAAATTTTTCTGTTAATTGGAACCAAACCATGCAACTTCTTCTTTAGACGCATTTTTCTAGGACCAAAATTAAAAAAGTTACAGAGGTTTTCCCAAAATCACTGAGATTTTTTCATTTTGAAAATTCAATTTTTGGTAACGTTTTGCCAGTTTATTTTTTTGAGAATTTTGAAAATTTTCCTAACAACTGGAACAAAACCACGCAACTTCTTCTTTAGACGCATTTTTCTAGGACCAAAATTAAAAAAGTTACAACGGTTTTTCCAAAATCACTGAGATTTTTTCATTTTTAAAAATCAATTTTCGGTAACTTTTTGCCAGTTTATTTTTTTAAGAATTTTGAAAATTTTTCTGTTAATTGGAACCAAACCATGCAACTTCTTCTTTAGACGCATTTTTCTAGGACCAAAATTAAAAAAGTTACAGAGGTTTTCCCAAAATCACAGACATTTTTTCATTTTGAAACTTCAATTTTCGGTAACTTTTTGCCAGTTTATTTTTTTTTAAATTTTAAAAATTTTTCTGTTAATTGGAACCAAACCATGCAACTTCTTCTTTAGACGCATTTTTCTAGGACCAAAATTAAAAAAGTTACAACGGTTTTCCCAAAATCACAGACATTTTTTCATTTTGAAACTTCAATTTTCGGTAACTTTTTGCCAGTTTATTTTTTTAAGAATTTTGAAAATTTTTCTGTTAATTGGAACCAAACCATGCAACTTCTTCTTTAGACGCATTTTTCTAGGACCAAAATTAAAAAAGTTACAGAGGTTTTTCCAAAATCACAGACATTTTATCATTGTGAAACTTCAATTTTCGGTAACTTTTTGCCAGTTTATTTTTTTAAGATTTTTAAAAATTTTTCTGTTAATTGGAACCAAACCATGCAACTTCTTCTTTAGACGCATTTTTCTAGGACCAAAATTAAAAAAGTTACAACGGTTTTTCCAAAATCACTGAGATTTTTTCATTTTGAAACTTCAATTTTCGGTAACTTTTTGCCAGTTTATTTTTTTAAGAATTTTGAAAATTTTTCTGTTAATTGGAACCAAACCATGCAACTTCTTCTTTAGACGCATTTTTCTAGGACCAAAATTAAAAAAGTTACAGAGGTTTTCCCAAAATCACAGACATTTTTTCATTTTGAAAATTCAATTTTCGATAACTTTTTGCCAGTTTATTTTTTTAAGATTTTTGAAAATTTTTCTGTTAATTGGAACCAAATCATGCAACTTCTTCTTTAGACGCATTTTTCTAGGACCAAAATTAAAAAAGTTACAAAGGATTTTCCAAAATCACAGACATTTTTTCATTTTGAAAATTCAATTTTTGGTAACTTTTTGCCAGTTTATTTTTTTAAGAATTTTGAAAATTTTTCTGTTAACTGGAACCAAACCATGTAACTTCTTCTTTAGACGCATTTTTCTAGGACCAAAATTAAAAAAGTTACAAAGGTTTTTCCAAAATCACAGACATTTTTTCATTTTGAAAAATCAATTTTCGGTAACTTTTTGCCAGTTTATTTTTTTTAGCATTTTGAAAATTTTTCAGATAATTGGAACCAAACCATGTAACTTCTTCTTTAGACGCATTTTTCTAGGACCAAAATTAAAAAAGTTACAGACGTTTTCCCAAAATCACAGACATTTTTTCATTTTGAAACTTCAATTTTCGGTAACTTTTTGCCAGTTTATTTTTTTAAGAATTTTAAAAATTTTTCTGTTAATTGGAACCAAACCATGCAACTTCTTCTTTAGACGCATTTTTCTAGGACCAAAATTAAAAAAGTTACAGAGGTTTTCCCAAAATCACAGACATTTTTTCATTTTGAAAATTCAATTTTCGGTAACTTTTTGCCAGTTTATTTTTTTAAGATTTTTAAAAATTTTTCTGTTAATTGGAACCAAACCATGCAACTTCTTCTTTCGACGCATTTTTCTAGGACCAAAATTAAAAAAGTTACAACGGTTTTTCCAAAATCACTGAGATTTTTTCATTTTGAAACTTCAATTTTCGGTAACTTTTTGCCAGTTTATTTTTTTAAGAATTTTGAAAATTTTTCTGTTAATTGGAACCAAACCATGCAACTTCTTCTTTAGACGCATTTTTCTAGGACCAAAATTAAAAAAGTTACAAAGGTTTTTCCAAAATCACTGAGATTTTTTCATTTTGAAACTTCAATTTTCGGTAACTTTTTGCCAGTTTATTTTTTTAAGAATTTTGAAAATTTTTCTGTTAATTGGAACCAAACCATGCAACTTCTTCTTTAGACGCATTTTTCTAGGACCAAAATTAAAAAAGTTACAGAGGTTTTCCCAAAATCACTGAGATTTTATCATTTTGAAACTTCAATTTTCGGTAACTTTTTGCCAGTTTATTTTTTTAAGATTTTTAAAAATTTTTCTGTTAATTGGAACCAAACTATGCAACTTCTTCTTTAGACGCATTTTTCTAGGACCAAAATTAAAAAAGTTACAGAGGTTTTTCCAAAATCACTGAGATTTTTTCATTTTGAAAATTCAATTTTCGGTAACTTTTTGCCAGTTTATTTTTTTTTAAATTTTGAAAATTTTTCTGTTAATTGGAACCAAACCATGCAACTTCTTCTTTAGACGCATTTTTCTAGGACCAAAATTAAAAAAGTTACAACGGTTTTTCCAAAATCACAGAGATTTTTTTATTTTGAAACTTCAATTTTCGGTAACTTTTTGCCAGTTTATTTTTTTAAGAATTTTGAAAATTTTTCTGTTAATTGGAACCAAACCATGCAACTTCTTCTTTAGACGCATTTTTCTAGGACCAAAATTAAAAAAGTTACAAAGGTTTTTCCAAAACCACAGACATTTTTTAATTTTGAAACTTCAATTTTCGGTAACTTTTTGCCAGTTTATTTTTTTAAGAATTTTGAAAATTTTTCTGATAACTGGAACAAAACCATGCAACTTCTACTTTTGACGCATTTTTCTAGGACCAAAATTAAAAAAGTTACAACTTTTTTTTTTCCAAAATCACAGACATTTTTTCATTTTGAAACTTCAATTTTTGGTAACTTTTTTCCAGTTTATTTTTTTAAGAATTTTGAAAATTTTTCTGTTAATTGGAACCAAACCATGCAACTTCTTCTTTAGACGCATTTTTCTAGGACCAAAATTAAAAAAGTTACAGAGGTTTTCCCAAAATCACAGACATTTTTTCATTTTGAAACTTCAATTTTCGGTAACTTTTTGCCAGTTTATTTTTTTAAGATTTTTAAAAAATTTTTCTGTTAATTGGAACCAAACCATGCAACTTCTTCTTTCGACGCATTTTTCTAGGACCAAAATTAAAAAAGTTACAACGGTTTTTCCAAAATCACAGACATTTTTTCATTTTGAAACTTCAATTTTCGGTAACTTTTTGCCAGTTTATTTTTTTTTAATTTTTGAAAATTTTTCTGTTAATTGGAACCAAACCATGCAACTTCTTCTTTAGACGCATTTTTCTAGGACCAAAATTAAAAAAGTTACAGAGGTTTTCCCAAAATCACAGACATTTTTTCATTTTGAAACTTCAATTTTCGGTAACTTTTTGCCAGTTTATTTTTTTAAGATTTTTAAAAATTTTTCTGTTAATTGGAACCAAACCATGCAACTTCTTCTTTCGACGCATTTTTCTAGGACCAAAATTAAAAAAGTTACAACGGTTTTTCCAAAATCACTGAGATTTTTTCATTTTTAAAAATCAATTTTCGGTAACTTTTTGCCAGTTTATTTTTTTAAGAATTTTGAAAATTTTTCTGTTAATTGGAACCAAACCATGCAACTTCTTCTTTAGACGCATTTTTCTAGGACCAAAATTAAAAAAGTTACAACGGTTTTCCCAAAATCACAGACATTTTTTCATTTTGAAACTTCAATTTTCGGTAACTTTTTGCCAGTTTATTTTTTTAAGAATTTTGAAAATTTTTCTGTTAATTGGAACCAAACCATGCAACTTCTTCTTTAGACGCATTTTTCTAGGACCAAAATTAAAAAAGTTACAGAGGTTTTCCCAAAATCACTGAGATTTTATCATTTTGAAACTTCAATTTTCGGTAACTTTTTGCCAGTTTATTTTTTTAAGATTTTTAAAAATTTTTCTGTTAATTGGAACCAAACTATGCAACTTCTTCTTTAGACGCATTTTTCTAGGACCAAAATTAAAAAAGTTACAGAGGTTTTTCCAAAATCACTGAGATTTTTTCATTTTGAAAATTCAATTTTTGGTAACGTTTTGCCAGTTTATTTTTTTGAGAATTTTGAAAATTTTCCTAACAACTGGAACAAAACCACGCAACTTCTTCTTTAGACGCATTTTTCTAGGACCAAAATTAAAAAAGTTACAACGGTTTTTCCAAAATCACTGAGATTTTTTCATTTTGAAACTTCAATTTTCGGTAACTTTTTGCCAGTTTATTTTTTTAAGAATTTTGAAAATTTTTCTGTTAATTGGAACCAAACCATGCAACTTCTTCTTTAGACGCATTTTTCTAGGACCAAAATTAAAAAAGTTACAGAGGTTTTCCCAAAATCACAGACATTTTTTCATTTTGAAACTTCAATTTTCGGTAACTTTTTGCCAGTTTATTTTTTTAAGAATTTTGAAAATTTTTCTGTTAATTGGAACCAAACCATGCAACTTCTTCTTTAGACGCATTTTTCTAGGACCAAAATTAAAAAAGTTACAGAGGTTTTTCCAAAATCACTGAGATTTTTTCATTTTGAAAATTCAATTTTCGGTAACTTTTTGCCAGTTTATTTTTTTAAGAATTTTGAAAATTTTTCTGTTAATTGGAACCAAACCATGCAACTTCTTCTTTAGACGCATTTTTCTAGGACCAAAATTAAAAAAGTTACAGACGTTTTCCCAAAATCACAGACATTTTTTCATTTTGAAACTTCAATTTTCGGTAACTTTTTGCCAGTTTATTTTTTTAAGAATTTTGAAAATTTTTCTGTTAATTGGAACCAAACCATGCAACTTCTTCTTTAGACGCATTTTTCTAGGACCAAAATTAAAAAAGTTACAGAGGTTTTCCCAAAATCACTGAGATTTTATCATTTTGAAACTTCAATTTTCGGTAACTTTTTGCCAGTTTATTTTTTTAAGATTTTTAAAAATTTTTCTGTTAATTGGAACCAAACTATGCAACTTCTTCTTTAGACGCATTTTTCTAGGACCAAAATTAAAAAAGTTACAGAGGTTTTTCCAAAATCACAGACATTTTTTCATTTTGAAAATTCAATTTTCGGTAACTTTTTGCCAGTTTATTTTTTTAAGAATTTTGAAAATTTTTCTGTTAATTGGAACCAAACCATGCAACTTCTTCTTTCGACGCATTTTTCTAGGACCAAAATTAAAAAAGTTACAACGGTTTTTCCAAAATCACTGAGATTTTTTCATTTTGAAACTTCAATTTTCGGTAACTTTTTGCCAGTTTATTTTTTTAAGAATTTTGAAAATTTTTCTGTTAATTGGAACCAAACCATGCAACTTCTTCTTTAGACGCATTTTTCTAGGACCAAAATTAAAAAAGTTACAGAGGTTTTCCCAAAATCACTGAGATTTTATCATTTTGAAACTTCAATTTTCGGTAACTTTTTGCCAGTTTATTTTTTTAAGATTTTTAAAAATTTTTCTGTTAATTGGAACCAAACCATGCAACTTCTTCTTTAGACGCATTTTTCTAGGACCAAAATTAAAAAAGTTACAGACGTTTTCCCAAAATCACAGACATTTTTTCATTTTGAAACTTCAATTTTCGGTAACTTTTTGCCAGTTTATTTTTTTAAGAATTTTGAAAATTTTTCTGTTAATTGGAACCAAACCATGCAACTTCTTCTTTAGACGCATTTTTCTAGGACCAAAATTAAAAAAGTTACAGAGGTTTTCCCAAAATCACAGACATTTTTTCATTTTGAAACTTCAATTTTCGGTAACTTTTTGCCAGTTTATTTTTTTAAGAATTTTGAAAATTTTTCTGTTAATTGGAACCAAACCATGCAACTTCTTCTTTAGACGCATTTTTCTAGGACCAAAATTAAAAAAGTTACAACGGTTTTTCCAAAATCACAGACATTTTTTCATTTTGAAACTTCAATTTTCGGTAACTTTTTGCCAGTTTATTTTTTTAAGAATTTTGAAAATTTTTCTGTTAATTGGAACCAAACCATGCAACTTCTTCTTTAGACGCATTTTTCTAGGACCAAAATTAAAAAAGTTACAGAGGTTTTCCCAAAATCACAGACATTTTTTCATTTTGAAACTTCAATTTTCGGTAACTTTTTGCCAGTTTATTTTTTTAAGAATTTTGAAAATTTTTCTGTTAATTGGAACCAAACCATGCAACTTCTTCTTTAGACGCATTTTTCTAGGACCAAAATTAAAAAAGTTACAGAGGTTTTTCCAAAATCACAGACATTTTTTCATTTTGAAACTTCAATTTTCGGTAACTTTTTGCCAGTTTATTTTTTTAAGAATTTTGAAAATTTTTCTGTTAATTGGAACCAAACCATGCAACTTCTTCTTTAGACGCATTTTTCTAGGACCAAAATTAAAAAAGTTACAGAGGTTTTCCCAAAATCACAGACATTTTTTCATTTTGAAACTTCAATTTTCGGTAACTTTTTGCCAGTTTATTTTTTTTTAAATTTTGAAAATTTTTCTGTTAACTGGAACCAAACCATGCAACTTCTTCTTTAGACGCATTTTTCTAGGACCAAAATTAAAAAAGTTACAGAGGTTTTTCCAAAATCACTGAGATTTTTTCATTTTGAAAATTCAATTTTCGGTAACTTTTTGCCAGTTTATTTTTTTAAGAATTTTGAAAATTTTTCTGTTAATTGGAACCAAACCATGCAACTTCTTCTTTAGACGCATTTTTCTAGGACCAAAATTAAAAAAGTTACAACGGTTTTTCCAAAATCACAGACATTTTTTCATTTTGAAACTTCAATTTTCGGTAACTTTTTGCCAGTTTATTTTTTTAAGAATTTTGAAAATTTTTCTGTTAATTGGAACCAAACCATGCAACTTCTTCTTTAGACGCATTTTTCTAGGACCAAAATAAAAAAAGTTACAGAGGTTTTCCCAAAATCACAGACATTTTTTCATTTTGAAACTTCAATTTTCGGTAACTTTTTGCCAGTTTATTTTTTTAAGAATTTTGAAAATTTTTCTGTTAATTGGAACCAAACCATGCAACTTCTTCTTTAGACGCATTTTTCTAGGACCAAAATTAAAAAAGTTACAACGGTTTTTCCAAAATCACAGACATTTTTTCATTTTGAAATTTCAATTTTCGGTAACTTTTTGCCAGTTTATTTTTTAAAGAATTTTGAAAATTTTTCTGTTAATTGGAACCAAACCATGCAATTTCTTCTTTAGACGCATTTTTCTAGGACCAAAATTAAAAAAGTTACAAAGGTTTTTCCAAAATCACAGACATTTTTTCATTTTGAAACTTCAATTTTCGGTAACTTTTTGCCAGTATATTTTTTTAAGAATTTTTAAAATTTTTCTGTTAATTGGAACCAAACCATGCAACTTCTTCTTTCGACGCATTTTTCTAGGACCAAAATTAAAAAAATTACAACGGTTTTTCCAAAATCACTGACATTTTTTCATTTTTAAAAATCAATTTTCGGTAACTTTTTGCCAGTTTATTTTTTTAAGAATTTTGAAAATTTTTCTGTTAATTGGAACCAAACCATGCAACTTCTTCTTTAGACGCATTTTTCTAGGACCAAAATTAAAAAAGTTACAACGGTTTTCCCAAAATCACAGACATTTTTTCATTTTGAAACTTCAATTTTCGGTAACTTTTTGCCAGTTTATTTTTTTAAGAATTTTGAAAATTTTTCTGTTAATTGGAACCAAACCATGCAACTTCTTCTTTAGACGCATTTTTCTAGGACCAAAATTAAAAAAGTTACAGAGGTTTTCCCAAAATCACTGAGATTTTATCATTTTGAAACTTCAATTTTCGGTAACTTTTTGCCAGTTTATTTTTTTAAGAATTTTGAAAATTTTTCTGTTAATTGGAACCAAACCATGCAACTTCTTCTTTAGACGCATTTTTCTAGGACCAAAATTAAAAAAGTTACAGAGGTTTTTCCAAAATCACTGAGATTTTTTCATTTTGAAAATTCAATTTTTGGTAACGTTTTGCCAGTTTATTTTTTTAAGAATTTTGAAAATTTTTCTGTTAATTGGAACCAAACCATGCAACTTCTTCTCTAGACGCATTTTTCTAGGACCAAAATTAAAAAAGTTACAGACGTTTTCCCAAAATCACAGACATTTTTTCATTTTGAAACTTCAATTTTCG
Source organism: Leptopilina drosophilae (assembly GCA_032873175.1). Taxonomy (NCBI): domain Eukaryota; kingdom Metazoa; phylum Arthropoda; class Insecta; order Hymenoptera; family Figitidae; genus Leptopilina; species Leptopilina drosophilae. The sequence goes on along the minus strand of CM065485.1, from coordinate 3,173,076 downwards.
GTAACTTTTTGCCAGTATATTTTTTTAAGAATTTTGAAAATTTTTCTGTTAACTTGAACCAAAGCATGTAACTTCTTCTTTAGACGCATTCTTCTAGGACCAAAATTAAAAAAGTTACAGAGGTTTTCCCAGAATCACTGAGATTTTATCATTTTGAAACTTCAATTTTCGGTAACTTTTTGCCAGTTTATTTTTTTAAGAATTTTGAAAATTTTTCTGTTAATTGGAACCAAAACATGCAACTTCTTCTTTAGACGCATTTTTCTAGGACCAAAATTAAAAAAGTTACAAAGGTTTTTCCAAAATCACAGAAATTTTTTCATTTTGAAACTTCAATTTTCGGTAACTTTTTGCCAGTTTATTTTTTTAAGAATTTTAAAAATTTTTCTGTTAATTGAAACCAAACCATGCAACTTCTTCTTTAGACGCATTTTTCTAGGACCAAAATTAAAAAAGTTACAACGGTTTTTCCAAAATCACAAGCACTTTTTCATTTTGAAACTTCAATTTTCGGTAACTTTTTGCCAGTTTATTTTTTTAAGAATTTTGAAAATTTTTCTGTTAATTGGAACCAAACCATGCAACTTCTTCTTTAGACGCATTTTTCTAGGACCAAAATTAAAAAAGTTACAGAGGTTTTCCCAAAATCACTGAGATTTTATCATTTTGAAACTTCAATTTTCGGTAACTTTTTGCCAGTTTATTTTTTTAAGATTTTTAAAAAATTTTTCTGTTAATTGGAACCAAACCATGCAAATTCTTCTTTCGACGCATTTTTCTAGGACCAAAATTAAAAAAGTTACAGAGGTTTTTCCCAAAATCACAGACATTTTTTCATTTTGAAACTTCAATTTTCGGTAACTTTTTGCCAGTTTATTTTTTTAAGAATTTTGAAAATTTTTCTGTTAATTGGAACCAAACCATGCAACTTCTTCTTTAGACGCATTTTTCTAGGACCAAAATTAAAAAAGTTACAGAGGTTTTCCCAAAATCACTGAGATTTTATCATTTTGAAACTTCAATTTTCGGTAACTTTTTGCCAGTTTATTTTTTTAAGAATTTTGAAAATTTTTCTGTTAATTGGAACCAAAACATGCAACTTCTTCTTTAGACGCATTTTTCTAGGACCAAAATTAAAAAAGTTACAACGGTTTTCCCAAAATCACAGACATTTTTTCATTTTGAAACTTCAATTTTCGGTAACTTTTTGCCAGTTTATTTTTTTAAGAATTTTGAAAATTTTTCTGTTAATTGGAACCAAACCATGCAACTTCTTCTTTAGACGCATTTTTCTAGGACCAAAATTAAAAAAGTTACAGAGGTTTTTCTAAAATTACAGAAATTTTTTCGTTTTGAAAATTCAATTTTCGGTAACTTTTTGCCAGTTTATTTTTTTAAGAATTTTGAAAATTTTTCTGATAATTGGAACAAAACCATGCAACTTCTTCTTTAGACGCATTTTTCTAGGACCAAAATTAAAAAAGTTACAAAGGTTTTTCCAAAATCACAAACATTTTTTCATTTTGAAACTTCAAATTTCGGTAACTTTTTGCCAGTTTATTTTTTTAAGAATTTTGAAAATTTTTCTGTTAATTGGAACCAAACCATGCAACTTCTTCTTTAGACGCATTTTTCTAGGACCAAAATTAAAAAAGTTACAGAGGTTTTCCCAAAATCACTGAGATTTTATCATTTTGAAACTTCAATTTTCGGTAACTTTTTGCCAGTTTATTTTTTTTAGAATTTTAAAAATTTTTCTGTTAATTGGAACCAAACCATGCAACTTCTTCTTTAGACGCATTTTTCTAGGACCAAAATTAAAAAAGTTACAAAGGTTTTTCCCAAAATCACAGACATCTTTTCATTTTAAAACTTCAATTTTCGGTAACTTTTTGCCAGTTTATTTTTTTAAGAATTTTGAAAATTTTTCTGTTAACTGGAACCAAACCATGTAACTTCTTTTTTAGACGCATTTTTCTAGGACCAAAATTAAAAAAGTTACAACGGTTTTTCCAAAATCACTGAGATTTTTTCATTTTGAAACTTCAATTTTCGGTAACTTTTTGCCAGTTTATTTTTTTAAGAATTTTGAAAATTTTTCTGTTAATTGGAACCAAACCATGCAACTTCTTCTTTAGACGCATTTTTCTAGGACCAAAATTAAAAAAGTTACAGAGGTTTTTTCAAAATCACAGACATTTTTTCATTTTGAAACTTCAATTTTCGGTAACTTTTTGCCAGTTTATTTTTTTAAGAATTTTGAAAATTTTTCTGTTAATTGGAACCAAACCATGCAACTTCTTCTTTAGACGCATTTTTCTAGGACCAAAATTAAAAAAGTTACAGAGGTTTTTCCAAAATCACTGAGATTTTTTCATTTTGAAAATTCAATTTTCGATAACTTTTTGCCAGTTTATTTTTTTAAGAATTTTGAAAATTTTTCTGTTAATTGGAACCAAACCATGCAACTTCTTCTTTAGACGCATTTTTCTAGGACCAAAATTAAAAAAGTTACAACGGTTTTCCCAAAATCACTGAGATTTTTTCATTTTGAAACTTCAATTTTCGGTAACTTTTCGCCAGTTTATTTTTTTAAGAATTTTTGAAAATTTTTCTGTTTTCTGGAACCAAACCATGCAACTTCTTCTTTAGACGCATTTTTCTAGGACCAAAATTAAAAAAGTTACAACGGTTTTCCCAAAATCACAGACATTTTTTCATTTTGAAACTTCAATTTTCGGTAACTTTTTGCCAGTTTATTTTTTTAAGAATTTTGAAAATTTTTCTGTTAATTGGAACCAAACCATGCAACTTCTTCTTTAGACGCATTTTTCTAGGACCAAAATTAAAAAAGTTACAACGGTTTTTCCAAAATCACAGACATTTTTTCATTTTGAAACTTCAATTTTCGGTAACTTTTTGCCAGTTTATTTTTTTAAGAATTTTGAAAATTTTTCTGTTAATTGGAACCAAACCATGCAACTTCTTCTTTAGACGCATTTTTCTAGGACCAAAATTAAAAAAGTTACAACGGTTTTTCCAAAATCACAGAGATTTTTTCATTTTGAAACTTCAATTTTCGGTAACTTTTTGCCAGTTTATTTTTTTAAGAATTTTGAAAATTTTTCTGTTAATTGGAACCAAACCATGCAACTTCTTCTTTAGACGCATTTTTCTAGGACCAAAATTAAAAAAGTTACAACGGTTTTTCCAAAATCACTGAGATTTTTTCATTTTGAAACTTCAATTTTCGGTAACTTTTTGCCAGTTTATTTTTTTAAGAATTTTGAAAATTTTTCTGTTAATTGGAACCAAACCATGCAACTTCTTCTTTAGACGCATTTTTCTAGGACCAAAATTAAAAAAGTTACAAAGGTTTTACCAAAATCACTGACATTTTTTCATTTTGAAAACTTCAATTTTCGGAAACTTTTTGCCAGAAAATATTTTTAAGAATTTTTAAAAATTTTCTGTTAATTGTAACCAAACCATGCAACATCTTCTTTCGACGCATTTTACTAGGACCAAAATTAAAAAAAATACAAATGTTTTTCCAAAATCACAGACATTTTTTCATTTTGAAAATTCAATTTTCGATAACTTTTTGCCAGTTTATTTTTTTAATTATTTTGAAAATTTTTCTGTTAATTGGAACCAAACCATGCAACTTTTTCTTTAGACGCATTGTTCTAGGACCAAAATTAAAAAAGTTACAACGGTTTTTCCAAAATCACTGAGATTTTTTCATTTTGAAACTTCAATTTTCGGTAACTTTTTGCCAGTTTATTTTTTTAAGAATTTTAAAAATTTTTCTGTTAATTGGAACCAAACCATGCAACTTCTTCTTTAGACGCATTTTTCTAGGACCAAAATTAAAAAAGTTACAACGGTATTTCTAAAATCACAGACATTTTTTCATTTTGAAACTTCAATTTTCGGTAACTTTTTGCCAGTTTATTTTTTTTAAGAATTTTAAAAATTTTTCTGTTAATTGGAACCAAACCATGCAACTTCTTCTTTAGACGCATTTTTCTAGGACCAAAATTAAAAAAGTTACAACGGTTTTTCACAAAATCACTGAGATTTTTTCATTTTGAAACTTCAATTTTCAGTAACTTTTTGCTAGTTTATTTTTTTAAGAATTTTGAAAATTTTTCTGTTAATTGGAACCAAACCATGCAACTTCTTCTTTAGACGCATTTTTCTAGGACCAAAATTAAAAAAGTTACAGAGGTTTTCCCAAAATCACAGACATTTTTTCATTTTGAAACTTCAATTTTCGGTAACTTTTTGCCAGTTTATTTTTTTAAGAATTTTGAAAATTTTTCTGTTAATTGGAACCAAACCATGCAACTTCTTCTTTAGACGCATTTTTCTAGGACCAAAATTAAAAAAGTTACAACGGTTTTTCCAAAATCACAGACATTTTTTCATTTTGAAACTTCAATTTTCGGTAACTTTTTGCCAGTTTATTTTTTTAAGAATTTTGAAAATTTTTCTGTTAATTGGAACCAAACCATGCAACTTCTTCTTTAGACGCATTTTTCTAGGACCAAAATTAAAAAAGTTACAACGGTTTTTCCAAAATCACTGAGATTTTTTCATTTTGAAACTTCAATTTTCGGTAACTTTTTGCCAGTTTATTTTTTTAAGAATTTTGAAAATTTTTCTGTTAATTGGAACCAAACCATGCAACTTCTTCTTTAGACGCATTTTTCTAGGACCAAAATTAAAAAAGTTACAGAGGTTTTCCCAAAATCACAGACATTTTTTCTTTGTAAAACTACAGTTTTCGGTAACTTTTTGCCAGTTTATTTTTTTAAGAATTTTGAAAATTTTTCTGTTAATTGGAACCAAACCATGCAACTTCTTCTTTAGACGCATTTTTCTAGGACCAAAATTAAAAAAGTTACAACGGTTTTTCCAAAATCACTGAGATTTTTTCATTTTGAAACTTCAATTTTCGGTAACTTTTTGCCAGTTTATTTTTTTAAGAATTTTGAAAATTTTTCTGTTAATTGGAACCAAACCATGCAACTTCTTCTTTAGACGCATTTTTCTAGGACCAAAATTAAAAAAGTTACAGAGGTTTTCCCAAAATCACAGACATTTTTTCATTTTGAAACTTCAATTTTCGGTAACTTTTTGCCAGTTTATTTTTTTAAGAATTTTGAAAATTTTTCTGTTAATTGGAACCAAACCATGCAACTTTTTCTTTAGACGCATTTTTCTAGGACCAAAATTAAAAAAGTTACAGAGGTTTTCCCAAAATCACTGACATTTTTTCATTTTGAAACTTCAATTTGCGGTAACTTTTTGCCAGTTTATTTTTTTAAGAATTTTGAAAATTTTTCTGTTAATTGGAACCAAACCATGCAACTTCTTCTTTAGACGCATTTTTCTAGGACCAAAATTAAAAAAGTTACAGAGGTTTTTCCAAAATCACAGACATTTTTTCATTTTGAAACTTCAATTTTCGGTAACTTTTTGCCAGTTTATTTTTTTAAGAATTTTGAAAATTTTTCTGATAATTGGAACAAAAACAAGCAACTTCTTCTTTAGACGCATTTTTCTAGCACAAAAATTAAAAAAGTTAGAAGGGTTTTTCCAAAAGCACAGACATTTTTTCATTTTGAAACTTCAATTTTCGGTAACTTTTTGCCAGTTTATTTATTTAAGAATTTTGAAAATTTTTCTGTTAATTGGAACCAAACCCTGCAACTTCTTCTTTAGACGCATTTTTCTAGGACCAAAATTAAAAAAGTTACAACGGTTTTTCCAAAATCACTGAGATTTTTTCATTTTGAAACTTCAATTTTCGGTAACTTTTTGCCAGTTTATTTTTTTAAGAATTTTGAAAATTTTTCTGTTAATTGGAACCAAACCATGCAACTTCTTCTTTAGACGCATTTTTCTAGGACCAAAATTAAAAAAGTTACAGAGGTTTTTCCAAAATCACTGAGATTTTTTTCATTTTGAAAACTTCAATTTTTGGTAACGTTTTGCCATTTTTTTTTTTTAAGATTTTTAAAAATTTTTCTGTTAAATGGAACCAAACCATGCAACTTCTTCTTTCGACGCATTTTTCTAGGACCAAAATTAAAAAAGTTACAACGGTTTTCCCAAAATCACAGACATTTTTTCATTTTGAAACTTCAATTTTCGGTAACTTTTTGCCAGTTTATTTTTTTAAGAATTTTGAAAATTTTTCTGTTAATTGGAACCAAACCATGCAACTTCTTCTTTAGACGCATTTTTCTAGGACCAAAATTAAAAAAGTTACAACGGTTTTTCCAAAATCACTGAGATTTTTTCATTTTGAAACTTCAATTTTCGGTAACTTTTTGCCAGTTTATTTTTTTAAGAATTTTGAAAATTTTTCTGTTAATTGGAACCAAACCATGCAACTTCTTCTTTAGACGCATTTTTCTAGGACCAAAATTAAAAAAGTTACAACGGTTTTTCCAAAATCACTGAGATTTTTTCATTTTGAAACTTCAATTTTCGGTAACTTTTTGCCAGTTTATTTTTTTAAGAATTTTGAAAATTTTTCTGTTAATTGGAACCAAACCATGCAACTTCTTCTTTAGACGCATTTTTCTAGGACCAAAATTAAAAAAGTTACAACGGTTTTTCCAAAATCACAGACATTTTTTCATTTTGAAACTTCAATTTTCGGTAACTTTTTGCCAGTTTATTTTTTTAAGAATTTTGAAAATTTTTCTGTTAATTGGAACCAAACCATGCAACTTCTTCTTTAGACGCATTTTTCTAGGACCAAAATTAAAAAAGTTACAACGGTTTTTCCAAAATCACTGAGATTTTTTCATTTTGAAACTTCAATTTTCGGTAACTTTTTGCCAGTTTATTTTTTTAAGAATTTTGAAAATTTTTCTGTTAATTGGAACCAAACCATGCAACTTCTTCTTTAGACGCATTTTTCTAGGACCAAAATTAAAAAAGTTACAACGGTTTTTCCAAAATCACTGAGATTTTTTCATTTTGAAACTTCAATTTTCGGTAACTTTTTGCCAGTTTATTTTTTTAAGAATTTTGAAAATTTTTCTGTTAATTGGAACCAAACCATGCAACTTCTTCTTTAGACGCATTTTTCTAGGACCAAAATTAAAAAAGTTACAGAGGTTTTCCCAAAATCACAGACATTTTTTCATTTTGAAACTTCAATTTTCGGTAACTTTTTGCCAGTTTATTTTTTTAGGAATTTTGAAAAATTTTTCTGTTAATTGGAACCAAACCATGCAACTTCTTCTTTAGACGCATTTTTCTAGGACCAAAATTAAAAAAGTTACAGAGGTTTTCCCAAAATCACTGAGACATTTTTTCATTTTGAAACTTCAATTTTCGGTAACTTTTTGCCAGTTTATTTTTTTAAGAATTTTGAAAATTTTTCTGTTAATTGGAACCAAACCATGCAACTTCTTCTTTAGACGCATTTTTCTAGGACCAAAATTAAAAAAGTTACAGAGGTTTTCCCAAAATCACAGACATTTTTTCATTTTGAAACTTCAATTTTCGGTAACTTTTTGCCAGTTTATTTTTTTAAGAATTTTGAAAATTTTTCTGTTAATTGGAACCAAACCATGCAACTTCTTCTTTAGACGCATTTTTCTAGGACCAAAATTAAAAAAGTTACAGAGGTTTTCCCAAAATCACAGACATTTTTTCATTTTGAAACTTCAATTTTCGGTAACTTTTTGCCAGTTTATTTTTTTAAGAATTTTGAAAATTTTTCTGTTAATTGGAACCAAACCATGCAACTTCTTCTTTAGACGCATTTTTCTAGGACCAAAATTAAAAAAGTTACAACGGTTTTTCCAAAATCACTGAGATTTTTTCATTTTGAAACTTCAATTTTCGGTAACTTTTTGCCAGTTTATTTTTTTAAGAATTTTGAAAATTTTTCTGTTAATTGGAACCAAACCATGCAACTTCTTCTTTAGACGCATTTTTCTAGGACCAAAATTAAAAAAGTTACAAAGGTTTTCCCAAAATCACAGACATTTTTTCATTTTGAAACTTCAATTTTCGGTAACTTTTTGCCAGTTTATTTTTTTAAGAATTTTGAAAATTTTTCTGTTAATTGGAACCAAACCATGCAACTTCTTCTTTAGACGCATTTTTCTAGGACCAAAATTAAAAAAGTTACAGAGGTTTTCCCAAAATCACTGAGATTTTATCATTTTGAAACTTCAATTTTCGGTAACTTTTTGCCAGTTTATTTTTTTAAGAATTTTGAAAATTTTTCTGTTAATTGGAACCAAACCATGCAACTTCTTCTTTAGACGCATTTTTCTAGGACCAAAATTAAAAAAGTTACAACGGTTTTTCCAAAATCACTGAGATTTTTTCATTTTGAAACTTCAATTTTCGGTAACTTTTTGCCAGTTTATTTTTTTAAGAATTTTGAAAATTTTTCTGTTAATTGGAACCAAACCATGCAACTTCTTCTTTAGACGCATTTTTCTAGGACCAAAATTAAAAAAGTTACAGAGGTTTTCCCAAAATCACAGACATTTTTTCATTTTGAAACTTCAATTTTCGGTAACTTTTTGCCAGTTTATTTTTTTAAGAATTTTGAAAATTTTTCTGTTAATTGGAACCAAACCATGCAACTTCTTCTTTAGACGCATTTTTCTAGGACCAAAATTAAAAAAGTTACAACGGTTTTCCCAAAATCACAGACATTTTTTCATTTTGAAACTTCAATTTTCGGTAACTTTTTGCCAGTTTATTTTTTTAAGAATTTTGAAAATTTTTCTGTTAATTGGAACCAAACCATGCAACTTCTTCTTTAGACGCATTTTTCTAGGACCAAAATTAAAAAAGTTACAGAGGTTTTCCCAAAATCACAGACATTTTTTCATTTTGAAACTTCAATTTTCGGTAACTTTTTGCCAGTTTATTTTTTTAAGAATTTTGAAAATTTTTCTGTTAATTGGAACCAAACCATGCAACTTCTTCTTTAGACGCATTTTTCTAGGACCAAAATTAAAAAAGTTACAACGGTTTTCCCAAAATCACAGACATTTTTTCATTTTGAAACTTCAATTTTCGGTAACTTTTTGCCAGTTTATTTTTTTAAGAATTTTGAAAATTTTTCTGTTAATTGGAACCAAACCATGCAACTTCTTCTTTAGACGCATTTTTCTAGGACCAAAATTAAAAAAGTTACAGAGGTTTTCCCAAAATCACAGACATTTTTTCATTTTGAAACTTCAATTTTCGGTAACTTTTTGCCAGTTTATTTTTTTAAGAATTTTGAAAATTTTTCTGTTAATTGGAACCAAACCATGCAACTTCTTCTTTAGACGCATTTTTCTAGGACCAAAATTAAAAAAGTTACAACGGTTTTCCCAAAATCACAGACATTTTTTCATTTTGAAACTTCAATTTTCGGTAACTTTTTGCCAGTTTATTTTTTTAAGAATTTTGAAAATTTTTCTGTTAATTGGAACCAAACCATGCAACTTCTTCTTTAGACGCATTTTTCTAGGACCAAAATTAAAAAAGTTACAAAGGTTTTTCCAAAATCACAGGCATTTTTTCATTTTGAAACTTGAATTTTCGGTAACTTTTTGCCAGTTTATTTTTTTAAGAATTTTGAAAATTTTTCTGTTAATTGGAACCAAACCATGCAACTTCTTCTTTAGACGCATTTTTCTAGGACCAAAATTAAAAAAGTTACAAAGGTTTTTCCAAAATCACAGGCATTTTTTCATTTTGAAATTTCAATTTTCGGTAACTTTTTGCCAGTTTATTTTTTTAAGAATTTTGAAAATTTTTCTGTTAATTGGAACCAAACCATGCAACTTCTTCTTTAGACGCATTTTTCTAGGACCAAAATTAAAAAAGTTACAGAGGTTTTTCCCAAAATCACAGACCTTTTTTCATTTTGAAACTTCACTTTTCGGTAACTTTTTGCCAGTTTATTTTTTTAAGAATTTTGAAAATTTTTCTGTTAATTGGAACCAAACCATGCAACTTCTTCTTTAGACGCATTTTTCTAGGACCAAAATTAAAAAAGTTACAGAGGTTTTTCCAAAATCACTGAGATTTTTTCATTTTAAAACTTCAATTTTCGGTAACTTTTCGCCAGTTTATTTTTTTAAGAATTTTTGAAAATTTTTCTTTTAATTGGAACCAAACCATGCAACTTCTTCTTTAGACGCATTTTTCTAGGACCAAAATTAAAAAAGTTACAACGGTTTTTCCAAAATCACAGACATTTTTTCATTTTGAAACTTCAATTTTCGGTAACTTTTTGCCAGTTTATTTTTTTAAGAATTTTGAAAATTTTTCTGTTAATTGGAACCAAACCATGCAACTTCTTCTTTAGACGCATTTTTCTAGGACCAAAATTAAAAAAGTTACAGACGTTTTTCCAAAATCACAGACATTTTTTCATTTTGAAACTTCAATTTTCGGTAACTTTTTGCCAGTTTATTTTTTTAAGAATTTTGAAAATTTTTCTGTTAATTGGAACCAAACCATGCAACTTCTTCTTTAGACGCATTTTTCTAGGACCAAAATTAAAAAAGTTACAACGGTTTTCCAAAATCACAGACATTTTTTCATTTTGAAACTTCAATTTTCGGTAACTTTTTGCCAGTTTATTTTTTTAAGAATTTTGAAAAATTTTTCTGTTAATTGGAACCAAACCATGCAACTTCTTCTTTAGACGCATTTTTCTAGGACCAAAATTAAAAAAGTTACAGAGGTTTTCCCAAAATCACAGACATTTTTTCATTTTGAAACTTCAATTTTCGGTAACTTTTTGCCAGTTTATTTTTTTAAGAATTTTGAAAATTTTTCTGGTAATTGGAACCAAACCATGCAACTTCTTCTTTAGACGCATTTTTCTAGGACCAAAATTAAAAAAGTTACAAAGGATTTTCCAAAATCACAGACATTTTTTCATTTTGAAACTTCAATTTTCGGTAACTTTTTGCCAGTTTATTTTTTTAAGAATTTTGAAAATTTTTCTGTTAATTGGAACCAAACCATGCAACTTCTTCTTTAGACGCATTTTTCTAGGACCAAAATTAAAAAAGTTACAGAGGTTTTCCCAAAATCACAGACATTTTTTCATTTTGAAACTTCAATTTTCGGTAACTTTTTGCCAGTTTATTTTTTTAAGAATTTTGAAAATTTTTCTGTTAATTGGAACCAAACCATGCAACTTCTTCTTTAGACGCATTTTTCTAGGACCAAAATTAAAAAAGTTACAGAGGTTTTCCCAAAATCACAGACATTTTTTCATTTTGAAACTTCAATTTTCGGTAACTTTTTGCCAGTTTATTTTTTTAAGAATTTTGAAAATTTTTCTGTTAATTGGAACCAAACCATGCAACTTCTTCTTTAGACGCATTTTTCTAGGACCAAAATTAAAAAAGTTACAACGGTTTTTCCAAAATCACAGACATTTTTTCATTTTGAAACTTCAATTTTCGGTAACTTTTTGCCAGTTTATTTTTTTAAGAATTTTGAAAATTTTTCTGTTAATTGGAACCAAACCATGCAACTTCTTCTTTAGACGCATTTTTCTAGGACCAAAATTAAAAAAGTTACAACGGTTTTTCCAAAATCACTGAGATTTTTTCATTTTGAAAATTCAATTTTCGATAACTTTTTGCCAGTTTATTTTTTTAAGAATTTTGAAAATTTTTCTGTTAATTGGAACCAAACCATGCAACTTCTTCTTTAGACGCATTTTTCTAGGACCAAAATTAAAAAAGTTACAGAGGTTTTCCCAAAATCACAGACATTTTTTCATTTTGAAAATTCAATTTTCGGTAACTTTTTGCCAGTTTATTTTTTTAAGAATTTTGAAAATTTTTCTGTTAATTGGAACCAAACCATGCAACTTCTTCTTTAGACGCATTTTTCTAGGACCAAAATTAAAAAAGTTACAGAGGTTTTCCCAAAATCACAGACATTTTTTCATTTTGAAACTTCAATTTTCGGTAACTTTTTGCCAGTTTATTTTTTTAAGAATTTTGAAAATTTTTCTGTTAATTGGAACCAAACCATGCAACTTCTTCTTTAGACGCATTTTTCTAGGACCAAAATTAAAAAAGTTACAGAGGTTTTCCCAAAATCACAGACATTTTTTCATTTTGAAACTTCAATTTTCGGTAACTTTTTGCCAGTTTATTTTTTTAAGAATTTTGAAAATTTTTCTGGTAATTGGAACCAAACCATGCAACTTCTTCTTTAGACGCATTTTTCTAGGACCAAAATTAAAAAAGTTACAGAGGTTTTTCCCAAAATCACAGACATTTTTTCATATTGAAAATTCAATTTTCGGTAACTTTTTGCCAGTTTATTTTTTTAAGAATTTTGAAAATTTTTCTGTTAATTGGAACCAAACCATGCAACTTCTTTTTTAGACGCATTTTTCTAGGACCAAAATTAAAAAGTTACAGAGGTTTTCCCAAAATCACAGACATTTTTTCATTTTGAAACTTCAATTTTCGGTAACTTTTTGCCAGTTTATTTTTTTAAGAATTTTGAAAATTTTTTTGTTAATTGGAACCAAACCATGCAACTTTTTCTTTAGACGCATTTTTCTAGGACCAAAATTAAAAAAGTTACAACGGTTTTTCCAAAATCACTGAGATTTTTTCATTTTGAAACTTCAATTTTCAGTAACTTTTTGCCAGTTTATTTTTTTAAGAATTTTGAAAATTTTTCTGTTAATTGGAACCAAACCATGCAACTTCTTCTTTAGACGCATTTTTCTAGGACCAAAATTAAAAAAGTTACAGAGGTTTTTCCAAAATCACAGACATTTTTTCATTTTGAAACTTCAATTTTCGGTAACTTTTTGCCAGTTTATTTTTTTAAGAATTTTGAAAATTTTTCTGTTAATTGGAACCAAACCATGCAACTTCTTCTTTAGACGCATTTTTCTAGGACCAAAATTAAAAAAGTTACAACGGTTTTTCCAAAATCACAGACATTTTTTCATTTTGAAACTTCAATTTTCGGTAACTTTTTGCCAGTTTATTTTTTTAAGAATTTTGAAAATTTTTCTGTTAATTGGAACCAAACCATGCAACTTCTTCTTTAGACGCATTTTTCTAGGACCAAAATTAAAAAAGTTACAGAGGTTTTCCCAAAATCACAGACATTTTTTCATTTTGAAACTTCAATTTTCGGTAACTTTTTGCCAGTTTATTTTTTTAAGAATTTTGAAAATTTTTCTGTTAATTGGAACCAAACCATGCAACTTCTTCTTTAGACGCATTTTTCTAGGACCAAAATTAAAAAAGTTACAAAGGTTTTTCCAAAATCACAGGCATTTTTTCATTTTGAAACTTCAATTTTCGGTAACTTTTTGCCAGTTTATTTTTTTAAGAATTTTGAAAATTTTTCTGATAATTGGAACAAAACCATGCAACTTCTTCTTTAGACGCATTTTTCTAGGACCAAAATTAAAAAAGTTACAGAGGTTTTTCCAAAATCACAGACATTTTTTCATTTTGAAACTTCAATTTTCGGTAACTTTTTGCCAGTTTATTTTTTTTTAAATTTTGAAAATTTTTCTGATAATTGGAACAAAAACAAGCAACTTCTTCTTTAGACGCATTTTTCTAGGACCAAAATTAAAAAAGTTACAGAGGTTTTTCCAAAATCACAGACATTTTTTCATTTTGAAACTTCAATTTTCGGTAACTTTTTGCCAGTTTATTTTTTTAAGAATTTTGAAAATTTTTCTGTTAATTGGAACCAAACCATGCAACTTCTTCTTTAGACGCATTTTTCTAGGACCAAAATTAAAAAAGTTACAACGGTTTTTCCAAAATCACAGACATTTTTTCATTTTGAAACTTCAATTTTCGGTAACTTTTTGCCAGTTTATTTTTTTAAGAATTTTGAAAATTTTTCTGTTAATTGGAACCAAACCATGCAACTTCTTCTTTAGACGCATTTTTCTAGGACCAAAATTAAAAAAGTTACAGAGGTTTTCCCAAAATCACTGAGATTTTATCATTTTGAAACTTCAATTTTCGGTAACTTTTTGCCAGTTTATTTTTTTAAGAATTTTGAAAATTTTTCTGTTAATTGGAACCAAACCATGCAACTTCTTCTTTAGACGCATTTTTCTAGGACCAAAATTAAAAAAGTTACAACGGTTTTTCCAAAATCACAGACATTTTTTCATTTTGAAACTTCAATTTTCGGTAACTTTTTGCCAGTTTATTTTTTTAAGAATTTTGAAAATTTTTCTGTTAATTGGAACCAAACCATGCAACTTCTTCTTTAGACGCATTTTTCTAGGACCAAAATTAAAAAAGTTACAGAGGTTTTCCCAAAATCACAGACATTTTTTCATTTTGAAACTTCAATTTTCGGTAACTTTTTGCCAGTTTATTTTTTTAAGAATTTTGAAAATTTTTCTGTTAATTGGAACCAAACCATGCAACTTCTTCTTTAGACGCATTTTTCTAGGACCAAAATTAAAAAAGTTACAACGGTTTTTCCAAAATCACAGACATTTTTTCATTTTGAAATTTTAATTTTCGATAACTTTTTGCCAGTTTATTTTTTTAATTATTTTGAAAATTTTTCTGTTAATTGGAACCAAACCATGCAACTTCTTCTTTAGACGCATTTTTCTAGGACCAAAATTAAAAAAGTTACAGAGGTTTTTCCAAAATCACAGACATTTTTTCATTTTGAAACTTCAATTTTCGGTAACTTTTTGCCAGTTTATTTTTTTAAGAATTTTGAAAATTTTTCTGTTAATTGGAACCAAACCATGCAACTTCTTCTTTAGACGCATTTTTCTAGGACCAAAATAAAAAAAGTTACAACGGTTTTCCAACTTCACAGTCATTTGTTCATCTTGAAATTTCAATTTTCGGTAACTTTTTGCCAGTTTATTTTTTTAAGAATTTTGAAAATTTTTCTGTTAATTGGAACCAAACCATGCAACTTCTTCTTTAGACGCATTTTTCTAGGACCAAAATTAAAAAAGTTACAGAGGTTTTCCCAAAATCACAGACATTTTTTCATTTTGAAACTTCAATTTTCGGTAACTTTTTGCCAGTTTATTTTTTTAAGAATTTTGAAAATTTTTCTGTTAATTGGAACCAAACCATGCAACTTCTTCTTTAGACGCATTTTTCTAGGACCAAAATTAAAAAAGTTACAGAGGTTTTCCCAAAATCACAGACATTTTTTCATTTTGAAACTTCAATTTTCGGTAACTTTTTGCCAGTTTATTTTTTTAAGAATTTTGAAAATTTTTCTGTTAATTGGAACCAAACCATGCAACTTCTTCTTTAGACGCATTTTTCTAGGACCAAAATTAAAAAAGTTACAGACGGTTTTTCCAAAATCACAGACATTTTTTCATTTTGAAACTTCAATTTTCGGTAACTTTTTGCCAGTTTATTTTTTTAAGAATTTTGAAAATTTTTCTGTTAATTGGAACCAAACCATGCAACTTCTTCTTTAGACGCATTTTTCTAGGACCAAAATTAAAAAAGTTACAGAGGTTTTTCCAAAATCACAGACATTTTTTCATTTTGAAACTTCAATTTTCGGTAACTTTTTGCCAGTTTATTTTTTTAAGAATTTTGAAAATTTTTCTGTTAATTGGAACCAAACCATGCAACTTCTTCTTTAGACGCATTTTTCTAGGACCAAAATTAAAAAAGTTACAAAGGTTTTTCCAAAATCACAGACATTTTTTCATTTTGAAAATTCAATTTTCGGTAACTTTTTGCCAGTTTATTTTTTTAAGAATTTTGAAAATTTTTCTGTTAATTGGAACCAAACCATGCAACTTCTTCTTTAGACGCATTTTTCTAGGACCAAAATTAAAAAAGTTACAGAGGTTTTTCCAAAATCACAGACATTTTTTCATTTTGAAAATTCAATTTTCGGTAACTTTTTGCCAGTTTATTTTTTTAAGAATTTTGAAAATTTTTCTGTTAACTGGAACCAAACCATGCAACTTCTTCTTTAGACGCATTTTTCTAGGACCAAAATTAAAAAAGTTACAGAGGTTTTTCCAAAATCACAGACATTTTTTCATTTTGAAACTTCAATTTTCGGTAACTTTTTGCCAGTTTATTTTTTTAAGAATTTTGAAAATTTTTCTGTTAATTGGAACCAAACCATGCAACTTCTTCTTTAGACGCATTTTTCTAGGACCAAAATTAAAAAAGTTACAGAGGTTTTCCCAAAATCACAGACATTTTTTCATTTTGAAACTTCAATTTTCGGTAACTTTTTGCCAGTTTATTTTTTTAAGAATTTTGAAAATTTTTCTGTTAATTGGAACCAAACCATGCAACTTCTTCTTTAGACGCATTTTTCTAGGACCAAAATTAAAAAAGTTACAGAGGTTTTTCCAAAATCACTGAGATTTTTTCATTTTGAAACTTCAATTTTCGGTAACTTTTTGCCAGTTTATTTTTTTTTAAATTTTGAAAATTTTTCTGTTAATTGGAACCAAACCATGCAACTTCTTCTTTAGACGCATTTTTCTAGGACCAAAATTAAAAAAGTTACAGAGGTTTTCCCAAAATCACAGACATTTTTTCATTTTGAAACTTCAATTTTCGGTAACTTTTTGCCAGTTTATTTTTTTAAGAATTTTGAAAATTTTTCTGTTAATTGGAACCAAACCATGCAACTTCTTCTTTAGACGCATTTTTCTAGGACCAAAATTAAAAAAGTTACAACGGTTTTTCCAAAATCACAGACATTTTTTCATTTTGAAACTTCAATTTTCGGTAACTTTTTGCCAGTTTATTTTTTTAAGAATTTTGAAAATTTTTCTGTTAATTGGAACCAAACCATGCAACTTCTTCTTTAGACGCATTTTTCTAGGACCAAAATTAAAAAAGTTACAACGGTTTTTCCAAAATCACAGACATTTTTTCATTTTGAAAATTCAATTTTCGGTAACTTTTTGCCAGTTTATTTTTTTAAGAATTTTGAAAATTTTTCTGTTAATTGGAACCAAACCATGCAACTTCTTCTTTAGACGCATTTTTCTAGGACCAAAATTAAAAAAGTTACAGAGGTTTTTCCAAAATCACAGACATTTTTTCATTTTGAAAATTCAATTTTCGGTAACTTTTTGCCAGTTTATTTTTTTAAGAATTTTGAAAATTTTTCTGTTAATTGGAACCAAACCATGCAACTTCTTCTTTAGACGCATTTTTCTAGGACCAAAATTAAAAAAGTTACAGAGGTTTTTCCAAAATCACAGACATTTTTTCATTTTGAAAATTCAATTTTCGGTAACTTTTTGCCAGTTTATTTTTTTAAGAATTTTGAAAATTTTTCTGTTAATTGGAACCAAACCATGCAACTTCTTCTTTAGACGCATTTTTCTAGGACCAAAATTAAAAAAGTTACAGAGGTTTTCCCAAAATCACAGACATTTTTTCATTTTGAAAATTCAATTTTCGGTAACTTTTTGCCAGTTTATTTTTTTAAGAATTTTGAAAATTTTTCTGTTAATTGGAACCAAACCATGCAACTTCTTCTTTAGACGCATTTTTCTAGGACCAAAATTAAAAAAGTTACAGAGGTTTTTCCAAAATCACAGACATTTTTTCATTTTGAAAATTCAATTTTCGGTAACTTTTTGCCAGTTTATTTTTTTAAGAATTTTGAAAATTTTTCTGTTAATTGGAACCAAACCATGCAACTTCTTCTTTAGACGCATTTTTCTAGGACCAAAATTAAAAAAGTTACAGAGGTTTTCCCAAAATCACAGACATTTTTTCATTTTGAAAATTCAATTTTCGGTAACTTTTTGCCAGTTTATTTTTTTAAGAATTTTGAAAATTTTTCTGTTAATTGGAACCAAACCATGCAACTTCTTCTTTAGACGCATTTTTCTAGGACCAAAATTAAAAAAGTTACAACGGTTTTTCCAAAATCACAGACATTTTTTCATTTTGAAAATTCAATTTTCGGTAACTTTTTGCCAGTTTATTTTTTTAAGAATTTTGAAAATTTTTCTGTTAATTGGAACCAAACCATGCAACTTCTTCTTTAGACGCATTTTTCTAGGACCAAAATTAAAAAAGTTACAGAGGTTTTTCCAAAATCACAGACATTTTTTCATTTTGAAACTTCAATTTTCGGTAACTTTTTGCCAGTTTATTTTTTTAAGAATTTTGAAAATTTTTCTGTTAATTGGAACCAAACCATGCAACTTCTTCTTTAGACGCATTTTTCTAGGACCAAAATTAAAAAAGTTACAACGGTTTTTCCAAAATCACAGACATTTTTTCATTTTGAAAATTCAATTTTCGGTAACTTTTTGCCAGTTTATTTTTTTAAGAATTTTGAAAATTTTTCTGTTAATTGGAACCAAACCATGCAACTTCTTCTTTAGACGCATTTTTCTAGGACCAAAATTAAAAAAGTTACAGAGGTTTTCCCAAAATCACAGACATTTTTTCATTTTGAAACTTCAATTTTCGGTAACTTTTTGCCAGTTTATTTTTTTAAGAATTTTGAAAATTTTTCTGTTAATTGGAACCAAACCATGCAACTTCTTCTTTAGACGCATTTTTCTAGGACCAAAATTAAAAAAGTTACAACGGTTTTTCCAAAATCACAGACATTTTTTCATTTTGAAACTTCAATTTTCGGTAACTTTTTGCCAGTTTATTTTTTTAAGAATTTTGAAAATTTTTCTGTTAATTGGAACCAAACCATGCAACTTCTTCTTTAGACGCATTTTTCTAGGACCAAAATTAAAAAAGTTACAACGGTTTTTCCAAAATCACAGACATTTTTTCATTTTGAAACTTCAATTTTCGGTAACTTTTTGCCAGTTTATTTTTTTAAGAATTTTGAAAATTTTTCTGTTAATTGGAACCAAACCATGCAACTTCTTCTTTAGACGCATTTTTCTAGGACCAAAATTAAAAAAGTTACAACGGTTTTTCCAAAATCACAGACATTTTTTCATTTTGAAAATTCAATTTTCGGTAACTTTTTGCCAGTTTATTTTTTTAAGAATTTTGAAAATTTTTCTGTTAATTGGAACCAAACCATGCAACTTCTTCTTTAGACGCATTTTTCTAGGACCAAAATTAAAAAAGTTACAGAGGTTTTCCCAAAATCACAGACATTTTTTCATTTTGAAACTTCAATTTTCGGTAACTTTTTGCCAGTTTATTTTTTTAAGAATTTTGAAAATTTTTCTGTTAATTGGAACCAAACCATGCAACTTCTTCTTTAGACGCATTTTTCTAGGACCAAAATTAAAAAAGTTACAACGGTTTTCCCAAAATCACAGACATTTTTTCATTTTGAAACTTCAATTTTCGGTAACTTTTTGCCAGTTTATTTTTTTAAGAATTTTGAAAATTTTTCTGTTAATTGGAACCAAACCATGCAACTTCTTCTTTAGACGCATTTTTCTAGGACCAAAATTAAAAAAGTTACAACGGTTTTTCCAAAATCACAGACATTTTTTCATTTTGAAAATTCAATTTTCGGTAACTTTTCGCCAGTTTATTTTTTTAAGAATTTTGAAAATTTTTCTGTTAATTGGAACCAAACCATGCAACTTCTTCTTTAGACGCATTTTTCTAGGACCAAAATTAAAAAAGTTACAGAGGTTTTTCCAAAATCACAGACATTTTTTCATTTTGAAACTTCAATTTTCGGTAACTTTTTGCCAGTTTATTTTTTTAAGAATTTTGAAAATTTTTCTGTTAATTGGAACAAAAACAAGCAACTTCTTCTTTAGACGCATTTTTCTAGGACCAAAATTAAAAAATTTACAAAGGTTTTTCCAAAATCACAGACATTTTTTCAATTTGAAACTTCAATTTTCTGTAACTTTTTGCCAGTTTATTTTTTTAAGAATTTTGAAAATTTTTCTGTTAATTGGAACCAAACCATGCAACTTCTTCTTTAGACGCATTTTTCTATTACCAAAATTAAAAAAGTTACAACGGTTTTTCTCAAAATCACAGACATTTTTTCATTTTGAAACTTCAATTTTCGGTAACTTTTTGCCAGTTTATTTTTTTAAGAATTTTGAAAATTTTTCTGTTAATTGGAACCAAACCATGCAACTTCTTCTTTAGACGCATTTTTCTAGGACCAAAATTAAAAAAGTTACAGAGGTTTTCCCAAAATCACAGACATTTTTTCATTTTGAAACTTCAATTTTCGGTAACTTTTTGCCAGTTTATTTTTTTAAGAATTTTGAAAATTTTTCTGTTAATTGGAACCAAACCATGCAACTTCTTCTTTAGACGCATTTTTCTAGGACCAAAATTAAAAAAGTTACAGAGGTTTTCCCAAAATCACAGACATTTTTTCATTTTGAAAATTCAATTTTCGGTAACTTTTTGCCAGTTTATTTTTTTTTTAATTTTGAAAATTTTTCTGTTAATTGGAACCAAACCATGCAACTTCTTCTTTAGACGCATTTTTCTAGGACCAAAATTAAAAAAGTTACAGAGGTTTTCCCAAAATCACAGACATTTATTCATTTTGAAACTTCAATTTTCGGTAACTTTTTGCCAGTTTATTTTTTTAAGAATTTTGAAAATTTTTCTGGTAATTGGAACCAAACCATGCAACTTCTTCTTTAGACGCATTTTTCTAGGACCAAAATTAAAAAAGTTACAGAGGTTTTCCCAAAATCACAGACATTTTTTCATTTTGAAACTTCAATTTTCGGTAACTTTTTGCCAGTTTATTTTTTTAAGAATTTTGAAAATTTTTCTGTTAATTGGAACCAAACCATGCAACTTCTTCTTTAGACGCATTTTTCTAGGACCAAAATTAAAAAAGTTACAGAGGTTTTCCCAAAATCACAGACATTTTTTCATTTTGAAAATTCAATTTTCGGTAACTTTTTGCCAGTTTATTTTTTTAAGAATTTTGAAAATTTTTCTGTTAATTGGAACCAAACCATGCAACTTCTTCTTTAGACGCATTTTTCTAGGACCAAAATTAAAAAAGTTACAGAGGGTTTTCCCAAAATCACAGACATTTTTTCATTTTGAAACTTCAATTTTCGGTAACTTTTTGCCAGTTTATTTTTTTAAGAATTTTGAAAATTTTTCTGTTAATTGGAACCAAACCATGCAACTTCTTCTTTAGACGCATTTTTCTAGGACCAAAATTAAAAAAGTTACAGAGGTTTTCCCAAAATCACAGACATTTTTTCATTTTGAAACTTCAATTTTCGGTAACTTTTTGCCAGTTTATTTTTTTTTAAATTTTTAAAATTTTTCTGTTAATTGGAACCAAACCATGCAACTTCTTCTTTAGACGCATTTTTCTAGGACCAAAATTAAAAAAGTTACAACGGTTTTTCCAAAATCACAGACATTTTTTCATTTTGAAACTTCAATTTTCGGTAACTTTTTGCCAGTTTATTTTTTTAAGAATTTTGAAAATTTTTCTGTTAATTGGAACCAAACCATGCAACTTCTTCTTTAGACGCATTTTTCTAGGACCAAAATTAAAAAAGTTACAGAGGTTTTCCCAAAATCACAGACATTTTTTCATTTTGAAACTTCAATTTTCGATAACTTTTTGCCAGTTTATTTTTTTAAGAATTTTGAAAATTTTTCTGTTAATTGGAACCAAACCATGCAACTTCTTCTTTAGACGCATTTTTCTAGGACCAAAATTAAAAAAGTTACAGAGGTTTTTCCAAAATCACAGACATTTTTTCATTTTGAAAATTCAATTTTCGGTAACTTTTTGCCAGTTTATTTTTTTAAGAATTTTGAAAATTTTTCTGTTAATTGGAACCAAACCATGCAACTTCTTCTTTAGACGCATTTTTCTAGGACCAAAATTAAAAAAGTTACAAAGGTATTTCCAAAATCACAGGCTCTTTTTCATTTTGAAAATAGAATTTTCGGTAACTTTTTGCCAGTTTATTTTTTTAAGAATTTTAAAAATTTTTCTGTTAATTGGAACCAAACCATGCAACTTCTTCTTTAGACGCATTTTTCTAGGACCAAAATTAAAAAAGTTACAGAGGTTTTTCCAAAATCACAGACATTTTTTCATTTTGAAAATTCAATTTTCGGTAACTTTTTGCCAGTTTATTTTTTTAAGAATTTTGAAAATTTTTCTGTTAATTGGAACCAAACCATGCAACTTCTTCTTTAGACGCATTTTTCTAGGACCAAAATTAAAAAAGTTACAACGGTTTTTCCAAAATCACAGACATTTTTTCATTTTGAAAATTCAATTTTCGGTAACTTTTTGCCAGTTTATTTTTTTAAGAATTTTGAAAATTTTTCTGTTAATTGGAACCAAACCATGCAACTTCTTCTTTAGACGCATTTTTCTAGGACCAAAATTAAAAAAGTTACAACGGTTTTTCCAAAATCACAGACATTTTTTCATTTTGAAAATTCAATTTTCGGTAACTTTTTGCCAGTTTATTTTTTTAAGAATTTTGAAAATTTTTCTGTTAATTGGAACCAAACCATGCAACTTCTTCTTTAGACGCATTTTTCTAGGACCAAAATTAAAAAAGTTACAGAGGTTTTCCCAAAATCACAGACATTTTTTCATTTTGAAAATTCAATTTTCGATAACTTTTTGCCAGTTTATTTTTTTAATTATTTTGAAAATTTTTCTGTTAATTGGAACCAAACCATGCAACTTCTTCTTTAGACGCATTTTTCTAGGACCAAAATTAAAAAAGTTACAAAGGTTTTTCCAAAATCACAGACATTTTTTCATTTTGAAACTTCAATTTTCGGTAACTTTTTGCCAGTTTATTTTTTTAAGAATTTTGAAAATTTTTCTGTTAATTGGAACCAAACCATGCAACTTCTTCTTTAGACGCATTTTTCTAGGACCAAAATTAAAAAAGTTACAACGGTTTTTCCAAAATCACTGAGATTTTTTCATTTTGAAAATTCAATTTTCGGTAACTTTTTGCCAGTTTATTTTTTTTTAAATTTTGAAAATTTTTCTGTTAATTGGAACCAAACCATGCAACTTCTTCTTTAGACGCATTTTTCTAGGACCAAAATTAAAAAAGTTACAGAGGTTTTCCCAAAATCACTGAGATTTTATCATTTTGAAACTTCAATTTTCGGTAACTTTTTGCCAGTTTATTTTTTTAAGAATTTTGAAAATTTTTCTGTTAATTGGAACCAAACCATGCAACTTCTTCTTTAGACGCATTTTTCTAGGACCAAAATTAAAAAAGTTACAACGGTTTTTCACAAAATCACAGACATTTTTTCATTTTGAAACTTCAATTTTCGGTAACTTTTTGCCAGTTTATTTTTTTAAGAATTTTGAAAATTTTTCTGTTAATTGGAACCAAACCATGCAACTTCTTCTTTAGACGCATTTTTCTAGGACCAAAATTAAAAAAGTTACAGAGGTTTTCCCAAAATCACAGACATTTTTTCACTTTGAAACTTCAATTTTCGGTAACTTTTTGCCAGTTTATTTTTTTTTAAATTTTGAAAATTTTTCTGTTAATTGGAACCAAACCATGCAACTTTTTCTTTAGACGCATTTTTCTAGGACCAAAATTAAAAAAGTTACAACGGTTTTTCCAAAATCACAGACATTTTTTCATTTTGAAACTTCAATTTTCGGTAACTTTTTGCCAGTTTATTTTTTTAAGAATTTTGAAAATTTTTCTGTTAATTGGAACCAAACCATGCAACTTCTTCTTTAGACGCATTTTTCTAGGACCAAAATTAAAAAAGTTACAACGGTTTTCCCAAAATCACAGACATTTTTTCATTTTGAAACTTCAATTTTCGGTAACTTTTTGCCAGTTTATTTTTTTAAGAATTTTGAAAATTTTTCTGTTAATTGGAACCAAACCATGCAATTTCTTCTTTAGACGCATTTTTCTAGGACCAAAATTAAAAAAGTTACAACGGTTTTTCCAAAATCACTGAGCTTTTTTCATTTTTGAAAATTCAATTTTCGGTAACTTTTTGCCAGTTTATTTTTTTAAGAATTTTGAAAATTTTTCTGTTAATTGGAACCAAACCATGCAACTTCTTCTTTAGACGCATTTTTCTAGGACCAAAATTAAAAAAGTTACAACGGTTTTCCCAAAATCACAGACATTTTTTCATTTTGAAACTTCAATTTTCGGTAACTTTTTGCCAGTTTATTTTTTTAAGAATTTTGAAAATTTTTCTGTTAATTGGAACCAAACCATGCAACTTCTTCTTTAGACGCATTTTTCTAGGACCAAAATTAAAAAAGTTACAGAGGTTTTCCCAAAATCACAGACATTTTTTCATTTTGAAACTTCAATTTTCGGTAACTTTTTGCCAGTTTATTTTTTTAAGAATTTTGAAAATTTTTCTGTTAATTGGAACCAAACCATGCAACTTCTTCTTTAGACGCATTTTTCTAGGACCAAAATTAAAAAAGTTACAACGGTTTTTCCAAAATCACAGACATTTTTTCATTTTGAAAATTCAATTTTCGGTAACTTTTTGCCAGTTTATTTTTTTAAGAATTTTGAAAATTTTTCTGTTAATTGGAACCAAACCATGCAACTTCTTCTTTAGACGCATTTTTCTAGGACCAAAATTAAAAAAGTTACAACGGTTTTTCCAAAATCACTGAGATTTTTTCATTTTGAAAATTCAATTTTCGGTAACTTTTTGCCAGTTTATTTTTTTAAGAATTTTGAAAATTTTTCTGTTAATTGGAACCAAACCATGCAACTTCTTCTTTAGACGCATTTTTCTAGGACCAAAATTAAAAAAGTTACAGAGGTTTTCCCAAAATCACAGACATTTTTTCATTTTGAAACTTCAATTTTCGGTAACTTTTTGCCAGTTTATTTTTTTAAGAATTTTGAAAATTTTTCTGTTAATTGGAACCAAACCATGCAACTTCTTCTTTAGACGCATTTTTCTAGGACCAAAATTAAAAAAGTTACAGTGGTTTTCCCAAAATCACAGACATTTTTTCATTTTGAAACTTCAATTTTCGGTAACTTTTTGCCAGTTTATTTTTTTAAGAATTTTGAAAATTTTTCTGTTAATTGGAACCAAACCATGCAACTTCTTCTTTAGACGCATTTTTCTAGGACCAAAATTAAAAAAGTTACAGAGGTTTTTCCAAAATCACAGACATTTTTTCATTTTGAAACTTCAATTTTCGGTAACTTTTTGCCAGTTTATTTTTTTAAGAATTTTGAAAATTTTTCTGTTAATTGGAACCAAACCATGCAACTTCTTCTTTAGATGCATTTTTCTAGGACCAAAATTAAAAAAGTTACAGAGGTTTTTCCAAAATCACTGAGATTTTTTCATTTTTGAAAATTCAATTTTCGGTAACTTTTTGCCAGTTTATTTTTTTATCAATTTTGAAAATTTTTCTGTTAATTGGAACCAAACCATGCAACTTCTTCTTTAGACGCATTTTTCTAGGACCAAAATTAAAAAAGTTACAGAGGTTTTTCCAAAATCACAGACATTTTTTCATTTTGAAACTTCAATTTTCGGTAACTTTTTGCCAGTTTATTTTTTTAAGAATTTTGAAAATTTTTCTGTTAATTGGAACCAAACCATGCAACTTCTTCTTTAGACGCATTTTTCTAGGACCAAAATTAAAAAAGTTACAGAGGTTTTCCCAAAATCACAGACATTTTTTCATTTTGAAACTTCAATTTTCGGTAACTTTTTGCCAGTTTATTTTTTTAAGAATTTTGAAAATTTTTCTGTTAATTGGAACCAAACCATGCAACTTCTTCTTTAGACGCATTTTTCTAGGACCAAAATTAAAAAAGTTACAGAGGTTTTCCCAAAATCACAGACATTTTTTCATTTTGAAACTTCAATTTTCGGTAACTTTTTGCCAGTTTATTTTTTTAAGAATTTTGAAAATTTTTCTGGTAATTGGAACCAAACCATGCAACTTCCTCTTTAGACGCATTTTTCTAGCACAAAAATTTGAAAAGTTACAGAGATTTTTCCAAAATATTTTGAAAATTTAGTTCTAATTAGTTTTGCAGTTATGTGTTATTATAAGTATTTCTTTAAAAATTACTTAAATTAAAATGACTTGAAATTGTTTACAATAAACATCGCAACACCACATTCCCGCGCGCTTGTGCGCGTATAATTTGGCTAGTTTAATAATAATTGTGATTCGGCGAAAACTTTATTACTTTTGAAAATAATTGAATTCTTGAATTAAATTTTATTTGAAGGTTTTTTTTAAATAATTGAACTCTTGTGGAAATTTTAATTTTTAAAATAATTGAATTTTTCTGAGAAATCAATTAAAATTGCATTGAAAATGAATAAAAGCCTGATAAGAATTTTATTAATCAGATGAAAATAATTGAATTTTTAACGAAGATTTTTATTAATGAATATTTATAAATTGACTTTATTTTATTTTCTTCAGAGAATTCAACGAAACAGCGTCAAGTGTGATTAATAAAAAAGGGTACGATTGGACGATAAGATTAAGTAGCGCTGGTTTGATTTACTGTCACTTTGGACATAGGATAATAAAGCAAATTATTCCCGAAGTTACCGATGAAAATGATATTGAGGAAGTTTTCAAAAAAGTCTACGACACTTTAATTCAAGAAATTGACGCCCTTGACAATGGAGTTCCAATGTTCGATGCAGAGCCACTGTGAGTTTTCGCATTCCTTTCATTTTCCAAGTATAAATAAAAAAGAATATGTAAATACTGTAATTTAATTTAATTTATTTTTGTACGTTTTTATTTATTTATAATTTCTACATTTTTCTGTTTATTTAATTTTAATTTTTTATACTTTCTAGTACATTTATGTAATAGTTTCTAATAAAAATTGTTTTCATTTGTGTTTATTTAAATTTGAATAATCAAAGAATGTGGTAAAATGTGGTAAAATTTAAACTTTGTATTTGAAGGAGGTATTTAAATAGTTTCCTTAAATAATTAAAAAAATATTTTTTTACAGCTACCGAATTCACACGAATTTGGGCGCAAGAGTAAAGGGTTTGAATCCTCCTTGGAATAAAAAGAATATGGATGTCGAGGAGCAATTTCGCAAAGCAATGGTTTTGGTTGGTGAGGAATTTAATGAATTTATCACTTACGCTGCTCAAGTTTGGTTACCGGCGAAGAATCTCGTTAAAGAAGCTCTTCTAAATCGATTTGAGGTATTTTTGGATTTAATACATTTTATTTTCATAACAGTTCACGAATTTTTTACTTTATTAGTGAACAATTTAACAATTGACGTTATTTTATCAATCAAATTTAATATAAATTAAATTAATTTAAATTTGTTCATAAAGGGTTTGTAATTTTTCCCCCAAATGAATATTGATTTTTCGATTTATTTTTTGTGTTTTATACGTTTATCAGTAATTTACTGTTTTTCTTAATATTAATACTAATTTAATTTTGTTCTCAAAGACTTTTTTCCCCAGTGATAAGTAAATTCCGGTTTGTAATTTAAAATTTTCCCCCTCTGAATATTGAATTCTTGTTTTATTTTTTATTATTTACAATGATGCGAATTATTAACAGTATTTATTTGCATTTTGTGTAATAATTAAAAAAATAATATTCTTTTTTTTTAAATTCCCTCTTCTTGAATATCGAATTTTTGGTTTATTTTTTATTATTTGCAATGTGGAAACTATTATCAGTGTTTATTTGCATTTAGTGGAATAATTTTAGTTTAATGTTTATGTTATTCTAAAGTGACTGTAAACTTTTGAAGGAAAATGAAAAAAGAATTTTTTTTGACGGAAATTGAAAAAGAATTTTTTTTATGGATTTGAAGAAAGAATTTTTTTTTGAAGGAAATTGAAAAAAGAATTTTTTTTAAGGATTTGAAGAAAGAATTTTTTTTGAAGGAAATTGAAAAAAGAATTTTTTTTGAAAGAAACTTTAAAAGGGAAGAAAATATGAGTAAGATAATTGGTGATTATCTAAATAATTGAATGAGACATTTATTTCGCATGTGTGAAATGAAATAGAAGTGATGCAGAGAATGTAAAAGCTACCATTATTCTATTGTCAGGCGTGAAAAAAAATTACAACTTGGGCGTCACTCAAATTCAATTATTACTTTGTACCTATAGTTATTGAGGTCGTACATTTGCATTACACCTTTGTTTCACTTATTTACGAACGCAATTGTATCAATATTGACCTTTATTTATTATTATCGTTCTTGTTAATCATTGTTTATTATCACGAATCATTATTATTAGTTATTTACTAAAATTTACTCAATTTCTAATTCTAGATTTACTTGATTTAATATTTTGATTTAACTTCTTTATTTGCTTGTTTTATTCTTTTAGTTTTTTTTCATGATTTATTTTTTTCCGTTTATTATTTACTGTATTCGATTGTCTTACTTATTTACGATGAGAATTCATGATTTAAATTAGAATTAAAAAAAAAAATTGATTTCAATTGTCTCTTCTTTCACTGGGATTATTCCGATTGTTTTTAGTCTAAATTTAGTTTTAGTTCCAGTTTTTTTATTTCAAATTGTTTTTTTATGCTTTTCATATTTTTATTTCGTTTGTTACTTTTTTTTGTTCGTTTTATTCACTTCTCCATATTTTTTTTCGAAATTTTCAAAACATTTAATTTAATTTATTTATTATTTACTTATTTCTTACTTGAAAAAATTTATTCACTTGTTAAGAAAATTTTGTTTGTTTTTTTCGAAAAATTTATCTTTCATCGTTAATTTGAATTCTCTTGGTAATTTTCAGGTGGATCCTAGTGGAGAGATTATGGAATTGAAGCAACCTTGCCCTTGGACGGAACACATGTTTGCTTTGGAGAAGGAATTGAAAATCGATCCAATTATCAAATTTGTTATTTTTCAAGACAATTCGTATAGAATTCAAGGGGTTCCTGTCGAGATGGGAAGTTTCGTGTGCAGGTAAATGGCAATTCTAGAAAATATTTACAATCTGAGAATTTAAAGATCTTTTCTTTTATTTCTTTGAATCGTTCTTATTTTTTTCATTCATTTCTGTTGATTAATAATCTTTAATCTTTTATTAATTTTTTTATTGTTTTTATTAATTGATTGATAAATCGAATATTGGTCTTTGAAATTATTAACCTGTGACTAATAATTATAAAAATTATCAATAATTAATAATTATTACTCACATATTATTTGTTATTTACAGAATTTTCCTGCCGGAAGAATGGGCCGGCTTAAGGGACGAGGAACTCTCGAAAGTGTCCGGAATCGAAGGCGGAATTTTCGTTCACGCCGCACGTTTTATTGGTGGCAACAAAACAAGAGACGGAGCATTACAAATGGCAAGAAAGGCATTGAAAATCGGTAAAATCTAAAAATTGTCCATGAAAGAGGAAAAAAGGGGAGGAAAAAATCTAGAGAAAAAAATGGGACTTAAACAAATTGTAAATTAGTTATTTAATGTAATAATCATTTATTTATCATTACTGTTTAAAAAAACACACACATTATACATTATTATGGCATTGTCATCACGACACAGTTTAAATGATACTAAATGTTTTATATTCTTTTTTCATACATAAAATGAGATTACATTTTACATAAAATGAGATTTTAATTTGTACAAAAAGGTTGTTTTTTTTATTATTCGGAAAAAAACCATTCGTCTAAATTGGATTTTTACAGGAATTTTATATGTCGATGAAAATTGAAATTCTCGTTTCTCTTTAAAAACGATTGTTGTCGGAGAAAAAAGAAAAATTTGAACAATTTTATTGTGAAAAGAAATCCAAGAAGAAATTAGTTTCAGTCGATCGGGCTATTTTTTTTTTAGAGGTCTAGATTATTGTGGGAGAATATTTCTCATTGACTTTTGGCAGCTTCTGCGTGTGCGGCGAAATGTGCGGCTTTGGCGATGGCAACCTCGGGGGTGTCAACTACGTTTCCGTCAAGACCAATTGGTGCTGTGTGAGGATAACCGTAGGCGTATGTCAAGGCAAGGGCTCCATAGGGACGTCCTGTCGTTTTTGCGGCTTCCTGTTTCAATTCCATGTAATAATTTATTAAATTAATTTCAATTTTTTCTAAGTACTTCAATTTTTTTGGAGAATTTTTTCGAGATTTTTAAAAATAATTTTAATTCTGATATTTTTAGGGGAAATAATTTTAATTTTGATATTTGTAGTGATGATAATTTTAATTTTGATATTGTTAGTGAAAATAATTTTAATTTTGATATTTTTAGTGATGATAATTTTAATTTTGGTATTTTTAGGGAAACTAATTTTAATTTTGATACTTTTAGGAAAAATAATTTTAATTTTGATATTGTTAGTGAAAATAATTTTAATTTTGATATTTTTAGTGATGATAATTTTAATTTTGGTATTTTTAGGGAAACTAATTTTAATTTTGATACTTTTAGGAAAAATAATTTTAATTTTGATATTGTTAGTGAAAATAATTTTAATTTTGATATTTTTAGGGAAAATAATTTTAATTTTGATATTGTTAGTGAAAATAATTTTAATTTTGACATTTTTAGGGAAAATAATTTTAATTCTGATATTTTTACAGGTAATTTGAGGGGGAGAATTTATTGAATTCACGTACCTTGGCGTGTTCGGCGAAATGAGCGGCTTTCGCTTGGGCAACCTCGGGAGTATCAACGACACGTCCATCGGGTCCGAGTGGAGCACCAAGGGCATAACTGTGATAGGCGTAGAGGGGCGCTGCGTAGGCAATTGGATGATATTGATAAGGATAAGCGTAACCGAGAGTGTTTCTTGCTGCTTCATAGGCGTGAGTCGCTAAATGTGCGGCCTTTGCGTTCGCAACTTCGGGAGTGTCGAGCGGTCCTCCATAATAACCACCATAAGTGTAATATGGTTGAAGGAGGGCATCGACCTGCGAGAGGGCAAATATCGCCGAAAGGATAATCTGAAATTTCAAAAGTTCATTAATATTCACATTTTTTCTGTTTTCTATTCTTTTGATTCTTTTCTACTTTTATTTTATTCTTTTCTAATTTTTCTACTTTTATTTTATTATTTTCTACTTTTTTCTACCTTTATTTCACTCTTTTCTATTTTTTTCTATTTTTATTTTATTCTTTTCTATTTTTTTCTACTTTTGTTCGATTCTTTTCTACTTTTTTTCAACTTTTATTTCACTCTTTTCTATTTTTTTCTATTTTTATTTTATTCTTTTCTATTTTTTTCTACTTTTATTTCATTATTTTCTACTCTTTTCTTCTTTTATTTCACTCTTTTTCATTTTTCTCTATTTTTATTTTATTCTTTTCTATTTTTCTCTATTTTTATTTGATTCTTTTCTATGTTTCTTTGCATTATTATCGTATTTTTAATTTCTCTATCTGCTCTTTTCTATTTTTATTATTTATTTTTCTATTGTTTTTCAATTTTTTAATTCTTCTCTCTATTCATTTTTTCAAGTTTATTTATTTAATATTTCTACTATTTAATCTTTATTTTATTTTACAATAATATTTTATTGTTCACTGAATAATTGTTATTGTTTGATTTATTTTTTATACTTTTCATTCTGTTTTCTTTCTTTTTGGAACTTTTTCAACATTTTTTTTTTCTAATCAAAAGTAATTAAATTGAAAGAATGCTTCAAAAATTTGGTACTAACTGGAGTGTATTTTTATTTACAGAAAAATTATCATAATTTAACTACGAAAATGGTATTTAATCCTCGATGAGAAAGCTGCTTTGAATATTAAATTGAAATTGAGATGAATAATTGAAAGTTTAAAGGACCGAGAGCCAAATTTGCATCGATGGTTTCCGCTCGAACTGTTTTTTTGGAATTGTTTCCGAATTCACGTAAAGATTATGAATTAAAAAGGTAAATTTTTAAACTTGCATTCAATTTTGTCGGAAAAAATGATTTAAATGGAAAAAATTTGTTTTTAAAATATGAAACAGTTCATTTTCTAAACAATTGCGAAAATTAATATTTATTAAAATTAAGACAATTATTTGTCGATTTAATCGGAAATTGCAATAAATTATAATCATGTTTGTATTTATTTTGAAAAAAAGAGTTTAAGAAATAAATTTAGTATTTATTTAAGAAATAAATTTAGTATTTATTTAAGAAATAAATTTAGTATTTATTTAAGAAATAAATTTAATATTTATTTAAGAAATAAATTTAATATTTAGCTAAGAAATAAATTAATTGTTTATTTAACACATAAATTAAATGTTAATTTTACAAATAAATTTAATATTTACTGAATAAATAAATTCAATAAAAATTGAGAATAGTTTTTAAATTCAATTAACAATTTTCCTAATCAAATTATTCTTTCTTCGTAAAAAATAAGAAAAATAATTTTCTCCTCAATTTGCAAGTAATTTCAAATTAATTATCCAAATATTTTTTAAATTATGAAATAAAAAACATTATTTTTTATGTAATTCTTCACTAAATATTTTATTTTCAAAATAATTGAGATTCACCAAATTAATACTTTAAATTATTAATTTATTGAATTAGTAATCTTTTACCCTTAATTGTTAACTGATAAATACACTAATTTGAATTGAAAATAATTGAAAATAATTAAATATAAATAATTAAACTGAAAACTAAAAAATTGAATAATAATAATAAAACATAAAGAATTGGATAATTAAATATGTTGGAAATAATTGAATTTATACTTATTTGAATTAAAAATAATTGAAAATAATTAAATATCAATAATTAAACTAAAAAGTAAAAAATAATGAATTGGATAATTAAATATGTTGAAAATATTTGAATTTATACTTATTTGAATTAAAAATAATTGAAACTAATAAAATATAAATAATTAAACTGAAAAATAAAAAATAAAGAATTGGATAATTGAATATGTTGAAAATATTCGAATTTATAATTATTTGAATTAAAAATAATTAAAAATAATTAAATTCAAATAATTAAATTGAAAAATAAAAAATTGAATAATAATAATAATAATTAAAGAATTGAATAATTAAATATGTTGAAGATAATTGAATTTATAATTATTTGAATTAAAAATAATTGAAAATTATTAAATATAAATAATTAAACTGAAAAATAAAAAATTGAATAATAAAAAATAAAGAATTAGATAATTAAATATGTGGAAGATAATTGAATTCATACTTATTTGAATTAAAAATAATTGCAAATAATTGAATAAATTTTTAAGCACACTTATTTCAAAAGAAAAAACTCCTAATTGGATTGAAAAAACACTCAGTGGGACTAAACACTTAATTGAATTATAAATACACTGAACTGTTAATCGAATTAAAAGTACACTTTCATAATTGTTAATTGAATCATAAAATTAGTAATTATAGCAAATTATTAGGCAGGACAAAAATGAAAAACTAAATCAGTACAAATTACAAACACAAATAAATAAATTGTTAATTGAAATAAAATTGAATGAAATGCAAAAGAGTTGAAAGATTGTAAAATTTTCAGATTAGCGGAAAATTATTGAAAAGTGATGGAAGAAGAAAGTGAAGGATCGAGGAGAACAAGAGGAAAAGTCGATGATGATGAATGGAAGATTGACATTGACTACTTACGAAGGCCTTCATGATTATTGTTGAAATTGTGCGCTGCTGGATTTCCAGTACTCGCTAAAGGTGTATGGACTGTTATGCTGTGACGAAGAGACTCTCGATCCCCCTTTATATGTATGAGAATCTGGTAGGGAGTCGTCGACCTGGAGGGGAACACGCCCTGAAGCAAGTGCTACATCTGAAAGAGATACTTGACATTGACATTACGTTGACGACGGAGACTTCGACGACGTTTGACGACGCGATGACGATGACGAAGACAAGGAGAGACCTTCGATTCGCGCTTCGATTGCGAGCCCTTTTACAAACATATAATATGCCGCTTTTGATATCCGTCTAGTCAATATACACAACTACTTGATAATAATCAAGAGACGTGTGTGTCGAGGTCAGGAGCATTTGCCTGAGGCGAAAGGCGATCACTCCATCCCTGCGTTTAAACCATGTGCGATGGTCTTTTTCATTGGGGCATTATACCGTGGGCCTACACACTATCGCATAACTCGGGAATACCAAAGCAAAAGTCTATGGATTACTTCTCTTCTTTTTCTTCTTCGTCTAAAGTCTTCGTCTTTTGCTTCCTAGCAATTCAGAGTTCAAGAATCTCTGCCGAAGACGTAGAGATGTCTTCTTCTTCTTCTTCTTCGTCTTCGTCTTTACTTCCGCAATCTTAATACCAAGGTGCCGATAGGAATAGAACTAGAAATTAAACTTCCAGGAATTCATCCTCGCGTGGGCAGCATTTATTTTCAAAGGTGGCAAATTTTTTTTCTATCACTATCGTGAATTTACTTTTATCGAAATTCAACGCACAGTGAACGAATAATAACAATATTGATGAAAATAATATAAATGATACTATTATATTATATCGGTAATATTATTATATTATTAAATAATAATAATAAAAATAATAATTATTAAGTTTTTTATTATTTTTATTATTATTCATTCTCCGTTGTATTCACTTTTTGGTTTCTGCATTTTTTTCTTTTTTGAATGTTAGTCTCACTTTAATATTTTTATTGTTAACTTTCAGAAATTACTAAAATTAATATAAAAACAAAAGAATTATTTTTCTTTTATTGTTTTTCTATTAATTTTAGTAATTTAAGAAATGTATAGAAAATAACAACTAAATAAGAATAATAAACAAAAAACACAGAAACCATAAAAGGAATACAAAAGGAAACAAAAAAATCTATAAGTAAATTAATTATGCATTATAAATATGATTTATAATTTTGAATATCTGATACAATTGATTTTTTATGCAGTAATTTATTCAAATTTTCCAAAATAATTAAATTTCTTACGAAGAATTTAATTAATATCTTTAAAAATAAATTAATTGTTACACGGAATTTTATTAAAATTATATTACGAAAATATTTAAATTCCTGCAGAAATTTATTGGAATTTTTGCAAATAATTTGAATTCTTTGGCGAAATGTTATTTGTTATGAAAATTGTTTACTTATAATGAAAATAGTGGAAATTTTTTATAAAAATTTTATTGAATTTCTATTTTATCAAAATTTTTGATAATAATTGAATTCTTTCGAGAAATGTTTTTAATTAGCAAAATAATTTACTGATTATGAAAATAACGGAAATTTTTTGTAAAAATTTTATTGAATTTCTATTTTATCAAAATTTTTGATAATAATTGAATTCTTTCGAGAAATGTTTTTAATTAGCAAAATAATTTACTAATTATGAAAATAACGGAAATTTTTTGTAAAAATTTTATTGAATTTCTATTTTATCAAAATTTTTGAAAATAATTGAATTTTTTCGAGAAAAGTTATTAATTATCGAAATAATTTACTAATTTTGGAAATAATTGAAATTTTCGTAAAAATGTTTGTTAAAATTCTATTAAAAATAAGTGAATATTTATATTAAGAATTGAGTCAAAATTTATCAAAGTAATTGAATTTCTGCGAAGAATTTTTATAAAAATCGTTTTAAATAATTAAATTCCTGTGACGAATTTAATAAATTATGGAAATAATTTAATTCTTGCTAAAAATTTGGAAAATAATTGAATTTTTTCTAGGAATTTAATTAAAATAAATTGCATTGAAAATATTTCAATTCTTATAATGAATTTAATAACAAATTTTCAATATAATTAAATTTCTGCGAAGAATTTTGTTGATGTTTTTCAAAATAATAAAATTTTTGCAAATTATTGTTAAAATTAAATTAAATTAAATTAAATTTAATTATAATTATTGTCTTTAAAATAATTAAATTCTTGTGATTAATTTTATAAATTAGAAAAGAAATTAAAATCTTGCTAAAAATTTCGAAAATAATAATTTGATTTTTTCGAGAAATTTGATTAAAATTGTATTGAAAATATTTCAATTCTCATAAAGAATTTAATCAAAAATTTTCCAAATAATCGAATTTTTGCGAATCATTTTGTCCAATTTTTAAAAATATTTGAATTCTTTTGAGAAATTTGATTGAAATCACAATTGAAAATAATTAAATTCAGTTAGTTTTTCTTCGTTTTATTTTCAAAGTCCCACTCTCATATTTTTAGTAGGAATTGTTATTTAATGGACATAAACATTTTTTAACCTGTTAAAATTAATAGAAAAGCAATAAAATAATAATTGCTATTATTTTCATTATTATTATTATTGTCATTGTTGCTGTTTGCGAAACGATTGCACAACATCGAAAGATTTAAATATTTGGCAAGAATAAATTTGTTTTTATTGATTTGAAATAAAATTTTACGTAATAAAATTTAGTTCAATGTTTCAGGAACTTATTGAAAATTCTTTCAAAATGCATTTTTTTTCTCGACAAAGTGTATGAAATTCTTACGCGATTGATGATGTAAAATGACATCGTGCATAAATTTAATCTAGGCCATAAGGAGTAGTTGCTCTACAATTTTAATTAGATTTATTGCAACACATTCACAAATCAAGGTCTAATATTTACCTGTAATATGAATGAAAATATTGATGGTCATGCGATAAAGTTAATTTTATAATAAAATGTCTTTATATAGTCAATGAAAAATTAGAAGAAGAAGAAAATTGCAATTTTTCTCCTTTTTTTAGAAGAATTTTTTTTTATTCCATTTTTTTATTCCTTAATATTTTATGGAAAATAGTAATTTTGATAAATGGCAAATTTAATTATTAAATAAACGAGTAAATAAGTTTCTGAAACAATAACAATTGAGTAATTAGATAAAAGGTGACTAAGTAATTAAATTCTTTTCCAGAATTAATTTTTTATTAATATTTATTTTATTTTTTAAATTCAAGTAAAAATAGGATCAAACAAATGAAAAAAATAAATAACTGATTAACTTAGAAAATAGCTAAGTGAATAATTAGGTAATTAACTGAATTAATAATTACAAATAACTATTAAAGTAAATAATAAAGTGTCAATGATTATTTTAGAGAAATTTGGAAAATTTGAAGAAAAAAATTTTTTTATTGCAAGAAAAGAAGGAAATGGCAAATAAAAATGTTGATTTACTATTTTGTTGCCTAATTAATAATAAATTATTAAAAATATTATAATAAAAATAAAGAAATTGTCATTTGATTGATATATTTCTTGTCAAGGTCACTTTGAATTTAAATTCTATCGATCCATAAAATATTCGTCAATTATGACGTGTTTTTCCAAATGAATTTCCATTAAAGGACTTAAGGTCATTACTTTCAATTTAAATACTATTTTGCAGTCTGAAGGGAATATTAAAGGACAACATTGTTTTTTCTCCTAAAATTACCTTTTTGTAAA
This sequence comes from Leptopilina drosophilae, assembly GCA_032873175.1. NCBI lineage: Eukaryota > Metazoa > Arthropoda > Insecta > Hymenoptera > Figitidae > Leptopilina > Leptopilina drosophilae. Next base: position 3,135,723 of record CM065485.1, on the reverse strand, counting down.
TTAAAAGTAGTTAAATCAAGAATTCAATTATTTTCATAAATAATAAAATTCTTCAAAGGACTTCAATTATTTTCAATACAATTTCAATACAATTACTCGAAAGTATACAATTTTTTTTAAATATTAAAATTCAATTAGTTTCAAGATTTTTAAGAAGAATTAAATTATTTTTTCAATAATTCTGAAAATAAATTCTTCGAAACAATTCAATTATTTTTCTAAATTGTACAATTCTCGGCAAGATTTCAATTTTTTAAATATAATTTTAATAAAATTTCTAGGAAAAAATTCAATTATATTTAAAATAATTTAAAGAAAATTTTTCTAACAGTTTCAATTATTTTTAAAATTGTAATAAAATTTTTCTATAAAGCAATTCAATTCTTCCCAAAAGTTTTTAATAAAATTCGCTGTAAATTTCAATTATTTACAAAAAAAAACTTTAATAAAATCTATTGTTTAAAAAAATTGAATTCTCTACAAATAATTTTAACATTTCAGTAATTTAATTTTCAATTTTTTCATAAATACTTTAAAATAATTTATTCGATGATTTTCTGTACAACGAGAATTTAATTATTTCTGAATTAATTGAATTCTTGTATTAAATGTTATTAAAAATTTTTTGAGTAATTGAATTTCTGCGAAAAAATTTATTACTTCTATAAATAATTGAATTTTTGGAAAATTTTTAATTTAATTATTTATGAAAATAATTTAATTCTTGAACTGAATTTTATTAAAAGTTTTTTAAATAATTGAACTCTTGTGAAAAGTTTATCATTTTTTAATAGAATTGAATTTTCTCGGAGAGTTTTCCAAGATTTTTAAAAATAATTGAAATTTTCTCGGAGTATTTTTTCAAGATTTTTAAAAATAATTGAAATTTTCGAAGAAATCAATTTAAATTGTATTGAAAATAAGTGAAAGCCTGAGGAGAATTTTATTATTTATGTAAAAATAATTGAATTTTTATAAAGATTTTTATTATTTATAAATTGACTTTCTGCAAAGAATTTTATTACAATTATTGAAAATAATTAAATTCTTGATAAAATTGAAGTACTTTTAAAGTTTTTAGTAAAAATTGTGATAAAAAATTCCACTATTTTCAAGAATATTGAAGTTAATTTTTTAAAAATAAAAATAACAAAATAAACAACTAATTTATTTAAAAGAATTTTAATACAAATCTTTTTATATAAAAAAAGGTTCGAGAAGTAGAAGAAAATTTAAAGGGCGAATCGTAAAATGATTTTCAAAGGAAAAATATAAATTTCTAAACTTCGGAGATGAAAGGGTAATTAGAGGAAAGAGGTGATTGAAGTAGAAGAAAAGAGCGACAAGTTTTCGCGACCGAATTTTATTTCAAGATAAGAATTTTATCGAAGTTTTGGTGATTGAAAATTTTCCATACGAAATTATTTTACAATTTATGTGGAATCAATGTTATTATTTTTTTTTATTATTGTGGGTCGTTGTGAGTTGTGATGAGACCTCACAATGTGAAAAGTAAATGAGGATCTTGTTAGTTCAATGTGTAAAAAAAAGCGATCACGTTCCTTTTGAGGAAAGAGGATTTTATGCTCTTAATCTCAAACATCGAGTTCTTCTCTTTAAAAGTATAAACTTTATTACTTTTAAATGCTCGTAAATTTCTTTTTTGTATTCAGCAAGCGTTGAAACATTTTAATACGCACAGTAGCCGTTTAATTAATTTTTCACTTATCTCGCACGCTAATGAGGAATTTGTTCTTCTTATCTTTTTCACATGTTTATCTTTTTGGAATTTAATTTCAAAAATTGAAAAAAAAATTCTGAATTTTTCTTTCTATTTCTTTGAAACAAAATGTTGTCTCAATTTTTCTTTTTATTTCTACAAAAAAAATGTTTGTCTCAATTTTTCTTTTAATTACTACGAAAAAAATGTTTTTTTCAAACAAGCTGTGAATTTAAAAATCCAAAACTGAAATAAATAATAAATTTCAAAGAAATCGAAATTAAATTTAGATTTTAAATAAAAATTATTTGCCAATAAGTTTGGAATTCGAATTAAAATAAGAATTATTTGCCTATAAGTTTGGAATTCAAAAACTAAAAAAAAGAACAAAATAGGAAAAATAGAGGCAATGGCACAAAAGTTTGTAGCTATTTTCTCTTTTCCTGGAGGGATTTTATAACGAATTAGAGAAAAGATTTTTTTTAATAGAAAAAAAGAAAGAAAAGAACACAATGAAGAGTTTGATGTTTGTGACGAAGAAGAAAGTAATTATTATATTATTATTGAGAGTAACTCTTGAATAAGTGAAGGTCGGAGCAATGAACGAATGTCCTCCGAAGTCGCTCGATTTTTCCTGAAACAAGGAACATGAAGGTACGAATCAGATATTCTTGATTCGATAAAGTGAACATTGAATGTTAAAGAATCAGTTTTCGAGGGAGAGAAAAAAGGGAGAGTAAGAGAATACCCATTTCGTGTTCTCACGATCAAGCAGGTTTATATTGACGGAGGAAAAAATCCGGAACTCAAAAACATTATATACCACTCTTGTCTCCGATTTCATGGTGAATTTTATCTTGACATTTCCCTGATAAAATTGAAGAGATACATTTTTTTTCTCTCAATCTTCTTAATTCACAATTATGCTTTTTATTTTCGTTTTATTCTTCTTTTGGATAAATTATTATATTCTTTGGCTTTTAAAACTGAGTGGATGATTTTGCTGTCAATGTGAATTAAATCAGTGCAATAAATGCAGAAATTATTGTGAAATTATTTTCACTTTTCACTGAATTTGTTTTATTGAATTACAATTATTTTTGTATTCAACTGAAAATTGTGGTTTGAAAATAAATAAATAAATATATAAAATAAACAGATTGAACATAAATTGAAAAAAATTTTCACGTTTGATTTTACTTTAATGCAGAAACGGAATTTTATGTAGAAAAGCAGTAAAATTTCTTTGGAACACAAAATTATTTCTTTATTCAAAAAAATATTCTCTAAGGAACATTAGTTTTTTGTTACAAGATTCATTTTTTAATTTCAATATCCAGTCTTTGTAAATTAATTCTACATTGAAAATTAATTTTCATTTACAAAATTTAATCTTTACACAATATTAATTTTGAAAATTACAAAAATTTAATCTCTACACAAAATTAATTTTCAATTACAAAATTTAATCTTTACACAAAATTAATTTTGAATTACAAAATTTAATCTTTACACAATATTAATTTTGAATTACAAAAATTTAATCTCTACACAATATTAATTTTGAATTACAAAAATTTAATCTCTACACAAAATTAATTTTCAATTACAAAATTTAATCTTTACACAAAATTAATTTTTAGTTTGCAAAAATTCATTCTGTACTAAAAATTAATTCTTTGTTGAAATTTAATTCATTATTGCGAATATTAATTTTTAAACTGCAAGTTTCGATAAAAAATAGAATTTTAAATTAAATTTCAATTGAAAATTAATTTTTCATTCTTAAATTAAATTCCCATGAAAAATTAAATTTTCAATTGAGAATTAATTTTACACAAAAGAATTAATTTTTGAAAACTAAAAATTATTTTAATTTTAATTTATTTTAATTAAAAACTAAAAATTAATATTTTATTATGAAGAATAAATTTTGTAATTACAAATTAATTTTCAACATAGAATTTAATTGCAAAGAATGAATTAATAAAATTGAAAAATTAATTTTGCTATTAAAAATTAATTTCCCTTAGAGAATTTTTCTTTTATGAGAAAATAATAAATAAATAGAAATATTTTTATGTTTAAAAACAATTAATAAACAATATTAAATTTAACAATATTAAATTTGCAAAATTGATTCCTTTGGGGAAAATTAATTCTCTATTACAAATTTAATTCTTTATGTGAATTTAATTTAAAAACTAAAAATTAATTTTCAAGTGAAATATAATTTGTAATTGAAAATTTAATTTCTTGTGGAAAATTATTTCTGTATTAAAAATTATTAATTCTGAATTTAAAATTAATTTCTAATTACAAATGGAATTCCTTATGGAAAAATGGTTTAGAAATAAAAAATTAATTCTAGAAAACAAAAATATTGGAAAATTCAAAAACAATTGAAAAATAGAAACATAATTCGAAAATTAAAAAATAATTTACAAATTAAAGAATGATTTAAAAATTGAAAACTGTTTTAAACAATTTGTAAATTCATTTTTAATTAAAAACTTAATTATTTATGGAAAATTAATTCTTTATTTCAAATTAATTCGCCTTTAAAAATTAATTTCTAATTACAAATTTAAGTTTGCATGAGAAATTGTTTCTAGAATTAAAAAATGATTAGAAAATTAAAAATTGATTCGAAAATTAAATATTAATTCAAAAATTAAAAATGATTCCAAATTAAAAATTAATTCGAAAATTAATAATTAATTCGAAAATTAAATATTAATTCAACAATTAAAAATTATTCCAAATTAAAAATTAATTCGAAAATTAAAATTTAAAAGTTAATTACGAAATTAAAACTTAATTTTAAATTTGAATACAATTAAAAAATTAAAAATTAATTCTTCGAAAAACTTTACTTCTTAAAAAATTAATTCCTAACTGAAAAATAAATTTCTTTTTATTTAAGAAAACAATTAATTTTCATTGCTAATTAATAATTGAGACAGCAGTCGATAAACCAGACAAGTTATATTATTCGCTGTCGATTTTCATCGTAATAATAATGAGCTCTCCTTCTTCACACAATTGAGTGAGAGTTACCGACTGCAAAAAAATTTTCTATTGTATTATTTTTAAGAGGCAAAAATTATTTAAAAATGAAAAAGTGGGAAAAAATACACACAATTCATTATAAAAATTACTGCGTAGATTTTTGTAATAATTAGGTGTATTGCAAATTAACTTTTACCTTGTTGAATTTATTCAATCATCAAATATCAAGAAATCGTTATAGTTATACTGATCCCAGTGACCGTATAAAATATTGCGTGAATTCGTGACCGAACATTTTATTGAAATTGAATTATATAATTTTACGAGTTCACGTTTGCATGTTTACAATAACTTTTCGTCTACACACAATGCAATCTTGTCTTACTTTTCACTTCGATAATTCGTCTTATATCGTTTAGAGTAGAAATAACAATAATAACAGTAATAATAATTTAGAAAAAAAAATTTAGAAATTATTTCATTCGAATTCTCCTCTTGTTTTTCTTGTTTGCAATTAAAATTACACATCACTATTTTTATTTAGACGTAATTTAATTTTTATTGCATTGTCTTTCGGGGAAAATTAGAAAATTACCGCAGCAGCAATATTTTTCGGCTGATTCTGATTGGGAAAGAAAAATGATAATTAATTTTACGCTTTTAATTAATTTTTATTAATTTGTTAATTGTTATCAATTTTTAATTATTCATTAAATTCATTACGTTGATTTTAATAATAATTTTTTGGTAATCGATTTAATAATTTTTTGTAATCAATTTGTAATAATTAATTTGTAATAATTAATTTGTAATAATTAATTTGTAATAATTAATAATTATAGTTATTAACATATAATTGTATAAAGGAATTAGTTTTTTAATTAAATGAAAACTAACTGAAATTAAAAATTAAAATTATTTAAACAATATTAATTATTAATAAATTTTTTTTAGAACCGTTATTTAATAATATTGATAGAAAGGCCTCTGAATACTTCTATCAATATTAATTATTATTGATTGCTGAAAAATTAATTATTTTTATTGTTATTATTTGCAATTTTCGTTTTCTTTTACTTATTATTTTTGTCATTAATATTATTTTTTTAATTATTATTTTTATATCTGTATTATTTTTATTGTTATTTTTGCAATTTTCGATTTCTTCTTCTTATTATTTTTGTTATTAACATTATTTTTAGATTTGAATAAAACAATTTTGTATTACAAATAACATCTTTTTTTTAATTATTATTTTTATATCTGTATTATTTTTATTGTTATTATTTGCAATCTTCGTTTTCTGTTTCTTATTATTTTTGTCATTAATATTATTTTTTTAATTATTATTTTTATATCTGTATTATTTTTATTGTTATTATTGCAATTGTTATTATTGCAATTTTCAATTTCTTCTTCTTATCATTTTTGTTATTAACATTATTTTTTTAATTATTATTTTGAGATTTGAATAAAACAATTTTTTATTACAAATAATATTGTTGTATAATTTCAAGAAACGTTTAATTTAATTGTTTAAATAATTTTTTGAAAAAATTAATTTCTAAGAGGCTTTGTAAAAAATATATTGTTTGACTTATAATTGTTTTTATTGTCCTTTTTCATTAAAATTATTTTAAATTTACATAATGAAATTTTATTTTTATTTTTTGTAAAAAATGCATTTTTTTCTCTGATTATTATTATTTTTTTTTATAATGAAATTAGAGGAAATTTATCTTTATTTTTGAGAGCACTGGAAAAAATTTATTGAATGAATGAAATTTGAAATTCATAAAGTGAGCGGCAAAATTTTATAGCTATGAAAAAAAAATTAATTTTTATAAGCCGATAATTTGAAGTAAAAGGGTGAAAAGTCAGTGTATATCGCTCGAGCAATCGATATCTTCAATGAGAATTTTTTGAAGCGTAACATGTACCTTTGAAGATCACGATAAGGCCCACGCGATTTTTCCAACTCGTTTACTGCAACAAACCTGAATAGGAAAAAAAAAGTTCAATTATATTCAGAGATAGGCCACACTTTTTATTTTTTCTTTCTAGATAAAAAAAATGAAATATAGATATTTTATTTAGAATATATTATTTATTTATTTATTTATCCATGAACGGGCTTACAAATATAAAAATTATTTGTTTAAATAATAAAATTATTAATAAATATTGTGAATAAAAAAATTTATTTTGATTGAAGTAAACGATTATTTTTCTATTATCGCAAATAAATATTTACTTATTGAATTAATAGAATTTTGTATGAAATGATTTCATAATTTTGTTAAATTTGGTGAAAGATTTTTTTATTTTTTTTATTTTGTTAAAAAAATAGACGGTTTTTATTTTTTTTTTATTTTGGTAAAGAAAAAAATAGATGGTTTTTATTTTTTTATTTTGGTAAAAAAAATAGATGGTTTTTATTTTTTTTATTTTGTTAAAGAAAAAATAGATGGTTTTTATTTTTTTTTATTTTGGTAAAGAAAAAAATAGATGGTTTTTATTTTTTTTATTTTGTTTGTGAAAAAAATAGACGGTTTTCATTTTTTTAATAACTAATTTCTTTTTAACGAGATTCATTCATAAATGCAAAAAGACGATGACGAAAAGGTGTGCCTAGTAATGCTATGCATTGTGGAGGACAAAGGCGGATATTATTATACGTCTATTGTAATGTTGTTACTTGTAAGTTTATTTATAGAGCCACATAATACATGGACCAGATAAGAGACAAATTCCAATTTTCTCTCCTTTTCTCGCGAGTCAATTCTTTCACTTTTATATTTATTTCCTTTTTCTACAAAAAAAATTTTTTTTTTAATTTGTTCTTTTTTAAATCCGCCAATATTGATTGGTGAATTGAAATAAAAAAATTATTCGCAACAATTTTAATAAAATATATTTCGTTTTAGAGACAAATCGCAAATTTCTTATAAAATTCTTTCAAACAATTTAATTATTTTTGAAAAATCAATTATTTGAAATTTTTTCGAGGAAAATTCTTTGAATGATATTAATTATTTTCTGAAAATTTGATAAATTTGTTTGCAAGAAATAAACCATTTTCATATAAGTAATAAAATTCGTCGTAAGAATTCAATTATTTTTTATATAATTTTAATTAGATTAATCAAAGTAATTGAATTATTCCTTTAATTTTTCATGAAACAATTAAAAGAAATTCAATTATTTTCAATTTTTTGTTAAATTCTTTGCAAAAATTCAATTATTTTTATAAATAATAAAAATTTTCAAAGAAATTCAATGATTTTGAAAAATCCACTAAAATTCGTTGATAGAATTCAATTATTTTTATAAATAATAAAATTCATCAGAGGATTTCGAAAATTTATAATAAAAACATTTTTTAATTAATTCCTCGAAAAATGTAATTATTTTTTCAAAACTTTTTTATTTTAAATTCTTCAAAACAAATCATTTACTTTCAAAAATGTTTTTCAAAATCTTTGACACTAATCAATCATTTTCACAAATAATGAAATTCTTCGCTGAAATTAAAATATTTTAAATATTTTTAAATTGAATTTTTTAAAACAATTCAATTTAGAAAAAATTATGGAAATTCTCAAAAATCAAGTAATTGAGTAATAAAATTTTTACAGGAATTCAATTATTTTTTATTAAATTTTGAATGAATTTCTTGAAGAATGTTTAATTGTATTCAAAAGTTTTATTAAGATTCTTCGAAATAAAAAAAATTACTTTTCAAAATTTTTATTAAATTCTCTAAGTATTCAATTTTAAGAAATAATAAATTATTCGTTGAATTATTTTCTAAGTATTTCAAATAATTGATTTCTTATAAAACTTTATTATAAAAATTGATTTAAAAATGAATTTCATTAAAAAAATTTCTTTTTTTTAAATTGAATATTAAATAAACAATATAGTTAAATTCTCGTAAAAATGTAAAATATTTTTTTAAATTTTCAATTTATTGGAAATTGTGTGAAACTTAATTTATAGTAAATTTCAAATTAAAAAAATCAATTTTTCCAGTTTTAAAAATATTTTGAAATATGCTCAAATTTTTGAAGAATTCTAACTGAAAGTTTGGAAGAAAATTGGGTACCGAAAATTGTATTTCATAGAAATTTAGTAGTGAAGCTATTACCATTTTTCTTTTAATTTCTATGAAAAAAAATTTTTTTTTAAACAAACTATAAATTTAAAAATCTAAAACTATTTTGTAATAGTTTTCAAAGAAATTACTTGAAAATAATCTTAGAAATTAAATAATCGAGAATCAAAAGGTAGAAAAAAGTTCGAAATGAATTGCAAATGTGAAACATAATAATTTAGTTAATTGAAAATTAGAAAATATATTTTTTTTATCATTTTTTAACATTAGTTATTATTTGATAAAAAGAAATTATTTGCCAATATGTTTAGAAAATAAATATTCGAAATATTCGAAAATTAAAAAAGTAGAAAACAATAGAAAAAAATGGATGAAAGTGCATAAAAGATCAAAAGAATTATTTGTTTTCTTAAAGAATAGATTTTGTAATGAATTAGAGAAGAGATTATTTGAGACTTTTATTATTTTTATTTAATTCATATTAGTTTTCATAAATTTAATAAATTCTTATTTATATTTGTTTATCGAATTTTTTTCTTATTTACTAAACGTCTGAATATTAACAATTTCTTTTTTCTTTCCTCTGTTTATTTGTCAATACTTTATTACCATTCATATAATTATTGTTCGATACTATCTTTTTTTTCAAAACACAAACATGCGAATTTTTGCACTATATATATATGCAATAAATGTAAATCAGGGTAAAATTATTGTAAAGGATGTGATATAACAATTTAGTAAACGATATAAACATATATATGTTTGAAATCTATATTCAATCACACTCAAAAGCGAAAGTTCGATTTGGCAGATAGAGAAGAAAAAAATTACATAAAAATCATATTATTTACACGAAACTTTAATTGCACGTGAAATAATTTATATATATCATATTTTGTTGAGAAATTAGAAACAAATTTATAAAAAGAAAATTTTTTTCTTCTCTCCCCGGGCAATTGAAACAAATTTTTTCTAATAGGGATAATAGAAGGCAGAAAAAGTTGTTAAAATTAAATTAATTAATTAATTACATTAACACGTGAATTAATGTTATATGGGGAAAAAATTAATTGAATCAAACGGCTAATTAGTATATATCTGATCGAAACGTGCGTAAAGAGAGCTGGAAAAAAAGGAAAAGTAATTGGTTTTTATTTTCGAGAAATAAATCGAATTCATTGATATTTGATACGCAATCACTTTATTATTCGTAATCTTGGATTTCAAAATAAAAATCCTTTTCTCTCACTCTTTGCTGCCCACAATATTATAATTATTGCGGAATGCATCGCAACTTTTGTCTATTGTAAGTAAATCACAAAATGAGAAAAAAAATTCAGAGGTAATTTATGAATAGTATAAATTATAATCGATATAAAAATCTATCAATTTCTTATTTCTTGAATTAAAAAAAAGGTGGACACAATTCTGTGTTACTTTTCGATTATAAAAATTAAAGAAACAAATTTGTCAAAATAGTTTGAAAATTAAAATTATTACATTGCTTAGGTTGTTGGAAAAATTTTCTTTGCAAAAAAATCGGAGAAAAAAATCGGATTTGCAAATTTTAATCGGAGAAAAAAAATAAACGAACTATTTTAAATTTTATGGATTCTTGAAGTTTAGTTAATTCAGAGATTTAATAAATTAATTTTTAATTATTTAAAATTTAAATATACGAGTTTAGAATTAAATAAAAATGAAAAAAAATTAAATTAAAATATTAAATATTAATATATTAAATGCGCTAGTTGAATAATTAACCAAATAATTACTTAATAATTAAATTAGTAATTAATTGTTATTTTTAATTGATTAGTAAATTTTTTGTAATGTTTAGTAACTCTAATTAGTTTCACGGTGGTAATTAATTAATCAAGCTATTAATTAATTATCATTTTTAATTGAATAGTAAACTTTTTGTAATATTCAGTAACTCCAATTAGTCACATGGTGGTAATTAATTAATTTATTAACTAAATAATTAGTCAAGTAATTAATTAATTAACTAATTAATTAATAAGTCAAGTAATTAATTAATTAAATAGTTAGTCAAGTTATTAATTAATTAAATAATTTGTCAAGTAATTAATTAATTAATTAAATAATTAGTCAAGTAATTAATTAATTAATTAAATAATTATATGAACTTCTATTATTTTTCAAAAATAGAAATAATTTGTCATTAATTTGTAGAAATTTTATTTTTTGAAAGGAAAAAGTAGAGAAGAAGTTTTATTAGTTAAAAATTTTTTTATTCTAAAAAATTGCACAAAAATTATTTTGTTTACAATTATATTAATATGTACAGTTGAAAACGCTGATAAAAGTAAATAACAATAAATCTAATAAACTAACGAAATAATTGCAAAAAAGGGGAATTGAAAAAAATATTATTGCTATCGGGAAAGAGTAAAAAAATTTTTTTTAAAATTAAATTCATTACAAGAGAAAGAAAAACACCTGTAATAAAAGCAAACAGGATTTGAATTAATTTAAATAAATAAAATCCATGACGAACATTAACATATTCATTGATTTTTGATTTCATAAGAAATACCGTCTAGACGTCGTGAATGTTGATTAAAAAAAATAATTTTTTATCTCTTGTATATTAAAAGTAAAAAAAAAATATTTCAATAAAGAGTATTTTTGGTTTAAAGCGATTTTTTTGATTTCAAAGAATTTTCATTCTTTAATTTCAATTTTAGTTTTTAATTTCAATTTTGGTTTTTAATTTCAATTTTAGTTTTTACTTTCAATTTTTGTTTTTCAATTTTAGTTGTAGTTTTTAATTTCAATTTTTATTTTTAATTTCAATTTTATTTTTAATTTCAATTTTATTTTTAATTTAAATTTTATTTTTTAATTTCAATTTGATTTTTTAATTTAAATTTTAGTTTTTAATTTAAATTTTAGTTCTTAATTTAAATTTTAGTTTTTACTTTAAATTTTCGTTTTTAATTTAAATTTTATTTCTTAATTTCAATTTTAATTTTATCCCTTAGTTTCATTTTCATTTTCAAATCTAATTTCATTTTTAACTTAATTTTTGATTTCATCTTTAATTTCAAATTTAGCTTCAATGTTTCTTTCAATTTCAATTTCAGCTTTAATTTCAATTTTTTCTTGGAGTTTGCATTTGAAAAAAAATTTTCATTCACTCGAAGGGAGAATTTAATAAATTCCGTAGAGCGCATAGGGCGCGTGTGTGGCTTTCGCAATTGCAGCGAAATGAGCGGCTTTTGCTTGATTCACTTCCGGTGTGTCAATGACTCGTCCGTCGTGAGCCAAAGGAGCCGATGGTCCATGATAATTTCCAACTCCGTAAATTGGAGCCGCGTAATTATGTTGATGAGGAGGAGAAGGTGGAGGGGGTGGAATCATACCATAGGCAAATTTTGCCGGTGATTCATGGGGATGATGCGAATTATACGCGCCCGCACTTCCCGCATGTTGTAATGCCGCGAAATGAGCTGCTTTGGCTTGCGCAACTTCCGGCGTGTCAATCACTCGGCCCTGAAAAATTATCATTATTATTATTATTTTTTTTTTGAAATAGTGTTTTTGAATTTTTTATTTATTTGTCAATTTTAAATTATAATTATAATATTATAATTATTATATTATAATTATAGTATTATAATTATTCTATTATAATTATAGTATTATAATTATTATATTTTAATTATAGTATTACAATTATTATATTATAATTATAGTATTATAATTATTATATTATAATTATAGTATTATAATTATTATATTATAATTATAGTAATATAATTATTATATTATAATTATAGGTAGTATTATAATTATTATATTATTATATTAAAAAAATTATTTCTCTAATGATTTATTTCTTTATGGAAAAAATTCCACTGAAACTAAAAAATAAAAATAAATTTTTCTACATTAAAGAATTTTTTTAAAAAAATTATTTAAAATTTAAAAAAATATTCTAATATTTCAATTACTTAAACAATTTCTTCAATTTTTGGGAATTTTAATAAAATTCTTTTCAAAATTCAATTATTATAAAAATAGAAAAAAGAATTGAAAACAATTGAAATTGAAAAATAAATTTAAAATAATTGCAAAGAATTGAAAACAATTGAAATTGAAAAATAAATTTAAAATAATTGCAAAGAATTTTATTACAATTCCTGAAAATTGATTTTTGCAAAATTTTTGTTTCCAATTCTTAAAAATTGAATTTTGCACAATTTTTTTCTACTTCTTAAAAATAGAATTTTGCACAATTTTTTTAAATTCAAATTGAGATTGAGAAATAATATTAAAATAATTTCAAAGAATTGTATTACAATTCCTGAAAATTGAATTTTGCAAAATCTTTTTTTTCTAATTTTTGAAAATTGTATTATGCACAATTATTTTTCGAATTCTTTGAAAATAATTGAATTTTCCAAAGAGTTTTAGTAGAATTTTTGAAATTAATTGAATTTTGCAAAAAATTTTCATTTTTTTTGAAATAACAACACTTTCTGAAATTCAATTATTTTCATAAATAACGTTATTCGTCTGAATAATTCAATTACTTTTAAAAGTAATAAAATTCTTCGGTGAAATTCAATTATTTTCGAATTTTTTTTTAATTACAGTAAAAATTTTAATTATCATAATAAATAGCAGAATTCGTGTAAAAAATACTATTATCTTCAAAAATGGACTCAATTGAATGTTTTTCAATATCGAATATTTCTAAAATTATTTTTACAAAAATAATTCAATTATTTGATTATTTTAATAATAATAATAATAAAAATAATAAAAGTGCTACAAGCTCTCAATAATTTTCAACAACTTTAATAAAATTATTCTTTAAAGAAATTCAATTATTTTTAATACAATTTTAATTAAACTTCTTGAAAAATGTAATTAATCTTAAAAATTTTCTTACAATTTGTGAAGAGAATTTGATTATTTAAAAATTGTTTGACAACATTCTTTATGAAAATTGTATTTAAATAAACATTCTATTATTTTTTAAAATTTTCATTTTTTTATTGAAATAATTGATTTCTCGTAGATTTTTTTAATAAATAATAGTTTAAAAATGAATTTTAGTTAAAATTTTAGATTATAGTTGAATACTCAAAGCATTATGCAAGTTTTAATTAATTTCAAAACTTTTAATAAAACTCTTTGTAAAATTCAAATATTTTCAAGAATTAGAAAATTTTTTTTTGTATAATTCAATTTTCAGGAATTTTAATGAAATTTTTTGCAAAATTTAACTATTTTCAGAAATTTAAATAAAAACACTTTTCAAAATTCAATTATTTTCATAAATAACAATATTTGTCAACAATAATTCAATTACTTTTTGAAGTAATAAAATTCTTTAAAGAAATTCAATTATTTTTAATACAATTTTAATTAAACTTCTTGAAAAATGTAATTAATCTTAAAAATTTTCTTACAATTTGTGAAGAGAATTTGATTATTTAAAAATTGTTTGACAACATTCTTTATGAAAATTGTATTTAAATAAACATTCTATTATTTTTAAAAATTTTCATTTTTTTATTGAAATAATTGATTTCTCGTAGATTTTTTTAATAAATAATAGTTTAAAAATGAATTTTAGTTAAAATTTTAGATTATAGTTGAATACTCAAAGCATTATGCAAATTTTAATTAATTTCAAAACTTTTAATAAAACTCTTTGTAAAATTCAATTATTTTCAAGAATTAAAAAAATTTATTTTGCAAAATTCAATTTTTAGGAATTTTAATGAAATTTTTTGCAAAATTCAACTATTTTCAGAAATTTAAATAAAAACACTTCTCAAAATTCAATTATTTTCATAAATAACAATATTTGTCGACAATAATTAAATTACTTTTTAAAGTAATAAAATTCTTTGAACAAATTCAATTATTTTCAAAAAATTTTTTTAATTATCGTAAAGATTTCAAATATCTTAATAAATAGGAAAATACTTCTCTAAAATACCATTATTTTCGAAAATTATAATAAAATTATTATTCAAATTTCAATTATATTTTCAAAAAATGACTTAAATTCAGTTAAAATTTTGAATTATAGTTGAATATTGAAGGCATTGTAGTATAAAATTTTAGAAATAATTGAATTTTAAAAAAGATTGTAAATTAAAATAATTAAAAAACTTTATCTTTTCATACTTTTAATGAACAATTCTGTAGAATTAATTTTTTTCCAAAAAGTTTAATTGCATTTTTTCGTAAATTATTTGAAATTTTAATTTTCTAATTGGAGAATTTCAGAATAATGGAAATTTCGTAAAATTAAAATGTAAAAAAAGACTATGAAAAATAACCAAAGAACTTTTTTAAAAATTATTTTGAGAAAAATTTATTTAAAGATGACTTTTAGTTAAAAATTCCAGAATTGAATAATTGAATGGAGTTTCTTGAATATAATTTTAAAGAAGTTACAGTAATAATATTCTAATAATATAAAATATTAATAATTTTATTATTCATGTATTTAATATATTATTTTTGTTTTAAAATAATTTATCCCTCGTAGATTTTTGTTAATAAATATTGATTTACCGGTTGATTTTTCATTGAAATTTAAACTTTTCATACTTTTAATGAACAATTCTGTAGAATTAATTTTTCTCAAAAAGTTTTATTGTATATTTGTAAATTATTTGAAAATTTTATTTTAATAAAAAAATTTTTTTTTTTATTATTTGAATGTCAAAATAATAGAATTTTTGGTAAAAATGAATTGTAAACAAAAAAATTTGAAAATTCTCAAGGAACTTTTTTAAAAATTATCTTAAAACATTGATTTTAAGATTAATTTAAAATTCTTAACAATTTTTTTAATACTTTTATGTTAATTTTAAAATTATTCTAATTAGATTACTGAAAAAAATAATGAAAATAAAATTGAAAAAATGGAAAAATTCTTTTTTGGAAAAATCAAATAGAAATATCGATTTATCGACTGATTTTTCATTGAAAATTTGAACTTTTCTTACTTTTAATAAACATTTCTGTAGAATTAATTTTTTCCAAGAAGATTAATTGTATATTTGTCAATTATTTTGAAAATTTTCTTTTCTTTTTAAATAATGTCCAAATAATCGAATTTTTGGTAAAATTGAATTGTAAAAAAAAGTATTTGAAAATTCTCAAGGAACTTTTACGAAA
Organism: Leptopilina drosophilae; assembly: GCA_032873175.1. Taxonomy (NCBI): domain Eukaryota; kingdom Metazoa; phylum Arthropoda; class Insecta; order Hymenoptera; family Figitidae; genus Leptopilina; species Leptopilina drosophilae. The sequence continues at coordinate 3,119,695 of CM065485.1, read as the reverse complement.
ATTATTTTTAAAAAAATTAATTCTAAGATTAATTTGGAATTTTTGGCAATTTTTTTAAAATACTTTCATGTTAATTTTAAAATTGTTTTAATTAAATTACTAAAAGAAAATAATAATAAAAATACTATTGAAAAAATGGAAAAATTCTATTTTGAAAATTAAAATAGAAATAAATTTCTTTTTTAAATATTAAATTAAAATAGAAATGAAAAAAAAATTGAAAATAGAAATGAAAACAAAAATTGAAAATAGAAATGAAGAAAAAAATTGAAAATTGAAATGAAAACAAAAATTGAAAATAGAAATGAAAAAAATAGAAAATGCAAATGAAAAAAAATTGAAAATAGAAATAAAAAAAATTGAAAAAGCAAATGAAAAAAAATTGAAAATAAAAATAAAAAAAATTGAAAATAGAAATAGAAAAAAATAATGGAACCTCGTGACTGAGTGGAGCAGGTGGTCCATGATATCCTTGCGGGACATGAAAGATTCTACTGCTAAATTGCGCGGGCGCTGAATAACCATAGGATCCACTTGCATACGGATGCGAATACATCTGAACTTGATTATAATCATTGCTATCGTGACCATTATTCCCCTCGTAATCGTCTGAAGGTCCTGCGTAAGGTATTCTTGCGGCAATATCGGCATAAGCTTGCAAATGAGCTGCCTTCGCGTACGCCACTTCCGGTGTATCAATTACCCGTCCATCGTGGCCAATTGGCGCCGATGGTCCTTGATACGGATATTGTCCTCCAGCGTAATATTCCGGAGTCGCGAAGATCACTGATACCATCGATGCGATCACCACCTTAAAAAAAAAAAATTAAATTAAATTGAACGTATCACAAAATTAATTTTTTTTCACTTTTTTGAAATCTGATTAATTTTTTTTTCACTTTTTTGAAATCTGATTAATTTTTTTTATTATTTTTCACTTTTTTCGATTCTTGTTCATTTTATTTATTTTTTACTTTTTTAAATTCTTATTTATTTTTAAATACTTTTCACTTCTTTAAATTCTTATTTATTTTTTATTACTTTTCACTTCTTTGGATTCTTATTCATTTTTTTTATTATTTTTTACTTTTTCCAATTCATATTTATTTTTTTATTACTTTTCACTTCTTTGGATTCTTATTAATTTTCCAATTATTTTTCCCTTTTTTCAATTCTTATTTATTTTTCATTACTTTTCACTTTTTTTAAAATTTGATATTTCTTCAGAAGAATGGAAATAATTATTTATTGTTTTTATTTTTCGCTAAAATTAATAATTATGATAGACGGTATAATAATAATTGTGACAGTAAATGTCATTAGTAATTTTAATTATTATTTTCAATTTTATTAGTAAAAGTAATGACTAAATTATAAATTATATTAATAAAAGTAATAACAAAATTTAGAATTTTATTAATCGAAGTAATTACAAAATTTTAAACCTTATTAGTAAAAGTAATTACTAAATTATAAATTGTATCAGTAAAAATAATTTTAATTTGGAATTCATTTTTCTACTAATAATTATTATTTTTAATTTTATTAGTCAAAGTAAATACTAGATTGTAAATTTTATTAATGGAAGTAATTACTAAATTGTAAATTTTATCTCAGTAAAAATAATTTTTATCTGGAATTAATTTTGCTAGTAATAATTATTATTTTTAATTTTATTAGTCAAAGTAATTACTGAATTGTAATTTTAATAAGGCAAAATAATTACTAAATTGTAAATTTTATAAGTAAAAATAATTTTAATTTGGTACTAATTTTAGTAGTATAATAATTATTATTCAGAATAATAATTATTATTAAATACAATTTTTTATCCAGAACAGCGATACGAAATTTTCTCTTATTTTAGGGAAATTTGTAGCTTTTATAAATTTTTTCCGTGTACTTTAAATTTTGTTTAGTAATAATTATTATTACCAATGAAATTTGTACCAACAATAATTATTATTACTACCGGTACAAATTTTAATTGCTATCACTATAAATTTGAATAAAAATTTTTTTTCAGCGTATTTTCGTGAGAATAAAAAATATAGTAATTTTTAAAATTATCATTACATTGTTATTACACTAAAATTTTTAATTCTATAAATTTGAGTCAAATAATTTTTTTAGTGTATTTTCATGAGAAAATAAATAATAAATAAATAATAAATATATATAGTATTCATTAAAATTGTCATAACAATTATTATTACTATTATTAATGAATGAATGAATGAATGAATTAATTAATTAATTATAATTATAATCAATTAATAATTATAATTAATATTATTCATTAATTTATTAATGAATGAATGATTGAATTAATTAATTATTATTTAAATTATTATTATTTTTGCAGTTATTATTATAATTAGATTATAATAATTACTTTTTCCCCATTATTATAATTAGATTATAACAATCGTTAGTTTTTAAATTGTTTTTTGATTGTTAGATTTGTTTTCAACTTTTTTCCCCTTTACTTTCGAAAAACAATAATAAACTCACTAGTGACTTCATTTTTATCCAAGTTTGTATCTATCGTCGAGATGAAAATCTTTTCTGTGCTCAAATGGTGTTCACAGCATCGTTTTATATAGACAGAGTTTGATATAAATATTTCTCAATGTTTTGCCTCGTCGATTCGAAAACAAACCGCGAGGTCTTTATATTAGGACAATAATTGAAATTTTCACGGGTCAAAGTGAAATTTACTAAGTGTCACTTAGGAAACAATATTTTTTTCCTATTGCAATCATAATATTTAGTGGGAGAATATGTACATTTATTTTATTCAATTGGCAAATTTTTTTCACATTCATTGTCAATATTATTTGGGTAAAGTAATTACTATTTATCATTGTAATATAAGCAATGAACATTGTTCACAGTGATATTTATAATTGTTTAATAAATTTTTACGATTATAATTTTTTTTGCTGTCTTAATTGTAATTGTTCTAATTGGCTTTAATAATTGTAAAAATTTTAATTACTATTTGTAATTTGTAATAATTGTAGCAATTGCAATTGTTATTAATTAGTGATTAGCTACAATTACTACTTAATAACAATAAAAGTAATTAATTTTCAGTATTAATTAATTACAGTGACTAATTGAGTATTAATTGTAGTTAATTAGTAATTACAATTATTAATTATAGATAATTCCCAATTCCTAATTTTAATTATTACTTATAATTGAATACAATTACTAATTACAATTATTACTTATAGTTAATTACAATTTCTAATTATAATTATACTAATTACAATTTCTAATTATAATTATACTAATTACAATTTCTAATTATAGTTAATTACTAATTACAATTATTAATTATAGTTAATTACTAATTACAATTAATAATAATTATAGTTAATTATAGTTAGTAATTACAATTATTACTTAAAATTGAATACAATTACTAATTACAATAATTACTTACAGCTAACTACAATTTCTAATTACAATTATTAATTATGGTTATAATTACTATTACTAATCAATTACGATGACTAACTAATTATTAATTATAGTTTATTACTAATTACAATTATTAATTATAGTTAGTTACAAATGTTAATTAAAGTGAATTACAATTAATAATTATAGTTAATCATAATTAATAATTAAAGTTAATTGAAATGACTAATTTCAATTAGTAATTAATTACAATGACTAACTAACTATTAATTAATTACAATTATTACTAATTACAATTATTAATTATAGTTAATTACAATTATTTCTTATAGTGAATTACAATTATTAATTATAGTTAATTATAATTATTAATTAAAGTTATTAACTATTAATTATAGTTGATTACTAATTACAATTAATAATTACAGTTAATTACAATGATTAATTATAGTTAATTACAAATATTAATTAAAGTTAATTACAATTAATAGTTATAGTTAATCATAATTATTAATTAAAGTTGATTGCAATGACTAATTTCAATTAGTAATTAATTGCAATGACTAATTTTAATTAGTAATTAATTGCAATGACTAATTAACTATTAATTATAGTTGATTACTAATTACAATTATTAATTACAGTTAATTACAATTATTACTTATAGTGAACTACAATTATTACTTATAGTGAATTACAATTATTAATTAAAGTTATTTACAATTACTAATTTTAATAAGTTTAACAGTTAATAACAATTATTACTTACAGTTAATTACAATTATTAATTATAGTTAATTCCAATTATTAATCACAGATATTTACAATTATTACTTTTAGTGAATTACAATTATTAATTGTTGTAAATGACAATTATTAATCACAGATAATTACAATTATTACTTATAGTGAATTACAATTATTAATTGTAGTAAATTACAATTATTAATTAAAGTTAATTACAATTACTAATTTCAATAAGTTATTGCAGTTAATTACAATTATCACTTATAGTTAATTACAATTAATAATTATAGTTAATCATAATTTTTTATTAATGTTAATTATAATGACTAATTTTAATTAATGTTAATTACAATGACTAATTTCAATTAGTAATTAATTGCAATGACTAATTTCAATTAGTAATTAATTGCAATGACTAATTTCAATTAGTAATTAATTGCAATGTATAATTTTAATTAGTTATTAATTGCAATGAATAATTATTTATTAATTTTAGTTGTTTGCTAATAACAATGATTAATTATAGTTGATTATAATTGCGAATTAATTATTATCACGAATTAATTACAATCAGTAATTGTTTATAATTTCCAATTAATTGCAATTAGTAATTAAAACTACAATAATATTAAATTTACATTTATTTAAAAAAATACCTAAATAAAAATAAACAAATAGAGAAAATAATAAATAAATAATCATTTTTACGCGGTGGGGTAAAAAAAAGAAGAATGTCAAAAAGGAAAATTTTGCTTTGTCAATAAAAAAATGAAAATAATTAAAAATCGTAATTAAAAGAAGAAAATAACTGAAAGGAGAAGAAAAAAAATTGCAATTTCACCCACGTGAATGAGTAATGGTGTATAGACTAGAGGGGGAGGGTTTTTAAGATGGAATGTATATATGGAGGTAAGAAGATCCCTGAACCTCGTAACAATTATTATTACACTGACTTGCGACGGTCAAAGGAATTTCTGAACGCATAATGTGATTGGCTATAAAATGCAGTGTGGCACAATTTATGATGTTGCATCGTAATAGTGATTTGCGAAATACGTCAGAGGCGGGACCCGCTGCACCTAACTTGTCCTCTTGTTATTATATTTATAATACACACTAAAGATTCAAGTTTAATTAAGTGAAGTCGCTCATTAAGGGCACCTAACTACCTAAACGTCCATATGTATATGTTCTCATTTATTAAGTTATCAGCCTATTAGACTCACGACAGATGGGATATAAATCAAAATGCATTTCTTTATAACCTGCGAGGCAATAATTAATTGCGAAATATTTCGTCAAACTTGTACTTTGCATTTTTTATTTTTTTAATTAAAATGTATATTAATAATTGTTGTATTTTAGTAAACAAGCAGTTAAAAGTTAGTTGTTGATTTTTCTTTTGGTTTCCTAACTTAAAAAATTTTTTTTTTTCATTTTCAATTTTTAAAATTAATATATTAAATTCTTGCAAAAAGTCTTAATGAAAAATTTTAAACGAATAACTGAATTCCTCTGGAGAATTTTTTTTTAAGAAAATAATTAAATTCTCGAGGAGAATTTCTGGAAAATTTTTTTAAAATAATACATTTTCTTTAATAAATTTAACTTTTTTACTAACAATTCTAAAAGTAATTAAATTTTTGATGGAAAACAATTTCGTTGAAATTGTATTGAAAATAATTGAATTGTAATAAGAATTCTAATATTTACAAAAAAGTTTAATTCTTGCGAAGAATTTTATTATTTTTTGAAAATAATTGAATAATTGTGAATTTTTTTATGAAAATAATGAAATTCTCGTGAAGAATTTCTGGAAAATTTGTTTAAAATAATACATTTTCTTTAATAAATTTAACTTTTTAACTAAATATTCTAAAAGCAATTAAATTTTTGATGGAAAAGAATTTTATTGAAATTGTATTGTAAATAATTGAATTTTAATAAGAATTTTAATATTAACAAAACTAATTAAATCCTTGCGAAGAATTTTATTATTTTTTGAAAATAATTGAATAATTGTTTATTAAATGAATTTTTTTATGAAAATAATGAAATTCTCGTAAAGAATTTCTGGAAAATTTGTTTAAAATAATACATCTTTTTTAATAAATTTAACTTTTTAACTAACAATTCTAAAAGCAATTAAATTTTTGATGGAAAAGAATTTTATTGAAATTGTATTGAAAATAATTGAATTTTAATTAGAACTCTAATATTTACAAAAAAGTTTAATTCTTGCGAAGAATTTTATTATTTTTTGAAAATAATTGAATAATTGTGAATTTTTTTATGAAAATAATGAAATTCTCGTGAAGAATTTCTGGAAAATTTGTTTAAAATAATACATTTTTTTAAATTTAACTTTTTAACTAAATATTCTAAAAGCAATTAAATTTTTGATGTAAAAGAATTTTATTGAAATTGTATTGAAAATAATTGAATTTTAATAAGAATTTTAATATTAACAAAACTAATTAAATCCTTGCGAAGAATTTTATTATTTTTTGAAAATAATTGAATAATTGTTTTTAATGAAAATAATGAAATTCTCGTAAAGAATTTCTGGAAAATTTGTTTAAAATAATACATTTTCTTTAATAAATTTAACTTTTTAACTAAAAATTCTAAAAGCAATTAAATTTTTGATGGAAAAGAATTTTATTGAAATTGTATTGAAAAAAATTGAATTTTAATAAGATTTCTAATATTTACAAAAATAATTAAATTCTTGCGAAGAATATTAGTATTTTTTGAAAATAATTGTTTATTAAATGAATTTTTTTATGAAAATAATGAAATTCTCGTGAAGAATTTCTGGAAAATTTTTTTTTGAATAATACATTTTCTTTAATAAATTTAACTTTTTAACTAAAAATTCTAAAAGCAATTAAATTTTTGATGGAAAAGAATTTTATTGAAATTGTATTGTAAATAATTGAATTTTAATAAGAATTTTAATATTAACAAAACTAATTAAATCCTTGCGAAGAATTTTATTATTTTTTTAAAATAATTGAATAATTGTTTATTAAATGCATTTTTTAATAAAAATAATTAAATTCTCGGGGAGAATTTCTGGAAAATTTGTTTAAAATAATACATCTTTTTTAATAAATTTAACTTTTTAACTAAAAATTCTAAAAGCAATTAAATATTTGATGAAAAAGAATTTTATTGAAATTGCATTGAAAATAATTGAATTTTAATAAGAATTTTAATATTTACAAAAATAATTTAATTCTTATTAAAATTCAATTATTTTCAATACAATTACAATGAAATTCTTTTCCATCAAAAATTTAATTGCTTTTAGAATTTTTAGTTAAAAAGTTAAATTTATTAAAGAAAATGTTTTATTTTAAATAAATTTTCCAGAAATTCTTTACGAGAATTTCATTATTTTCATAAAAAAATGCATTTAATAAACAATTATTCAATTATTTTCAAAACATAATAAAATTCTTTGCAAGAATTTAATTATTTTTGTAAATATTAGAAATCTTATTAAAATTCAATTTTTTTCAATACAATTTCAATAAAATTCTTTTCCATCAAAAGTTTAATTGCTTTTAGAATTTTTAGTTAAAAAGTTAAATTTATTAACGAAAATATATTAATTTAAAAAAATTTTCCAGAAATTCTTCACGAGAATTTCATTATTTTCATAAAAAAATGCATTTAATAAACAATTATTCAATTATTTTCAAAAAATAATAATATTCTTCGCAGGAATTAAATTATTTTTGTAAATATTAGAATTCTTATTAAAATTCAATTTTTTCAATACAATTTCAATAAAATTTTTTTCCATCAAAAATTTAATTGCTTTTAGAATTTTTAGTTAAAAAGTTAAATTTATTAACGAAAATGTATTAATTTAAAAAAATTTTCCAGAAATTCTTCACGAGAATTTCATTATTCTCATAAAAAAAAATTATTTCATAAAAAATTAATTCTTGCGAAGAATTATATTATTTTTTGAAAATAATTGAATTCCTTAGAAGAATTTAAATATTTTTTGAAACTAATTAAATTCCTTAAATTTTTTCGACGAATATATGTAAAAATTGCAATTGAAAGAAATTTAATTACCATGTGGAATTTTTAACAACATTTTAAGAATAATTGAATTCCTTTAAAAAAATTTTTTATTTATTATTAATTTATAATAATAAATAATAACTTTAAGAACTAATTTAATAATTATTATTTTATATATTTACTTTTTTGAAAATTTTTAATTAATTTGCTTGCAAAAATTCAAATCATTATTATCATTATTATTAATATTTGACTTTTGTTAAAAAATTTTTTTTATTATTATTCAATGAAGAAGTAGATATTTAGGCCCTTTTTCTAATAGAAAAATCTAAATTATTATTATAAATGTTTATTAACTTGAATTAGAAAATTTTCCTAAGAAATATTAATTTTGACTTATTTACCAAAAAAAAATAAAAATAGTAAAATTTACCAATTCATAAGCAAAAAAACCACTGACTAATTCAAATTTATAAACATTTTTAGTTTTTACTAATTGAAAGTTAGAGAGTGCTTAAAAATAATTTTTGTTTTCGGAGTAAAAGTAATAAAATTGGTATTCTTTTAAAATTCAGAAACATTTTGTCTGGCTAGAACAGTTTTACCTACTTGAAAATATTAACATAAAAAGTCGTCTTTGATTTAAAACATACATGTCTGACCAAAAATGGCTTTGTTCACTTAATAATAAAAAAATTGTCTGACGTGAGTTATTTTACTACTTTAAAAAATATTTTTCTGTCTCACTGTAATAGCTTTATCTACTTAAATTTAATTCTCACTAAAACGGTTTTACTACTGAACATTTTTTTGTCTGACCTAACGTGCTTTACCTACTTAAATACATTGGCACTTTTTTCTCAAACGTTTCAATATAAAATAATATATTTTATTCAAATTGAGAATTTGCATTTATTTACAAACTAATTAAATTATTAATTTTTCCTTATTTCTTGATTTTTTATTTTTTTCTTTATTTAACGTTCTATCGTTTTGTTATTTGTTTATTTAATTTTTTTTATTAATTAATTATTGCTTTATTTATTTATTTGTAAATTTTTTTACTTTGTTCTTTATTCATTACATTCATTACTAATTAATTTGTTTATTAACAACATATAATTATTTCAAATTATTTATTATTTATTGTTTATTAGATAAGAAATAATATTGTAAATAGTTCAGCGGATTAATTTAATAATTGTAACTTTTTCATTAAAATAATTTGTTTATTTTTTTCATAGTTCTGTATTGGTTACTTTAATGATTAATTAATTTGTTTAATAACAATATATAATTATTTAATATTAATTACTATTTTTTCTTGTTTATTTGCTTATTTTTTTTATGAAACACTACATTTTTCTCAATGTTTATTAAATGCATTTAATATTAATATTAATTACTATTTGTTTATTGTTTATTTGTTTCTTTACCTATTTTTTTTTGCTTTATAACTTGTATATTTATTATTTTTTTTTATTGAACACTAAATTTTTGTTAAATGAATTTAATATTAATATTAATTATTATTTTACTTGTTTATTTGTTGATTTTTTTTAAACACTGAATTTTTCTTAATTTTTATAAAATGCATTTGTAAATGGCTTTTGTTTATTTACTGACACAAGAAATATTGTCAGTTAACATGATGCAGTGCGGGGAAAAAAAAGTTGTATACCTATTAAATAATACAGTGTTCTCTGTCACGATCCACTGATTTTTCATGCCCTGATCTTCATAACAAGTTGTAATTACTAATTACACTCTTGTCTAATTACCGCCCTCGCTCCTCCCTCCCTCAACTACAGTTTAAATCGTAACTTTCATTTTTCGAGAGAATAATGTAGTCGTAATTTATGTACAAGTTGAAATAATTATCACTCTTCTTTCAAAAAATCAAAAATTTTCAACTTTCTTCCTTTTTTTCCTAGTTTTCCTTTTTAGATGATTTTTGATAATATATTTGCTAAATATATTAGTAAATATTTAGCAAATATATTTGTAAATATTTTAGCAAATATATTAATAAATATTTTAGCAAATATTTTACTAAATATTTTAGCAAATATTTTACTAAATATTTTGGCAAATATTTTACTAAATATTTTAGCAAATATTTTACTAAATATTTTAGCAAATATTTTACTAAATATTTTAGCAAATATTTTACTAAATATTTTAGCAAATATTTTACTAAATATTTTAGCAAATATTTTACTAAATATTTTAGCAAATATTTTACTAAATATTTTAGCAAATTTACAAACTTTTAAATGATTCAATTCTCATGGCAAATATTGTTATTTACAAAAATAATTGAATTCTGCAAAAAAATTGTATTAAAATTTCTAAAAATTAACTTTTGTAAAACACTTTTTTTTAATTTTTGAAAATAATTGAAATTTGCAATAATATCCTTTCAAAAAATCCCTAAAAATAATTGAATTCTGCAAAGAATTTTATTCGAATTTTTGAAATTAATTGAATTTTGCAAAGTATTTTATTAAAATTTCCAAAAATTGAATTTTACAAAGAACTTTATTAAAATTTCTAAAAATAATTGAATTTTGCAAAAAATTTCAATAAAAAATTTAGTAATTAGTAAAAAAAACTAGTGATTCGTATAAAAAAATTAGTCCTAATAGTACTTTACTAATAATTACTACAAAAAATTAGTAATTTAATGGGTATTAAATTATTAGTAGTAATTGTACTTTACTAATAATTACTTACTAAAAAATTTACTTGAAAACATTTACTTGAAAAAATTATAATTTGTGTTAAAAGTTATTACTAATTGTTTATTATTAATATTTAATAGTGACTTCAAATTTTAGTAGTAAAAACTAAATAGTAAATTGTTTAGCAATATTTTTGAAAAAATATTTATTTACAATCGAAAATTAATTTCACTTTTATGTATAAAAAATTTTCGTTTCAATTTCGTTCATAATTTCGTTCAGAAGAAAATTAATTGGTTTTATTTAATTTTAGAATTATTCTTTTAGTAAATTGTAAATTAATAAAAAAATTAATAATTATTATTTCAGCAAATTTTAAATTAAAAAAAATTTAATAAATTAGTTAAAAATTAATTTTTTTTTTCACTAGAGAAAAGTATTTATTCTTTAATTAAACAAATAACTCAATTTATTTGTGCGATATATTTGATTTTATTTTCCAATTTCTAATTTTCTTCAACTCTCAATTATTATTGATTGTCCGCGGGAAATCCGATTGTCTGACCTTGAGTTTTGATGAAATCATCATTTCACGTGAAATTCGAATTGAATTCACGGAATCACGTCCGATTAATCAAAAACTCGCCTTTGCCGAGTGGCGAAAGGAGCGCGATTTTTCTGTTTTGTTTTGAAAAAAAAATAATATTATATAACACCCTTGGAGCATGTCGCACGATATATAATACTCACGTTCAAAAACTATTGGCGTAATACACTATTCATACTATTATGTATTATCACAAAATCCAATTCTTTTATCTTGATACAAAAATTTTTTTCCTCCTGGCAATTTTTTTTCGACTTACAGAACAAAGAAATTTAAAAAAAAATTACCACAATCTACGTGTGGGTTTCTTTTAGTTCTGTCTCATTAACTTCAATAAAATTTTACTGTCAAATTAAACATGGATTTTTATTTGTTTTTTTAAATAAAAAAAAAGTAAAAATGAATTAATTAAAATTAAAATTAAAATTAAAAATTAATTTTCAATTTTTTTTACTATTAATATTACGAAAAAGACGATTTATTTATTTATTTAAACACCACCGTTAATAATAAAAAAAGTTTTATTTATGTAATTTTTATTCTAAACTAAAATTGTTCCAAGCAAAGAAAACAATTTTCAAAATGTTTTTAGTAGAGAAAATAATAAAATAAATTATAAATAAATAAATTATAAATAAATGAATAAATAAATAAATAAAAAATTATAACAATTCATTGCAATTCATTTAGTATAGATTCTTATTAAAGAAATTAATTAGTGTAAAAAAAATTTTTTAATATTATTTTTAAGGGAAAAATGATACAAAAATTGTAACAATTTCTTAGTAATAATTATTAGTAATTTATTTAAATAATAATTAATTATACTTTTGAACGAAAATTATAATTCAAAAGTGAATTTTAATTTTTTTAAGAGACAAATTTACAAAGAAAGGATTGTTTTTTTAAAATAAATAAAATGTTACAATATTTTAATAAAATAAAAATATTAATAAGAACAATTTTAATAATTTAACTAATTTAAATAATTTAAATAATTTAAATAATTTAAATTATTTAAATAATTTAAATATTTTTTTTACTTTTTGTTATTTTTAAATAATTTTTATTCTAGACAAAATTTTTAATTGTTAAGAAAACAATTTTTAAATATTTTTGAAGAGAAAAATTGCCACGGAAAAAATCATAACATTTTATTTATTAATTATTGTTATTTATTAGGTATTAAAAAAATGCAGTTTAAAGCAATTTCTTTCAACATTTTTTAAGGAAAAGACGCCAAAATATAGTAACAATTTTTAATTATCATTTATTTAAATAATATTGTTAATAATAATTACCCATATAATTTTAATCATTAAATTAAAATTATTGTATGAATTAGATGAAATATTAGGAATTGTAAACAAATTCTAGAACCAAAATGATGGAAATAAATTAAAGATGAAAAAAATACAGAAATTGGAACGAAATATGCTAATAAATGTGTGAGGAATATAAAAAATAGACCCTTTCAAATACCAACTTGAGATTTTTAATATTTTTAATGCGATTTTTCAATGGTGGCTTTTATGAGGACACATAAAATTTAATGAAATGTACGTTACGTTTCATATACTGTAGTGAACATTAAATTTAATGTGCTTGTGAGAAAAAAGCTTTCAATATCTATAATAATAATACCTCAAAGTTTAAAAGACTCGATTTTTTTTATTCTTTCTTTCTTTCTTAACAAAACTAAAACTGCAATGAAAAGAATATTATAGAAAGTACAAATTTTTGAATGTCAAAATACCGATCATTGCGTTCGTTTTAAATTTGTAGAGAAAAAAAAAGAAATGAATAAAAATGGAAACGAACTCAAAATGCGTAAAAAATTTCATTTCGAGGAACTAATTTAGTAATTACCAATGATTTGGGAATTTTAATTAATTTTACGGTTTGTTAGTCTTGGGATAATAGATAAATTTAATCACGAAATAAAAAATTTATTTTTTATTTTTAATTACTATGAGCAAAAAATTAATTTACAATCTTTTTTTTTTAGAAAAATTAAAATTTGTTCATAAATTACAAATTTGTTTATAAAGTACAAATTTGCTTATAAATTACAAATTTGTTTATAAGGTACAAATTTGTTTATAAATTATAATTTTGTTTATAAATTACAAATTTTGTTTATAAATTATAATTTTTTTTATAAATTACAAATTTGTTGATAAATTATTATTTTGTTCATAAATTACAAATTTGTTTATAAAGTACAATTTTGTTTATAAATTACAAATTTTGTTTATAAATTACGAATTTGTTTATAAAGTACAATTTTGTTTATAAATTACAAATTTTGTTTATAAATTACAAATTTGTTTATAAAGTACAATTTTGTTTATAAATTACAAATTTTGTTTATAAATTATAATTTTTTTTATTAATTACAAATTTGTTGATAAATTATAATTTTGTTCATAAATTACAAATTTGTTTATAAAGTACAATTTTGTTTATAAATTACAAATTTGTTTTTACATTTTAAAAAAGCAAGAAAAACTTTCTCAAAATAACATAAAAAATATTTTTTAAGTACGAACTGAAATATTCTAAATTATTTCTTGACAGTTTGATTCTTTCCAATATTCCACTGGAAAGGCAAAATATTCTAAATAAATTATTTCGAGTACAAAATATTCCAAATAGAATATTTCGAGTTTATAATATTCCAGTACAGAATATTACAAATAAAATATTTCAAGTGAAAAATATTCCAATTAGAATATTTTTAATTAAAAATATTACAAATAAAATATTCCAAACAGAATATTTCAAGTAAATAATATTTCAAATTGAATATTTTTAGTGTAAAATATTCCAGTGCGGAATATTCCAAATAGAATATTTTGAGTTCAAAATATTCCAGTACAGAATATTCTAAACAAAACACTTTGAATTCAAAATATTTTAATTAGAATTTTTCTAATCAAACATATTACAAATAAAATATTTCTAATCAAAAATATTACAAATAAAATATTTCTAATCAAAAATATTACAAATAAAATATTTCTAATCAAAAATATTACAAATAAAATATTTCAAACAGAATATTTCAAGTAAATAATATTTCAAATTGAATATTTTGAGTGTAAAATATTCCAAATAGAATATTTCTAGTACATAATATTCCGAATAGAATATTTCCAGTTCATAATATTTCGAATAGAATATTTCAAATAAAAGATTTTGTGTTTAAAATATTCCAGTGCAAAATATTCCAAGCAGAATATTTCTGGCTGAAAAATTGTCAAAATTAAATTTTTTTCTAATGTTTATAATATTCGGAAAAAATACTAGGAGTATTTATTTTATTTATTTCATTAATTGAGGAGCAATTTTTCAAAAGTTGATAAATCCATTTTTGAAAAAAAAATTGAGATAAACACATATTTAGAATTTCAAAATCCTTAGAAATCGATTGATCACTGTTCAATTTAAGAAAAAAAAATTTGTTACCAAAGAATTTTCAATTTAAAATATATTTTTGCCTAACCTTGATAATTTTTAATTTTAATTTTTTATAAGAAAAAATTACCAAAACCTTGAAATTCCTTTATTACAATAAATTTTAATTACAAACAAAGCTTTTTAAATAGAAAAATATTTAAAAATAAAGAATTTATTACATTTTTTCTACATTAAAAGTATTTTTAATGGTTATGTGAGAATTGTCATTTGTTTAAATTTCTCGAAATGACAAAATTTGGATTTATCAGATTTTGAAAACTTGCTCCTCAATTTCATTAATTTAATTATTTTTATTAATTTATTAATTTTCAAACGTAATATTTTGGAGTTTAAAAATAATATTTTATTTTCAGTCTTGTAGTAAATAAAAATATTTCAAAAAGTTTGTAATAGTTTCGGTATTAAAAAAAAATGTTTTTTTTTGAAAAATCAATATTATTATAAAAAAGTATTATTTTTCTCTCCCTTTATAAATTTATTTATATTTTGTCTTCTGTTTACTCGAAGAAGTTTGAGTTTTTACTCAAAAATCTTTTTTGTTTTTTGAGTAAAAACTTGAGAACTAATAAATTTTTAACTTACATTAGAAATAAAAAATAATAACGACAATGAAAAAATTTAACTACATTGCTTTGAATATAATATAGTTTTACAAAAAAATTTTTTTTTTCCTTTTATTCTCGTAAGTATCTTGAACATATTCTAATATGTCGACGACGCAATGAATATGGTGACCTATACGTGAACTAGAAAAATTTTTAGCGCACTATTACGCGAAAATCAGAGGGTTTCATATATTATATTTAATGTTAGGTGAGGGGTATTTGCAATATTTTTATTACTTTATATAGATATAGTTGAGTGGAGGAATGCCTGCAAAAGTTGGTATTGTTCATGAGCTATATAAGGTCTTTCCAGACACCGGAAAGTTGTAGAACGCGTTTCAATCCTTAGCCAGTAAACATGTGGTTTCTAGTGAGTACTCTTCCTAGTTTTTCATTTTATTTTATTTTATTTTTTTTTGCAAATTTTTCTTTTCATTCATTTTTTTCGTAAAATTGTTTGCAAATAGTCGTACATAATGTAGTTTGCAATTCGTATGACAATAGAGAAAAAACAAAGAATAATAATAATATTAATAATTTCTGTGGTTTGTGAAGTAAGTTCATTGATTCGCGATAAAAGGATGGTAAAGTTTTTCTTTGCATAGTCGGGGCGCAAAAAAAAAGTATTGTACAAATTATGCAACAAGTGTTTGGTATAACTCAATTATTTCACATAGTTTCAAAATTTTATATATTATGTAGAGTTTTATTGCATTGAATTTAATTTTATTGGTATTATATTTTACTTTTTTGTTACATTTTTATTTGTTTATTTATTTTTTGTTTTTTTATTAAATTATTATTTTGATATTTGTTATAATTATTTATTTTTTATACTACATTGTATTTATTTGATATAAAATTTTATACATTCTAATATAAATCAAAAAATTTTTGTTACTATTATTATTATTATAATTTATTTCGAATAATTGTTTTATATAATTATTGTTTCTTTTAATAGAATTATTGTTTTTATTATTATTATTATTATTATTAGTATTTTTATTTTATTTTTTTTATTCGCGGGGGAGAATTATTATTATTATTATTATTATTTTTATTTTTTTTTATTCACGGAGGAGAATTATTATTATTATTATTATTTTTATTTTATTTTTTTTATTCGCGGGGGAGAATTATTATTATTATTATTTTTATTTTATTTTTTTTTATTCACGGGGAAGAATTATTATTATTATATTATCATTATCATTATTATTATTCTACGATAAGATTATTTTATCATTTGTTTAAAACTTTGTTTAACATTTATTTCACAGTTTTCTAAAAAGTATAAAATTGATACTAAAGTGGATCAAATTGATGACAAAAATCTGAATCAATTTTTTATTTGATCCACATTTTTGGTGTCAATTCGTTACCATTGGACACTTTTAAGTTAACAGTGTTTGCAATATTTTTAATTAAATGAAACTATAAACTATAATTTTAACTCTTTATTAAAATATTTATTTATTCAATTTAATTTTCATTCATTTTTTTAATTGGTCAAAATTATAATTTATTTCATTGTTAATTTATTTATTAAATAAAAAAATATGAAAGGAATTATTTTTCCAATTTCTGTAAATAAATAAATAAGTAAATAAATATATTTTCATTACTATTAATATTGTTATTAAATAAATAGAATTAATAAATTTGGTTCTGTATAATTTTTTATTGAGTTAATAATTTTTTGTTTGTATTTATTTTTTAATTGCAAATTCTATTTTTGAAAATATTTTATTTACATATATTTTTTTCTAATTAACTTACAATATAGTTTAATTCTTTGCTTTTTAATATTAATTTTCATTGCAGTAGCATTTTTTTGTTTCTTAATTCATTATTTATTTGAATAAAGTTAAAAATTTTCAAACGAATACGAACAAATTTTTTCGCAGATATAAAAAAGTGGAAAAATAAAAAATAAATTTTAACTGGATTAGTTTTACAGTAAAATTTTATTTTCATTTTTATTACGTTTAGTTAAATTATTATTTTGTAATTGTCCAATGATTGGCAATGATATTAGAGACAATTTTTGATTCAGGTAAATAAAGAATTTTACAATTAAAATTTTTCTTTAAAAAAATATTGATATTTTGGAACAATTTATTTATATTTATTTATATTTATTTACATTTATTTATATTTATTTACATTTATTTATATTTATTTATATTTATTTATATTTATTTACATTTATTTATATTTATTTATATTTATTTATATTTATTTATATTTATTTATATTTATTTATATTTATTTATATTTATTTATATTTATATATATTTAGTTTAAAATAAATTAAATAAAAATTGAAGATATGGAGAAAACTTATCAAAACAAATTAGAGATTTTGTAAAAGGCCATTTTTCATTTTAGTTTCTTTAAATTAGTGTAAACAAATGAGCTATGAAATTGTAAATAATTTTTGATGTTCCATTCCTACGATTAACTGAAAAAATTTACCAAATATAAGAAACTTTAAACAGAATTTATGAAAGTACAATTTAAAAATATTTTCTTAATAATTTTTTTTGGAAATTTTTTTTTTCCAAAAATATATTTTAAGAATTAAAAAAAGTCAAATTTTGTAGAAATTTTGCTCTTTATTTCTTTACTAAAATTTGACAATCTAGAGAAATTTTATGGAAAATATGTTCTAAATTTCTGCAAAAGAAAAAAAGTGAAATTTTAATTCTATAATTAAAAGCGCTATTTTTTTCGATTTACTTGATGAATAAAATGGTTTTTTAAAATAGACAATTTTTAATAGTTCATGATAATTTTTCAAGGAGAAAATTTTCATAAAACATATTGATATTTTTTTAAATAAAAATTTAATGGTTTTTTAGATAAATTTTTTAAAATGTTTACAATTCAAATAATTTTATTTTTACTGTCTGTTTACATACAAAATAAGATTTTTTTTTATAGTTACGGACTATTTTTTATTAAAAAATATTAGGATATTTTAGAACTGTTTTTGCAGTTAATTTAGAGGAATTTTTCTAGAAATTAAAATCGAATAATTTTTCTGTCCTATTTATTATTGTATTAAAAATTTGTTACAGGGAACAATTTATTGTTATTAATAATTTTTTGTTATTAATAATTTTTTGTTATTAATAATTTTTTTGTTACTAATAAATTTTATTTAGTTCCAAATTCAAATTTCATTTGGCAGGACTAATTTTTTTTTTTTTGAGCCCAAATAAAATATATATTTTGAATAAATTTCATTTGGTTGAAGTAAAAATTTTAATTTAGCTCAAATAAATTCTCTTTAGGCAGAAATAAAATACTTTTTTGTTTGTGAATTAATTTTAGTTTAATAAATTAATTTTTAGACAAATTTTATTGTAATACAAATAAATTCGGTTTGAACGGAAATATATATTTCTATTTGGCTAACGTAGAAATTTCGTTTAGTATAAATAAAATTTTTTTAAAGAAAATAAATTCTTTATTTGGTACGTAATTAAATTTCATTTAAATTTCAAACAGTAGAAATAAATTTTTTGTGCTGGAATAATTTTCTCTGGGTGTAAATAAGAAAAATTGTTCTTCTAAATTCTTCCAAAGACTAAATAAAAAAATGAAGAAAGAAGAGAATAAATAGAAAAGAAAAAAAAGAATTAGGAAAAAGTAAAAACTAAAATGTAGAAACTGAAAAGTAAAAACTAATAATTAAAAAGAAAAAGAAAAGTAAAATCTAAAAATTAAAAAGAAAAAGAAAAGTAAAATCTGAAAATTAAAAAGAAAAAGAAAAGTAAAATCTAAAAATTAAAAAGAAAAAGAAAAGTAAAATCTAAAAATTAAAAAGAAAAAGAAAAACTCATCGAAATTGAAAAAAAAAATTTCTTCCAGATTCTCGGATCATGTCTCGCAGTGGCTCTCGCCGAACCAATTCACATTCATTATGACACAACGCACTATCATGGACCACCTGCGCCCCTCGATAAAATTGGCAGGGTCATTGACACACCGGAAGTGGCGCACGCGAAAGCAAAACATTTAGCCATTTTTGAAGCCGAGGCAGCGAAGAGTTCACATTCTTATTCGTCGGGTGGTGGCGATGAAGGCGGCAGTTCCGGTGGTGCTTCCGAGAAACATCCACCACAACATCATCACGTTGAGCATCATTATCATGGTCCACCAGCTCCATTGGATCATCATGGAAAAGTCATTGACACAAAGGAAGTTGAACACGCGAAGGCCGCACATTTCCACGCCGTTCAAGAGGAATTGGCCAAAATCAAACACTCCGAACCACATAGCTACTAAATAATGGGAACATTTTCCCCCCCTCCCACTCCTCCTCTTTTGATGATACTCAAAATATTTCCATTGAAAAATTGTTTTTCTCCTTTTTTCAATGGAAAGAAGAAACCCACGGTTTACTGGAATTGGAAAATAATAAGACACACTCGTTTTTTTCAAGTATTTTTTTTTTTTTTTGAAACTTAGATCCGCAAGGAAATCGTCGATTGCTCCCTTTTGATGAAAAGAAAAAATAAATTTGGGGAAATGCGAGAATAGAAGAAAATAGAAATCTGTTTATCGTAACTTTAGGGCTGATTCTATTTTTTACATTCTCTTCTCATCTCTCTTGTCTTGTTTTTGACAATTTTCTCTGAATTTTTCCTTCGTGTTTTGAATTTTTTTTTTATTACCAAAAGAAAAAGAAGATTCAGACTCGATTTTTCGTTTTTCTTGATAAATGGGAGCAGGGAGACGATTTTTTTTTTGCAATATATAGAATTGTTGGTAATGGGTGTTATTTATAATTCTGAGACCAGAGCTCTATTTTTTTACCTACGAATTTTGTACCGTCTTTTGAATAAAAAAACAACAGAATAAAAAAGATGTTATTTTTCACTCCCGAATTGATCAATTTTGTTTGTGTCAAAACAAAATTTTCTCTTTTTTTTGGTACAGAAGGAAAATTTAAATTTTACTATTCTACTTCGATTTTTTGAAAATTAAATTAATTTCTCTCCATAAAGCAGAAAAAAATTAAATAAAAGTAATTAATTATTTTCTTTTTATAAAGAAGAAAAATTAAATTTTTCATTCTATTCAACTGTACAAAGTTCAATTTTCGTAAATGAAATCAAATTGATTTTTTTATGAAACAAAAAATTGAATTTAAACTTTAATTATTAAATATATTAAAAGTGTAGTTAAAAATCGAAAAATTGTCGATTCCTCTGCAATTTTTTAAAATTAAATTAATTTTTTTCTCTAAAATAGAAAAAATCTGATTTTCCATTCTGTTAAAAATTACATTTACTTCTGTAAATTTTTTTTTCTGTTAGAAATTTAGAAATACGAATTTTTCGATTGTTTCAGATTCAAATTTAAAAAAAAAATTCATTCGTTAACTAATTTACAAAAAAATAATTCTTCTTGTTTAATAATTGCGGAAATTTAAATAAAATTCTTTGCAAGAATTTAATTATTTTTTGAAATAATAACAGAATAAAAAAGAAGTTATTTTCCTGTTGTTTTCTTTGAAACAATTCAATTATTTATTTAAATAGTAACATTTTTGACAAAATTCTATTATTTTCAAAAAGAAAATCGAACGAAAAAATTAAAAATCTTTTTTAATTCGTCAAAATATTTTAATATTTTAAAAGAATTAAATTATTTTCTAAATTTATTATAAATTTGTCGAAAAAAATCAATTTTCTTGTGTAAATAGTAATATTCTTTGCATAAATTAAATTATTATTATTTTAATTATTATTAAAATACAATTTTATTAACATTTTATAAAAGAATTCAAATTTTTTTTAAAATAATACGTTATGAAAAATTTAAATGAAATTCAAGCGAAAATTTTGATAAATCCTTTGAAAAATTCAATTATATTTATAAATCACTTATAAATCATTATTATTATAAATCATTTCTTTCCCGAAATTGAATTATATTCGAACCAATTTCACGAAAAAATCGAATTATTTTTTTGAGTGTTAATAAATTTTTGAAAAAAATTCAATTATTTTTATAATTATTAAAATTTTTTGCAAAACTTCAATTACATTTAAACCAATTTCACGAAATTTAAAATTATTTTTTAATTACTTATAACAATTTTAAAAAATATATTCTATTATTTTCTACAATTTAAAAAAATTCAATAATTATAAATGTTTCATTTCAATTATTGACAAAACTGGTATTTTTAGCAGTGTCAAAGAAATTGTTCATAAAATTAAATTATTTTTGAAACTTTTAATTAAAATTATTAATGAAACTTTATTATTTAAAAAGAATTCAAAGAAATTCTATTCAGAAAACATTTAATTAGAATTTTTAAAAATTTTAACAAAATTCTTCGAGAAAATTCAATTATTTTCGTGGATAATGAAATTCTTCCAAGCAATTCTATTATTATCAAATTTTTGGATATTTTGAAATTAATAATAAATTGCAACGATTTGTTTAACATAAAAATTTATTTGGTTCAATGTTTCATGGAAAGAAAATGTTTCAAGACATTTTATCGATTCTATTACATATTTTATTATATTAATTTAATAAAAATACAATAGATTAATTAATACAATTCACCTTATTTTTTTCTACAGCAAATCAAAAAACAATTTAATTTTTCTTGTTTACAAAAAATGTGTCATTTTCTTTTATTTCTGTTTACATTTTTTAAATTATTAATTTTTTTCGACTCATTTCTTATTGTAGTATTTTTCTTATGCACAAACGTATCCATTTTGAAACCTTTTAATGCAATTTTCTAAAAAAAAACATTAAAGCAGACAAAATAATTAGTCAATATTTATTTACACTTTTCTGTTTATTAATAATTTTAATTTTAATTATAAATATACTAACTTCGAGCATCGTGTTTATGGTGAAAACCTTCTCTCTTTATTGCACACGCGTACAGAATATAAGTATTCCTGTCAAGTAGATTTTTAAATGCTCTCAGATAATAGCAATCAACTGCAAAAATTGATAAATAATTATTTTTATAATAAAAAAACTCATCTAAATGTTTTTGGAATTATTCAAAAAAAAATTTAACCTACCATATGCATCACGTCGTGAAGAGTAGAATTTCCGTTCTTTCAAAACACTTCTTGCATCGGTCAAGTGGTAATTTAAAATAATGCTCACAATGCCCAATAATAAAAATGTAAATAACTTCATGATTTTTAAGGAACCTTTTTCTCACATATACGCAAAAGGGTAAAAAATATTTTTTTTCAAACTGTTGAAACAATTATTATATTTCTAACTTTGACATTCGCTAAAGAAGATAATAATAAACAATAAATTGTACATCAGTTCCTACTTATCTAAATTTTTTTTTATTATTAAGTCACGTTTGTTGAACAAAATTTTCAAGTGCACTGTCTAATCTTTTTTTTTAAAGTTTCAAATCATCTTTTCAAGTGTTTTACACAATTTTTAAAAATTAACTATTCAAAGAATCTTAATATGGAACTTTTTGAAAAAATATTACATTCTCAAAAATTTTAATGAATAATCTTCAAGTGTAAATTTAATAATACTAAAAATTAATGAATGATAAAAAAATTTTTTAAATAACATTTTTTTAATTTATTATTATTTTTAATGATAATATTAAAATGGTTTTAAAAAAAGGATAATTCTCTGAATTATTATGTTCTATTTTTTTTTAAATTCAACTATTTTCAATATTACCAATAATTCAAATTCATACGCAAAATAATAAAATTCAAATTTTTCAGAATTATTTTTTAAAAAATAGAAAAAATAATTATATGCATATATTAAAAATTTTCAATTGAAAATCTTTAAAAAAAAATTTTTTTTTAAATTATATTAGAAAAGTTTCTCAATTATTATTGAAAAATTACATTACAATATTTATAACAAAAAAAAATTCTTAGAATTGTTTTATAATAATTTTTTAAGATTCAATTTCCTTCGAATCCTTCTTTATTAAACTTTTTGGAAATATTATTTACCTTAATTAATATGTTTAAAAAGAAAAATGGACGGTTTTAATTATTATAAACAATATTGGATTTTTTGTTTTCTAAATAATTAAATTTTCGAAGAAATTGCAAAAAAAAATGATTAAAAATTTACATTGATAATTGCTAAAGTGATGAAGTATAGTTAAAAATTGTAGAAAATAATTGATTTTTTGGAATGGTTATGGTTTTTAATTTTTAGTAATTGATTAAAATTTAGAAGTTGGATTTCTTTTTAATTTTATTTCCTTGTGAATAAAGAAATACGAAGTATTTTAAATATTTAGTTAGCAAAATTATACAAGTTTTGATTCTACCCAAAACTTTTAATTATTTTCAAAAAAATGAAAATTTCACACAAAATCACTTAATTTACAAAGTTTTTATAAATTTCTTTGAAATAATTAAATTATCTTTATAAGTAAAAAAATTTTTACGGGGATTCCATTATTTTTGTAAAAAAATTTCTCTTTAGAAATTTAATTATTCTCATAGGTAAGAAAATTAAATTGATTACAAAATTAAGTTGTAGGAAAAAAATCAATTTTTTTGTATAAATAGTAATAAATTAAATTATTATTATTTTAATTATTATTATTGTAATACAATTTTAATAACATTTTATGGAAGAATTCAAATTTTTCTTTTTAATAATACATTATAAAAAATTTCAATAAAATTCAATTATTTGCGAAAATTTTAAAAATCCATCGAAACATTTCATTATATTTATAAATCACAAAAATTCTTATCGAAAATTGAATTATATTCGAACCAATTTCACGAAAAAATCGAATTATTTTTTTGAGTGTTAATAAATTTTTGAAAAAAAATTCAATAATTTTTATAATTATTAAAGTTTGTGCAAAACTTCAATTACATTTAAACCGATTTCACAAAGTTTAAAATTTTTTCTTAATTACTTATAACAATTTTAAAAAATATATTCTATTATTTTCTACAATTTAAAAAAAATCCAATAATTATAAATGTTTCATTTCAATTATTGACAAAACTGGTATTTTTAGCAGTTTTAAAGAAATTGTTCATAAAATTTAATTATTTTGAAATTTTTAATTAAAATTATTAAAGAAATAAGAAACTTTATTATTTAAAAAGAATTCAAAGCAATTCTATTCAGAAAACATTTAATTAGAATTTTCAAAAATTTTAACAAAATTCTTCGCTAGAATTCAATTATTTTCGTGGATAATGAAATTCTTCCAAGCAATTCTATTATTATTAAATTTTTTGATAATTTGCAACTGATAATAAATTGCAACGATTTCTTTAACATAAAAATTTATTTGGTTCAATGTTTCATGGAAAGAAAATGTTTCAAGACAGACATTTCATCGATTCTATTACATATTTTATTATATTAATTTAATAAAGATACAATAGATTAATTAATACAATTCACCTTATTTTTTTATACTGCGAACCAAAAGAACAATGTAATTTTTCTTGTTTACAAAAAATGTGTCATTTTCTTTTATTTCTGTTTATATTTTTTAAATTATTAATTTTTTTCGACTCATTTCTTATTATAGTATTTTTCTTATGCACAAACGTATCCATTTTGAATCCTTTTAATGCAATTTTCTAAAAAAAACATTATAAAGCAGACAACATAATTAGTCAATATTTATTTACACTTTTCTGTTTATTAATAATTTTAATTTTAATTATAAATATACTAACTTCGAGCATCGTGTATATGGTGAAAACCTGCTCCATTTATTGTGCACGCGTACAGAGAATAAATATTCCTGTCACGAAGACGTTTAAATGGTTTCTTATAATAGCAATCAACTGCAAAAATTTATATATAATTATTTTTAAAATAACAAAGCTCATCTAAATGTTTTTGGAATTATTCAAAAAAAAAAAAAAAAATCACCTACGATATGCATCACGTCGTGAGGCGTAGATTTTTCGTCCTTCCACAATATTATCGTGTGCATCGCTCAAGTGGTAATTTAAAATAATGCTCACAATGACTAATAATAAAAATGTAAATAACTTCATGATTTTTAAAGAACCTTTTTCTCACATATAAGCAAAAGTGCAAAAAACTTTTTTTTCTTTTCTTCAAACTTTTGAAACAACTATTATATTTCTAACTTTGACGTTCGCTAAAGAAGATAATAATAAACAATAAATTGTATATCAGTTCCTATTTATCTTAAACTTTTTTATTATTAAGTCACGTTTTTTATTATTTCAAAATTTTCAAGTGTACTGTCTTATCTCTTTTTTAATGTTTCTTTTTTAAATTTTTAAAAATTAACTTTTTGATGAATTTTAATAAAAAATTTTATTTGAATTAATATTAAATTCTCAAAAATTTTAATGAATCATCTCCAAGTGTAAATTCAATAAAAATAAGAATTAACGAAAAATAGGTTATAAAAAATAATATTAAAGTACTTTTTTAAAAAAAGAATAATTCTCTGAATTATTACTTTCAAATATTTCTAAAATTCAATTATTTTCAATATTTCCGAAAATTCAAATTCATACATAAAATAATAAAATTCAAATTTTTTAGAATAAGTTTTATAACAATAGAGAAAATAATCATACAACTTCAAAATTTTCAATAATTAAAAATCTTCACAAAAAAATTTTTTTTAATTATATACAAAAGTTTCTCAATTATTTTCAAAAAATCACATTACAATATTTATAAAAAAATCAAATTCTTAGAATTTTTTTATAATAATTCTTTAAGATTCAATTTCCTTCGAATGAAGTGTATTAAAATTTTTAAAAATTTATCATTTTAGTATTTTTCCGAAATCATTTATTTAATTAAAACCCTTGGAATAATTTCATTAATTTTTTTTATATTTTTAGAAAACTCAATTATTTTTCTAAAGATTTTGTCAGAATTTTCAAAGTTTTACTAAATAAAATTTTTTTTTGAAAAATGTTTACCAAAAATTCAATTTTTTCGAACACTTTTGAATTGTATTTAATTGTAAAACTTTTTGTATTTCGAAAAACTATTTAGAAATATTTTTAAAAAGTTAATTTTACGTATTCCTTTATTAAAATTTTAGAAAATATTATTTACCTTAATATTTATTTGCTTAAAAAGAAAAATGGACGGTTTAAACTATTATAAACAATATTGGATTTTTTGTTTCTAAATAATTGAGTTTTCGAAGAAATTGCAAAAAATGATTAAAAATTTATATTGAAAATTGCTATAGAGATGAAGTTTAGTTAAAAATAGTAGATAATAATTGAATGTTTGGATGGATTGTAGTTTTAATTTTTAGAAATTGATTACAATTTAAAAGTTGAATTTCTTTTTAATTTTATTTCCTTGTGAATCAAGAAATAAGAAGTATTTAAATATTTATTTAGTAAAATTATACAAGTTTTGATTAATTTGAATTTCTGTGACAACACTGAATTAGAAATGTTAATAGCTTTTCAAAAAAATTTATTTTTTAGCGTGATTTAATAAAAAAAAATTTTAGATAAATGTGAACTGATATGCAATTTACTGTGCATTATTTTTATCTTCTTTAGCCAATGTCAAAGTTATAAAATACAATAATTGCTTCAAAAGTTTGAAGAAGAAAAAAATTATTTTCAATTTTGCGTTTGTAAAAAATAGGTATTGATTCCACGTTTAAAAATCATGAAGTTATTTACATTTTTATTATTTGGCATTGTGAGCATTATTTTAAATTACCACTTGACCGATGCACGTATTGATGTTTTGAAGGAAATAAAATTCTACTCTTCACGACGTGATGCATATAGTAGGTTAAATTTTGTTTTTAATAATTAAAAAAAATATGTGCTGATTTTTGCTTTTTTAAAAATGAATTATATTGTTATTTTATATAAATTTTTTCAGTTGATTGCTATCATAAAATAGTATTGCGGTTGCGACCTAATACAAATACTTATTATATTCAGTACAAGTGTGTAGTAAATGGAGGAGGATTTGCTTATAAACGGGAAGCTCAAAGTTAGTACATTTATAATTATAAATTTATGAAATTTTTAAGAATATTATAAATATTTTTATGAATATTTTAAAGGATATTTTTAAGAATATTTTTAAGGAAATTTTTAAGAATATTTTTAAGGATATTTTTAAGAATATTTTAAAGGATATTTTTAAGAATATTTTTAAGGAAATTTTTAAGAATATTTTTAAGGATATTTTTAAGAAACAACAATATAGTACAAATAAATGTTAATTTATTATATTGTCTGCTTTAATTTCTTTTCAGAATATTGTATTAAAAAGGTTGCCACCAATAGATACGTTTGTGCATAAGAAAAATACAAGAAAAAAAATTAATAATTTAATTGAAAAATATAAATAAAAAAAATAAATAAATAAAAAATAAATAATTTAAATTATTATTTGGTGCGTATAGTTATGACATATTTAAAAATCAAAATGTAGTTTATTTTACACTGAGAAAAAAAATGCTGTTGAAAATTTAATTATGTTATAATGTTTTAAAATATTCTTCCAACGACTTAGAAAATATAAAGTTTCAAAAAAATTTTAATTACCAACAATTTGTCAAAAAAGTATTTTT
Organism: Leptopilina drosophilae; assembly: GCA_032873175.1. Classification (NCBI taxonomy): domain Eukaryota; kingdom Metazoa; phylum Arthropoda; class Insecta; order Hymenoptera; family Figitidae; genus Leptopilina; species Leptopilina drosophilae. The sequence continues at coordinate 3,091,504 of CM065485.1, read as the reverse complement.
TTTCTCAGAATTTCTACATCAAATTGTTCAAAACTTCAAATTTAAAAAATTTATTGCGTTTAGAGAAAAGATATACACTAGACTTTTAATTTGTTTCAAAAATTTTAATAAAATTCTTATGGTGAAATTTTGAATTATTTTCAAAAATTTTTCCACAATTCAACGATTTTTAATATCGATTATTTTTATAAAATTTTCCAAAAGAATTCAACTATTTAAAAAAATTTTTTACTAAAATTCTACGCAAACTTTTAATTATTCGCAAAAATAGTAAAAATTTCACACGAATTCACTATATTTACAAATTTTTTATAAATTTCTTCGAAATAATTAAATAATTTTCATACAAAAAAACTTTTTTACAACTATTCCATTATTTTTGTAAATAATAAATTTCTCTTTAGGAATTATACTTGTTTTCATAGGTAATAAAATTAAATTCATTACCAAATTTCAATTTTTTTTAATACAAATTTAAATCAATTTTATTGGAAGAAATTTAATAAGGAGTTAAAAAATTTGTTGATAAAATTCCGTATATGAGAATTTCATATAAAGAAAGATTTAATAAATTATTTATATTTGCAATTAAATAATTAAAATCTTGTAGAATTTTCTAGTAAAAATGAATTTAAAAATGAATTTAAAAATGAATTTAAAAAAATGAATTTTAATAATAGTAAAAATTTCTGATGATTTCAAATATTTACAAAATTTTTTTATAAATTTTTTCGTAATAGTTAAATTATTTTTGTAAACAAAAAATTTTCTAATGGTGTTTTATTATTTTTGTAAAAAAACTTCTCTTCAGGTTATAAATTATTTTCATAAATAATAAAATAAAAATCATTACAAAATTTCTATTTTTTAATACAATTTCAATCAATTTTCTTGAAAAATGTAAATTTTTATTGAAAATTCTGTTAAAATTCGTAAAAAAACGAAAAAAGAAACATTCAATTATTCAGTAAATTATTTATTTTTGGTTTAAATAATTAAAATCTTGTAGAATTTTCTAGTTAAAATTTATTAAAAAATGCATTTTAGTAATTGTAAAAATTCCACACGATTTCAATATTATTTTTGTAATAAACTTCTCTTTATGAAATTATTTTCATAAATAACAAATCTCATTGCAATTATACAATTATTACAATTATTTTTTTAAATTTTAATAAATTTTCTTGAAAAATTAAAATTTTAATTGAAAATTTTGTTAAAATTCGTAAAAAAACATTTAATTAGGTTTTTAAAAATTTGTCGATAAAATTCCTTTTATGAAAATTTAATTTTACGAAACATTCAAATATTCACCAAATTATTTATTTTTACATTTAAATAATTGAAATCCGGTAAAATTTTCTAATAAAAATTCATTTAAAAAATATTTTCTTAAATTTTTGGTAAATTATTTTTGGTAATACAAATAATTCCCTAAATTTTAAGTAAAATTAATTTGTAAATCGATTTTTTATCAAAAAGTTCTACGAGAATTGAAATTATCTAAATACAAAAATAAATAATTGAATAATTGATTATTTTCTTAAAATTTCGACTGTGAGTCAACTTATGGTTTTCTAAAAATTACAGTGTGGAAATAATTTGAGTTAATTAATGATAAATAAAGGATAACAATTTTTTTTTGCCACAGGAGCATTTAGAAAAAAAAACATTAGGAGAATAGTTAATTTTTTTTTTGTAAAAACGTCGTAAAAATTAATTGTTACAAAGTTACTTTCTAAAAAAAAGAAAAAAAAAAGAAATTTGATGATAGTGTTACTTAAACTTGATTATTTACATAAGAAACATTTTTTTCCTTTTTTATCTCAATGATCATTGTATACTCAAAGAAACTGATGTTTGTCGCGTTGTTGTTGTCGTCATCATCATTCGTTTGTGAGACAAAAATTATTGGACGTTGTAGTTATATATATACACACACAATAATACTTTTTCACACACCTATTTATATATATATAATGTCATTGAAAAAAATTCTTATCGTTCGAGACACCGTTTAAAGATCATTGTGCACCCGTTGAAAGCACAATTACGCTCACATTGTTGTGCAGGACATATTCGACCTGATCGACGAACCAGGACGCAGGTTTCATGTTCAGAAGTTATTTCATCATTGCACATTGCACTCTCATTTCACACTGAATTCCACACGCAAAAAAAAAAGAAATTGAAAAAAAAATTTTTTCAAATAAAAATACGAAACAATTAAAGTCCCCGTTAGATTAATATCGCTAAGAATCATTATCTAGTAAATAATTATATTACGGGTAGTAGATAAATGATGAGATAAACTGCTCCCTGACAAAAGGATATTTTTTTATGTAAACAATAAATTTTTAATTATTATTATTGTTATTATTATTATTATATTATTATTAAAAATTATTTTTATTATTATTTTATTATTATTATTATTATTATTATTATTATTATTATAAAATAAATTATTTATACATTATTTATAAATTATTTATTAATTATTATAAATTATTATTACTATTATTATAAAATAAATTTATTGTTTACATAAAAAAATATTATGCTTAATTCCTTTTTTTACAATTAGATTATTTAGAAAAAATATTTTCTAAAATACGAAAAAATTGTTTCTCTTCAAAATAAATTTCTTTAAGGGCATTTGAACCACTATGACGTCACAATGTGTGAAAAGCATGAGTTTTCTTAATCGTGACGTCATAATGGTTCAAATGTCCTTAAAACAAGAAAATTTTTTTGCAAGATGAGAATATTTGTTTAGTTAAAAATTGTTTTTTGTTGAAAAAAAATTATGGATTTAACGAAATATGTTTGTTAAAGATACTAAAAAAATAAAAGTTTTAAGTTACAAATATTTGACGAAAATTCAATTATATTCAAAAGTAATAATATTCTTGGCGCAGAAATCCAATTATTATTGTTCAACAATTATCAAAAAAATGCTCGTCAAAATTTCAATTATCGACATGAATAATAAAATTCTTATTTAAAAATCAAATATTTTCGATAATTTGCCCTCAATTCAATGATTCTTTTAATATCGATTATTTTAAAAAAATTATTCAAAAGGATTCAACTATTTGAAAAAAATATTTTAATGAAATTTTTGAGGCAAATTTTTAATTATTCGCATAAATATAGTGAAAGTTTTACACGATTTCAATTATTTACAAATATTTTATAAATTTTGACGAAATAATTAAATTATTTTTCAAACTAGAAAATTTTTTTACACCGATTTCATTATTTTTGTAAATAATACAATTCTTTTGAGAAATTTAATTATTTCCATAAATAATAAAATAAAATTCATAACAAAATTAAAATTTTTTAATAGAATAATTTTAGTCGATTTTCTTGGAAAAAATTTAACTAGATAGTTAAAAAATTTGTTGATAAAATTCCTTTTATGAAAATTTAATTTTGAGAAACACATAAACATTCAATAAATAATTTATTTTTGCATTTAAATAATTGAAATCTAGTAAAATTTACTAACAAAAATGGATTTAAAAATGATTTTAAAAAAATGAATTTTAATAATAATGAGAATTTTACATGATTTCAATTATTTACAAATCTTTTTTATAAATTTTTTTCGTAATAATTAAATTGTTTTTATAAACAAATAATTTTTTACGGGGATTTTTATTATTTTTGTAATAAACTTCTCTTCAGATTATTAATTATTTTCATAAGTAATAAAATAAACTTCTCTTCAGATTATTAATTATTTTCATAAGTAATAAAGTAAAATTCATTACAATTTAATTTTTAATACAATTTTAATCAATTTTCTTGGAGAATGTAAATTTTTATTGGAAATTCTGTTAAACTTTGTAAAAAAGAAAAAGGAAACATTCATGTATTCAGTAAATTATTTATTTTTGTATTTAAATAATTAAAATTTTGTAGAATTTTCTAGTAAAAATTAATTTAAAAATGCATCTAAATAATAGTAAAAATTTCACACGATTTCAATTATTTTTGTAATAAACTTCTCTTTAGGAAATTATTTTCATAAATAACAAATCTCATTAGAAAATTTCAATTATTTTTTTAAATTTTAATCAAATTTCTTGAAAAATGTAATTTTACTTAATAATTCTGTTAAAGTTTGTAAAAAAATTAAATTATATATTTAAAAATTTTGTTGATAAAATTCTTTTTATAAGAATTTAGTTTTAAGAAACAGTCAATTTATTTTTTAATAAATTATTTATTTCCGCATTTAAATAATTGAAATCTAGTAACATTTACTAACGAAACTTAATTTAGAAATAAATCTCAGTTGGTATTTTTAAATAATCTAATTAAATTTTTGAAAATCTGTTTTTTTATACTTTTAACCTACATTCTTGTAAAAATAATATTTTTTAAAAAGTTTGTTTATTTTTTAAACAAATTTAATTAAATTTAAAAAATTAAATTCAAGAAGTTCCGAATAATCAAAATTTTGTAAAATTGAATTATAAACAAATAGATTTAAAAATTCTTAAAAGAACTTTGTTTAAATTATTAAAAATAATCGATAAAAAGAAGACTTTTAGTTTAAACTTATAAAAAATAACAATTGAATTGAAATGATGAAAATAATTTCAAAAAAGTTACAGTACAATATTCTGATAAAATAAAAATCTTATTAATTGTTGAAATTCAAAGTATCAATTAAAATTATTATTATTTTTAGTTTTTTAAATTAAATTTTTCAAATTAAATTTTTTAATTTATTTTTTAATTAAAAAAATTTTTTTTTTAATTATTATTTTTAAGTATGAATTAGAAATTTTTTAAACACCTTAATTCCTATGAAAAGAAATAATGATTAAATATTTACTTAGAAATGAAGTTATTGATGTTTTCGAATAATGTGCGATAATTAAATTAAATTTCTAATAACAATAAATCTGTTGAGGTAACAATAAATTTTGTACCAAAAAAAATCCGTTCTATATTAACAATAATTTGTTTTCCGTGTATATAATTTTTTTTTATACAAAACTGGAACAATTTTTTTTAGTTTAAAAGTAATGAAATTTATTATTTTAAAATTCGAAGAAACTGTAAGAAATTATATTTTAAAACATATATGGAGATTTGAAAGTATTGAAATAATTGTTTTCAAAAAACGTGATTTAATAATAAAAAGTTTTAGATAAAAAAATTTACTGTATATTATTATTTTCTTGAGTCAATGTCAAAGTTATAAATATGATAAATGCTTCAAAAGTTTGAAGAAAAAAAAAATTATTTTCAGTTTTGCGTTTGTGAGAAGTAGGTATTGATTATTAAAAAATCATGAAGTTATTTATATTTTTAATATTGGGCATTGTGAGCATTATTTGTTGCAATTTGATAATTTTTAGTTAACAGAGTATAAATAACAATAATTAAATAATAATAATAATAATAATAATAATAATAATAATAAGTAAATAACAATAATTAAATGTTAATTAGCATTATATTAATGATCTCTTTAGTGTTAATTAATTATTTTTTGTATATTTTAATTTCTTTTCAGACTATTGTGTTGAAAAGGTCGACTATGGATTTGTTTGCGCATAGAAAAAATACTAGTGTAAAAATAAACAAGAAAATAAATTGAACTTGAAAATTATAAACAAGAATAACAGAAAATTGTGATGTTTTTTTGACAATAAAATAAATAATTGAAATTATATCTATTGGGTAAACGATTTATTTGATTCAAAGAAATTTTCTTTAAACGAAACATTAAAATTAAATAGTAGAAAATAAATGGTTAATAGTTACGTAATAATTATAAATCGTTAATTTTTATGTTGTATTTTCGTAATAATTATAAATAATTAATTTTTATGTTATGCTTTCGTAATAGTTATAAATAATTAATTTTTGTGTTATGTAATAATTGTTACGTAATAAATAAATAAGTAAATAAATAATAAGTAATAAATAAATAGGCAAATTAATAATAAGTAATAAATAAATAGGTAAATTAATAATAAGTAATAAATAAATAGGTAAATAAATAATAAGTAATAAATAAATAGGTAAATAAATAATAAGTAATAAATAAATAGGTAAATAAATAATAAGTAATAAATAAATAATGCTAGATAAATTAAATAAATTTCAAAAAATAAATAGTTTGGTAATTGTAAATAAAATGTAATAATAAAATAAAATAAAATAAAATTGTAATAAAATGGAGCAAATAAATTAATATTTAATGATAAATATAATTACAAATGTGAATATATATATTTTTTTCTTCTTTTTTTTTCTTTTGCCAAATATGAAAAGCTGACAGTTGAGAAAGTAAAAGTCAATCGCCTGACCATAGTGAGTTCCCTCATCTACTTGAAACAATCTACTATTTGACTACCGTAATAACCTTCTTTTGCCACATTCGTCCCAGATTACGATCGCACGACTTTGATCCCGTTATTTACACGTGGAAATTGTCTATTACGCTAAAGATACATAATATATAATATATAAAGTAAAATTAATCTATTCGAGTTCGTTATACCGAATGTGCAACAAAACATACATAATTTACTAGATATCAGGAGATATAATCGATTTGTCTAGAATACAGTCTCCGGGAGTCAACATTTTCCTCAAGGTCGTTGTCTTATTGTGAATTACACAATTTTTTACGGCGCCATTGACATCAGTTTACTTTTTTATTTATTTCAGGAAAAAAAAAGAAAATATTCTCAAATTCTTCCAATCCTTATCTATTATATAAATTAGTTTTACGTAAAAATTGCCAATAATTGCTTTTAGAAGTATTTTTTTTCATTCCTTGACAAATTGTAATTTTTCTGAATTGAACAAAGATGACTGATTTTTATTGAAGGAGAAAAATTAGGAAAATTCATGAATTATTTTTTTACACAATAGCAGTTTTTTCATAATAATTAATTAATTTATTTATTAATTTATTTACTTATTTATTAATTTATTAATTAATTAATTAATTTATTTATTAATTTATTAATTAATTTATTTATTAATTTGTTAATTTATTTATTAATTTATTTATTAATTTGTTAATTTATTTATTAATTTATTAATTAATTTATTAATTAATTTATTAATTTATTTATTAACTTATTTATACATTTAGTTATTAATTTATTTATTAATTTATTTATACATTTAGTTATTAATTTATTTATATATTCACACTTAAATAATTTATTTATTAATTTATTTATACATTTGCATTTAAATAATTTCTTTATTCTAATTAACGCCTTATTTTCATTCATTAATTATTTTCGAATAATTTATTTCTATAAATTAAAGGATTATTAGTCTTAATGATCAACAATTAATTAACGTTAATTAACAATTCGTTGTCGCTAGGTAACAATTAGTTTACATTAATTAAAAAGTTATTTAAATATGAATTAACACTATAATGAGCAAAATAGAAAATGACTGTTTGGAATTTAAATTATTAATTATTACAAATTGTAATTATTTTTCTTTTAAAAAAACGACCAAGATTTATTTTTCTTTTATAAAACGACAAAGATGTCTTTTTTTTCTTTTTTTTTAACACCCACTAAATAGAGTAAATCAAAGAGTAAATTTAAATTGATAAATTATGAATTTTATTTTTTTTTTAATTTTAAAATTCTAAAATTCAAAATCCTGAATAATAAATTTAGTTTCTATTTATATTTCAGGAAAAGATTATGCAGGAACGAAAGGTTCTCCGCCACTTTTGTTTACTTCTCGGGGCAATGTTGTGTTGACGTCCCGTTTCAGAACAAAGGATTCGACATTAGCAAGTCCTCACTTGTCGAAAATTGAAAATTCGCCTTGAACAGTGGAAAATAAATTTCCTCCTCAGTTGTGCGTCGTCCAATGTTAACGAAAGTAGATTTTTTTTTGTTGCGAAACAAATTTCCATTAGTTACACGAGTATTTTTTGAAAAATTAGAGCAAATTAAAAATTTGATAAATTCTAGGAAAAAGAAAATTAATTGACAGGTTTCGGATTCGACTTTAAATATCAATTTAGTGAACAATTGTAAGATTAAAATAATTAGAGAGTTTCATAAAATTGTCGTAAAGTAGAAATTAAAATTGTTTATATTATTTGTTAAACTCTCTAAATTTGATAAAAAATAATTTTAGAATGAGGAATATTGATGAAGATTTTGTGATTCAATGTGGAGATGTTTCTCTCCACCTGCGAACGTCAAGGTCACCGCTAGATGGCAGTTTAGATCTTTCTTGGAATTTTCACTGACATCTGGTGGTGACCTTGGCGTTCTCAAGTGGAGAAATCAAACCCCATTTTTTATATCTCAACAACTTTCTCATACAAACTGCTAAAAATGTTATTTTGAAAAATATTTAAATATGCTCATTATGATATTTTTATTTATTTATTTTTTATTTCTACATTCAGCCCGAGGTCTGTAATTATTAAAATCTCTTAAAATAACAAGCTCAAAAATTCGTGAAGTAATAATTAAGTATTCATTAGTATTATTTAGTATTAATTATTTATTAATTATTATTTATTCATCTCAAAAATTATTTTTCCATCATTATAATAAGTTTCTTGAATTTTACTATTTAAAAAAACTCTTTTACTATTTCTGAACTCAATTTGAAATTTTCGAACCTGATTTTAAAATTTAGTTCCAATTTCAAAATTTTAAATTTATTCTTTGATTTGATTGCTTCGGACAAGATTTAAAAAATTTTTCCTTATTTAAAATTTTTTTTTAATTTAGTCTTTATTTAACATTCGACAATTTAAAAAGTATAAAAATTTATTTTCTGTTATTGTAACAGGTTTATTAATTCTAGAGCTCAGTTTTGTAATTCCGAAACTCGGTTTGAAATTTTCAAACACGATTTTATAATTTTGGTGCCCGATTTTATAATTCTAATACATACTTTTTAATTATAATTTTTATCCCACTTTTTAATTACTTAACAATTTCTGAATACCATAAATATTTATTAATATTGATTTATCATTTTCAAACTTCGTTATAGGCGTGAATAATTATTCGCTTTTTGATTATTATTATTATCTTATGCCTTCGAATTAAATTTTTCATAATTCTTCATTAAAAAAAATTTTTTTACTTCTCTCTAAATTTAAATTAATAAAATTGTTTCTTTTTTTATTCTTTTAAAGAATTAATAATAATTTATTTTTTTACAAAGTATTTCACTGACTAAAAATTTATTCGGTCCAAATACCTAATTACTTGTGTTATGAAATAAATATTTACTATTTTTTAATTAAGTGTTGAAGTTAACTAATTACTAATTTTTATTGAAATTAAATAAATTGGAATTAATAACTAGTTGAACCAATAATAATTTTTTGAAGCAAATACCATGAGATTCGACTTAATTAAAAATTATTCTATTGAAGTAAATATTTATATTTGATAATAGATAAGTAATCGGTTATTTGAATCTTACTTTTTTCAATGTATATATGTATATTTACAATAATCGCAGTTTTTCACTAATTATTCTGGAAAAAGTGAAAAAAAGTATAAATTAAAATTTCTCTATTTTTATGTAACTGGTTAACAAACGAAAAAGATGTTAAAATTTTATGTAAGCACCAGTTTAAGTTAAATTATTATTTTACAAGTAGAAAGTAATTGCAGTTTGTTGAAAAAATTGTAAAATGAATTATGAAGCGCTTGAAACAAAATTCAAAGTCATTTTCGAAAAAATATTCTAGAAATTAGATGACGAAGTTTATAATGATGCAACAAAATGTACAGTAATAAATATTTTAATATAATATTTTAATATCTTAATAAAATATTTTAAATGAAATATTGTAATATCTTAATAAATTGTTTTAATAAAATGTTTTAATAAAATATTTTTTTACAAAATATTTGAATATCTTAATAAAATGTTTTAATAAAATATTTTAACAAAATATTTAAATATCTTAATAAAATATTTTAATAAAATATTTTAATAAAATATTTGAATATCTTAATAAAATGTTTGAATAAAATATTGCAATATCTTAATAAATTGTAATAATAAAATATTTTAACAAAATATTTGAATATCTTAATAAAATGTTTTAATAAAATATTTTAACAAAATATTTAAATATCTTAATAAAATATTTTAATAAAATATTTGAATATCTTAATAAAATGTTTTAATAAAATAATTTACCAAAATACTTGAATATCTTAATAAAATATTTTAATAAAATACGAAAACTTAGAAAACTAGATTTGAAAATTGACTTCCAATATTGAAATCGATAAAATTAAATTCTAAAAATTTCACGATGTGGAGAAGAGGGAGAGAGAGAGAGAGAGAGAGAAATGAAAAGAAGTGGGTTTTTCAAAGCGAAAGGTCGATAATGATGCTTGCATTAGATTATTATGCAAGGAATTTTATATTGCGTCACAATAGACAATATTCGAGTGTTATCAAACTTTTCGCATTTTTACAAACCACAAGAATTTATTGCACTGTAACTGCCAATTATTTGTAAATATGGATGAATGAACAATCTCATGTAACTCCCTAGCTCTCAACTAATTTTTTTTTTTTTTGGGAGATTTTTTTTCCAATTTTTTTTCTGCAATTATTACACACATCACGTCTACTTAATATTCAGAGTTTGAAAAACAAAATTTTCAATTTTATTTTACTTCGCAAAATAGGAGAAATAATAATTTAAATCAACGCTGATGCTGTGTAGCTTCAAAGGCTCGATTCAATACGGAAAATTATGTTTAATTACAAATCATTAAAATTAATAAAATTTAATTAAAAATAAATATGAAAATTGATTAAAATAGCTTTTAATTAATAATTATTAATTGAACGATTATTAATTATGTAATTATTTTTATATTATATTAATTATATTAATATTATATTAATATTATATTAATTATATTAATATTATATTAATATTATATTAATATTATATTAATCATTAGTTAATTATAATAAAAAAACTAATGATACTAATAATTATATTTATATAACTAATATAATCATAAATCGAGTAAATTAATTATATTAATTTCAAAAAAATTAATTATAATTAATTAAAAAAAATTGAAAATTGAAATTAAAATAAAAAATAATTATTAACAATATTTTCAATAATTAATAAATTATAAATAAACTGTAAATAAATGTCACACTGAAAAAAAATTTATTTGATTCAAATAACCAATTAATTGACTATTGTCAATTAAACATTTTCTTTGAATGAAATAATTTTTATTTAAATCAATTAAATAATATTTGCTTTAAATACTGAAATATTTAATTCAAATACAATTTATTTGATTTAAATACAAATTATTTGATTCAAGTAAATATTTATTTGATAATATTTAAATAATCGATTATTTGAAGCCAATAAATTTTTTTTTCAGTGCAAATTATTTAAAAGTAGATTCATAAAATAAATTATCAAGTCAAATAAATAGAACGTAAAAATTAAAAAATAAGTGAATGAAAAAACCATTGAAGCTTTTCAACTTGAATGAAATAAAATAAAAAATAAAATTTGTTGAAAATTGTTAACAATGAATGTTTGAATGGTGGCGAAGTAAAAATGAGTAATAAACAAACAAGTTGCTTGAATTTGTTGAAAAAATGCTATTGAATCGATTTGCTCTTGTGATTTGCAGGAAAACTTGATTCTAATCTTATCGTAAGAATCAAAAGAAAAAAAATAGTTTATGTGCAATTTAATACATTTAATATTACGATGTCTTGTTATAGTTATTATTAAAACACGTGTAACATTTAGTTGAACATGACTCGTAAACATTAAAATCTGTGTAGAATTCATAAATATCTGAAGTTAAATATTCGAAGGATCGAGTATATTACTTGTAAATTTATAGTGCAATAAATGTAAATATTTATGGAGTAATTTTCAGCAGACAATAGAAAATATGAACGATTACTGCGAGATAAACTGCATTCGAGACGCGAACACTATTCAAACGATATACTATTGTCTACTATTGTCTACTATTGTCAAATATTGTTAACTATTGTTAATTTAGTAACTATTGTTAATTTAGTAACTATAATTTAAAAAACAAATCATTTTTGATTGTCGATTGTAATTACTAGAATTTTGAAGCTGTAGGAATAACGATAATTATTGTTAAATCAGAAAAATTTTATTTCCAATAAAAATTTTTTTTTAAATTTTATTTTTCAAGTTGTCCCTATAATAACCATAATATTATGGTTCCGAAAAAAAATATTTCCAACTTGTAACTACTAGTATTTTGAATTAACTTGGACAATTATTGTTGAAGTTGATTCTATAAGTATTTGCAACTAGAGTCCTAGTAATTTCAAAACTAGGGTAAATTGTAAATATAGTTGTATTTAGAAAACGTATTTTCAATTATCTTCTATTAAAACTACTAGGAATTTGAAGCTACGAGAAAAATCACTATTATGGATCTTTAAATAAAATTATTTGCCACTAGAGTCTATTGTAATTACTAGGATTTCAAAACCCAGGGTAATAATTCCCGATTTTAGAAAAGTTCCAATTAGCTTCAATTAGCTTCAATCACTACTAGGAATTTGAAGCTACGAGAAAAACCATTATTATGGATTTTTAAATAAAATTATTTGACACTAGAACCTATTGTAATTACTAGGATTTCAAAACGACGATAAACTTGGGTAATAATGTCTGATTTTCGAAAATTTTTCAATTAGCTTCAATTAAAACTACTAGGATGTTAAAGCTAGGGAAAAACATTATTATATTATAATTGACTGAAAAAAAATGTTTGCATTTATAATTATTTGTAATTACTGGAATTTTTAAAACTAGGGTAAACTGTAATTTTGGCCGAATTTGGAAGTTTTCAATTAGCTTCAATTAAAACTACTAGGATTTTGAAGTTACGGAAAAATCATTATTATAATTGACTAAAAAAAAATTTTTAGCAATTATAATTATTTGTAATTACTAGAATTTTCAAAACTAGGGAAAACTGTAATTATGGCCGAATTTAGAAATTTTTCAATTTGCTTCAATTAAAACTACTAGGATTTTGAAGCTACGGGAAAAACATTATTGGAGTTAATTGAAAAAATATTTTTAACTAGAGCGAATTGTGAATAATAGAATTTTAAAACTTGAGTAAATTAAAAATTTCGTTGTATTTAGAATAAAGTATCTTCAATCAGCTTCATTTAAATCTACTAGGATTTTGAAGCTACGGAAAGAGCAATAGTGTAGTTTATAAAAAAGAACTATTATCAAATAGAGTCAATCGTAATTACTAGGATTTAAAAACTAGGTTAAACTGTAATACTGACTGAATTTATAAAATTTGGTTGTATTTAAAAAAAAGTATCTTCAATCAGCTTCATTTAAAACTACTAGGTTTTTGAAGCTACAGAACCAAACAAAATTGCAGTGGATTTAAAAAAATTAGTTGCAACTAGAGTCAATTTTAATTACTAGGATTTTACTACTAGAGTAAAGTATAAATTTGGTTTTGTTTAGAAAAAGTATCTTCAATTAGCTTCAATTAAAACTACTAGGATTTTGAAGCTACGGGTAAACCTATTACTAAAATTGACAGAAAATTTTTTTTTTAACTTTTAATTGATTGTAATTACTACGAATTGGATTTTTTTTTGTTTTATAAGTCATTATAAATTTAATCACCACTGACTCCTTTCAAAATTGACAAATTTTTGAACTAGTGATTCATAACTTCAATTACTAGTAGTTCCTACAAATGTAAATTTTAATTAATTGTCACACGAAATGAAAATTGAATTTTAATTTTAATTAACAGTGTGTACAACTGATTGGAGTTTGAATTATTTTTATGAGTCGAATAAAATAAACTGAAAATTGAAGTAGTTATAAAAACTATCTTCAATTACTAGTAGTTTTTCAGAAAAATTAAGTCAGACAAAATGACATTTTCAATCTAGAGACGGTTTTAAGTAATAGTTACTTTTTTATTTAAAAATTTAATCTACAAATTATAGTTAGTTACAGACTGTGGTAGTTTCAAAAAATAGCTTCAATTACTAGTATTTTCTGTGAAAATGAAGTTATTTATAAAATTTTCTCTATATTTGACACAGTTTCAACTAATAGTAGTTTTTGTAGTTAGTAGTTAAATTAAGTTTCAAATTTGATCAAATTACTAGTTATTGTAGTTTCAAACAATAACTTCAATTATTTTATAGTTTCAAACAATATCGTCAATTATTTTGTAGTTTTTTTAAAATTATTTTGTAGTTTTTTAAAACTTATTTTGCAGTTTTAAACAATATCATTAATTATTTTGTATTTTCAAGTAATAGTTTGAATTATTTTGTAGTTTCAAGTAAAATAGTTAATTATTTTGTAGTTTCAGGAAATATATTCAATTATGTTGTAGTTTCAAGTAATATTTTTAATTATTTTGTAGTTTTTAACAATATCTTCAATAACATTGAAGTTTTAAACAATATCTTCAATTATTTTGTAGTTTCAAGCTATATCTTCAATTATTTTGTAATTTCAAGTTATATCTTCAATTATTTTGTATTTTCAATCACAATCTTCAATTATTTTGTAGTTTTTAACAATAATTCCAATTATTTTGTAGTTTCAAGTAATATCTTCCATTATTTTGTAGTTTCAATGAATATCTTTAATTACAACTAGTTTCAAGAAATATATTTAATTATTTTGTAGTTTTAAGCAATATCTTCAATTTTTTGTAGTCTTTAACAATATCTTCAATTATTTTGTAGTTTCAAGTTATATCTTCAATTATTTTGTAGTTTCTAGCAATATATTTAATTATTTTGTAATTTTAAGCAATATCTTAAATTTTTTTGTAGCCTTTATCAATATCTTCCATTACTTTGTAGATTCAAGTTATTTCTTCAATTGATTTGTAGTTTCTAGTAAAATATCTTCCATTACCACTAGATTCAAGGAATATCTTTTATTATTTTGTAGTTTCAATGAATATCTTCAATTACTACTAGTCTAAATCAATATCTTCACTTACGACTAGTTTCAATTAATATCTTCAATAATTAATAATAATAATAATAAATAATAATAATAATAATAATTCTAACAATAATTCCAATTAGTTTGTAGTTTCAAGTAATATTTTCCATTATTTTGTAGTTTCAATGAATATCTTTATTTACTACATGTTTCAAGAAATATATTTAATTATTTTGTAGTTTTAAGCAATATCTTCAATTTTTTGTAGTCTTGAACAATATCTTCAATCATTTTGTAGTTTCAAGTTATATCTTCAATTATTTTGTAGTTTCAAGTTATATCTTCAATTATTTTGTAGTTATAAGTTATATCTTCAATTATTTTGTAGTTTCAAGTCATATCTTCAATTATTTTGTAGTTTTTAACAATAATTCCAATTATTTTGAAGTTTCAAGTAATATCTTCCATCATTTTGTAGTTTCAATAAATATCTTCAATTACTGCTAGTTTCAAGCAATATATTTAATTATTTTGTAGTTTTAAGCAATATCTGCAATTTTTTTTGTAGTCTTTAACAATATCTTGAATTATTTTGTAGTTGTCAATAAATTTCTTCAATTGCCATTAGATTCAAGGAATATCTTTAATTATTTTGTAGTTTCGAGGAATATCTTCACTTATTTTGTAGTTTTAAGCAATATCTTCAATTATTTTATGTAGTTTCAGTGAAAATGAAGCTACGAAAAATAATTTTTTTCTAGACATTTGTTAATAGTCATTTTTTCCTGTCTTGAGCAAAAAAGTTAAATATTCAAGGAATAAATAAAAAATAAATTAAATATTTAAAAAATACTTCTATTCTTTTCCTATTTAATTATTTTCAAAGCTATTTGAAAAATTCGTGAATTTCACTTTTGCGTTTCGAAGAAAAAAATATTTCCCGAATAACAATTAAAGTTGCATTAGAGGAATGCCTCAAAGAAGAGGGGGTTGAATTTTTTTTTTCGAGGGAACAAAAAACTACATACTTGCCTACATTAACAATGCGATATCAAAAGTAATTATTATACACATTATAATAAGGGGTGGGGGTGGGAGAAAAAGGAGAGCACATTTTCTTGGGTGTGGTGTCGATGAGAAATGGGGTGGGGTGATGGCAGGCGATTGTCGAGAACCTCTATAAATTGACGGATCCTTGAATGCAACAGTCATGTGGACTTTGTATCTTCGTTACTATCGATCACTGATTAATCATTAGTGTTAACGAGAGACAAGAGAAGAAAACGAAAGAGTCTTTTTAAAAAAAAAGTCCCGATTCATCTAGGATTCAACATGTTTTTATTAGTGAGTATTAAGTGACTCATATTTCTTCCACGATAATGAAGAAATCAGTGAAGTGTAACAGTGTCCATTGAACTTGATTTATTTAATTAAAAGGATTACAAATAAATTACGGTATATTTTTTTTTTGTTTCGTTTTTGTCTCGTCGATTCGTTTCTTAGTAATTATATAATGTAAATTAGTTGTTTTATATTAATTATTTGTTTATTATTTGTTTATTATTGATGTGATTTTTTATTTGTTTATTTAACTTCATAATAACGTAAATTATTATTTTTTTTGTAATCGGAAGTGAAAAAACTATTAATTACTATTAATATTAATTATTATTATCTTTCTAATTATTATTTAGAATATAATAATAATAATAATAATAATAATAATAAAACTAATATTATCAATTTTAAGAGTATAATAATATAATTAATATAATTATTTATAACAAAATGCGTTTTTATTATTAATTTTAATAATTTATTAGTAATAATGATATTACTATTAATAATTAGTACAATATTAATTAATAATTAAATTGTTAATATAACATTTTATAATACTTTACAATTATTTATAATATTTTACAATTATTTATTGTTTACTGATTTAATTTTCAAAATTTAATTAATTTATTATTACATTACATTATAAATGAATTAATTATGAACTAATATTAATTATGATATATTTATGAAATATTAATGAAATATTAATGAATTAACTAAACCTAATGCTTAGTTTACTTAAATATTTATTTTAATGTTTAATTAAATACAAAAACATATTAATGTTCGAAATTATTGTAGATTTTAATATCAAATGTATTGTATTTTATATAATTATTATAATATTCTCTGTAATTGGAATTCATTTCTTATAATTTATTTATTATTATAATAGAATAAATGATTATAATCTGTTTAAATTAATTTTTTTATTAATATTTAGCAAAGTTTTTAATTAATGTTAAATTATTAATTATTTAATTAATAATCATCAATTGGAGTAACGATAAATTTTTCCAAATTAATAATTGACTTTCAATAAATAATACAAATAATAATTAATAATTGAAAATGATAATTAATAATTATAAATAATAATATAATAAATAATAATATTAATTTTATTTTAGAATAATAATTTTCATTTTATAGTAACTTATTAATTGAATAAAAATAAATGACATTCGTTATTTTTTAATATAGAAAACGAAAAGAAAGAAATAATTTTAGTTTCATTAAAAGTTAAATTTAAAAATTTGTTTCTCGAAAATAAAAATTAATTTCCAAAACAATAATAAAAATGTAAACTTAAAAAGAAAGAAAAACTCAGAAAACAGCGAAACAAATGAACGAAACAAAAAAATCTAAATAAATAAAGATAAAAAATGAAAGAAACGAACGAAACAAAAAAAACCAAATAAACAGAGCCAAAAAATTAAAAAAACGAAGGAAACCAAAAAAAAAAAACAAATAAACAAAACCAAAAAATGTAAAAAACGAACGAAACAAAAAAAAAACAAATGAACAAAACTAAAAAAATGAAAGAAAAGAACGAAAGAAAAAATATAATGCCAAGAAAAATGAAACAAAAAAAAACGAAGATAAAAAGACGAAAAAAGTTTACAATTTGATTAAATAAAATGGAACTGTATTTACATCGAATTCACTTTATATAAAAGGGAGGGTGGGGGGGGGAGAAAAAAGTTTCTATTATTATTATTACTACAATAAAATAAAAAATTTTTTTTTAATAAATTTTTTTAATTTTTAATAAATTTTTTTAATTTTTTAAGCATATTAGAATTGAATGACTTAAAATAATGAATCTGGTACAAATTTGATTCCAGTTACTTTTGGCCTCAGCCTCAATGGTATTTGGTGCGCCCCAATGGTACGGTGGTGGACCAGTTGGCTATGGTCACAATCCAGCACCATTGGGACCGGACGGCAGAGTTGTCGACACACCGGAAGTAGCTCACTTAAAATCCGCTCACTTATCAGCTCTTGCTGAAGCAGCAGCTCGTGCCCCATCGGGTCCCTCGGGACCCTACGACGGCCACTCCGCCTATCCCTCTGGAAATTACGTTTCCCATTATAGGTAAAAAAAAAAAAAAAAGAAAAAAAAAATTGTCAAATAGTCAAAAATTATTTTTCCAAATTAAAAATTTCAAATTGCAAACTTAGATTCAAAAGGACCGTTTTTTCAAAGTTCTAAAATTGGTTTTACTTCTAAAATTGGAAGAAAATTAAATATTAATAATAATTAATAAAATTAAATATTAATTAAATAGCTTCAATTACTAGTAGTTAAATGATTAATAAAGCCCTAGATGAAGGCAATAATTTCAATTAACAGTAGATAAAATAAACAAAAATTTCAAATAATGGGAGTAGCTTCAATTACTAGTAGTTAAAGTATGAATAGAGACCTAGTAATGAATATTAACCTAGTAATAGAGACCTAGCTTCAATTTCTAGTAGTGAAGGTATTAATAAAGTAATTTTCCATTTCTAGAAGATAATTGAATGAATGCTAAGAAACTTGAATTAATAGTAACAATAATTAAAAATAGCTTCAATTACTAGTAGTTAAATGAATAATAAAGTCCTAGATGAAGGTAATAATTTCAATTAACAGTAGATAAAATATAAAAATGTTCAAATAATGGGAGTAGCTTCAATTACTAGTAGTTGAAGTATGAATAGAGACCTAGTAATTTCACTAGCTTCAATTCCTAGTAGTGAAGGTATTAATAAAGTAATTTTCCATTTCTAGAAGATAATTAAATAAAGACTAAAAAACTTGAATTAATAGTAACAATAATTAAAAATAGCTTCAATTACTAGTAGTTAAATGAATAATAAAGCCCTAGATGAAGATAATAATTTCAATTAACAGTAGATAAAATAAAAAAATGTTCAAATAATGGGAGTAGCTTCAATTACTAGTAGTTGAAGTATGAATAGAGACCTAGTAATTTCACTAGCTTCAATTCCTAGTAGTGAAGGTATTAATAAAGTAATTTTCCATTTCTAGAAGATAAAATTGAATGAAAGCTAAAAAACTTGAATTAATAGTAACAATAATTAAAAATAGCTTCAATTACTAGTAGTTGAATTACAAATAAAGCCCTAGGATGAAGACAAGAATTTTAATGACTAGTAGATAAAATAAAAAAATTCAAATAATGGGAGTAGCTTCAATTACTAGTAGTTGAAGTATGAATAGAGACCTAGTAATTTCACTAGCTTCAATTCCTAGTAGTGAAGGTATTAATAAAGTAATTTTCCATTTCTAGAAGATAATTGAATGAAAGCTAAAAAACTTGAATTAATAGTAACAATAATTAAAAATAGCTTCAATTACTAGTAGTTAAAGAATAGTAAAGCAGTAAATAATTGTTACTAATAGCTGCAATAGAACTAAAACTAAAAAAGTAGCATTATAAAGAAGGTACAAATAATAATTGTTGCTTAATAGCTTCAATCACTAGTGGAAGCAATAAAATTTAAAAATTGCTGCTTCATGTTGTCATAGCTTCAATCACTAGTAGTTGCAATAAAACTAAAACTAAAAAGGTAGTACTGAAAAGAAGCTACAAATAATTGTTGATTAATAGCTTCAATCACTAGTGGGTGCAATAAAATTTAGAAACTGTTGCTTTCTGTTCTCATAGCTTTAATCACTACTAGTGGCAAAAAAAATTTTGTAAATTATTTTTTTTTCTTTTTTAGCTTCAATTACTAGTAGTTGCAATTAAACTAAAAAGGTAGCACTAAAAAGAAGCTTCAAATAATTGTTATAATTGTTGTAACAAATAATTGTTATAATTGTTGTAACAAATAATTGTTGTTATAACTGTTGTAACAAATAATTGTTGTTATAATTGTTGTAACAAATAATTGTTGTTATAATTGTTGTAACAAATAATTGTTGTAACAAATAATTGTTGTAACAAATAATTGTTGTAACAAATAATTGTTGTAAAAAATAATTGTTGTTATAATTGTTGTAACAAATAATTGTTGTTTAATAGCTTCAATCACTAGTAGTTGCACTAAAATTTAGAATTTCTTGCAATGATGAAAAGAAGCTAAAAATAGTGATTGCCTCGTGAAATTCTCTCTTCAATCGCTGCCTGACGTAAATATTTTATAATATTAATATAAATAATAATAATAATATAATAATAATAATAATATAATATATAATATATAATAATAATATTAATATATTAATATTATTAATATTTTATTTTTTTTTTTATTTTTTTTTATTTATTTTTTTTTATTTTCGCTTAGAAAATATTTTTCTATTTTAATATTTTTAATCATAGCTTCAATTTTATTTTCACCCGCTAAAAGAAGATATTTAAAAACTAGTGGCGCTAAAAATAAATATTCAAAGTTAAAAAAAAAAAAATTAGAAAATTTGCTTAAGCAATTTTTTTCACAATAACTAGTGGACCACCAGCACCATTGGGACATGACGGAAGAGTAGTTGACACGCCGGAAGTTCAAGCGGCGAAAGCCCATCATTTTGCACTTTATAATGCCGAAGCGCAAAAGGCAGCAGCCGCTGGACCCGCTGGACCAGGAGGCTGGAATCCAGCATGGAATGGTGGCGACTGGAATGGACACTACGGACAATATTAAAAAAAACTCAATTTCGACCTGGAAATATATTTTTTTATACAATAATGAAAGAAGATTGAATTCTTTCCCTTTTTTTATAATAATAATTTATCGTTAAAAACTACCTCGATGGAAAGACTCGAAGAAAAAGATTGACTATAAAAATCGTCATGGGAAATTTTTTTTCTTTTGTTTTTTTTTTAATGATTGGAAATATATTTTAAGAGGAAAGGCGATGATTTTTCTATTTTTCAAAGGCTGATGATTAGACGATTGCTATAGTAATAATAATAATATAAATAATATAAATAATATTGATAATGATAATAATAATGAATAAAAGAAATACAATTTTCTCGTAGATATTTTTACTTAAGTGCTTTTTTTGTTCCTCTCCAATATTGCTGTCGTTCGTAATTTCTTTTTCTGTCACTTTTTACGTTTTTTTAATTTACTTTTTTGTGAAGTGTAATTTATTTGAAGAGAAATTTTTATCATTAATTAGAATTCATTATTTTTTTAAAACTTTTTTTCTGTTTTCAAATAGAGTTACAAAAATATGAAATATTTGCAATTGAATTATTAATTGAAATTGAAATACTTGTATAATTGAATTATTAATTAAAATTTAAATACTTGTATAATTGAATTATTAATTGAAACTTAAATACTTGTATAATTGAATAATTAATTCTAATTGAAATAGTTGAAAAATATTTGAAATAGTTTCAATTGAAATGAATTACAATAAAATAATGAATAAACTTGACCAAAATGAATTTGGGAAAATTTTTAGTATTTTTTAATATTTTTTTTTTAATATCACTTAGAAAAAATTATAATACTCGCTCATGTGATGCAAATGTAGAAAAATAAATTTAGAAAAGTGAAAACTAAGAAATGAAGAATCGCTTCAGTAGTGAATAATTTGCTTTTTGGTGATTGAAGTAAATAATTACTTAATTTAATATAATGTACTTTTTAATAAATATAAATTCGTGATTTCACAAGTTGAATAATTATTATAAATAATTATTTAACTGCTTTTGTGGCTAATTTTAGTTAGTTGATTCAAATTTTACAAAAAATTTGTTAATTTTAAGACTTTTTTTTATTTTACGATTAAGAAGGTGTTTGGTGCTCATTTTAGATGTTAATATATTGTGTAATTATTATATTTTTAACATGTTACGAAAAAGAATGAAATATAATTATAATAATCAATAAAAATTACATTAACGATCTTTTTCTTTATCCTGAAATAAATTTATTATTAACTTTGAAATTTTTTTTTTGTAACAAACAATTAAAATATTAAATTTATTTAAATGAAATTAGACGAAATTTTCAACTATTTCAATTTTTTTAAAACTATTTTTGGAAATATCAATATTTAAAAAAAATGTAATTCGATTTTTTTAAGAGATACATTTTTTTTGGAATTTTCATATTAAATTATTTAAAACTTCAATACTTTTTTGAAAAAAAATTAAAAACTTATTAATTGTTTTTTTTCAACAGAAATTAAAATTTCATACGATTTCAATGAAAAATATTTTTGAAATTCAGTTACTTCTAGAAATTGCAATTGTAATTTTCCAAAATTTAATAATTCTTTTTCGACTTTTTCAAATAAAGTTATTAAAAAAATTAAGAAATTTTTAATGAAACATAATAAAATTAATAATTTTTAGAAATAAAAATTGAAATATTTTAATACTTTTGCTCTTCCCTTAAAGTTTTTAAAGAATTTAATTTCAAAACCTTTTAAAATTTAATTAATTCCTCAAATTTTTTGTTAAAAAGCGCTTTAAATATTTAATTATTTTCTACAATTTTGACAAAATTTTTTTTCAAATCAATTGTTATGAAAATTTAAAAATTAAATTAAAATTTCTGTTATAATGCTTTAAAATTTAAATATTCAATTATTTGCTAAAATTTAACAGAATTTAATTTAATTTAATTTTAAACAGAATTTTTTCTTTTAAATCAATTGTTATTAAAATTCAAAGACGAGAGTTAAATTAATTGCATAGAATAATTTGTTGTTAAAAATTTCGAAATAATTTGAATGCAAAATCATTGGACAAATTTTTTATAAAAATTTAAGTTGCAATTGGGGTTAAATATATTTTTACAATTTTTTAACATAATTTTTAATAATAATTTTTTTTAATATTTTTTTTAATAATCGTAATTTTAGTTTGCGATAGTTTCTTTTATAGTTGTTACAACCACTTTTAGTTTCAATTGGCGGTAGTTTAAATATTCAGTAGTTTAATTTTGACCTTTTTACAATTAATTATAGATTTAATTGGTAGTTTTATTGTCAGTAATGTATTTCTTTTCTCTTTACAATAAACACTCACTTCTATTACTGGTAGTTTTTGTTGGCTATAGTTTAATTTCCGATTCATACAATTAATTGTATCTTCAATTGGTAGTTTTAGTTTTAGATGATTTATTTTATTCTTGTTACACTTTCTGTTAGTTTTAATTTGTAAATTTTGTATTTAAACAGTAGTTTCAGTTGGTAGTTGTTTTTTCTCTTCACTTAATTTAATCTTCAATTGGTAGTTCAAATAGTAGTTTCATTTGGTAGTTGTTTTTCTCTTTACTCAATTTAATTCAGCTGTAGTAGTTCAGCTGGTAGTTTTAGCTTTTTGTTGTTGTTTTTGTCTCTTTACTTAATTTAATCTTCAATTGGTAGTTTTAGGTTTTTGTTGTTGCTTTTCCCGTTACTTGATTTAATCTTCAATTGGTAGTTCAAATAGTAGTTTTATTTGGTAGTTGTTTTTCTCTTTACTCAATTTAATTCAGCTGTAGTAGTTCAGCTGGTAGTTTTAGCTTTTTGTTGTTGTTTTTGTCTCTTTACTTAATTTAATCTTCAATTAGTAGTTTTAGGTTTTTGTTGTTGTTATTTCCCGTTACTTGATTTAATCTTCAATTGGTGGTTCAAATAGTAGTTTCAGTTAGTGGTTGTTTTTTCTCTTTACTTAATTTAATCTTCAATTGGTAGTTTTAGGTTTTTGTTGTTGTTTTTTCCGTTACTTGATTTAATCTTCAATTGGTAGTTCAAATAGTAGTTTCAGTTGGTGGTTGTTTTTTCTCTTTACTTAATTAAATCTTCAATTGGTAGTTTTAGCTTTTTGGTAGTTTCAGTTGGTTGTAGTTTTTTTTCTTTTTTTCTTAAATGTGTCTTATAATTAATTGTACCTTTAATTGGTAGTTTTTTTGTTTAGTAAATTCTAATCCCCTTTAGAGAAACTACAATTAATAGTTAAAATAGAAAATGAAAGGGAATTTTTCTGCCTAAGGGAGAAAATAAAAAATTTTACAACGTAAAAAAAGTAATAACATTATCTAATAATTACAATATAGCGTGAAAGTGTAGAAATAAAATACACGTTTTTTGTTTACGTGCGACGATGCTAATGAGTGCGTACAAATTATTATTACATTATTTTCTTGTTGCTGTTGTTGTTGTTATTATTAGTTAACACATAAATACAAGACAGACTTCCTGCTCAAGTTTTCTGAAAGGCTAATTGAATATACGGATAATAATAAGTAAATAATTGAAATTTTCCGATTAACATAGGTATTCACGTGCATTAACACGCCCGTGACATGAATCGAAATTGAGATTGTTAATGATAGCGAAAAGTGCTCCAGAGATGCATTCCTCGTCAGGCATGAACAATCATGTCCTTGCTTCGTTTGTTGTTCATTCGCTACTGTCTAAGAGAACAATTGTCTAGAGATAAAATGTATATATATATACAAAAACCGGTTTTCTACTTTTGTTTATCGATATAAACACCATAAAAAAAGGAGAAACAATAAAAAAAAGAAAAAATAATCAAACAACATTCAAGCGAACAGAAACGCTTGACTTTTCACCTCTATTAGAATTCTTCCTTGATTGAAAAGCAGAAGGTATCAATTTTCCCCTTTACTAAGCAGTTAATTTTTACTTTAGGAAAAAAGAAGGTAAATAAATGAAAGAAAAAAAAAATAAAGAAGAACGTAATGATTACATTTGACAAGTAAATATTTCCCTTTTTCTCTATACAATTTTTGGTATTTTTATGACTTGTTTTTTTAAATTCTTTAAACTTTATTCTTGAAACTTAAAACTTACAACTTTTCAACTTTTTCTGAAAATGTAAAATTGAGACAAAAAAATTATTTATAAAAATATTTAAAATAGTTAAAAAATATTTAAAATATTTAAAAAATATTAAAAATATTTTAAAAATATTTAAAATTCAACTATTCTCGAAAGTTTCAAATAAAAATTTTTCAAAAAGAAGATTATGTTTTAAAAAATTTAAAATTTAAAAATTTAAAAAGTAAAAAACAAAAATTTTTAATAACAAGATTTTGTTTTAAAATTTTGTTAGAAAAATCAAAAAAATTAGCCAAAAATGTTGTTAGAAATATTTCATTTTATATTTATTAATTATTTAAATGATCTTCTTTTTAAAAAAACGTTTTATTTTGTAAAAAATATTTATAAAATTCAACAATTTTCGAAATTTTCAAATAAAAATTTTTCAAAAAGAAGATTATGTTTAAAAATTATTTTTTAAAGTGAAAAAAAATAAAAAATTAACCACTCATTATTTTTTGTAAGAAAAAATAGAAATATTTCCTTTTAAATTTATTAATTATTAAAATGATCTTCTTTAAAAAAACACGTTTTATTTTGTAAAAGTATTTAAAATTCCATTCTTCTCCAAATTTTCAAATAAAAATTTTCAAAAACACAATTATGTTTTTTACTTTTTAAAATACTTTTTGAAAGTAAACAAATAAAAATTATTAAAATTCGAAATTTATTTCAAAGAAATTTGACAAAATATTCAACTGTTTCAATTTTTGAAAATTATTTTTGAAGATACAACTATTTTTAAAAATAATTCTAATTCCATTCATTCTAGAAACAATTTTTCTCGCAATTTCTAAATTAAATTATCAAAAATTTCAATTCCTTTTTGTTAAAAGCAAAAAAATTAACAAACATATTCTTATTTATTTGTCAAGAGAAATTTAAATTCCATACGATTTCAATGATGAACCTTTCGAAATTAAATTATTTTTAAAAAATGCAATTGAAATTTTCCCAAATGTAGTAATTTTTTTATTTTGTATTTTTAAATAAATTTCTTGAAAAACTTAAAGAATTTAAAAAAAAAATAGTATAAAAATAAGGGGAATAAAAATTGTATTTTACAGATTTGAAATTGAATTTATTTTAAATAATTTTCTAAACAATTTTTTAACTAATATTATTAATATAGTTTAAATTTCAAAATGTTTCGAATTGATATTCCCGAAAAGTTAAGTTTAAAAAATTTTGAATTCTTTTCAAGCATTTATTTTGAAATTAGTTACATTTTCAAATATATGTATTTAGTTAAAATTCTTTTTTAATATTTCGAAATTTTATGAATTGTCTTGTAAACAACGAGTCTTGTAAATAATATAAAATATTCTATATTTTTAGATTAACCTTTTTTTGAAATAACTAAATTTTTAAGGAACTTTCTCAAAAAATATCAAAAATAATTTAAAAATAATTGAATTAGGGAAGAATTTTAGTTACAATTTCTATAAAAATACTTAATTGAATTGAAATCTTGAAAATAATTTTTGAGAACTTTTTTAATAAAATAATAAAATTGTATAACAAAAATTATTGTAAATAATTGAAAGTAAAATATACAAATTGCAGCAAATCCAAAAAATTTGAAATGGTTGTAAATAAAGGAAAACGTAAATAATAGTAAGTACAAAAAAGTGTAAATTTTAGTAAATAAAAAAAATTGTAAATGATAGTAAGTACAAAAAAATGTAAATTTTATTAAATAAAAAAAATTGTAAATGATAGTAAGTACAAAAAATGTAAATTTTAGTAAATAAAAAAAATTGTAAATAATAGTAATTAGAAAAAAATGTAATTGATAGTAATTAAAAAAAATTGTAAATGCTAGAAAATAAAGAAAATTGTAAATGATGGTAAATAAAAAATTACAGAAGTTGCCAAATAAAAAAATGTTTTAATGAAATAGAAATATAATATAAAAATATGACGCACTCCCCAGAAAGATACTTAAGAAGCAAACGAATTATAGGTTAGGTTCGTGTTAAATTTATCATGATTGAAAGTTTATTATCAATTATTTGAATTCGAAACTAATTTTTATTGAATATTTTCGATATAATGAAGATTTGAAGGTCAATCATTTTTAATTTATAATTAATTTTGTGTCTGTATTTTACCTCAAAAAAATATAAACATAACCTCAAATCTTCTTGCTTCTCTGGGTACCTAAGAAGCAAAAAGATTTCTTCGGAGCGTGACACAAATAGATGATAAAAAATAAAAATGTTTGCAAAATAATTGTTAAAAAAAATTAAATTAATAAAAATGTTTGCAAAATAATTGTTAAGAAAAATTAAATTAATGAAAATGTTTGGAAAATAGTTGTTCAAAATAATTAAATTTATAAAAATGTTTGAAAAAAATTGTTAAAAAAATTAAATTCATAAAAATGTTTGGAAAATAATTGTTAAAAAATTAAATTAATAAAAATGTTTGCAAAATAATAGTTAAAAAAAATTAAATTAATAAAAATGTTTGCAAAATAGTTGTTAAAAAAATTAACTTAATAAAAACGTTTGTAAAAGAATTGTTAGAAAAAATTAAATTCATAAAAATGTTTGCAAAAGAATTGTGAAAAAAATTAAGTTAATAAACATTTGTTAATAAATAATTGTTTTAGATAAGAAATTAAAGACTAATAGACTAATAGAAGAGAGAAAATTAGATTGAAGAATATTGAAATAAAAGAAATCGGCAATAATGAAATTTTCTCGGAAAAATTTAATAACCGCGTGCGAATCGTGCGCATTTGAAAAATGCCCCCACCGACGAATAATAATATTGTTATCGTGAGTTTATGTCGATATTGCGTAAGTTGTGAGTGTGTTATAAGTTCAAACTGGGAGTGCTCTTCCTTTCCATTTCTCATTGGCTGACGCCCACCTACTCACCTACTTTGTTACCTACCTACCTACTTAACTTACCTACCAAGCAACCCACCTACCTGCATACTTATTGTGTAGGATGACAGAACGAGTGCACACACACGTTACGTTCGGAGAGCTTTTTAATCACTCTCACTCACTCTCTCACTCGGAAAAACCGAAAGTCAACTATCTCAATGATATGTTAGCCTGCGACGACAATAATTTATTTATCTATCTAGATTCAATTCGTCTCATTTGTATTGAATAATAATTTTTTATTTTTTTCTTCAATGGAAATTGATTGTTATAGAGAATTTCTTGTTTCTGGACGATTGTATTGGAAGGGGGAAAGAAATAGTGGAAAATAAAGGAATTTTCTTTTGTTTACCTTTACATTAGGAATAAGGGGAAATCAGTAATTTTTACTATACTTGTGTAGTAAAATCTAAATTGGCTGTAATTTTGGTAAATTTCAATACTTCATTATTATTTATTACTATTTGGTACTATTTAATACTATTTTTTACTATTTAATACTATTTTTTACTATTTAATACTATTTTTTACTATTTAATACTATTTTTTACTATTTAATACTATTTTTACTATTAAATACTATTTTCTACTATTTAATACTATTTTCTACTATTCAATACTATTTTCTATTATGGTTCAGTATTTTTACTATTGTTTACTATTTTTACTATTTATTTAACCATTTTTTACTATTTAGTCTTATTTAATTCCTACTATTTATTATTTTTTAGTATTCATTAAATATTTTATTGTTATTTGTTACTAATTAGCTTTATTTAATTCCTATTATTTATTATTATTAGTATTACTATTATTATTATTATTATTATTATTATTATTATTATTATTATTATTATTATTATTTTTATAATTATTATTATTATTATTATTATTATTATTATTATTTTCTTCAATATTTAGTACTCGTTTATACTATCTGTAATTATGGTAGGTATTCTTATTTTTAAAAAAACCATTTTTTAATCCTTTTTTGCACAAAATAAGTGATTTCCAGTGAAATCTAATTTAAAAAAAAGTTATTCTACAAAAACTTTTTATTTAAAAAAAAAAATTTCTAAAAAGTTACGATTTCTAATATTTATTTTCCTAAAATTTGTAAAAATCCATAATGTTTGATAAAAGTTGG
Source organism: Leptopilina drosophilae (assembly GCA_032873175.1). NCBI lineage: Eukaryota > Metazoa > Arthropoda > Insecta > Hymenoptera > Figitidae > Leptopilina > Leptopilina drosophilae. The sequence continues at coordinate 3,062,291 of CM065485.1, read as the reverse complement.
AAAATTGTTTAAATAGCCGAAGATTAAAAAATAGAAAATATTTTATTAAAAAAAAAATTGTTAGAGATAAATAGAAACTATTTTACTTATTATGTTTCTCAATCACAATTCTGTTTAGAAAATTATAAGTTTCTTTTTGAAAAAGAAAAAAGAATTTTCTAAAATTAAGTATTACATATCAAAAATTTGTTAATGAAATTCTGTATTCTTTGAAAAAAAATAATTTGCCTCATTTTTATACAAAAATGTCCAAAATTAATATATTCATTATAAAACTTACTTTTTTGAATAAAATTGGCAGTTTTCATATAATAATAGAAATTTTAAACTACTTACATTTTTGGAAAATTTTTAATTATTTAAATTCTTCTGCAATTAGTTCAATTTTTTAATAAATATTTATTTAATATCAAAAATTAATATATTAATTGAAAACTTTTAGTTAAAAACAGTAAAAAAGAATTGAATTTTGGAGAAAATTTGAAATAATTGCAAAAATTCAATTTTTTTTAAAAGTAACAAAATTCTTCCCAAAGTTCAATTATTTTCAAAAATATCAACAAAAAATTCTTTTATTTATTTATTTGGAAACATAACGGGTCCTAATTTTAATAAATTTTCAAAAAAAAATTTCTCATTTCTACGATTTTTAAAATCTGCTAAATTAATAAAACTACTTAATAAAATTCAATTTAAAAAATTTTTTTTAAAAATTATACGCAAACATTTAAATATTTTTATAAGTAAAGAAAATTCTCTATGATTTTAATAATTAACAAAATTTTTCGTAAATTTCTTCGTAACAATTCAATTATTTTCAAAAGTAATAAAAATTTTTTGAAGGAAGTCAATTATTTTCTTAAAAAAAATAAAAATTGTAGAAAATAATAATTGAATCGAAGTGATGAAAATAATTTTGAAAAAGTTGCAGTAAAAATATTTTTATAGTATAAAATTCGTAAATAAATGTAATAAAATAATATAATAATTTAGCAAAATTGACTAATTTAAAAGAAAAAAAAGTCAGTCACGAATTCAAATTTTTCAAAAAATTTTAATAATTCAAATTTAAAGGAAATAATATTTATGAAGAATGAAAAAAAAATTTGTATGAAAATAATGTACTGTTGTACATTGTTTTGAGTAAAGTTTTTTACAATATTTTTTAAATATTTTAAAAAGTTTCAATTTTTATTTTCAATTAAAATTCGTATTTGCCAAAAGAATTTTTATCGTTTTTTTCTTTTATTTAAAAAAACTGAATTTTATTGAAAAAATTTTAATGAAGAAATAAAAATGATGCAAATTATTTCCTTACGAAAATTGAAATTTTTCTACAAAATTATTAAGAAACGGGAAATTTCTTACTTGTAATTTTTTTAACAATTAACAATTTTATTTAATATTTTTATGAGTAAAAAAGAGAAAAATTGTCCTAATTTTGATCAGTCAAACAAAAATTGTTATAGAAAAAAGTAATAAACAAAATTTATTTTTTAGTCACAATGTTTTTAAATTTTTTAATTTTCTAAAATTAAATATTATTTTACTATAAATTATGAAAAATACCAGCAAATTACACTATTCAGTATTACTTTTCATTCTTCATGAATATTATCGCCTTTAAATTTGAATTATTAAAATTTTTTGAAAAATTTGAATTCGTGACTGACTTTTTTTTTCTTTTAAATTAGTCAATTTTGCTAAATTATTATAAGAAATGACAATGCATGAGTAAAATTTACTAATTACTAAAAACGAAAAATTTACTAAAAAGTCAGTCCGTATTCCCGAAAAGTATTTCTATTAATTGCTCATTTAAATTTAGAGAGTTATTTACAATTAATAATATTAATCTTATTAATAATTTTATGAAACTATTAATCATCAACTATTACTAAGTCTTTTCTGGTTAAAAAATATTTTTTTGAGAAAAAGTATTTTTCGATTAAAAAATATTTTTTTGAAAAAAAGTATTTTTCGATTAAAAAATATTTTTTTGAAAAAAAGTATTTTTCGATTTAAAAATATTTTTAAAAAAGTATATTTTTAATTAAAAAATATTTTCAAAAAAGTATATTTTTAATTAAAAAATATTTTCAAAAAAGTATATTTTTAATTAAAAAATATTTTAAAGAAAGTATTTTTTGATGAAAAAATATTTTAAAAAGAGTATTTTTTGATTAATAAATATTCTTTTAAAGAAAAGTATTTTTTAAGAAAATATATTTTTTTTGGAAAAAAGAAACTTTTTTAAGAAAAGATATTTTATTTTAAAGAAAGAAATGTTTTTTTATACAAAAGAATAGTTTTTGATAAAAAAAATTATTTTTTTTCCAGAAAATCTTTTCTTTTAATGAAAGGAATTTTTTTTTTATAGACACCTAAGAATTGTTTTTTTTGTAAAGAAAAGAATTCATTTTCGATAAATTTATTTTATTTTGCTCTTATTTTTTTTTAATTTTGTTTTTTTAATAGAAAAAATTATATATGGATTATAAAAATTGAAATTTAGTATATAGAATTATAGGCAGGAGGTTGGCCAACCAATGAGGCGGCGTAAGCGTGAGCTTTCATGTGCGCCGCCTTTGCCTCGGCAACTTCCGGTGTATCGATAACTCTTCCATCGGGACCCAATGGGGCCAATGGTCCATTATAACTTGCTGGCACATTATGCGTATAGGAAACATGAATTGGCGATGAATAAACGTAATTTCTTCTCGTGTCGTAATTCACCTGGGGTTGATAGTAGCCGTTGCTCAGCGCTTGATTATAGGCCGATAGGTGAGCTGCCTTTGCCCGTGCCACCTGGAAAAGAAAGAGATTGTTTATAATTATTATAAATTTATTTATAATTAATTTCATTATTTATCATTTTTATCTTTAATTTTTCGATTATTTGTAATAAACAAATATTAACAATTAATTGTTATAAATAAATATTAACAATTGTAAGAAATAAATATTAACAATTATTTGTTAGAAACAAATAATTGTAATTATTTGTTTATTTATTTATTTAAGTAGTAAATGGAATTTGTTTATTTTAATTGGGTTAGTTGGGTTAATTGGGATTTAATATTTGTTATAAACAAATATTAAAAAATATTTGTTATAAACAAATATTAAAAAGTATTTGTTATAAACAAATTATCCTGAATAAAAGGTGTTTCATCCCAAGCAAATTGAAGAAAATATATTTCCCTTTTTTGTTTTTGATTTTCATTTGTTTAACAACAATTGTTTCGACAAATTTATAAAAATTTATCCATCTTTAATAATTTATTATTTTTAATTTGTTTACAACAATTTAAAATGCAAAATTCGTCTCGGAAAAAATATGATTTAGACAAAACATTCTTAATTTTTCACATAAAATCAATTAGCGTTAACAGTTTTTAAAAAATAAAATTTTTTTATTAATTTGTTTAAAGAATTGTTGTTATAATATTGAAAATTTGTTTATAACAATTTTAAAAACAAAAATTGTCTTGGAGAATTTATATTTATACAAAACTTATTTATTTCTTCACATAAAATCGATTAGCTTTAACAGTTTTTAAAACTTTAAAATTTATCATTATTTTGTTTAAACAATTGTTGTTAAAGAATTAAAAGTTAGAGGCGAAAAAAAGTTTTTTTTCAATTTGATTCTGAATGTAATTGTTAATTTTATTTTAAATTTATTTCTGTATGTTTGGGATGTTGTAATTTGTTATAATTTGTTTAGAACAATTTTATAATTTGTTATAATTTGTTTATAACAATTTTATAATTTGCTATAATTTGTTTATAACAATTTTATAATTTGCTATAATTTGTTTATAACAATTTTATAATTTGCTATAATTTGTTTATAACAATTTTATAATTTGCAATAATTTGTTTATAACAATTTTATAATTTGCTATAATTTGTTTATAACAATTTTATAATTTGCTATAATTTGTTTATAACAATTTTATAATTTGTTTATAAAAATTTTATAATTTGTGTATAAAAATTTTATAAACAAAATACGACTTGAAGAAAAACCCATAATTAAGTAAAATTTTAACTTGAAATGAATATTTTCTTATCTTATATTAATAATTTTAAATGTAGGTTTTTACCTAAATTTATTAATTTCCTTCTTAACCTATAATGGAAGTTGAAGTTATGTATGAGAATGTAATACATATGTCGTGGAATAATATACATTTTCTAATAATTGGTAATTATTATTACTTCATTGGGTTGTAGTTTAGAATTGAAATGCTAAAGGTTCTTTTTATCTGATTTCCTCATTTCTTCGCTCATAGAAGAAATGGGAGTCTTCAAATGGTGAATCGGCAAACATAAAATACATTGTTAGATCTAATGACTGGCTATTACAAAGTTGCTCGTACTCTGTTATTATTATTTTCTTGAATATCACCTACAAAATAAATAGGGATAGCAACAAAGTCGATGATTCTTGCATCATTTGATTGACACATTGTTTTGATTTTTTTTTTTTTTTTTTTTTGAGAAGCAGAGAAATAGTGCGCATTTTTTTTCAAAGTTAACAAATAACTGTGTTATTAGGGAAGTGTATTTATTGTTTATTATCTAATAATTGAAAATTTTCTATCTCTCAAAGTGGATTTTTATCTATAATTCGAGAATTTCTTTTATTTTCATTATCTCTCAACAATTATTGATTTAGACTTATTAGTTAATTGTTAAAACAATAATATTAACCATTTTTATAAACAAATTGTCACTAAGTAACTAATTAAACAAATGTTTTCAATTCAAACAATTTTTATAAACAAATTGCCACTAAGTAACTAATTAAACAATATTTTCAATTTAAACAATTTTTATAAACAAATTCTGACTAACCAATTTAAAAATATTTTCAATGTAAACAATTTTTATAAACAAATTATATTTTTGAAAGATACAATATTAATATATTAATATTAATAATAATAATAATATTATTACAATAAATAATATTATTTTTATAAATAATATTAATAATATTATTACAATAAATAATATTATTATTATAAATAATATTAGTAATATATGTTTATAAACAATTTTATAAACAAATTAAGAATTGACAATAATTAAAGATGAAAAATTGTGATTTATTCCACTGACATTTTTACTGTTTTCTTAATGAATTTTTAAGATGAAAATTATTAACCCCAATTGCTTAATATCTTTATAAACAATTAACATAAACAAATTCCAAATTAACAATAAATGAAGGTGTAAAGATTTCGATTTTTCTTTCACTATTTTTTCCACAGCGTGATTGAATCTTGAAACTATAATTTACATACTAATATTTGACAATGAGGTAATAAAAAATTGTTGTAAACAAAGTACATATAAACAATGGAATATAAATAATAGTTTTTTGCTCCACCATCTTGTTTTCTAAACGGTTCACATATCTTTAAACTCAATTTTAATGCTAAACGTTCTTCAACATTTTTCAACGTTTTTCTTAACGTTTTGCTTTCAATAAACAATTCTTGTAAACAAACTATTTATTTTCAATAACTGAAGACCAAGATATTTTTATTTGTTTAGAATAATTATGATTGTTACCAACTGCTTTTAACGTATTAAAATAAATAGTTAATGAAATACGAAATTTTTATACGTATATTTAATTGTTATTAATTTGGAATTTATTTATAATAATTGTTTATAAAGATGTTAAGCAATTGTAGTTAATAGTTTTCATCTTAAAAATTCGTTAAGAAAACACAAAACAGTAAAATAAGTCAGTGAAATAAAATACTATTTTGCATCTTTAATTATTGTGAATTTTTAATTTATTCATAAAATTGTTTATAACATTTAAAAAGAATAATATTAAACAATGTTTATCTCTAAAATTCGTTGCAACTATAAGAAAAAGAGAGATACATGTGCGAAATTTTTTTTCTAAATATTTGTATCTTTGAAAAAAATAATTTGTTTATAAAAATTCTTTAAATTGAAAATATTGTTCAATTAGTTAAATTAGTTACTTAGTGACAATTTGTTTATAAAATATTGTTTAAATTACAAATATTGTTCAATTAGTCACTTAGTGACAATTTATTATTTATAAAAATTATTTAAACATGAAAATATTGTTAAATTATTTAAATTAGTTACTTAGTGGCAATTTGTTTATAACAATTCATTAAATTGCAAATATTGTTAAATATAAACAATTCAATAAATAATTAATTAGTTACTTAGTGATAATTTGTTTATAAAAATTGTTTAAATTGCAAATATTGTTAAATTGACAAAAATTAAATTGTTAAGTGACAATTTATTATTTATAAAAATTATTTTAACATGAAAATATTGTTAAATTAGTTAAATTAGTTATTTAGTGGCAATTTGTTTATAATAATTGTTTAAATTGCAAATATTGTTAAATATAAACAATTCAATAAATAATTAATTAGTTACTTAGTGATAATTTGTTTATAAAAATTGTTTAAATTGCAAATATTGTTAAATTAGTCACTTAGTGACAATTTATTATTTATAAAAATTATTTAAACATGAAAATATTGTTAAATTAGTTAAATTAGTTAAATTAGTTAAATTAGTTACTTCGTGGCAATTTGTTTATAACAATTGTTTAAATTGCAAATATTGTTAGATTAGTCACTTAGTGATAATCTGTTTATAAAAATTGTTTAAATTGAAAATATTTGCAAATTAGTTAGTGACAATTTGTTCATAAAAATTGTTTAAATTGAAAATATTTGCAAATTAGTTAGTGACAATTTGTTTATAAAAATTGTTTAAATTGAAAATATTTGCAAATTAGTTAGTGACAATTTGTTTATAAAATTTGTTTAAATTGAAAATATATTGCAAATTAGTTAGTGACAATTTGAAGAAAAAGAAGAAATAGAAGAAAAGAAGAAATAGAGGAAGAAATAGAAGAAATAGAAAAAAAGAAGAAATAGAAAAAGAAGTAGAAATGGAAGAAGAAAAAAATGTTCACCTCCTGGGTGTCCATGACTCGGCCATTGTACACGATTGGTGCGATATAATTTCTGGATGCAATTGAAGAAACATAGGATGTGTCGTGATAGACACCGTCGTTGCCACGAGTGTCCTCGTAAGCATCCGGAGGTGTGGGCACTTGTGCCAATCTTCGAAGGGCCTCGGCGTGAGCTGCCAAATGCATGGCACGAGCATGAGCCACTTCAGGTGTGTCAATTACCCTTCCATCTTCAGCCAAGGGCGCCGGTGGGCCCACGTATCGAAATTCATTGTCCTCGTATTTGCCCTCGCACGCCGTCAACACGACACACACCACCAGAAAAAACTACAAAATTACAAGACGAATAAATTTATTTTTTATTTATTTATTTTACCTTCCAAATTTTTGTGACTCTGTCAAATTGAAATTAATTTTTCTCATGTCTTATATTTTTTCTAACCGTTCTTCGAATTTTTTTGCTAATCTACAGCAGAAGGATATTTATAACTTTATCTTAATGTTTGAAGCTATTTACTTATTATTTATTTATTATTTATTTATTATTAATTTATTATTTATTTCTTATTTATTTATTATACATTTATTATTTATTTCTTATTTATTTATTAATTATTTATTTATTATTTATTTATTATTTATTTATTATTTATTTATTATTCATTTATTATTTATTTATTATTCATTTATTATTTATTTATTATTCATTTATTATTTATTTATTATTCATTTATTATTTATTTATTATTCATTTATTATTTATTTATTAATTATTTATTTATTATTTATTTATTATTTATTTATTATTCATTTACTATTTATTTCTTATTCATTTATTATTTATTTCTTATTTATTTATTAATTATTTATAATTTATTTATTATTTATTATTATTTATTATTTTGGAGATTATAATTAATGGATTGTTGTTTTTTTATGCCTTTTTGCAAAGAAACAGTTTAATTTAATTAATTTAAATTTTGTACAATTTTTTATTTTATTCTTTTAAATTTTAATTGTGAAAGTCTTTCTTCTATCCTAAATTGTGCCATTTATGGATAATTTATTTAATTTCGTAAAAATTTATTTAATTCATATATTTTAGTTAATTTTCTTAATTCGATTTTTGTGTGTCCATTTTTGATTTAGATTTTTAATATTGATAGTTTTTACTGAATTTTTATTATTATTATTATTATTATTATTATTATTCGTTTGTTAATTTAAATTCGTGACATGTTTCAATTATGAATATTTTATAATTTCCCAGTTGTGTGACATTTTCCTCATTTGTGTTTTGACCATTCGCAAAATTAATTTTTTTATTCATTGACAATTATATTTTGTGAATTTCACTAAAAATTCTATTTTCGTGACTCTTCGACAAATATATTTGTTGTTTTGCTCCTTCCTAAATTGATGAATAATTGCTTGAGATTAATTTCAGTTTGACAAATAAACATAAGCATTTTTGTAGAATAATAGTTTTTATTATTTTTATTTTGATAGTTTTTATTATTTTTATTTTAATAGTTTTTATTATTTTTATTTTAATAGTTATATTATTTTTATTTTAATAGTTATATTATTTTTATTTCAATAGTTTGTATTATTTTTATTTTAATAGTTTTTATTATTCTTATTTTAATAGCTTTTATTTTACTTAATATTACATAAAAGCATAATATTGAGTAAAAAATTACATATTAATTATAGTAAATGAAATAGGGAATTTTTTTTTTAATTATTTATGAGAGAATTATAAAAAGAATTTCTTTTTTGGGAAAATGGAAAAAATTCTAATGGAATATGTAGGTAGTCGTGTTTATTAAATTCTTTTGATGATTCAATGACGCCTCTATTTGTAAATGGTGTAATGATTATATCGTGCAAATTTCAAGGGAAATTGTACATTTAACATTTTTTTTTCTTTTACTACTTAATGATGATATCTCCTTTCGTGTTTAAACTAGTGGGATGTCAATTGTTTGATGAATATTATTAGGAAAAAAAGTTAATTATTATTCTCTTCATAATTATATACGAAATGCATAATTTATCATTGAAATTTGAAAAAAGAAAAAAAAAGAAAAATTTTTATTTGCTGTATCTTTCTTTATATTAATGTTTATGAATTATTATAATTTAATACTCATTATTATTGTTAATATTAGTATTATGATTATTATTATTATTATTACTATTATTATTATTAATATTAACAACTGTTTTCTTTAAACTTAAACAATTTTGAAGTAATTTTTTAGTTGACATGTTTTTAGAAATACAGCAACAAATTGCATTTGTACAGTTTTTGTCCCAAAAGGATTTTTCTTTTTTTAAATCTTCGTAATTAAATTTTCCTATCGATTTTCAATTTTTATTTTGCAACATTTTTTTTAAAACATTGAGTATTAAAAGAAATCATAAAGTCGTAAAAAAATAATTTTTTATCAGCTTAATTAATTAAGAAAATTAGTCAAAAAAAAACGTTAAAATAATGTTTGAGTGTTTCTGATTTCTGAAAAAATAGTTTAACAATTTACTAAATTGTTTAAACAATTAATTGTTGATATTTTTTTATTTATTTAATTTATTAAATTGTTTAAACAATTAATTGTTGTTATTTTTTTATAAACTGCTCCTAGGGTTAGAAAATTCTAGTTTTTTCTCAATTGTGCAATTTTTCATGAGCAAAATATTTACTGATGATAAAAATTAAAAATTATTTATTTACAAAATTTTTAAACATTTAATTGTTATTATTGTTGTCACAAACTGTATTTAGGGCTAGAAATTTCTAATTTTTTCAAAATACAATTAATTAAGCATTAAATACGATAAATTGTTTAAACAATGGTTGAATAAATTTCTTTTTATTTTTTCGACTATATACTTAAGTGTTAAAGTTGTAAAAAAATTACAATATTGAGAAAAAAGATCGGAATTTATAGTTTTGAGTAGAGTAAATAAAAAATTACCAAAATAAATTGTTTACACAAAGTTACGATAATTATAGTTATTTTAATTTAAGAATTTTTTTTTAAGAAAAATTAAAACCTACAGACTTTAATTTTTCTTTGATATTCAAATGTTGTAGTTACAAGAGAAAGTACAATGAAAAAAAATTTTTAGCCCTAAGTACAGTTTGAGACAAAAATAATAACAATTGTTTAAACAATTTCGAAATAAATAATTTTTAATTCCTTCCCATTAGTGATATATTACTAAATATATTTTTAGTAAATAAATAAATAAATAAATAATCGGTAATGAAAAATTGCACAAAAGTGAGAAAAATTAATTACAATAATAATAACATAATAATAATAATAATAATAATAATAATAATAATTACTAATTAATAAATATTAATCATTAATAATAATAATAATAATAATAATAATAATAATAATAATAATAATAATAATAATAATAATAATAATAATAATCAATATAATATTATTAATTATTAATTTTTTACTTGTAATTTTTTGCCTTGAGTACAATTAATAAAAAAATACCAAGAATTAATTTGTTTAAACAATTTAATAAATTTTTATACTTTTTTCATAGATCAGAAATACTCAAACATTATTTTAATAGGTTATTTTGATTATTTTTCCTAATTAATGAAGCTAATAAAAAATATTTTTCACGATTTAATGATTTTTTCCATTCTTATTGTTATTAAAAAATGCTAATAGCTCCAAATAATAGAAATTCCAAATAATTGTAGCTCTAATGTTTTTTTTCGAATAGAAAATATAAATTTCACTTTCGTTTTCAAGAAAGAACAAGAAGAGGAAAAAAAATAAATAAAAAAATTTGAAATTTATATTAAATTGTCAGAACAGAAGTAAAATGAATGTTTTATGATGAAAAGACACAAGCTTCTCTTTTTTCAAGGGAAGATTATTATCTTTTGGGTTTTTTTAGCAATAAATTCAAGTTTACGACAGAAAACATTTTCCTATATATATATATATTTAGTAGAGACACATGTTTATATGAACATACATTGTGTGTGAAGAGTCATTGAACGAATGTGTGAGAATTACGACCGTGAACTTGTTCATTGAGTCTAGAATAAAAGCAGAGGCGTCATCTCTCTTCTCGTAGGTATTTATTATTTACCGGATGTATATATATATATATATATATATATATATATATATATATATATATAAAAGTTTAAGCTTCTTTTATCTAGCGTGAAAATTTTCACACACATATGTAATATTTTTGCATCGTGAATTTCCCTTTCAAATATAAAAATAATAATAGTCAACAGTTGGCGAATGTGTGAGAGCAAAATGAGCGTAAATCGTGTATAATATTATGTTTAATGTAATAAAAAGGGAATTTTATTTTCATTCAGTGAAATGGCTTTCGAAGGAGGTAATTTTTTTTCTTCGCAATTATTGTTTCTATTATCAGTGTTTAACTGGTAATATTGTATTCTAATTGGCACAAAGAAATAAGTAATTATGTAGTTTTTTACAATTTTTTTTTTTTTTGAATCGAATTATTGAAACTTAAATGTTTTTTGAAAAGTACCATTGACTATAAAAGTAAAACAGTTCAAAACAAACTATAATTGTGGATAAAATTATTCAAAACTACCATTAATTGTTAAAATTAGTATTAACTACCATTAATTGTTAAAATTAGTATTAACTATCATTAATTGTTAAAATTAGTATTAACTACCATTAAATAAAATTAACACTTTTTGGAAATTGTTACTAATTGAAGCTAATATTTTTTAAAAATTATAATTAACTGGATAAACTAAAATTAATTACAAATACTATTAATTAAAGCTGTCAGAGGTTAAAACTACCGTTCATTGAAAGGAACACTATTGAAAACTACCACTAATGTAAGGAAATATTTTTAAATCTACAATTAATTGAAGCTAAAATTACCAATAAAACTCCCATTGACTAGTATTTAAAACTAAATTTTTTTATAGACTATTAAAAATTTTAGTTTTTATTTTATAATTTACACTCACTTTTAATCGCAGTCACTGTTTACTTTAAATAAAAAGAATGAAATAATTAATAATATTGAAAATTTTTTCAATTGAATTAAATTCAAAATAATTTAAATTTGACTAACTAAAACTACCGTTTTTATGAAAAATAACTAAAAATACCATTGCTGTAAAATTACCAGTAATAAAAACTACCATTATTTATTAAAATTAAAAAAAATTAAAAAAAATTAAAAAAATTATTGATTAAAATTTTAAAAAAATACGAAAAAAATTGTTTATTAAAATTAAAATTTTTTTTAGATATTTAAAAATAATAAAAAAATAAAAAAATGAAAAATTGTTTTCTACTACTGTTAAAAATAAAAACAATTGTTGTTTATTAAAATGATAAAATATTGAAGCTACTATTATTATTAGTAGTTACTATTTGCTAAAGTTAGCAATTAATTGAAGCAATCAACAAAACTACTGGTAAATTTAATTTTTTTCAATATTTGTATTTTATGTTTCAAAATTTTAAATATTGGTTAATTCAATTTTTCCACTTTACATAGACTTAAATTTAGCGAAAGTAAAAATAATTTTGTCAAAAAAATTATTACTATTATTATTACTATTATTATCATCATTATTATTATTATTATTATTATTATTATTATTATTATTATTATTATTATTATTATTATTATTATTTACTATTAAGTACTAAATGTGAAAAGTGTGCAGAAAAAGGATGGAAAAAGCTAATAAGGTGTGAGTGATATTAATAATTAATGACAACAATATTATTAGAGATACATTTTATTAACACAAAATGAAATACATGATTTTGCGATGATTTATTATTTAGCTACAAATTACAACTAGTGAACAATTATTCTACAATGTGAAATAATTGTTAATTATTTTTTAAAATACTCGAGACCATTAATACTTCATTACATCCATTGGCGTGAAATATTAATTAACAGTTGCTTTATAATTTATAAAATTTTAAATAGTTCATCAAATGAATAAAAATGTTAATATTTGAACGCTCAAAGGAATAAACAAATAATTACTACTTATTTATTAATTTACTTATTTATTAAGAGTTAATTTATTAAAAACTTATTTATTAAAAGTTAATTTATTCAAAACTTATTTATTAAAAGTTAATTTATTCAAAACTTATTTATTAATTTATTCATAACAATGAATTCCACTCTAATCGATGAATAGAAAAAAAAATGATGATGCAAAATAATGTCTGAATTTTTCTACTCGTTACTTCTAAAAAGCAAGAATTTTTTTTTTGGATTAGAGAAAGTCAATTTTGTTTCAGTTTTCCGAATTTTCTTTTTCCTCAAAATTCACTCGAGCTTATTTTGCTTCAATATTTTGTTGTTTAACAAACTTTGTATCACAAATTTCACAATTTGATTTTTTCACGTTGGTGTTTTTTAATAATAAAAATAATATTTTCAATGAATGATAAAATCACTGAATTCACAAACACAACGATCGTCTTTTTTATGCGGAAAAAGTTTTTTCTTATTCATTTAGAAATTATTTCTTGCGAAAGGAAATTTATTGTCCATTGCGATAATTATTGTTATTGTAAATTAAAGAAAAAATATATTCTTCACAAAATATTTTCACGTGCCATAAGAATTCGTTCGATTCAAGTTTACGTTAATTTTGTTTTTGTTCAAAACTTTTTTCTTCTTAAATTTTATTTTCCTACTGCACTATTTTTTCATTTCTTGGATTTTTTTTAGTTTTTTATTCTGCCTTTTATATTTTGATTTCTTTTTTGGTTTTTTGTTTGGTTTTCTTTTTGGTTTTTGTTTTGTTTTTTTTTTTACTTTGTATTATAATTTTTTGTTTAGTTTTTTTATTTGGATTCCGTTTGATTCATAATATGTTTATTTTTTTAACGTTTTTTGTTTTGATTTTTATTAGGTATGCGCTTTTCTCGTTATTTGTTTATTTTTTATTTATTTTTTTTGTTTTTTGATATTTGTTTTGTTATTTGTTTTTATTTGTTTGTGTTATTTATTTTTATTTGTTTGTGTTATTTGTTTTTATTTGTTTGTGTTATGTGTTTTTATTGGTTTGTGTTATTTGTTTGTGTTATTTGTTTTTATTTGTTTGTGTTATTTGTTTTTATTTGTTTGTGTTATTTGTTTTTATTTGTTTGTGTTATTTGTTTTTATTGGTTTGTGTTATTTGTTTTTTGTTATTTGTTTTTTTTTATTTTGTTATTATGTTTTTTGGTCATTATTTAGTGATTTATTTTGTTTCCTTATTTAGATCTTTATTTTATTTTATATTATCATTTTTATTGTTTAGATTTTTACTTTATTTCCAGTGTTTAATTTTTCTTTATTTTTTTGTGTAAATCTTGATTTTGCTTGTTTATTACGCTTTTTAATTTGAATTTTTTTGTTTGTTTTAATTTTAATTTCTTTGTTTTGATTTTAATTTGTTTTCTTTTGTTTTCTTTTGTTTATAATTTTTTTTTGCTCCTTATTTTTTTATGTTTTATCGTTTTTCATTTCCTTTTTTAATTTTACTTTCCTTTTTATTTACGTTGATTTTTTATTTTTGTTGTTATTGTTTTTTTTTGGTAATTTATTTTCCCGCTTTTAATTCTATTTGTTCTTATTCGAAGACACACTTATAATATTCGCGCATTGAACTCTCTTTCATTCTCGAGGTCATTGAACGTAAAGTGAAACAATTTTTCCCAATGTTTTTCTTTAATTTTTTTTTTTTTTTTATTTTTGCTCGTAAAGATTGGCGCACTTACGATGAGTCCCATGGCCGTAATCGAAAGACAACCACCGACGACGAACCGTTTTCGTAATGTGAGTGCGCTTCGACAATCGGTGAGACTTGCTTTTATAGCATCTTCGTTGCGCTCGAGTCGAGCATCGTAAAAGCCACGCCTAAGAAAAATTCTCCAATTATTATTGTCCACCCACTTTTGCAATAATCCAAGGTTAAGCCCTTCATGAAGCATCTCCTATATATTGAGAGAGCGAGAGAGAGAGATATTAAATGAGAAAAAAAGTTGATGACACTTTTCACCAGTCTATTGTACTCTCATGTACTCCTACGGATTTGTGGTGGTGATATATCAATCATTCTCTTCCCCGCGATTTCATTATATTTACAGCTTTCATAATTTATATTATCATCTTTCCGTCATCATTATTAATTTTGTTTTCATCATAATCATCATTTTTGTATTTAATCATGATTGTTATTATCAGTATTGGGTCGTAATCATCATTCTTATCAGCATGATGCTGAGGATGATGATTTTAATCGTAATCATTGTTATCAGTATTATTTTCCATGCAATCATCATCATTAACATCATGATTCTCTACAAGATTATTATTTTCGTCATCATCAACATTATTTGCATCATAATCATCATTTCTATCACCATTATCATTCTCATCATAAACATTATTTGCATCATAATCATCATTTCTATCACCATTATCATTCTCATCATAAACATTATTATCATCACTTTCATTATAATCATTATCACTTTCATCATAATCATCATCACTTTCATTATAATTATCATCATTAACATTGTAATTAACTACAACTTCATTATCATTTTGGTCATAATCATAATTTTTATCATCATCTTTGTAATTACAAACATTATTATCATTACCATTTTCATTATAATCAGCATCATTTACATTATAATTAAGTAAAACATTATTATCATTTTGACCATAGTCATCATCTTTATCACCATCATCATCATCTTTATAATCATAAACATTGTTATCATTACCATTTTCATTATAATCATCATCATTAACATTATTATCAACTGCAACATTATTATAATTTACATTGTAATTATAATCAATATCATCATAATCCACTACAACATTTTTATTTTTTTATGTCATTATCAACATCATTTTTATCATATTCATTATTCTTATAACTATTATCATTTTAGTCATTATTAAACATTATTGTAAACTTTACTATCATTATCAATATAATCATCATCATTAACATCATAAATCTACTACAATTTTTTATCATTAATTATTTTTTTATCATTATTTTTGTCATAATCCTCTTCATCATCATTAACATCATAATTAACTACAACATTATTATAATTTTTGTCATAATCATCTTTATTTTTATCATTATAATTTTTATTATAATCATCATTAACATCATAATCAACTACAACATTATTATAATTTTTGTCATAATCATCTTTATGGACATAATTATTTTTTTATTATAATCATTATTTTTAACATCATAAATTAACTACAACATTATTAATATTTTCGTTATAATTATCATATTAATTATAAACATTATTATCATTGTCATTTTCACTATAATCATCATCATTTACATTATCATTTTAATCATAAACATTATTATCAGTATCATCGTCATCATTAACATTATATTCAACTACAACATTATTATATTTTTTTTCATAATCATCTTCATTTGCATCATTATCATTTTTATTATAATCATCATCATTAACGTCATAAATCAACTACAACATTATTAACGCTTTCATCATAATCAACA
The DNA here is from genome assembly GCA_032873175.1 of Leptopilina drosophilae. NCBI lineage: Eukaryota > Metazoa > Arthropoda > Insecta > Hymenoptera > Figitidae > Leptopilina > Leptopilina drosophilae. The sequence continues at coordinate 3,045,693 of CM065485.1, read as the reverse complement.
TTCTTATCATCATCTATTTAATTATAAAAATTATTACCATTATCATTACCATTATAATCATCATCATCATTAACATCATAACCAACTACAACATTATTAACACTTTCATCATCATCAACTTTATTTGTATCGTAATTATCATTCTCATCATCATCATTATCATCATCATCATTTTAATAATAACCATTATTATCATTATTAGTTTCCTTGTAATCATCATCATTATTGTTTGCATCATATTAAATTTTAATTTTCAAAAATTTACATTTCTGAAAGTTATAATTTTCACTAGTTGTAATTTTTCTGATCTTTAAATTTCTGAAAGCGAAAATTAAAAATTGCTACAATTGTTGGAAGTTACAATTCGCAATTGCTCCAAATTTCAATTCTTAAAATTGCCGTTAGTTACAATTTACAACATTCACAATTCTTTGTTATAAAAATTGTTGAAAGTTAAAATCACGAATTATTTCAATCGGTAAATTTTTAATTTTTAATTTCTAGAAAAAATAAAAATTAAAAATTAAAATTTTTATGGTTCAAATTTTTGAAAGATAAAATTCACAATATTTATTGTTGGTACTTTTAATTGCTGATAGTTTTTCAAATTAAAAAAATTTGTAGCAGTAAAAATTCGTCATTTCGATCGCCAATGTTTGTAACAACAAAAAATAGCAAAACTTATATTATTACGAAGAAATGCGAGTGCCTTTCAGTTGAAATGGATCGATATTTTGAATTTTTTTTTGTTTTTTTTAAAGGTGCAGCAAATATCCTGAGGTTAAATTTATATACACAAGTGTGATGCAAAATATTCTTCTATACATTTAACCTTTTCGATCCGAGGCCATACAATTGCGATGCTCGATTTTTCATCGATTTCTCTCCCATCGAAGAGGGCAAGTTCTGTAATAAATAGTTTTCAAATTGGATTAAAAAGTAGTGGGGATATTTTTTTCGTTTCGAAAACAAAATAAATTTCTATTAATTTTTTTTTCGAAAACTAAAAAAAACTGTATAACAAAACAAATTAAAAAAAAAAGAAAAAGAAAAAAAAGAAAAAGGAAAAAAAGAAAAGGAAATAAAGTGTAATTACGTGAATCGGTGGAAATTGTGAACACAATAATTAACATACAGGTTCACTTTGCAAAGAATATCGAAGATCTTCTATCTCCTCTTTCGACTACATAGTTATGATGATGAGGAGAAAGAAAAAAAAATTCCAAAGTTCATGATTAATTAAAAAATGAAAAATTTATTAATGAGAGGACGCCTTGAAGTCAAGTTCTCACAGTGCTATGTTATAAGAGATAATAAAAACATGTCGTGATCTACTGATCTACATCTCTCGAATTACGTTTCATTTGCGAGAATAATATAAATTTCGTTTTCTTTTGTAATCCCCATTATAAGCTCAAGAAGCATAAGGAGAGATTATAATTTTTTTTCGTTTTAATAACCTTCGCAAATTAATTATAACTCACCTTTTATAATAGTTTACAAAAAAAAAAAAAAAATTCAGTGAATTGAAATTTAATAAACTATTCAAAGACACTTGGGAGATAATAATTGACCCAGTTATTTTTTATAAATTAAACAAAAAATTACTTTCTCCTTTTTCCACGAGAGACAATTTTTTAAATTGATGAATTTAGAACTGAAACAATTTTCTTTTATTACATTTTTTTCGAAATTACTAGTAATCGTAATTAGAACAATAACTAAATAAACAGGAATAATAATTAATAATTACAAAAAAATAATAATAATAACAATTAATAATTACTAAAAAAAATAATTAACAATAATAATAATAATAATAATAATAATAATAATAATAATAATAATAATAAAAATAATAATAATAATAATAATAGCAATTAATAACTACTAAAAAAATAATTAACAATTAATAATTAGCAATAATAATATCAATTTATTAATAACTACAAAAAACAATTAACAATTAATAATTAACAATAATAATAATAATAATAAAAATTGATAATTATAATGATTAAGAACCAATTAAATTAAAGTACGAAAGCGCTTATTTACGTATATAATTAAGTAAATAAATAATAATTATAATAAATTAATTTTATTACTATAATAATTTCCTGTGATTTAATTTTTAAAAAAATATAATTCGTAACGTTTTTTGTTTATCAATTTTGTAGACAGTGAAACAATCAATTATGGAGATAAAATTTTTACACGTGCTATGTTTATTGTAAATAATCTTCAATTAGCATATATATGAAATGTTTTAATAAAATTTTATTGACCTCTCATTTTCTCTCTTTCGATAATGAAAATTTGCAATTTGGAAATCAATCATCAAAAATATGTGAAAGTTAATACTCCTTCAATCACTAATATTGCGATAACAATCAGAAATGACTTTGTTGTTAACATTAATGTTGAATAAAATAAGAAAAAAAGAAAAAGTCGTTAGTCTTGTTTCGACATAGTTGATTAATTAATTTCAAAAGAAAAATTAAATGACAAATATTTCACATTTTGCAACTGGAGGAGAACATTTTATTTATTCGCAAAATATGTGGAAATTGATTCGAATAAAATTAAATAGTTGATTAATTTTTCGTGATTTTTGATCTTTTTTTCTCTTTAGTAAAATATTGAAAATCTCTTATTTCAAAGATTATTTATTTTACGCTTCTTGAAAAATTATCGTAAGTATCGTAAATAATTTATTTTCGCTGCTATTACTTTTTTTTTGCTAAGATTAATTTTGTAATAATGTAGTAATTTGATGATTTGATTCAAATTTGATAATTTTACCGATTTTAGTGAATTTTTAATATTTGTTGTGTAAAATATTTTCTTTAGATTTTGAAAAAAGTGACAAAGTTCTTGGAGAAACATGAAGTCATTTTTTGAAACTGGTACTTTTAATTTTGATGGAAAAGAAGTTGAAAATGAAAAGACGAAAATTGAGGAGGAAGAGGTGAAACCACCTTTTTGGAAACAATTTATGAGCATATTAAGTGGTAGGTTTTAATAAGAGTAACAAGAAATTGTTTTCTACTCGATTATTTTTAATACCTAGTATTTTAAATTAATTAATCAAAAAATTCAATTGTTTTCAAAAATAAAGTTTTTCAGAAGAATTCAATTATTTAAAATAAAATTTCCATGATATTTATTATATTTAGAACAAATTAATTATGTAAATCAATATTTTTACAAAAATTGTCATAAAGAATTCAATTATTTTTGAAAATTTTAAGAAAATTCTTTGCAACTATTCAATCATTTTCGTAAATAATAAAATTCTCTGCAACAATTCAATTATTTTCGTAAATAATAAAATTTTTACAGAAATTCAATTATTTTCACAAAATTCAAATAAAATTCTTTGCAACTATTCGACTACTTTCATAATAAATAATAAAATTTTCACTGGAATTAAAGTAATTTGGACTAGCATGTTAAAAAAATCAATTATTTAACAAAATTTTAAGGCAATTCTTCACAATAATTCAATTAATTTCACTAATAATAAAAGATTTCATGGAAATTTAATTTTTTTATAAAAATTTTGCATAAAATTCTAAGCAAGAGCTCAATTATAATCTATAAATAATAAAACTGATAGAAGATTTTCAATTATTTTTAATACTATTTTAAATTAATTAATCAAAAATTCAATTCTTTTCACAGTAAATTTTGTCTGAAAAAATTCAATAATTTAAAATAAAATTTTCATAATATTTATTATATTTTGAAAAAATTAATTACTTAACACAATGTTTACAAAATTCTTACAAAAAATTCAATTATTTTATAACATTCTTCGTAATAATTAAATTATATTCATAAATGATAAAATTCTTCTCAGGAATTCAATTATTTTTGAAAATAATAGAATTTATCACAGAATTTCAATTATTTTTAATAGAATTTACAGGAATTGCTCAAAAAAATATGTAATTATTCTTAAAAATATGATTTCATGTCCTCGAAAAAATCAAGAATTTAAAAAAATATTTTTTAAACTTTTTGTACGAATTCAATTATTTACAAAAATATCAGAATTTTTCATCGAAATTAAATTTTTTTTGTTAATATTTTAATGAAATTGTTTGAAAAAGTGATCTTATTTTAAATTCTATTTTTTAAAAATTAAATATTTAAATTTTTTTTGTTAATATTTTAATGAAATTGTTTGAAAAAGTGCTCTTATTTTAAATTCTATTTTTTAAAAGTATTTCAATCATTCATTTAGATTTTAATTAAATTCTTTACCTAAAAGGAAATTATTCACATAAATAATTATTCGAAAGAATTCAATTATTAAAGACAAACAATAAAATTATTTTAAAAAATTTAATTATTTTGATACATTAATAATAAGAATTTAACTCTTTTTGAAAGTAATAAATTTTTTCATGAAAATTCAATTATTTTTGACAGCAATAAATTCTTTTCCCAAAATTAAATTATTTACATAAATAATTCTTCGAAAGACTTTAATTAATTAAGATAAATAACAAAATTATTCTGGAAAATTTAATTATTTTAAAGAATTTATAAAAAAAATTCAATTCTTTTTTAAAGTAATAAATTTTTTTAATGAAAATTCAATTATTTTTGAAAGTAATAAATTTTTTTCCTAAAATTCAATTATTTTTAAAAGTAATAAATTCTTTTCCTAAAATGCAATTATTTTTGGAAAATAATAAATTCTTTTCCTTAAATTCAATTATTTACATAAATAATTCTGCGAAAGAATTTAATGATTAAAAATAAATAACAAAATTATTTTGGAAAATTTAATTATTTTGAGATATTCGTAAGAAAAATTCAATTATTTTTTAAAGTAATAAATTTCTTCATAAAAATTCAATTATTTTTTAAAGTAATAAATTTCTGCATGAAAATTCAACTATTTACAAAAATATAAGAATTTTTCATCGAAATTAAATTTTTTTTTGTTAATATTTTAATGAAATTGTTCGAAAAAGTGCACTTATTTTAAATTCAATCTTTTTAAAAATATTTCAATTATTTATTTAGATTTTAATTAAATTTTTTCCCTAAAAGTCAATTATTTACATAAATAATTGTTCAAAAAAATCCATTTTTTAAAGATAAATAATAAAATTATTTTGGAAAATTTAATTATTTTGAGACATTAATAATAAGAATTCAATTCTCTTTGAAAGTATTAAATTTCGTTATGAAAATTCAATTATTTTTGAAAGTAACAAATTTCTTAATCAAAATTCAATTACTTCTGAAAGTAATAAATTTCTGCAAGAATATTCAATTATTTATAAAAGTTTAATAAAATGGTTTGCAAGAATTCAATTATTTTCATAATTTATAGATTGCTTTTCAGGAATTTTAATATTGTCAAAAAAAATTTACGAAATGCCACATAGACACTCAATTATTGTCAAAAAATCGAAATAAAATTTTTTTGTAAAATTAAATTTAACTAATTAAATTAAATTTAATTAATTAATTTATTTAATTTTGTAATTAAAAAAAATTTTTCTTTTCTATAAATTTCAATATTGACTATTTTTATCAAATTTCCAAATAGAATTCAATTGTTTTAAAAAATAATTTGTAAAATTTGCTAATAAAAATAAAGCAGTAGACAAACAATTATCATTTGCTATAGTAAAAATAATAAAAATACTTGTTGATTATCTGTCGATAATTTTACGTTCGGTTTTTAATTATTTGATGATAAATTATTTTTACGAGACCTATTACGAAAATTTTAAATTTGGTAAAATTCTGAAAAAATTGATTCTCCAAACCCTCATGGTGGGAGTCGAACACCACATCTACTCATTTCTGAAGAAAAGAAGAGAAAATACTTTATCATCAACATTTGGTAATAAAAATAAAGCAGTAGATGTATCTTTTGGTAGTTGAAATAATAAAAATACTTTATCATCAACATTTGGTAATAAAAATAAATCAGTTGATGTACAATTATCTTTTGGTAGTTAAAATAATAAAAATACTTTATCATCAACATTTGTAAATGTGACGCGATCTGAAGAAAGGGACCTTAGAAGCAAAAAATTATAGGTTATGTTTGCAATTTTTGAAATAAAAATACAAAAAGAGAATCAACTGTCAATATAAATCAGTAATGTTTAGATCTTCATTACAATTAAAATATTTAATAAATACTGATTTTAATTTACAGTAAGTAAAAAGAAACTTTCAATCAACAAAAATGTAACACTAACATAACCTTAAAGTGACTTGCTTCTAAGGTCCCTTTCTTCAGATCGCGTCACAAATAAAAATAAAGCAGTTGATGTACAATTATCTTTTGGTAGTTAAAATAATAAAAATACTTTATCATCAACATTTGTAAATAAAAATAAATCAGTAGACGTACAATATTATCTTTCCACCAAAGTAAAAAAAAAATCCCCTCCCTTTGGTTAGAATAAAATCTAAAATATTATTTATCACTCTCAAAAAGGTTACTTCCTGATGGCAGCAGTCGGCACAGGAACAACATGGGCCTCGCCCTCATTACCATACCTGACAAGCAAAGAATCAGAATTCCAAATCACCATCACCCAAGGAGCATGGCTCGTCTCAATTGGCAATCCCACCGGAATAATCGGCTATCTCCTTTGTGGCACACTGGCAAATCGAATTGGCCGCAAATTCACCATTCTCACATTCGGCCTAATCACACTGCTCGCCATGATTGTCATAAAATCGGCCAATGACTACACAACCCTTCTCATTGGTCGTATGATTCTGGGTACCGGCAATTGTGGCGTCTACAGCATTCTCACACTCTACATTGGCGAAATTGCCCACGAAAAATTGCGCGGACGTTTTCTCACATTCGACAAGATGGCAGTGAATATTGGCGCATTCCTCATGACAACAGCCGGTGCACTATTGTCCTACGACAACATGAATCTCCTCATGATATTCATTCCGCTATTGGGAGTCGCCATGTTTCCCGTCACATCCGAAACGCCCTATTACTATTTACTGAGGGAAAAATATCAAGAGGCTATTGACACGCGAATGAAAATCATGGAGACGGACGATGTTGATTCAGTGATGAGGGACATTGAGAGAATGAAAAAGTCCATTGACGAGGGGAAGGGGTCGGAAAAGAGTAGCTTTAGGGAATTGTTTGCCGATTCGGGTTGCCGTTGGGCTTTGCTATTGAAGATATTGACGTCGGCGACTTATTCGTTTTCGGGCTATATGGCAATTCAGGCGTATGCGCAGGATATTTTTAGTCACTCGGGTTCGGGAATTCCGGCGCAATTTGCCGCGATGATTATGACTGGTGCGCAAATACTGGCCGCATTGCCGTCGTCGCAGATTGTCGATGTTTGGGGGAGGAGGCCGACTTTTTTATTGTCCGGTATTTTGTCCTCATTATCGTTGAGTAGCGTTGGTTTGTATTTTTATCTGAAATCAAATGCGATTAGCGATGTTTCGTCTGTGAGTTGGTTGCCATTAATTGGAATGCTCTCGTTCACGTTCTCTTGTAATATTGGATTGACAACTATTCCCTATTTGTATATGGGGGAATTGTTTTCGGTCAAGGTGAAAGGTGTCGCCACAATGGTTTCACTAATAATGGAGGCGATATTTCTCTATTCGTCGAAAATGATTTTTCCCCTCGTGAGCCATTGGTGTGGAATTTATGTGAGTTTTTGGATCTTTGCGTTTACTTGTTTAATTGGTTCGGTGACTGTATTTTGTCTCGCGCCGGAAACGAAGGGGAAAAATTTAGAGGAAGTGCTCGACTTGTTGCGATTAAGGGCGCAAAAACAGGGGGAAAGTGGGAAAAGCGAAAAAAGGTAATTTTAAGGGTAATTTAAATTGTATTTAAAAATTTTTAAGTTAGTTTTATTGTAATCATCCGACTGAATGTAGCGTGTAATAATTTTTTACAATATTGAAATAAAAAGAAATGACAAACAAATTTTTTTTACGAGGGCGCCGCTTATTTTAGAGCCGTCAGTGAGACGATTAGAGCCGGAAATTGTCGATGTCTTCCGAAGGGAATGAGATCGACTTCTCCCATTTTTTTTAGAGTTTTTTTTATTACTAATTTACATTTTCTTGACTAACTTGTTACAATTTATTATTAACTTGTTATTACAATTCTATTACTTTAAAATTATTATTATTTGTTACAATTCATTATTAACTTGTTATTACAATTTTATTCTTTGTAGTTGTTTTTGTTTGTTAGTTAGTTGCTACAATTTATTATCAACTTGTTATTACAATTCAATTACTTTATAGTTGTTATTATTCGTTAGTTATTACAATTTATTATTAACTTCTTATTACAATTCCCTTATTTTCTGGTTGTTATTAACATTATCAATTATTATTAGTTACAAATTGTCTGACACTATTGTTAATTTAACAATTCACATTATTCCTTGCTAAAAGAAAACATTACCAAATGTTACAAATGAAATTAAAGGAATTAAAGAAATTAACTCTCCAAATTTGTCGGGGTACCCGTTGTCATTGTGCCGGCACTGAGACGACAAGAGCCGAAAAGTGTCGAAGCTCCCCGAAGGGAACGAGATCGACTCGTCACTTATCCCCTCCAACCGTTTGTGTTTCCTTTCCTAAAATTTTTAGTTCAACAAGTAATTACAATTATTTTTAATCTACATTATTATTATTACATTATTATTATTTTTCTAATTTTTTTCTCTAACTCGTTGAGTAAAATTGTATTCAATTTTACTCAACTTTTTTACAATTACTTTTTAAGAGAAAAAATACTCTTCTTAAATAAAAAAAATTCAAAAATGAAAAAGTAGTGGATGATAGATAAAGTATTCCATAAATTGCTACGTATAATTGTAATTATATATAAATATAAAATATAATTACAATTAAGTTATTCTTATTATAATTCTGCTTTCGTCTCGACTTTTTTAAATTGTAAGGAAATTTTTTTTATTCTTTCAAATTTTCCAAGAAATATGAAACTTTATGCTCTAAAATATTTTTTTAAGCACGATAATTACGCTTTTAATGCAATAATACGATAAAAAATTATCAGTGAATAAACATCATTTCTTTTTCGATAAAGAAGGAAAGAAACTTAATTTCAGAAATGTCTTGCAACCAAAAAGTTCAATTTAACTTTACACACAGGCAAATACGGAAAAGAATAATAATTAAAAAAGAAAATAATATCATAATCATAACAGTTAATTATGATATTTAACAAATAATGTAGTAAATGAACTGTTAAATGAAGACTAAAAAATGAGTTCCAAGAATCAAAGAAGAGTTTATTTTCAACAATTTGTTAGTGTTCTTAGCGGTAAGATGAAATAAGTTTTTTTTTGCTGATAATAAAAACGTTTGAAAAAATCATAAAAATAAAAATTTGATTTGGATCATGATTTGTCAGAACATTCCAAAAAATTGAAATATTTTAACAGAAATTTAGTTCAATTAAAGTTTAGTAAACCGAAATTTATCCAAACTCGTCAAAGAGAGAATTCTATCTTTTTTTTATTAAAAAATTTTTTAAAAAATTTTTTAAAAAATTTTTTTATTAAAAATTCTTCTAAATGACATTCTGTTCGGTAAAATTTTCTAGCAAATAATAAATTCGACATAATGATAATGAAAATATTTTGCAAAATAATAAAAATCATTTTGTTTTCTATTTTTAATGATAATATCAATTAAAACGATAAATTGACATGCATTTTTTTTTATAGATCTATGTTATTTTCAAGGTTTAGTAAAAATTGTGTTCAATTTATTTTATGATTTTCACATTTCTTTATCTTGTATTTTTCGTGTAGAAGTAAATATTTTTATGATTGGAGAAAGATATTTGAATATGAAAAAAATTTAATGATTTGAAAATTTTAAATATTTTGTTAATTTGTATTTTCCTAACTAAATTCGAAGCAAATCCGAGGTGAATTCTTATATATCTTCTGAATAACTTCTATAAACATTTGAAATGAAAAAACAAGATTTTTATAATTTTAAATTTTTATTACATTCTCACTATTTTAGTTTATGTTTTTAATAGACATTTTAAATATTTTGTTTTCGTTACAAATTTCACGTAGAAACAAAATTTTACCAAATTGTTGCCTTTGAAAGGTAAAATAGTACCATGCTTGTTATTGAACCAACAAGACCAACTATTTCAGCCGTTATTACGGACCAACGAGTTTTCTTATAAAAATATGCATCAATTAATTTTTCCTGTAATTATAAGAAGAAATGTATACATTTTATATTTACTCTTAGGTATAATACCGATTTATTTAATTTATTTTTTTCTCCTCTAATTTCTGAAATAAAATAAAAACTTTGATCTTACTATTTTCTTTACTGTAGCTTTACCCTTGTCTGTTAGTGTGCCTGTTACCTTGCATTCTTCTATTATTGGGTCATGCATATAATTTGCGAAAGTTGATAAATATGATAATATACCCCTATTCCATTTAATATAACTTTCTCTATCATTTCTTATTATAGGAGTCTCAAATACTTTTGATTTCTCTTCAATTTTACAAAATGTACTATTACAGTCTGGTGTACTGTCTTCCACGTTTGGAAGACACTGTTCTATTTTCAAATAATTTTCAACAACTAATAGTCGCAGCTGCGCAAATGTGTACTGAATACTTTTATAAAGTTCTTCATTTGATAATTCCTGTAAACAGATATTATATTACATGGATATTATTAATAATATTAATAATATCTTTTATTAATAAGAATGACATTATGATATTTTTAAAAAATACAGTATTTTCATTAGTTACTTTCAAATTCAATAAAAATAATGTTATCTTTAAAATGTTACACTTACAGATTCTGCTTTATTAGCAATATTCTCCTAGAAAAGTGTATAGAAAAATTAATAATTAATAAAATCAATATTATATATTTTATTACCAAACAGAAAACTTGTGATAAATATAAGTGACTGTAGAATTGAGTTTCATAAAATAAATAATTATATGTCCCTGAAATAAGCGACGAAAGCTTTTCCTCTCGGTTTTTAACGATAACGCTTTAAGAGGAACCAAAGTGTGTTCATAAAATGAACACTAAAATTAGAAATTTTAACTTTGCATCAGTTTTTCATTTAGGGGAACAATTTTCAGGGACCTTTTTAAAATAATACCAAAAAGCAAAGCTAATCTTTTATTTTTGCAGTAATAAAATTCTTTAACTGACCCATATCATTATTTCTTCATCATTCAATCTTATTTTATGTGGCTTAGTGTTTCTTTTCAGTACTTCATTGAAAAATGCATTTAGTTTCTTAAAATTTGCATTGTTTTCAATATTCTCAATTCTTATTTTATTTTCGACATCTGCAATCATTCTGTTTATGTCAGCAATTTTTAATTTATCATCATCATGCAGTTTAGGAATAGCTTTGTGAAAATCACGAAACAATCTGTTTACTAAGTTCTCCCTTTTAAATAATTCATTCTCACTTAGTGCAATTACCTGTTAAGATTAATTATAAAAAAATTTTTTTTGAAATCATCTAAATAAATTAAGCAAATTTTCATGTTTTCATTGTTTTCAGTTGTTGACTAAATATATTATATTTTACCCATATGGAAACCGCAATAACACAGCTTGGAATACACATAGGTTCTTATTTTAAAATACAATAAACCCTATGTGGAAAACTATAAGGGCTCTTATTTAAATTATACAGTTTAAAAATAGAAAAACCTGTATGAATTCCTATATGGTTCATTTTTATTAACAAATTGTTAAAAATAATGTTAAAATATCGAATTCAACTGTAGATTAAATATAAAAGAATACTTCCATATCAGAAAAATGATAAAATTTTGAATATTTATTGAAATACAATAAACTTACCGCTGAAAAAATGCAAGTGACAATTAAAAGCAAATTCACCAAAAAGATATTCATTTTCACTTTTTCTTCAAGCCGAATTTAAACATTGTCTTCAGAAACCAAAGAAAATTATTTTCTATTTTGCGAAAATGTTTTGTTTGAAACTTGCATTTATACTCGTGCTGAATGATAATTTTTTTATTTTTAAAACATAAAAATTTGACAAAATATAATTTAAAAAAAAATAAAATTGTTTCAAAAGACAATAGAGATTAATTTTTTATTTTTCTTTCACGTATAGATTATTATTATTTATTTCACAAGTTTATATTGTCAAAAAATCAATTTTCTTATTTCTCTCTATTACGGAATTTATTTTTCAAAGTAAATTGTGTAGTTTTTTACAAATTTTGATTTTAAAATTTAAAAACTTTTATGTTATGATTGTATATTTCGAAAATACAGTTTCAAAAGAAATTTGAATTTTTTTCTATGGGAACTTAATTTTTATATTTCGTTTTGAATTTATTTAAAACATTTGCATTTATTTAGAATACAAAATGCGTAACGATTTTTCGCAAAAGTGACAATTCGTAAAAATGGCGATTCGCAAATGTGACATTTCGTAAAATTGACAATTCGCAAAAATGACAATTGGGATGTAATTTCAAGTAATTTTAATTTAAGTAATTTTTAAAGAAATATTTAACTTTCCGAACAAAGAATATAAACAATATTTTTTTTAGAGAATTTCCACTAGTTTTAATTCGCTAATATTGAAAAAATCAATTTTATTTAACAAAATTTTATGCAATTTATTTTTCCCAATAATTCAATTACTTTTAATAATTATAAAATTTTTCATGTAAATTCCATTTTTTCAAAAAAATTTTTGATTAAAATCTTAGTATGAATTTAATTATTTTCATAATCGTAAAATTCAGTTATTTTCACAAATAAAGTTTTTGACAACAATTCAATTATTTAAACTAATAAAATTTTCATAACATTTAAAAATTCATTATTTAAAACAATGTTCATAAAATTCTTATGAAGATTTCAATTCCTTTCAAATGTAATAAAATTTTCAACAGAAATTCAATTCTTTTTAAACATTTTAATAAACTTTTCCGCAATAATTCAATTATTTTCATAAATTACAAAATCCTTAGAAAAAATGTAGTTCTTCAAAAACTTCAATTTTTCTCAAAATTTATAAAATTTTTCAGAAAAATTCAATTATTTTTCAAATTTTTTTTTTTTCTTCCCAAGAATTCGATTATTTTCAAATTTAAAAAAAAATTCTTTACAAGAATTCAAATATTTTTATAAAAATAGAAAAATATTCCAAAAAAATTTAACTATTTTCTTAAATTATGAAATTCTTCAAAGAAAAGTCAATTTTTCCTAAAATTGACTTTTCAAAAATTGTTTTAAAAATTCTTTCCAAAAATTCAATTATTTTCCAAATTTAAAAAAAAAATTCTTGGCAAGAATTCAATTATTTTTATAAAAATAGAAAAATTATACAAAAAAAAAATTAACTATTTTCATAAATTATGAAATTCTTTAAAAAAATGTCAATTTTTCTTAAAATTTATAAAATTCTTCAGAAAATTTCAATTATTTTCAAAATTTTTTTAAAAATTCTTCGCAAAAATTTAATTATTTTAATAAATAATAAAATGTTTCAAAAAAATTCAATTATTTTCATAAAAAACAAAATTTGCCTAAAGAAATCAATTATTTTTGTAAATAATAAAATTCTTCTGAAAAATTCAATTCAATTATTTTCATAAAAAACAAAATTTGCCTAAATAAATCAATTATTTTTGTAAATAATAAAATTCTTCTGAAAAATTCAATTCAATATTTTTTATAAATAATAACATTTTTCATTGAAAACTCAATTATTTTCAAATATTTTTTTAAATTCTTCGCAAGAATTAAATTATTATAACAAGTTTTAATGAAATCTGTTTAAATTAAAAAATGTTACTGAACGTGTCTTTTTTCTTATCAGTGTTTTTAGGGGCTCAGAATCAAGCTAAACAAAACGTAAATTTATATACTTTAATTTTGCACTGGTGATTCGAATTTGATTTATTCACAAAGTGGAAAGCTGTGATATTAAGAGACAGTTTTTAAAAAAAGAGTAAATGTTAAATTGATGTTAAATTATTAATGTTTGAGTAGAGCCAGTTTTGAATCCTTTACAATTAGAATCAGAGAGAAAGAGTAGATCCAGATGTCTTCAGGGACACTGAAACAGAATTAGAACTTTGTGGGATCAATGGAGAATTTAAATGGGGACAAAGTTTTAGAGTATTAGGGCCAACTTCCCCTATGACGATTAAGTTAATGAATCATTACATCCTCAATCAGATAATCACGAGCCGTTTAATTTCCTCTAATCATTGATTAACTTTTAATAGATTTTGGTAGAATCAGCCCTTACTATCTTAGCTTTTAAAATTATTCTTAGGGTCAGTTTTACCAATGACGATTAAAAGTTAATCAATGAATTACATCCAGTTTACCGGCTTATGATTTTTTGTTGATTAAGGATTTAATCATTGATCAATTTTTTATCGTTAATTTTTGATAGTTTTTTAGAAACTATCCTCTAGGGTTGATTTCGCCAAACTCAATTAAAAGTTAATCAAAGAATTAAAGTCAGTTTAACGGCTTATAACTTTTGGCTGATTGAGGATTTAAATCCTTTTAATCGTCATTAGAGAAACTGGTCCCTTAGAGTCGTAGACCCAACAAGTGTTCTGAGTGAGATCGAAGAAATGACGTTGTCTAGCAAAAACAGAGAATGCAGTAGATTTCCCTTGAATTATTTTCGGGAAAGTCAGAGTGAAAGGTTTGAAGTCCAGGTGTCGAATTATTGATCTGACATTGATGTCACAGAAATGCAGTTCTTAGAAAAATAGAAATGTTCCTCATAGTAGAAATTATCTCATTGAATGAAGTTGAAACGATTTGAAGAAAGCGGCACTTGGTTCTTGAAGTGATTTTCCGGACTGGAGAAGAAGAACAAACTAGATGACAGTACACAACTAATTAACTTGGTGGCGGTTGTTGGACTGACACGAAGAAGAATTTGGGTGAAGCAAACGACTACTTACCTCGGTGGCGATTCCTGAACTGATGAATTTGGCCTGGGGTGACGCCTTTTATACAGTCGCTTCCAATTTGGAAATGAAATAGTAATACCACTCAGTTTTATTTCTTCTGGGTCGGTTTTATTCCATTGATTAATTTAGGTGTGCTTGGTCTCTCTATCAGGTAAAAGCTGTTCAGGTATTTGGATCATAAATATGGTTCATAAATTGGATCGATTTGCTTGGGTCAGACTGTATCTTGTTTTACACTCAGATGCATTAATGCTGTCCTTCCGGTTTAAAGGAATTTTGAAAAGTCGTGTCATTTCTATCAAATATTCTTAGTTCGTAACATACAAATGTTCTCATATGTCATGAACTAAAAACATTTTGATAGAAATCATACGACTTTGCAAAATACCGTCAAACCGGAAGGACAGCATTAATGCATCTGAGTGTACAAGAAAATCAAAGTTTAGTAAACTGTCTGACAACTTATTACCACTAAATATTGCAGTACAATAAAATCTTTTCGTTTTCGAATTGTTCTAGGTTACATCCTGATGATAGCTGATGGAACAAGTTCGACGTGGTCATCGCCAGCACTTCCATACCTCACTAGCGAAGATTCTGAATTCCGTCTGACAGTCACAGAGGGTGCATGGTTAGTTTCCATCGTTTCACTATCGGGAATAATTGGCTACTTGCTCCTTCCCCTGCTGTCTAACCACATCGGACGTAAATACACTCTCCTTACGTACGGAATTTTACTTCTTGTATCCATGATCAACATCCAATTGGCAACAAATTTTCCCGTCCTCCTCACTGGTCGGACGATTTTCGGCATTGGCTCCGCTGGTATTTACGGTCTTCTTCCCCTCTACATTGGCGAAATAGTCCATGAGAATGTGAGAGGAAGTTTTCTAACTTTCGACAAAATGTGCGTGAATATCGGCGCTTTTCTGATGACATGCGCTGGGGCTTTTTTGTCCTATAGGAACATGAATCTAGTGATAGTTCTGATTCCCTTGATTGGAATTTGCCTTTTTCCTTTAACACTCGAAACGCCTTATTACTATCTTTTGAAGAAACGGGACAAGGAGGCGATTGCAATGAAAATGAAATTGACCCGCGCTGGGAATGTTGAGGAAGTGATGCCCGATATTGAGAGAATGAAAAAATCGATTGACAATGAGGCGAGATCGACGAGGAGTAGTCTGGCGGATTTATTTCTAGATCCCGTGAATCGTAAGGCTCTGATTATTAAATTAATGACTTCGGCCACTTACGCCTTTTCGGGTTATTTAGCAATTCAGGCGTACGCTCAGGATTTATTCGCCAGCAGTGGAACACCACTTGCGCCTGAATATTGCGCTATGATCATGACTGGAATACAAATATTCGCTGGATTACCTTCGTCGAGACTCGTCGACATTTGGGGACGAAGACCAACTTTTCTCCTGTCCGGTGTATTCTCCTCAATTGCTCTCATTATTCTGGGAATGTTCTTCTATCTAAAGACCCTTAGGGATCTTTCATCAGTCACTTGGATTCCACTTTTAGTTCTGATTCTGTTCACTTTCTTTTGTAATATGGGTTTGACGACGATCCCCTACTTGTACATGGGGGAATTGTTCTCAATTCGAGTGAAAGGTGTCGCGACAATGGTGTCCTTAATTATTGAATGCCTCTTTGCATTTGTGGCGAGGATGATTTTACCATTGGTGAACGAGTGGTTGGGGATTTTTGTCAGTTTTTGGATTTATGCGAGCACTTGTCTTTTGGGAACGATTGTTGTTTTTGTAATTGCTCCGGAGACGAGGGGGAAAAATTTGGAGGAGGTTCTCGAAATGTTTAAGCTGCGTTAAATTAGGAAGGTTTTTGGGGAAAATTTTATTGTGATTTTGCAAAAGGAAATTTTAATGTTGTGGCAAATTTAAGCTTCGTTAAATTTGGAATATTTTCAGGGAAATTTTATTGTTTTTTTCAAGGAAAAGTTTATTGTGTTTATTCAAGGGAAATTTTAATATTGTACCAAATTTGTAAGTGCAGGAAAAGTTATTTCGAAATTGATTTGTAATTTTAAGGAGAATTGTGAATTTGAAAAGAAATGGTACTTGATAAATTAGGAAAGATTTACTTTTGTTGGCGCGGGTGCGAAATATTATAGAGTCGGCAGTGAGACGATGAGACTCGGAGAAAGCCGAAGCTGCCCGAACGGAACGAGATCGGTTTCTTGCTTCCCCCTTCCAGTCGTTAGTCGTTAAATACTCAGGTAAAAACATAATTTTAGTTATTTTTTGTTACCTATATTTTTATTTTCATGCTTCTTTATTCTTATTAATATATTTTTAACTCTTTATTCGAATTTGTCGAGAAAGAGAAAAATTAGTGAAATTTTAAGTTATCTGGTTTCTTACTTACCCCCTCCAGTCGTTTATTTCTTTTATCTAGAAGTTTTAATTAACAATACAATTACATTTATTTTCAATCAATATTATTGTTTTTTAATTTATTGTTTTTGTATTTTACAATTTTTATTAGTTTTATTTTCTTTATTTAAAATCTTAATTCAAAAGATAACTAAATTTATTTTTAATTTATTGTTTCCTATTTATTTTCCTATACATTTGTTTTTAGTTATAATAATTTTTTTTATTTGCCTATATTTATATTTTTTGTTATTATTTTTTTAATACTTTTTCTATTTTTGTACATTTTTGTTATAGTTTTTAATTCATTTTTACATCCTTTTGTATAATTATTAATAAAAAATGTATTATTATTAATAAAAAATTGTATTATTATTAATAAAAAATTGTATTATTATTGATATAATTTTAATTCTTCTATATATTATAATATAATAATAATTTATAATAATTATAATTTTCAATCTATTTTTTTATATTTTTTTACATTATTTTTATTTTTTTTCATCAATTTTCTACTTTTCTGTATTATTTTCGTAGTTTTGTTAAATTTTTCTTTTGAGAAGTCTTATTGAAGAATGAGTTGAGAAAAAAAAGATTTCAAATTATTTATCGATATTGGCGCAGGTGTGCATTATTTTAGAGCCGGCACTGAGACGATTGGTGGCGGAAAGCGTCGAAGCCACCCGAAGTTCACGAGATCGGCTTCTTAGTAACCCCCTCCAGTTATTGGAGGCCGAAACATAAAATTTCATCTAAAAACACACTTTTGACTATTAATTTCAATCTTTTTGCAATTTTTTTTAATTTCACCTAAATTATTACTTCATCAAATGTATATTAAAAGTAAAATCTTTTGTTAAAAATACACCTGCCCTATAATTTGAAAACAGGTAATTTTTCCCCTTTATTTCCTATCAGTGCTTCGAAATAAATATTCAGATGTTAGAAAACTTTATTTCTCCTTCGATGTACTGGCGAGTTCCCAATTTTCCAAAATCACTTTTTTCTTCTTCTTCTTCTTTTGTGCGGCTTGCTTCAAAATATGTTGCACCTCCTCGAGATTTTTACCCGACGTCTCGGGCGTTATCCAAAACACAATGAACGTAAAGAAAAGACAACATACCGCAAAAATAGCAAATGGCACATGAATACCAAAGTCAGTTTTTAATTTTTGAAACCAAAATTTCGAAATAAACATAAAGAATGCCGAGTAAATGATACCAATCGCAACGGCTTTACCCTTCACCTTAATTGTGAACAATTCGCCCATAAATATCGATGGTATCGTCACTAATCCAAGATTGGCGAAAATTAAGTACAAAACAAGTCCAATTAATGGTATCCACGTCAATGATGTTGTGTCAAAATCAGTTTTCGAGTCAATAAAATAGAAAAATCCCACCGAAGTGAGTGCAAACGATGACAATGTACCGGAAATTAGAAACATCAATTTACGTCCACGATCAATGAACAATGTTGACAATAGACCGGAGACAATTCTCACCCAACCGAGAACAATCGTGGAATATTTTGCTTTTAGGGGAAAATGACTGTAGGTGAAAATTTCCTCGGCGTAAGCTTCAAAGACAGAAATTCCCGATAGATACATTGCTGCTGTGGAAAATAGTAAAATCACCAAACCCCTTCGATTACCAATGTCAAATAATTCCCTAAATGATGATTTGACAATTGTCCTACTCTCATCAACGGACAATTTCATTCTTTCCAATTCCAAATGCACTTCCTCGTTTGAATTATCATTGGCGCCACGTAATTTTAACAGTGTTTTGAGAGCACTTTTGTCTTTCTCCATCATTAGGAGAAAATATGGTGTTTCGAGCATTAAGGGAATTGTTAGCAGAGCAAACAGTGGTAGAAAGGTCATGGCAATATTCATTGTTTGATAGTTGAGGAATGCGCCAATTGTGACTATGAGAAGTGTTCCAAAATTACTGCAGACATTAATTGTTGTTATCATTATGCCGCGGATGTTTTTTGTCGCTATTTCGGCGAAGTAGAGTGTTGCTGCTGAATATGTTATTCCGGAGCCGACGCCATTGATGAATCTCGCGATGTAGAGGACAATGTAGTTTTTTGTGAATATTATCATCAGCCATGAGGCGAGTGCGGGAATTATTGAGATGAATGTTGTTTGCTTGCGACCGAGTTGATCCAAAATTGGTGGACAAATTAGTGTGCCGAACATTATACCAAATGAGGGAATTGATGCTATCCATGCTCCTTGCTCGTTGCTTATTGGAGTGTCGTCGGTTCTGTTCGAAAGATAGGGAAGAGCTGGTGATGTCCAGCCGGAATTTACACCATGATTTATGCAGAGGAAGTAGACTGAAAAAAAGTGAGTGCACAAAATTTTTACTAATGTCATTTTCCATTGGTATTAATACAGATAAATTAATCTTTTCATCTTTGCACTTCTCTAATAAAACACGAAAAAAAATCTTTAACTTCAACAGCGATTTTCCTCCACAAAAGTTATCACTTTTGCTAAAATAACGAAAAAATTTGTTGCAACAAGAAAAAATTTCCCTAATATTGTAAAATTTGTAATTGTTCCAGGTGAAGATTCTTTTTTGGGAACGTATTATTTACTACTGAGTAAGAATTTCTGACACGTGCCATCTACAACTTGAAGATTTTTATTTCTTCCAAAATGTTAATTTTCCTGCAGCATTTAACATGAAAAATCACAATATAAAAGCATTTTGCAAAAAAAATTTCACTCTCGTTATTAACAATTAAATATTTTACTACTTTTTTTAAAAATTAATTTCAGAAAGACTTCAATATCTCTAAAAAAATTATTCGAAAGTTAGATTCAAGACAAATGCTGGTTGAATCATTAAAATCGGCCAACAAGGTTTTGTAAACTTAATTTTTTTTTAAGTATTAATTGTGACGCGATCTGAAGAAGGGGACCTTAGAAGCAAAAAATATTAGGTTATGTTTGCAATTTTTAAAATGAAAATACAAGAAAAGGATCAACTGTCAATTGTAATAATTAATCATAAACTTTTCATTACAACTAAAATATTCAATAAACACTGATTTTGATTTGCAAAAAGTATAAAGAAACTTTTAATCAACAAAAAAGTTACACCAACATAACCTTAAAGTGATTTGCTTCTAAGGTCCCTTTCTTCAGATCGCGTCACAATTTTCAATTGTTAAATATAAAAATAAAAGTAAAATAAAAGTAAAAATTTTCTTTTGTATTCTTTTACATAGTGATTTTTTATGTAAAATGCTATAGAAAAAATCTAGAAGTTTTAGGTGATATGTTTTAAAAAAAGAAAATTTTTTACTTACATTATTAACAATTCAAAATTTATATTTAAAACATAAATTAATTTTAGAAAACCTTGTTGGCCGATTTTAAAGATTCAACCAGCATTAATTTTTGTCTTGAATCTAACTTTCGAATAATTTTTTTTAAAGATATTGAAGTTTTTCTGAAATTAACTAAAAAAAAAGTAATAAAAATTTTGAATTGTTAATAATAAAAGTAAAAAATTTCCTTTTTTTTAAAAGCGTGCCACCTAAAATATACTTGAAGACTTTTATTTTTTCTAAAATGATAATTTTTCTACAGCATTTTACATGAAAAATCACTATGTAAGAGGACTTTAAAAAAATGTATTACTCTTGTTATTAACAATTCAAAATTTTTAATACTTAAAAAAAAATTAATTTTAGAAAACATTGTTGGCCAATTTCAATGATTTTATTCTTACTCTACTTTTTTACGATTAACTACTATTTGGATAATTTTTTATGAAACTAAAATATACTTTTCTCTTATTTGAAATTTATTTTTAATATTTTAAATATCAATTTTAAATCTGCTAGTTGTTGAAATATAAAAATTATTCTTAACAGTTTAAATAAAATATTCTTCTTAGAGTCAATGAAAATAACTTTTTTAAAATCTTTTTTGAACAATTCAATTATTTAAAGAAAATTAATAAAAATTATTCTCGAAAATTGAAGTGATATCGTGAATAAAAGAATTTTTATAAAAAATTCAATTTTTTTGAAATCTAATTTTTTGCCGAGGAAAATTTATTAAAAGATATTAATTATTTTCTGAAATTTTAATAAACTTATTTACAAGAAATATAGTATTTTTATATAATTATAATAAAATTCGTCGCAAGAAGTAAATTATTTTTTATGTAATTTTAATTAGATTGTTCGAAATAATTTAATTATATTCTTTTAAATTTTCAGAAAATCATTCAAAAAATTCAATTATTTACCATTGGTTTTAAATCCTTTTTAAACTTTCAATTTTTTTTAAATAATAAATATTTTCATAGGAATTCAATTATTTTTCAAAAATTTAATTCTTTCTAACAAAAATAATAAATATTCTCATAGGAATTCATTTATTTTTTAAAAATTTAATTAAATTCGTTAGAAGAATTCAATTATTTTCATAAATAATACAATTCATCGGAGGATTTTAATAATTTATAATATAATTTTTAATGAACTTCTAGACTGTAATTTTAACAAGAATTAATTAAAATTTAGATTTAGGAAAAGTTATTTTAATAAAGTTGTTTATTTTGGATTTTTTTTAAATTAAAATTTAGATTTAGGAAAAAGTTATTTTAATAAAGTTGTTTATTTATAATTTTACAGTATTTAATTTAATTTTTATTTTATTATTTTATTTTTTTATTTTTTTTTATTTTTATTTTTTATTTAATTTTTTAATTCAAAAGTATTCTTAGAATAAATAATTATTCAAAAGTATTCTTAGAATATCTCAAGGAATATTTACTTAATTTTTGAAAAAGAAACAATTTCAAAAAATTATTAAAGAAATACTTCTTTAAAATTAATGGAATATTCTTAAAGAAATTGATTTAGAATTTACTCTTAAAAATTACGAAAAATTTTCCTGAATAGCAATATTGCAATATTCATTGTAATATTCTCTGAAAATTTGATAACTATTTTTATTTTTCCTTACACGAAGTTTCGATTTTAATTAAATTTTATGAAAATAAAAATTTTCCAAAATATTTTTGAATTTTTAAGTTAAATAATTAATTGTTAAATCAAAATACTTACTGCTCAGTCCGGAAATTAATTGCGTCCAATAATAACTCTTGAATGTTGTTGTTGTTGTTGTTGTTGTTTGTTCACCATTTTTACTACAATTATCATTTTCAATCTCCGTTTCACTTGAACAGTAATTTATTATTCCCATTTTTGTCCTTTGTTTATTAAATTGTCAACTATAAAAAATATCAAGTACACAATTTTTTGTCCGTTTTGTTGTTATCCTCTAAATTAAATTAGTATTAATTTTTTTGAATAAATTAATAAAATCAATAAGTAATATAATACAATTAATGTTAATAAAATTAGTAACTATTAAAATTATAATTTTAATCAAAATTAATAAAATCAATAAAGATAAAATGCGAGAAAACTATGAACAAATTAAATGAAAAACATTATAAAATGTTCTGAAAAAAATTCGAAAAAGCAATAAAAGTTTCAAATGGAATTTGTTCTGGAAAAATTGTATTTTGTTAATATTTAATTAAAAACTTTTGTGAACAATATTTCGTGATTTATTTTACATTGTTTTGTTTTGTTAGGGTTAAAGTTGAGAGAATAATTTGAGATTTGATAAAAATTCATTTCAATTCGTCGCGACAAATTTTATTTTTTTTTATCTACTACTTTTGTAGACATCAATAAAGTATTAAAAATACAACTTTTAAAATGATTTTAAGTACCTATTCAATTTTCAGGTTTATTTTCATTGCGATAAAATTCAATCAATATTGACAAATAATTAAATTATAGTCCTCAACAATGTATAACGTTGTTCTTAATTAATTAAATTCAATAATTTTAATCTCTTTTATCTCCAAAAGCATTTTTTTTCAACAACTTTTTCATTTATCGTATTTTATCAATTTTTCACAATATTTTAATTCCGCGTGTTAATTAAAATCGTTAAAAAAAAGTAATTCATTCTTTAGAATTAAATTAATTGGTTGTTAATTTATTTATAAACTGTTCATTAATTGGTTAATTGTTTATTGATTTGCTTATAAACTGTTTTGTTAGTTAATCAATTTCGATCGTAATTAATACTTTTTTTTCATGAATTCTCAATTGATAATTATTTTCTATTTTATATACTTTTAATTAATTAATTAATTAATTGATTAACAATAAATAAATAAATTAATTAATTGATTAACAATAAATTAATTAATTAAAATTATTAATAATAAATTCATTAAAGAATTCATTAATTTTTTTTCGAACTATTTAGTTAGTTAATTATTAGTTTTATGACTTTCGTTATTCAGTGAAATAAGCAATTAAATTAAAAGTTATTGTTATTGTAAAATAATTGTAAACTTACCTCATGTATCGACGAAACAAATTTTTTCCAATAATTTTTTTTTCCCGAATGCTACTACATTTTCACTAGTGGAGAAAAATATTGATGAATTTTTATCGAGAGAAGAAGAAAAATGTGCAAATTTCGTTTACTATACTTTCCGACAAAAGTTGAAGCTGTACTGAAAAAATGAATCCTATACTTATCATAAAAATGCACGATAAAAATTTTCTGTTCATATCTAATCTTAATACATTAAGGAATTCAAATTATATTATTAAAAAAGGCACGTATTATTTTAATATTTGTAAATATTTTTTTTTTGTTTGAACTTTTCTTTGTTTTTTCAATTACTTTGAGACAATTATTAATAGTATTCCTCACTAATTGTTTCAATTATTTTTACACTTTTTTCTGACTGTCTTGAATTTTTTTATTTCTTTTGTCTTTATGATTTTTTTTTACTACGTTTATTTTTTTCCAATCTATTTTTAATGTTAGTATTTACCTCTTCGATTTTTTTTTAATTTTCTAGAATTACAATAATAATAAAGTATTATTTTATTATTAAAAAGGATATTATTGATTATTATTAATATAAAATAATTATAATTATTATTGATAATAAAAAAATTATAATTATTATTGATAATAAAAAAATTATAATTATTATTAATAATAAAATAATTATAATTATTATTTTATGTTATTACTAGATTTTATTGTTAAAAAGGAAATTTATTTACAGGATGAAATAAATTAAAAAGACCAGTTTTTCATAGAAAATACAGTCAATTTTTGATAACCGAAAATTAATAAAAATAGACAAATTAAAAAAAAAAATTATTATTAGTATAGTTAACAGTAGATAATTTGGTTCTAATGATTTTTGTAATAATGTAATTATCAAATAATAAATTAATATCCTAGTTATTAAATTATTATTTTTATTAATGATAATATATTGTTATTACGATTATTGTTTTAATTTTTAATAAATATTTAGTTTCATATAATTATTAATAATGATTAATATTTATTAATTAATAATTACTAATAATGATTAATATTTATTAATTAATAATTACTAATAATTATTAATATTTATTAATTAATAATTACTAATAATGATTAATATTCATTAATTAATAATTACTAATAATGATTAATATTTATTAATTAATAATTATTAATAATGATTAATATTTATTAATTAGTAATTATTATTATTATTAATATTTATTAATTAGTAATTATTATTAATATTAATTAATAATTTTTTTATAATAATTTTTTTTATAATAATTTTTTTAATATAATTTCTTAATAATAATAATAATTATTATTATTTCTAGTTAATATAAAAATTTGGTATAATAAAAAATCAACTGTAATTCATTATCAGTGGAAAAGGAAGAGTTTTTTGATTTGTAAAAAAGAATTTATTGGCCTAAATTATGTACAGGGTTTATTCACGGAGATTTGTTTTCTTTTTTTTTTTTTTAAGAGAGATCAAACTCCTAGTAAGCGTGTTGTTGTTGGGATTGAAAACTTTGAGGCTGAAAGGCTGATGGTTGGAAGGATTTTCCAAAAGGTGCGGCTGCGAAACCCTGATAAGCTGTTGGTCCCGGATAAACACGGGGAACTGGACCGGAAGCACCAAAATGACCTGGGGCGGATGCTGCGTACGGTGAAGCTGCTCCATAATTCAACGGACTTGAAACACCTTTCTGTCCATTGTAAGCTGGAAAATTGAAAAAAAAATACTCTCATTATTCACTAGAGAAGAAAATTGCCTTTTCTTTAACTCAAAAAACAAAAAAAAGCAATTTTTTTACACAAAAATTGATTTTTGTATTTTACTTATTAAATAAATTTGAGTTTAATTATTACTTGAATAATTAATTGTTAATTTAAATAAGCAATTGAATTAGCAATTGAATTGCGAATAAAATTATTGAATCAATTTAATTTATTATTTTATTTACATTTAATTTATTATTTTATTTACATTTAATTTAATATTTTATTTACATTTAATTTATTATTTTGTTTACATTTAATTTATTATTTTATTTACATTTAATTTATTATTTTATTTACATTTAATTTATTATTTTATTTACATTTAATTTATTATTTTATTTACATTTAATTTAATATTTTATTTACATTTAATTTATTATTTTATTTACATTTAATTTATCATTTTATTTACATTTAATTTATTATTTTATTTACATTTAATTTATGAATGAAATTAATTAAAAAAAATTATAAAAATAAATTCATCTATAAATATCGATAAAAAAAATTGCAAAATATTATTGATGCGATTAATGACGAGAAAGAAAAAAGAAATATTAATTCTACACTTGAATTTATAATTTTTCTCCATAAGCAGATAATTGCACGCACGGACAAAAAAAATAAATAATAAATAAATAGTTTACTGGCTTTTAACCGGCCTTTGAGTGAAATAAAACGATAGGTCTATAAATAAAAAATTACTCGATATAAACATTACATTGATCATTGGCCTGGTTGCATAGTAATTATGTGAGAGATTTCTATCGTTATCGTTTATATATTTATTTCTCACTTCTTTGAGAGAAAATAATGTATAAGTAAGGTCAAGAACCACCTTCTCCCCGGATGAAAATATTCCTCTTTTTTTTCTTTCAACTTTTTTTTTTTTTTTATCTCGTACGTTGAACAACGCTATTTTAAACTATATATGCCTTGTGTGTGAAAGAAAGAAACCGGTTCTCCTCACGTGCTTGTGTTCGATCATTTATAACACTCGCGTGAACTTGAAATTATGATTTATCTAATGATTTCACTGACATTGCTTCATCATTTTTTTAATTTTATCAGTAGACAAAAAAGAAAAGAAAATATTTGTATAGTTTACTTTAGATAGTGTTTTTATTGCTTTTAATTTTTTAAATTAATTTCGACTTGGAATTTTTGGAATATTTCTTGGAGTATTTTTTGAATTTTTTGGAATATTTTCTAGTTTTTGAAATATTTTGATAGAAAAATATTTCCATCTTTTCGACTTTTTCTCGATTTGGAATTTTTGGAGTATTTCTTAGAAACTCTTGGAATATTTTAAAGAATTTCTGGAATATTTTCTCGTTCATGAAATATTCCAATAGAATAAAGTTAATATCCAAAGTTTTAAATTTTTACCCAATTTTTAATTACAGAAGTATTTTTTTCGAATTCTCGAAATATATTTTAGAGAATTCTTTGGAATTCTTGGAATAATTTTTAGAATTATTTTCAAATTCTTGGAATATTTTCTAGTTTTTGAATTATTTTGATAGAAAAAAAGAAAACGTTCAAATTTTTTTGGACTTTTCCTCAATTTGGAATTTTTGGAGTATTTCTTGGAACTCTTGGAATATTTCAAAAAATTTTTGGAATAATTTTTAGTTTTTGAAAAAATCTGATAGAATAAAGTTGACATTAAAAATTTCAAAACTTTACTTAATTTTTAATTATAAAAGTATTTTTCTGGAATTCTCGAAATATATTTTGAAAAATTCTTTTAAATTCTTGGAACATTTTTTAGAATTCGTTTCAAATTCTTGGAATATTTTTTAATTTTTAAAACATTTCAACCGAATAAAGAGAAAATTCAAATTTTTTTCAGTTTACATTTTTTTGAATGTTTCATGGAATATTTTTTAGGGTTAATGAAATATTTTAAAGAAGTTTTGGAATATTTTTTAGTTTTTGAATCATTTCGATAGAATACATAAATTTTGCATGTTTTCAAAGTTTTCCGATTTTGGATCTAAGAAGTATTTTTTTAGAATTCTTGGAATAAATTTTAGAGAATTTTTTTAGAATTCGTGGAATATTTTTTAGAATACTTTCAAGAACACTTGAAATATTTTCTAGTTTTTAAAATATTCCAATAAAATAAAAAGAAAATTCAAATTTTTATTATTTAATTTTTTTTTTAATGTTTTATGGAGTATTTCTTAGAATTCTTAGAATATTTTGAAGAATTCTTGGAATTTTTTCTAGTTCTTAAAATATTCCAATAGAATAAAGAGAATATTCAAATTTTTCCAATTTTTTTCGATTAAGAATGATTAGAACGTTGTTTGGAGTGTTTCTTAGAATTCTTGGAATATTTTAAAGAATGTTTTGGAATTTTTTTCAGCTTTTGAATTATTTCAATAGAATGCAGTTAATATTCCATGTTTTCAAATTTTTCCGATTTTTAATTTAAGAAGTCTGTATTTTTTAGAATTCTTGATATAAATTTTGGCGAATTTTTTAGAATTCGTGGAATATTTTTTAGAATTCTTTTAAGAACACTTCGAATATTTTTTAGTTTTTGAAGTATTCGAATAGAATAAAGAGAATATTCAAATTTAATCGAATTTTTTTTTATTTTGAATTTTTGGAGTATTCCTTAGAATTCTTTGAATATTTTAAAGAATTTTTAGGAATATTTGGCAGTTCTTGAAATATTCTCATATAGAATAGAGTGAATGCTCCATGTTTTCAAATTTTTTCAATTTTTAATTTTAGAAGTATTTTTTTAGAATTCCTGAAACATATTTTGGAAAATTCTTCAAAATTCTTGGAATATTTTCTTATTTTTGAAATATTCCAGTAAAAAAAAGAGATTATTCGAACTTTTCGAATTTTTTTTCGATTTTAAATATTGTTTTAAACGTCATGAAATATTTTTTTAAATACTTTTTAGAATTCTTGAAATATTTTTGAGAGATTTTAACAAAATCAAGTGATTTTTAGATTAAATAATAAAGACATAATGGAATTCCAATGAAATATTGGAGCAAATCCACTTCAAAAAAATTGAGTAATTTTGTCAAAATTAAATTTCGGAAATATTTTATTCAAAATTCAAATATTATCTGGGAATATTATTTTTTGTTTGCAGAAAAATTGTTTCATTTTGAAAAAATATTCCAAACGATCAATATTTCACCATTTCAGGAATATTCCTTCAAAATTTCGGCTGCAGTTTAATTTAATATTTGTAATATTCCAATGGAATATTTTTCTTAGTATTATAAATATTTTTTTAATATCGAAATGGATTTTTTATCAATGTTGCAGAAAAAGTACTTTGAAATAGGCTTTGAATAATAATTAGAACATTAAAAAAATATTCTTTTGGAATAAATTATTAAAAAATATTTCATTAAATAAAATTTTGAAATTGTTAAGTATTAAAAATATTTTTTTGAATATTTTTTAAAAATAGTTTAGAATTTTTTAGAATATTATTGTAAATTGGAATATTTTAGATAAATGTTTCATAGTAGAAAAATTGTTTTATAAAAAAGGCAAAATATTCCTTTTGTAGAATTTTTTTTGTATTAAAATTTAAATTTAATATTGTAAATTTAGTATTGTAAATTTAATATTGTAAATTTAATATTTTAAATTTAATATTTTAAATTTAATATTGTAAATTTAATATTGTAAATTTAATATTGTAAATTTAATATTTTAAATTTAATATTTTAAATTATTAAATATTAATTAACTAATTAAAATTTTTAAAAAATTAAATTAAAATTAAATTTATCTGAAATATTCCAACTTACAATAATATTCTAAAAAATTCTAAACTATTTTAATAACAAATTAAATAACTTTATTAAATGGATATTAAAGAATTATCAAGGAATACTTTAAGGAAACATTGAGGAAAATTAATTAATTATTTATTAAAAATAATTTTTCGAAAAATATTTCTCACCCTGTCCATCGTCGGAGTACTCATCGGGTCCATTGTATTTGTAAGCACGCGCCTCGGCTTCAGCGAGTTCCTGGAGTCTCGCGGCCTTTAAGGCGGCAACTTCCGGTGTGTCAATGACGGTACCGTCTTCGGCGAGTGGCGCCGGTGCAAATTGAATTTTAGGCGCTGCTGGAGCATAGTTTCTTGGCGCTGAGGCAACGTAATTGGCGCGCGAGTCGTACTGCTGGGGGTATGCGGCCGCTGGCGCTGCTACGGGATTGGCCGCGTGATAGACGGGCTGTGCGGGATATGCCTGACGCGCATACGTTGGCTGCGCTGATTGGTGCGCGTATTGTGCATATTGAGCACGACTCTCGGGCGCATGCGCGTAGCCCTCTTGCGCCTTCTCTTCGGCCGCTCGAGCCGCGGCCCGAGCAAATTCGGCGAAATGCGCTGCCTTCGCTTGCGCCACTTCCGGCGTGTCAATCACATTGCCGTCGTGACCCACCGGCGCAGGGGGCGCGAACTGCTGCTGAACGGGGCCCTGATTTCCATAGCCGAGATATTCCGCCTGACTGGCCGCGATAATTGCGCACGATATTATCTGTAATTGGCATTAATTGGCGTGAGTTTATTTGTAGAATTTATTACTAATTAGTGACTGATAAATTAATTGTTAATTGACTAATTTATTACTAGCTAAAAAATTGATTATTAATTGACAAATGAATTATTAATTAACAAATGAATTATTAATTAACAAATGAATTATTAATTGACACATAAATTATTCATTGATAAATTAATTTTTTTAATTTAACACTTGGTCGAAAATTATATTGGTGAAAAAATAATTGTTTAAATTTATCACTCGTGTCGAAAATTATGTTGGGGAAATATTAATTAATTAAATTTAACACTCGGTCGAAAATCATATTTGTGAAAAAATAATTTTTTAAATTTATCACTCGGTCGAAAATTATATTGGGGAAAAATTAATTTTTTTAATTTAACACTTGGTCGAAAATTATATTGGTGAAAAAATAATTGTTTAAATTTATCACTCGTGTCGAAAATTATGTTGGGGAAAAAATATTTTTTTAAATTTATCACTTGTGTCGAAAATTACATTGGGGAAATATTAATTAATTAAATTTAACACTCGGTCGAAAATTATATTTGTGAAAAAATAATTTTTTAAATTTATCACTCGGTCGAAAATTACATTGGGGAAAAATTAATTTTTTAATTTCATCACTCGTGTCGAAAATGATATTAGTGAAAAAATATTTCTTTAAATTTATCACTTGGTCGAAAATTATATTGGGGAAAAGAATAATTCTTCTCGAGTCAAGTAAGATGAGTAATTATTAGATAAATTAATTATTAACACAAAAACTATTAATATTGACGAATTAATTATTAATTGTCTAATTGGTAACTTTATGTAACAAAATTATCAGTCACTTACCAAGTCAATTATTAATTATTTGTTAATTGATAAATATTTATTTATGAACAATTATATTTACGACTATTAACTAATTATGTCAATTGATAATAAATTATTTTTCCTAAAAAATTATTAATTTATTATCTAATAATTATCATTTATTAGTATTTTTTGTAAAATATTTATTTACTTGGCACTAAAATAATTTTTATTAATTTTTTTTATTTGACAATAATAATAATTTATTTAATAATGTAATAATTTATTTTATTTATTTGTTTATGGCTTTCTGACTAATTTTTGTCTGAAGAATTTTTTTTCATGAATTATTGTTAAATGTAAACTATATTTAATTAAATGTTTGGTAATAATTTATTTGTTTATGGCTTTCTGACTTATTTTTGTCTAAAGAATTTTTTTTCATGAATTATTGTTAAATAAATTAAATTTAATAAATTGTTAAATAAACTGTTAAATAAATTGTTAAATAAATTGTTAAATAAATTTTCAAATAAATTTTTTCATACGAAATTATTTACTTATTAGGTTTGGAATTTTTTTATCGGTCAAAAAATGAAAACACAAGTAGAAGAAAAAATTTGATGAAAATTGAGAAGTATTCGAAAAGAGAAGAAATTGATAAACGAACAAAAAAGTAAAAACGAAGTAAAGAGGATAAATTTTCGAGAAAAGAAATCAAAGTAGAAAATAGAATTTAAAATAACTAATTGTTAAGTAAAAAATAACAATTAATTTAATATTAATAAAAGAAACCTTTTCGATTCTAATTAGAAAAATTTCTAAAATTAAATTCCCGTGAATATAATTTAATTATAAGAAAAACTTCGAAAATTAAATTCCCGTGAATATAATTTAATTATAAGAAAAATTACGAAAATTAAATTTCCTTGAATATAATTTAATTATAAGAAAAATTTCGAAAAAATAACGCAAATAATATACACAAAGTTTCACATAATTCGTAGAAAGTAAACATTTCGAATTTTTCCCTTATTGCGTAAAAGAAAAACGTGTATTTTAGTCAAACATTAAATATATGGAACAATTGAAAAATCAATTTTTTGAAAAAAAGTTTAAAAAAAAATTCACTACTTCTTGCCTATTATTTATATGATTACTGATTTTATGCGACCTTTTATTGCATATAAATTAATTGTTACGTCATAATGTTCTGACAAGTCTTTGATTTGGAGGTGTACTTTCATATTTAAGGACTGTGAAACCATGACGATATTGCGTGACTTCTTTAGCTATGGTAATTGTCTATAGTTTCGAATTCAAACACAATTGTATATAAATATTTTGATGATGGTGCAAAAAAAGGAAAAAAATTATAATAAAAAATTTTTCAAATAAAATTAACCGTTTATGGTAGGAAAAAAATTTTTTTTTGTCTTTAAAATATAATTTATTTCAATCCAATAATCTAAATTTCAAGTCCAATATATTGATTTTATCGTAGCTTTTCTTTTCTTTCGTAATTTTATTGAAATAGTGAAATTTTTTATGCGTTTTAATGTATACGGTTATTAATTTTTAATAATTAATTCTGAATTTGTTATTAATAATTTTTTATTACATTGTAATTAATAAACAACTGATTGTAAATAATTAACCTGTTATTAACTATTATTTAGTTACTAATAATTAAAAATAAATTATTAATTTACTTTTAGATTAATTATTTATTTATTTATTTATAATAGTGAATGAATAGTCTAATAATTTTTTATTACTTCGTAATTAATAAACAAACGATTGTTAATAATTAACCTATTATAAACTATTATTTTGTTACTAATAATTAATAATATATTATTAATTAACTTTTAGACTAATTATTTATTTATTTATTTATAATAGTGAATTAATAGTCTAATTTTATATCAAAATCAAATATTAAAAATTAATTACGAACAAATAATTTATAATTTACTACTGTTTAGTTATAAATAATTTATCACTTGATATTTAACTAATTCAAACAATATTATTATTAATTATTAAAGTTAATAATGTAATGTTAATAATGTAATTTTAATATTATTATTAATAATTAAAAATTTATTATTAATTTAAATAATTAATAATTTACTATTACTTAGTTATAAACAATTAGTCACTCGATATTTGACAAATTCAAACAATATTATTAACAATTAATAATTTTATTATTAATAATTGAATTACTAATTCCCTCTTAGTAATTTGAAATACATTATTACTTTGTTATTAATAACTATAAATTTATTGTTAACTAAAAGTAAATTAAATTTCTAAAAATTGGTAAATACCTTTTGAAAACAAATTATTTACAAAATTAAAAAAAGAACAATTTTTTGGCAAGTTTACATATTATTTTGTAATTTAACTAAAAAAAAGTGTTAAAAATAGATAAATAAATAAAATAGATTATCAGTTAATAAATTTTAATTAAAGAACAAAATTTTTTTTCAACTATTTTTGAGAAATAAATAATAAAGCAATATAAACGAATTGAAAAATTGACATAGAAAAAAAATTTCTATTAACTAACAATTTGTAAAAATTATCCTTAAATTTTTGAAAATTTTTCTTATTGTTAAATAATAAAATTGAATGCAAAAACTAAATGATAAATTAAAATTGTAATTAATTAATGTAACGTCCCGTTTGAAGGAAGAGAAAATAATTAGATAAACTAACGGATTGCATAAGAATTCATTAGTGACGGAATACTTTCGTTTCTTTTTGTGTGATGTATAATATTAAAATTTTCTCGTAAAAAGTTAAAATTATTCAATAGATCAAAATTTTTCAATTTTCACTTTTATAATGCATGCTGTGACAAAATTTCAAATTAAATGATCAACTTTCATAAAATTAGAATAAAATTAAAAATTAAACATAAAAATCAACTTTGAATATTATTTTTATGATTTCTTTCTGGACTTGTGACAATTTTTACTTGTAAATATTAATAATAAAACAACTTTTAAATTTAAAGTTGAAACTAAATAAAAGAAATTAATAATTAGATAAAAAAATTATTATTATTATTTTTATTATTGTTATTTTATTATAATTTTATTATTATTGTATTGTTGTTATTGTTACTATTATTTAATTATTTATTTATTTTTTTACATGAGAAAAAAGTATTATTATCTATTATTATTGTTATTAGCATATTACTATTATGATTGTTATATTATTTATAATTTTATTATTCACAAATTAAACAATAATAATTCATCACGTTACAAATAAAAAATAATGAATAAATGAAGCAAATATTAAATTGGAATAAATTAATTAAAATAATAATAATAAAATGAAAATGATGATAAAAAATAATAATAATAACAATAATAATAAAAATATTTAATATGAAGGAATTTATATATTTTAATAATAACAAAAGTTATAATGACAAAATTTTTATTAAAATAATAATTTTTTAGTAAATTAGTAAATTGGAATAAAATAATTAAAATAATATAAAAGTGAAAATGATGATAAAAATAAAATAACAATAATAGCAGTTATAATGACAACATTTTTATTAAAACAATAATTTTATTAGTAAATTAACAATTAACAAAAAAATTATTAAAAATAATAATTATAAATTATTTATTAATTAAAAAAATATTCATTTTGATTTGTGTAATTGAAGTAAAATTAAAAAAAAAATAAAAAAAAGTATTAAATGAAACCGAAATTGACGAATGTAATTCGATTAAAACAAATAGTAAAAATTATTTGAAAAAAAAAACTATCTTCAACGAGATAAAGAATGCATACTATTATTTGTATAATTCTGAGGGGTCAACCACGTGACCCATTGCACCTATAACCTCTCACTTTCCTTTGTTCTCAAAGATCGACTATGAGAATATAGATATATGTATACGGTACTTGAATTTTTCACCCTCCACTTATAAATGTCTATATATTTATTTACATTCAAAGAAGAATGCTAGAAACTTACCAGAGCAAACATGGCGAATAAATAATGTCCTCCTTTTATTTTCTATGATCAACTTTTGTTTTTTTTTTGATAATTGTTCCTCCACTCCTTTTTTTGTTATTAATTTTTTTTTAATTTTAATTTTTTTGATATTAATTTAAAAATTCCCGTTCCGCTCCGACCGACCGGTGGTTCCGTTTGTGTTTCTGGAGAATGGAGACAGTACCATTTATAAGGTAACCCCTACCACACCCTCGAGTTGGTGAATCTGGAGGGAGCCAGACCAAATACACAATGTGCACTAATGTTTTCCCCCATTGAAATATATAAAGTGTAAGAGGTTTTCTTCTATAATATATAACATATATATATATTTACAAAGCGGTCTGTGTAACTCTTGTCTCGATGGCCTCGTGACCTTGACATTTCGTCAACATCTCCTATGCTGCATAGGATCCATTGACCCTCGAGGAGAATATCCATTTGTGAATTTCTGGTGATTTTTGATTTTTGACAGGAGGGAATTTTTTTTCTTTTTTTTTGGTAATTTTATTGTGTTTGTTTTCCGCTTTTTTGCATTAAGAAAACAATATTATATTGAATTTGAAGTAATCATCTTTGTTATACAGTCAAACAAAAAATTAGCTTCGAATTAATTATACACTGAAAAAAAAATTTATTTGATTCAATAATCGATTATTTGATTATTATCAAATAAATATTTACTTGAATCAAATAATTTTTGTTTGAATCAAATAATTTTTGTTTGAATCAAATAATTTTTGTTTGAATCAAATAATTTTTGTTTGAATCAGTTAAATAATATTTACTTTAAATACTGAAATAA
Organism: Leptopilina drosophilae; assembly: GCA_032873175.1. Lineage (NCBI taxonomy): Eukaryota > Metazoa > Arthropoda > Insecta > Hymenoptera > Figitidae > Leptopilina > Leptopilina drosophilae. The sequence continues at coordinate 3,009,867 of CM065485.1, read as the reverse complement.
TTGATTCAAATACAATTTATTTGATTCAAATAAAAATTGTTCGATTCAAATAAAAATTGTTCGATTCAAATAAAAATTGTTCGATTCAAATAAAAATTGTTCGATTCAAATAAAAATTGTTCGACTCAAATAAAAATTGTTCGATTCAAGTAAATATTTAGTTTTGATAATAGTCAAATATTCGGTTATTTGAATCAAATAAATTTTTTAGTGTACTTTTGATTCAATACGTAATTAAATTTTATTCAATAAAAATTATATGCTTAATTCAATTATAAAATATGTTTAATTAATTTAAACCTATTTTTTGATTGTACAAATTTTTGAATTCTTTTTTTTTTATTAATTTGGAATTAAAAAAATTTTTTTCCAGTGTGTACGGTTTTTTTTTGTATTTTTATTCTTTTCTTACGCTGTTCTCCATTTTCGTCCTATTGAAGACTTCGCACTCGATAATTAATTTTGAAAAAGTAGCTTTCAAATTTAAAAAAAAATAGTAAAAACGTAGCTATCGAAAAATTAAACTCAACGACCAAAAAACTTTGTATAATAAAGAGAGTTTACAAAAAAGACAAAAATTTAATTCCCTAATTTTTTCTTTTCTTGACTTCTTTCCTAATTTTCATCAAAAATGTATTTACTTCCTCCTTCTCCTGCTATTAAATTGAATTTCTACAACGAATTTTATTATTCATTAAAGAATTAAAATATTTATCAAAATAAAATATAAAATATAAAAAATTGAAAATTCTTGTAAAGAATTTTATAAAAATAATTTATTTGAAAAAAATAATAATATAAATAATTTATAAAAATAATAAAAAGAATAAAATAAATAATGAATAATAAAAAAATAATAATAAATAAAAAATAATAATAAAATAATTTATTTCTTTCGACTAGTTTTACGAAAATTCTAAGTTAAATAATTGAATTTCTGTAATTTTATTATTATTCATTAAAAGAATTGAATTCTTACACAAATTTTAACAAAAAAATTTTAAATTATTGAATTCTGTTTGGAAATTTTAAGAAAATCGTCGACATTGAAAACCACTGAATTGCGAAAAGATTTTTAAAAACTAATTCAATTTTTCAAAGAAATTTATTTCAATTTTTGACAATAATTCAATATCTGTGAGGTATTTTATTAAATTTTTTCGAAAATAATTGAATTTGTTAAAACTATTTTTTTATTTATGAAAATCTTTAAATTCTTGCAAACGATTTTATTAGAATTTTCTAAGACAATTAATTTTAATTTTCACTGAATTGCGAAAAGATTTTTAAAAAGTAATTCAATTTTTCAAAGAAATTTATTACAATTTTTGACAATAATTGAATGTCTGTGTGGTATTTTAAAAAAAAGAAGTTTTAAAAAGAAGTTTATTACTTTAAAAAACAATTGAATTTTTCTGATAAATATTTTTTATTTCTCTAAATAATTTAATTCTCCAAAGAATTTTATTAAAATGACTCAAAATATTTGAATTTTCGGAAAAAATTTTCTTACTTAACGATATAATTGAATTCTTTCGAAGAATTATTCGTGTAAATAATTTAATTTTTCGAATGAAATTTATTAAAAACTTAAAAAAATTGAATTATTTAAAAAAATGTGAAGTTGAAACTGTATTTAAAATAATTGATTTCTTTTGAAAAATTTTATTGAAAGATTGAAACATTTGAAAATAATTGAATTTGTGTGAAAAATTTAATAATTAACTATCTTTTTGCAGAATTAATTTTTTTTCAAAAAATTGAAATTATATTTCTAAGAATAATTGCAGTTTTTCCTGTCAATTATTGAATTGTTGCTAAAAATTTTATAAAAAATTTTAAAATATAATTGAATTCCTGAGGAGAATTTTATTATTTATGAAAATAATTTAATTCTTGCGAAGAAGTTTATAAATTTTTTTTAAATAATTGATTTCTTTCGACGCTAGTTTTTAGGAATTCTAATTTAAATTTTAAATAATTGAATTTTTAAAAAAAAATTTTATTATTCATGAAAAAAATGGAAGTTTTACGAACATTTTAACAAAAAAATTTTAAATAATTGAATTCTGTTTGGAAATTTTATAAAAATATTCAAAATCAATCAATTGCAAAAAGTTTTAGAAAATAATTGAATTTTACATTTTTTTTAAATAATTGATTTTCGAAAAAACATTTTATTATTTTGAGAGTAATTGAATTCCTTGAAAACGATTTTATTGGAATATTTGGAATAATTGAATTTTTAAGCAGAAATTTTTTAGCTCAGAAATAAAAATCTTTTTGATGAATATTGTTATGTATGAAAATAATTGAATTTTGCAAAGAAAATTATTTAAATGACTCAAAATAATTGAATTTTTAGGAATAAGTTTTTTATTTATACGACACAATTGAATTTTCGAGGCGAAATTTTGAAGTTTCATTAAAATCCAAAAGAATAATTGAATTATTTCGAAAAAAGTTTATTTTAAACTGCTTTTAAAATAATTGCTTTCTTTCGAACAATTTTAATTAAATATTTAAAAATAAAATTGAATTCCAGTGCAAAATTCTAATATTTTTTTCAAATAATCGAATTCTTCCATAGAATTTTCAAAAATATGTTTTTTTTTCAAATAAGTAATTTTTTTCAGGAAATAAAATAAATTTTTTAAGAATAATTACATTTTTCGATCAATAATTGAATATAGTTTTCCTTTTTTGTTCTTTTTTACTGGTGCTTTTTCATTTAGTTGCAAATTTATTTATAGATCTTCTCTTCTTCTCATTTCTTTTGGATTTTCTTTATTAGAATTTTTTTTTCATAATTTTTGCCCTATTGAACAAAGGAAATTTGCTTTAAAAAGAGGAAAAAGAAAAAAAAAGAAGAAGAAGAAGAAGAAGAAGAGGAAAAATTTGTATTTATAAGCGATGACATAAAAAGATGAATAGAATTAGAATTTTTTCCCATAAATTCACGTTCCTCACCTTCGCATTTTTTTCTCCATTCAACCCGTAATTTAATCGAAGTAATTTGCATAATAATTACACTCATCGCAAGCTCTATAACAAGACTTATTTATACTTTTTGTTTTACTTATTATTGGCATAAATTAAACCACCCATTCGCAGTGTAAGTTTTAATTAATTAGAAATTTGAAAGAAAAACAGAAATAATTTCTTCCTTTCGCGAAATGTCAAAAAAAATTTTTAATTGTTTTGTCAATTTCCTTTGTCATTGTCATTATTGACAATTTTTTTAATTTTTCTCTATACTAGCTTTTGATTATAATTGAGTTGTAATTTATTTTTTTTAATTATTTACTACTGCTATTAGTTGAAAAAAATTTTATTTGATTCAAACAATCCATTACTTGACTATTATCAAATAAATATTTACTGGAGTCAAATAAATTTTGATTCATTATTATTTTATTTTTATTCATTTTATTATTATTATTATTACTATTATTATTATTACAATTATTATTATTATTACAATTATTATTACTATTATTATTATTATTATTATTATTATTATTATTATTATTATTTATATTTATTCCTATACTATTGAAACATTATTATAAAATAATTTAATATTTATAACAATAACAATATTAATAATTGATTTTATTGTAATTATTATTTAGCTGCTTCAACTATTTATTTTGTACTATTTCATTTTGTATTTTTTTTGTTTATTTTTATTTTACTATTTCGTTTTATTTATTTTGAAAGAAACTATAAATGAAAGAAAAAGAATTGAAAAGAAATGTGGTTTTAATAAAAATAAAAATAAATGCAAATTGGAATTATTTTTATAATAGAAAATTGTTTGTTATTAATAGTTAGCTGCTACAACTATTTATTTTGTACAATTTTATTTTGTATTTTTTTTTGTTTATTTTTTTTTTACTATTTTTTTCTACTATTTTTTTTTTATTTATTTTGTACGAAACTATAAATAAAATAAAAGGATTTAGAGAAAATGTAGTTTTAGTGTAAATAAAAATAAATGCAAATGGAAATTATTTTTATAATAGAAAATTGTTTGTTATTAATATTTAGCTGCTACAACTATTTATTTTGTTTATTTTATTTTGTATTTTTTTGTTTATTTTATTTTGTATTTTTTTGTTTATTTTATTTTGTATTTTTTTGTTTATTTTATTTTGTATTTTTTTTGTTTATTTTTTTTACTATTTTTTTTTTATTTATTTTGAACGAAACTAAAAATAAAAAGAATTGAAGAAAATGTAGTTTTAATAGAAATAAAAATAAATGCAGATGGAAATTATTTTTGTAATAGAAAATTTTTTGTTTGTTATTAACATTTAGCTGCTTCAACTATTTATTTTGTAAATTCGAAAGAAAGTATAAATAAAGTAAAAAGAATGGTAAAGAAATATTTTTTTTAATAGAAATAAAAATAAATGCAGATGGAAATTATTTTTAAAATAGAAAATTGATATTATTGTTTTTTATTATTATTATTATTTAGCTGCTTTAACTATTTATTTTGTAAATTCGAACGAAAGTGTAAATAAAGAAAATAATTTTAAAAAAAGAATTTAAAAAAACAATTTTAAAAAAGAATTTAAAAAAATAATTTAAAAAAATAATTTTAAAAAAATTCTTTTATTAATAGAATTAAAAAAAATAAATGCAGATGGAAATTATATTTTCAATAGGAAACCATTTATTAACTGATAGAAACAAATTGAAACGCAATTATTCACAAGGCCATTTGGGGATATTTGAAAAATTTTGAAATCAGATTACCCGAATGAGAATCTATATAATATAATCACGCGGATACATAATGGCAATGAAATTCCAAAGCAGAAATCAATTGTCAGCAATTAAAATAGACGCGTAAAGGATTAATGCAAGAACCTTTTTCACCTTTATGTATATGTGATTCATTGTGTCAGCTGTTGTACTGCAAATGCATAAATTATTAACTATTCATTACATTTCTATACGTACATAAAAATAAATACAAAAAGTGCAAAATCGTAGATTTCTCTTTAATTTGCCCCATTTTATAAACAATCATTTTTTTTTCTTCTTTTTTTCTATACATATAATCATTTTTGATAAGTACATGGTTTTTCTAGCGGATTCTAGCAAAAAAAAAAGGGGCATATCAAAGTGTGGGCGGGTTTCGAGAGAATCGCAGCTCACCAGCCCTGAACTGTCGACGAGGAATCGCTACATGGACGAAGGACAGCGTGCCAACGAGAAAGTATCTTTGCGCCCATTGCTCACTCTCACGTGTAAGTCTCTCTCTCTCTCTCTCTCCCTCTTGCAATGCACAGAATGCACAAGGACATGGTCAGGACCATCGAGATTTGGAAAAATTTTCTGCTCACTTTTCACTGCACTTCGAAGGTATAATATATTCTATACTTTATTATAATTATGATTTACTAGCGACAATTCGCGCTCAAAAGCGAGCGGCTGAATTTTTACTCGCTTTTTTAAAATAAAATTCGTAATTTTAAAAATAATGAAATTTAAAAAAAAATTTATTTCGATTTTTACTGATAACACTGAAAAAATAAATTTTAAGAAAGGTACAAATTAATTGCAAATCCGAAACTAATTAATGATTTAAAATAATAATAATAATAAAAATGATAATAATAATAAAATAATAATAATAAAAATAATAATAATAGTAAAATAATAATAATAATTCTTTTAACTGGTACTTAATTATTTTCCATAGAGATAACTAAGATAATAATAAATTAATAATATAATAGTTACGATATTATTTATTAGTGAATATAATAATTAATTAAAATAATTAATATGATTCTTATAAAAACTAATTTTTAATTAAAATTGTCAACTATCAACAATTCGCTAAACTAGCAACTTGCTTTT